>JASSKH010000021.1:9818775-11018775 GCA_031763025.1 Macrocystis pyrifera
TGCTGCAACCCTGCTCCTACTTCAGGTCCGGTAACGGCGAAAAGATAAAGTGGCCAAAATACGGTATACCGCAAAGACAGTAAGAGCGCTCAGTTTGCACACGGTATGCAGGGTTCGATCGTTTTTTGAGCGCCATTTGGTAGTTTTCTCGACAGCGGTGAGGATGCTAAAAACAGTCCAACCTTAACCATTTTCGGAAGGAGGCTCTGGACCAGACCTTTTCCGAAAACACCTTAATTAAGGCACCTCGTTCGGTGCTGGCAACCTTTCCGTTGTAGAAAAATGGGGCGCTGAAAAACGTTCGCGCCCATTTCAACCATTTTAGGGCAAATTGCAGTCCCGTTTTGTGGACAAGCCCCCTCTAATCCCAAGTGCTTTATCCCCAAAACGGGACTGCAGTCCTGAAAGGGTTAAGACCACCCCGCGACAAAGACCTCAAAAACGGATCAGGTATACCTGATTTTGGCATTTTCCTTTTTTTTTTTTTTCTCGTGACAAGCCGGTTTACCTGGTATTATCTCTGCTGTGGCCTTTTGACCCGTTTAGGAGTGCAGTCCCGTCTCGGGGACGAACTACTTAGAAGTTGACTGTTTTTTCCCCGACACTGGAAGTGCTATCCTAACTGTGCTAAAAGGGTCAAAGGTTCTGTTCGTGTTGTGCACAGTTAGTAAGTAGTACCCTTATCCATAGACAGAGTCGAGGAAGTAGGGACGTGCCCTCCCTTAATCCGCGCTAACTGAGTTGCCCAACAGGTACGATAGATAGGGCTCAAGTCGTAGCGTGAGGCGGACCGTGTCCTACATGCACCAAGGGCGTTGCTTGAATTGTTTTCTCTTGTGTGTTTCGAGCACAACTTCGATGGGCTTACTTACCTTGCTCAACTGCTAACGGATTTGTGTTCGTGCTGTTTTATGCTGTACTGCAGCGTCTTTGTTTCTGGAAGGAACTCAACTACCCATCGGCCGATAGAGAGGACATTGCCGCAGTGCGCAACATATGTAGGTCCTTGCATGGAGCAAACCCTACAACTACCGCACCGGATAGACTGTCGATGTTCCAGGGCAGATACATAGATACATTCCTGACCTGCACTGATGTGATCTGGCTCATGTCAACAGTATAATTGCCACTCGTGCGTTGTGCAGCCCCTGCTTGAGTAAGAGCCGCACATTCTGCATCATCTGTTGTACCACATTTTTCCCCCTGGCTTGGATCTGCGGTACGTACGTGAGTGTGCAGGTCCTGCACAGCATCCCATTAAGGCAGGTTAGGGTCTAGATGGTATATCTGTAGATCTATCTGTACATGATCTATCTGTAGATGATCTATCCGTAGATGATCTATCTGTAGATGATCTGTCTTTAGATGATCTATCTGTAGATGATCTAGATGATCTATCCGTAGATGACCTGTCTTTAGATGATCTATCTGTAGATGATCTAGATGATCTCTCCGTAGATGACCTGTCTTTAGATGATCTATCTGTAGATGATCTATCTGTAGATGATCCATCTGCAGATGATATATCTGTAGATGATCTATCTGTTGATGACCTATCTGTAGATGATCTATCTGCAGATGATCTATCTGTAGATGATCTATCTGTAGATGATCTACAGTATATGTAGATGGTCGATCTGTAGATGATCTAGATGATCTATCCGTAGATGATCTGTTTTTAGATGATCTATCTGTAGATGATCTATCTGTAGATGGTCTATCTGTAGATGATCTATCTGTAGATGATCTATCTGTAGATGATCTATCTGTAGATGATCTACAGTATATGTAGATGGTCGATCTGTAGATGATATATCTACTGTATAGTTGATGTAGATGATCTATCTGTAGATGATATAGATGATCTAGAGATATATCTGTACATGATCTAAATGGTCTGCATGATGTAGATGATCGATCTGTTCCGCGTGTGCGCTACTGTAAATGTGAAAGTACGGCATTGCAGCTGTGCCACACGCCACGCATGCGATTGACAAGGAATGACCCATGGCCGTCCTGGTTTTCATACAGGAGTACCGTGCCCCGTGCATGCAATTGACTATTGATGACTCATGCTTGTATTTCTGTTCTTAACCGGTCCAACCAACCCACCAACCAACCAACCAACCAACCAACCAACCAACGTTGTTGTAGATTCTGATGATCGGGACGAGCGGGATCAACGTGGCGAACTGCTACAAGCAGTACGGGAACACGGTCGACGCTCTCAAGGTAAGGGCTTATAAACAACTACAGCATCGGTAAGGCAAAACGTATTTCGGCGGCCGTTGTTGTCGAAGGGTAGCTTGTCCGAATTTTCCTAATTCATCTGAGGGGGGTTTTCAGGAAATGTTAGGCATTCTTCCTTACTTTTTTCGCTCTCTGTTGAATTTTCTGATTTGGGAAATGTTCACTTTTCCCTCTTTGTTGTGTTTTTTTTTCGTTATTCGGTAGTAATGACCCTACGTCGAACACTTGCTGCATTTTTTTTTTTGTGTGTCCCCCAGCCCCTTTGTAGATGATGCCTGTTACTAGCACCAAAAGCTGCGGCAATCTTTTTTTACTACGTACACAGCAAGAATTGTGCTGCCCTGTTTCCAGGCAGTTTGCCTCTAAACCGTTGGCGTCGTTGATTGGCCCACTTTAGCGTATCCCATTTATTAATAGTTACTTCTACATTAATTCCAAGTAATTTTTCCCCAGGATGGGAGGGCTCTCCTACAGCGGTGAACGTGATGCTGCTGTGGCGATCATTCTATTGTTGGAAACCGTCCGATCAATTTTGGTCTCCGATGGAGTCGATGACATTTGTCGACGCATCGCCGTTGATTGGCCACCTTAGCGTGCCGCGTTGCCGTTGATTGACCACCTTAACGTGCGACATTGCCGCTCATTGGGCAATTTGACGAGCCGCATTGCCGTTGATTGACCACCGTAACGTGCTGCGTTGCCGTCGATTGGCTACCTTAACGCGCTGCATTGCCGCTCATTGGCCAACTGAACGGGCCGCATTGCCGTTCATTGGCCACCTTCAGGTGTTGTTGTTTTTGCGGTCTTTGTCTTGTCGGTCATAATCTGGCTGGTTCCAGTCTCGCCGCAATACCGCTCATTGGCCATGCAAACGTGGGGCATTGCGACTCATTGGCCAAATGAACGAGCGGCATTGCCATTGACAACCCGCGTTAGCGTGCTGCATTGTCGCTTATAGGTCAAGTTTTCAGCGTGCCGCATTGCGCTTGATTGACCAGCCAAATGTGCCGTATTGCCATTCGTTGGCTTACCTATCGCACCTCATCGCTGTTGATTAACCACCTTAATGTGTGTGTTCTTCACATTGAACCGTTCTTTGTTCTACCCGTCGATATCCAGCACAACCAGTGTCCGTGCCGATTCTTCAATTCTAGAGAGATACAAGTTCACGTGACTACGGAGTGGACAATGCAATGCCGTGTCATCGCACTGGATATGACAGGCACGACGTACGCATTCTATGAAAGAGAGAGAACGAAAGGAGAAAATAAATAAGATGAAAGAAAAAGCTAGTGCGCTGCATTGCCATTCTTTGGCCAGCTTATCGTACCGCATTGCCTTTGACTGGCCAACTTAACGTGTCTTGTCGGCAACAGTCTGACCAAGTTCTGGTAAATCTCGCCGCATTGTCATTCATTGGCCAGCTGAACGCGCTATTGTTTTGGTGGGCCGAGATCAGTTCCGGTAAATCTCGCCGCATTGTCATTCATTGGCCAACTGAACGCGCTATTGTTTTGGTGGGCCTTTTGTCCTTCTCGTCAACAGTCTGATCAGTTCCAGTCTCTGGTGGGATCGGTGGCCGCCCTGTGTAACGGCGGAGGGCGGCTGTTCTGGGGTAACATGCTCGACGTGTTCGGCTTCAAGAAGATGTTCTGCTCCCTTGCGGCGATTCAGGTGAGATGGGTAATGAGATAGATCACCAGATGGACCCTGTTGATCATGGTAAGCTGGATCATGGTCGGGTACTGCAAAGCCAATACTGGTCGTGTTCGGCTTTAAGAATTTGTCATTTTACCTCGCGGCGCCGCAGGTGATACTCATCAAATGTATCACCAGGTAGATCATATTGCTCATGGATTGGTAGATCGTGGTCGGATAGATTCAAACGCTAGACGTGTTCGCGGCAATTCAGGTCAAATTGATCACCGGGCAGCTCACTAGATATATCATCAGATATATCGTGAGGCAGATTGTAAGGTAAACCATTAGATAGATCATGAGGCAGCATGCTGGACGTGTTCGACTTTGAGAAGATGAGATGTCCCCTGGATAGATAGCTAGATATATCAAATGATGGATCGTGAGATATATAATCAGATCATGGTTGGATGGATCGTAAAGAAGTCATGACATAGAACACCATGGAGATAGATGATCAGATGTATGATCAGACAGAATAATTGATGGATCATATGGTATGTTACCAAATATATCATGATGCAGATCGTGAGATAAATAACGAGATGCCTCATGAGACAGGTCATGAGATAGATTATGAGATAAATGAGATGCATGAGATAAATTATCACACCAGATGAAGGTAGATCATGGTAGGGTATATATAACACATACTGGTTCTCCGCCCTCGCGGTGCTGTGAGTGAGACAGCTCATGAGATGGGTCCGGAAATAGAGCTGAACGCAGATCATGAGCTAGATCGCCAGATACGTAGCGAGATACTCGTACAGTAGGTCACCGTGATGTGCCATGGAATGGATCATGAGATGAGTCTTGAGAAGATCATGAGATAGGCCATGAGCTACTGTAGATCGCGACATCGATAGTGACACGAGATCATGATTCTGATCATGAGATTGATCTTAAGATTTGACAATGAGATAGATCATGGGATTTGGTTATATCCGGTGTACATAATGAGATATGTCACTCAGACCATGGTTTTGATTGCCACATCTGAGGCTGTGGCGAGAAACGACTGCAGTCGGATTGATGTTCAGATCATGATCGGATGGGTCATAAGATCATATTCGGATAGATCATACTGTGGTATCAAGTTCTCATCACTGTCTACTCATCCTTCGTGCCTGTGGTTCCGCTTACACCTGTGCTTGTGTTCATGATTATTGTTGCCGCTGCAATCGCGTTTGTGCGTGTTGTTTCTCTCGCTGTGTTTCTTGTTCTTGTTGTTGTTCTTCTGCTGTGCTCACGATTTCGATTGTGCTTTTTGCTCTTGCTTCTGCCATACCCGCTCTTGTGACTATCCTATTTCGCGGGGGTACAGTAAATTGAACGCTCGATGGACTCCAAAAATATTATATTCCCCTCTGTTTGCGCCCCGTGTTTGGTTATATGATACATGTTGTTCCCCTGTGTTGATGCTCACAATTTTCCCTGCCGTGGTGCCTGTGCTCGTGCGTGTGGTTGCGATTGCGCTGTTCAGACGACGACCACGGCCCTCTACACGGTGCTTTCGCAGTCCAAGGCCGGATACCTGCTCGCAACGGGTGTGCTGCTCTTCTGCCTCGGTGGCAACTTCGCCATGTTCCCCGCTCTCACCTCCAAGGCAAGAAAATCGTGCCGCCCTTACCCCCCGTTTATAGATAGTGCACCGACCGCTGCGCCTTACAGAAACATATATGTGACTGATTTTGAGGCATTATTTGTATCGACAGCCGGAGTGCAGATTCCTCAACGGGTTGTCAAGGTATTCCCCAACCTGCACGGTTGAACGAGATTCCCACAGTTGATGATCTAAATCTTTTAAGGTAGATGAACAAATATATTTCCTGATCTGTATGATCTGTATGATCTGTATGATCTGTATGATCTGTATGATTTGTATGATCTAGCTTTATTTGTACCAATCAGCCGGAGGATAAAAACATAGGAAAAAAACTTGCCGGGTGGGAGCTGTATAGTCTGCATCATCTACGGTACTACTACTTCGTTTCTTGGGCTGGATCTGTACTTTGCAGATCCTGCACGGTCACTCGCAACCGTAGGCGAGGAGCTAGATGGTCCACAGGAGATAATCGCCTGTTTATCCGTAGGGCATGAGCTCGTTTGCTGCAGTGTACGCGCTCACTCTGTCCGTGGGCCTAAGTGGGTATTCATCTGGAAGCAACGAAGAGGAGGCAATCTTACTAATATTGAGGAAATACAAAGTTGACCTCTTTCCCGCTTTTTGTACAGTTTGCGGACGCGGTGGAAGTTCGTGGAGACCGTTGATTTGGCAGAGTGGTGTGATCGGTTTTCAGCGGGCGATTACCTTCGACAAAGGTAAAAAGGGTTTTTGCTAAAGGTCGAACGCTATATTTTTCGGAAGGCTCTCTCTCTCTCGACCACATCTTTCCGAAAACGCCTAAAGGTTGTTCGGTATTGCCTGCCGGTTCTGGGGAAAAAAAAAATACCAGCGCCGAAAAGCGATAGACAATCCCCCCCCCCCCCAGCCGATAGTACCCCCCCAAAAAAAGCGCCGAAGAACGATAGCCATCGCTGAGCGAACTCAGCGCTCTTTTTACAGCATTTCCACGCGAAACGTCGGGCGAAACGGTAAAACGGGTACGGTACGTATTTCATACGAATATATCCACGAAAACGGTCACCGCATTTCCGGACAGCGTGGTGTACCTCGCCCAATAGCAATAACTTGAAGAAAGTTGACAGTGCACCCCGATGATTCGTCTCAAGGCGTAGGTACTGTAGACGAAAGTGTCGTTTGTCAAAACAGTAGTGGTATTCCGACGATCACGAAGATGTAATTTATGAAAACAATGATGGCATTCCGACGATTGCGAATTTCCCGTTTATCTTTTTTTTTTTTTTTTTTTTTTTTTCTTTTTTAATCCTCTGGCGGATTGGTCAAACGATAATGGCGTTCCGACGGTTTTGGGTGAAGGAGACCCTTCATTCAGAAGATGTTTCACCCAAAATATGCTACAGTACTTATCTACGTCTATCGTAGCACGCATCATCCGGCGATAACATTGTTGCACGCTGCTTGCATGATTTTGTGTTTTTTATTAATTTTTACAGGTCTTCGGCGGACTGAACGGGGCTAAGATCTACGGCGTCCTGTTTTCGGCATTCGCCCTCGCCAGCATCTCCGGCACGTTCCTCACCAAGGTACGAGTACAATGGTGTTGTTCCGGGGTAGCGTGACGGCTTTGGACTGGCGCTACGGTAGATGGAGAGAGAAAGAGAGAAAGAAAATTGCACGTACAGCAGTACGTGCGGTATGTGCAAGGCTATTCAGATTTGCACGTCAATTCAATACGGTTGTGTGTATAGCAGGAGTTGTTGTAGAAATGCATGGCCTACAGGGTACCAAATGAGATCAAGGTGTATGCAGTTGTTGCTCCGGTGTAGCTCCCCGGCTTTTGGACCGGTGCTACGGTGGGTGTGGAGCGATTATTTTGTCCGCCGCGTTTGGGCCAATCGGGCGAGCGAGCGAGCGGTTTTTGCATCTTTCGCCCCAAACAGGAACTTTGCGTTTTGTTTTTGGCGCAGCGACGCAAGAAACAATCCTATTTAAATATGACGGGTGTGTCGTATGGCGAGAACAAAATAAACAAGTGGAGCTAAACCCGTCTACGCTAGGACCGCAGTCCCGTTTCGGGAGACGATTTTCTTGGAACGTTGAGTCAGATGTATGTTCCTGTAGCGTGCTCTACTGTGAAACGGTTAGGGCTGCACGTGATTTCAAGGGGTGGTTACTCGGCCTTGTAGCTCTGAGCTCCGGCAAATAACGGAGGACTTAAAAGTGAACCCCCCCCCCCCCCCCCCCTCCCTACCCTACCCTGCCCACGCATGGCATTTATCACACCGGGTGATAGGGTAACACACCCCGTCGGACGAATGTCAAAGATGATGTTTTGCTTTCTCCACGACCGGGAAAGAGTTGAAAACATCGAGCGACGTGTATTTTGGAAACATCTAGACGAGACCTTTCCAACGCCGCCGTTTTCCGTTTTTTTTTTTTTTCCGATTATTTTTGTTGTCCTCCGACGGATCGTTAAAAATCAAGCTTGAGCTCACCACACTTGCACGTTGAAAGTACCTGTCCTGTGTTGTGTGTCTCTCCCCCCCCCCCCCCTCATCGGTTTGGGGAATATCGGCTCCGAAGTTTGTCCCAGGGTGTGCGTTGTCTCATGAATAGTGTCGCACGTGTGCTTTCTTTCATCGGGCTAGGCTCCAGGAAAATTAGTAGTGTTAATAGGGTGAGAGCATAATCATGTTCATCATTACACGAGTCCAGAAGCGGTACGACTTGTCTGTTGACCACGGGCTAGGTTTCAGGGGGAGCGGGTTGTTTGGAGAACATCATCATAACCATCACCATTCTCATGATCATCAGAATCAAATCACGAGAAGAGCAGTACGAGTGGGCTTAGAGACACATGCGCGTGTTGTTCTTGTAGAACTACTTTGTACGATTTTACCGAGCATCGAATCATACAAGTTAGTTCGAGGGCTATGTGTTTCACGCATAAGAGCAGGTCCTGCCGCGCAGCTTGTCGGTACCCGTACTCGAAGGACGTTTTGGTATGAGACAACTTTCTAATCCTTGCCCTTCCTTGCTCGGCCTTGCCCTGCCTTGCCTTTTCCCCCTCCTCTCCTCTTCCCCCCCCCCCCCCCCCCCCCCCCCCCCCCCCCCCCCCCCCCCCCCCCCCCCCCCCCCCTCACCCCCCCCTGCCGTGCCTTTCCTTGAACTTTCCTTGAATTCTCCTCTTTAGAACCTGATGATGCTGTTGGGCTGGCAGTGGGAGCAGGTGTTCAAGCTTATGGCGTTCCTGTCGATTTGCGCTATCGCCGCCCTGCCCATCTTCGACGTCTGAGAAAAAAAGCCCCGCGCTGTGTGATTCGTGGGGACAGACGGTTGTTTTGACCCCCATTGGTGTTTAGGGGGTAGACGTTTGTTTTGACCCCTAATAATTGGGTGATGAAATGTTATTTTTACCCCCATAATCGGGGGATAGACACTTGATCAGACACCCAATCATTTGGGTGATGTATTCGTGTTTTGACCCTCAAAACGTGGAAGGTGGTTTTTCGACACCAGGGAAAGAAGGCCCTGTCGCTATTTTCGATCGGAGTGGTCAAAATTTATTTTGACCCCATTGAAACAAGAGGAAAGGCCCTTGTTTTGACCCCCAAACAACGGGGGATAGATGCCTGTTTCGACCCCAAACACCGGGAGATATACGCTTGTTTTGATCCCAAAGGGTTGAAGCTTATTTTTGCCCCCAATAAATGGGGGATTGACGCTTGCTTTGACCCCCAGCGTTTGGGAGATAATACCCGTTTTTTTTGCACCCGCCAACGCTTGGGTGAGGAGACGCTTGGTTCTGGCCTGGTTTCTTTGGGGAATAGACGCTTGTTTGGCCCCAAAAATCACGTCGGTTCCTGCGCCAGCAGGGTTGGGTCGATTCACCTTCATAGATGGAGCACTACAGCAATACTATTATAATGGCAGTGGCTCCCAATACGTACAGTACAGCAGTAGCGACGTGGTTTACTTTGTAGTCTACGTTTTCCATCAGGGGGGCGACAAAGTTGTTTTTCTTTTTTTTTTTGTGACGAACCTGTTTTCGTGCACTTGTAGGAGAGGGAGGACGGGGAGGGGATACGAGGGGGCGGGGGTGCCTGAGCGAGGCAGTTTTTCATTTGCGGTAGCTTGTTTTTGCCCAAGAGCAAGAATGCTGGAGGACGTTTGCTGAGGAGAGTTGATGACACACTTCTTTGGATGAACGGATGTGGACCCGACCGAGCCTGTTTTGCGCAAACACTGCTTTGCGCCAAGTATTGTTTGCTCCAAAAAAGGTTTGTGATGAAGCACGCGCTTCTGCCTTGAAGAATGGGAACTCCGAGCATGTTTTTTTTGCGCAACCGTTGTTTTGCGGGCTTTCGAGTGAAGGGGGGCGGTCAGCCGAGGGATCATCCCGCGGTGTCCCTCCGTACACCTTTACTAGCGTCTTTGACAAGGGGTTGAGTCTGTCAGGACAAGGATAGGTCGGTGCTGTTGGCACAAAGTAGGACAGATATGCTGTACGGCCGGGATAGGTCTTCATGCCCTGATGGCAGAGGGTAGAACGGCGTTCCACGGAGGCCACTTGAACCGCCCGTGCAAGATCTATAAGTAGAGAGTCCCGAAGAAAGTCCCGAGGAGTTTCCACCCATCAGGACAACCGTTGTTTTTTCAACGAAATGGACCAAATCAGTAGACGAAGCTGAGACTCGGAAGTGTTTCACGCCTAATAACTAGGAGCTAGTTGCCGTTACGCTGATCATGGGCCGGTGGCGTCAGCCACTAACTCACTTTAGTCTTAGTCTGCAGTCGGCTGGCGAGCTGATGTGGCCAGCTGACTTGCCGACCTACAGTCAGGCTGTGCCCCGCCCAAAAGAGAACAACTGTACCAGGTATCCCGCATTCAACAATGCCTCCTTCTGAAGGAGGAAAACCCAGTCAGCACCGGTGCTACTACGGTATGGGGGGGGCGCTTGTACGTGCAATATTTTCAGCCGATGAGAGCCACACTCGGCCGAGTGACCACCTTATCATCCCTTGGCATTCTCGAGTCTTTCATACCCGCGGGCTCTACTTTTTTTTTCCAACGCGATATGCACCTCCCTGGCTGGGATTGTCGTCTTGCTTGCGCCCACAAAACTTTTGTTTGCGAGTCCAATGTTGAGTGAGATGCAGAGCCACTCGCCCGAGTGACGTAAATGCGGCAGTGAAAAAGTGTGTGCAGCCGCCAGGCCGCCGTACCACCGGAAAACACCAACCAAATTACTGCGACCAATAATGTGTTGGTGGCTTAAGTCATGCGGACTCACACCTCTCTACCCAATCGATGTGTTGGTTGTGGTTTCGACGGTGGTGTTGTTGTCGCGTATCGCGCCTCGGCTACAGTATGTAATGGGCGGGGGTTGCATAAAAAACACAAGAGTGCTGTTGTCTTATCGTCTACGGCAGGCATAATATTGAAATCGTGTCGAGTTCAAGGTCTTTTTGGTAAATTATTATGTTGGCCCCTCGATAATGTGCAGCGTTTCGCGCGACTTTTGTGTGTTAAAATAGCAAAAAACAAAAATGGTGAAGGAACAGAAATAGTAAATCGCCACGTTCGTACAGCAGTACAAGAGAAGGGTACATAACATGTTGTGACTTTTATATTGATCGGTATAGCAGTATCCCACCGATCTCGATAATGATACTCGTTCGATATCCATCTCAGAGGTCGAAGAGAGCGAGAGTCGGACAAAAAACCCGATGCAGATCGACGAGCAGCAAGAATGCTGATTGAACCCTCTGCTCGACGAAGATAAAACCAGCCACGTCCTTACCTGGAGAGAGACGGGACGGCGCACATTGTTCCTGTGAACACGGCGTCTTGTCGTCCAGAAAGCCACACTGAGAGTATTATATCTGGCGGACGGCAAGATCTCCTTATACTGCTGTACCATACCAGGTATATGCATCGAGTTGGCCGAAAAAAGCATACATGTTGGACAGACCATTGGTCCCTACTTCATTATCTAGGTCTTTCCGAGCGAATAGATACCTGCCCTGTAAGATTGGCGATGACAGCAGCAGCAGAGGAAATAACTCCCGCCCGAGTTTGAGAAAGGTTTCGAAGCATGTGCGAGGCGGGGTTGAGACAAGAGTAAGGAAGTTTGAGTGAGACAAGTACAGTACGTACGTATCCGACCAGTGGTCTATCAAGAGCACAAAACAAATACTATCCAAGGACGCAACGAACTATGGGCGAGATCACTGGTCGGCGCAGGAGGCCTGATGCAAAAATCCAATACTTGTAATACATCAAATTGATCCACGACATCGAGACATAACACAATAATCTATTACGGGGGACCATAGTAAAGAGGACCTACGGTGCACACAAAACCTATGTATTTCCCTAATTTTTTCGAACAACTTTTGGTCCTATACTTACTATGGTCCTCCGTCATAGCTGTTAGTACTACTATTATAGTATAGCTCATCATTTTCCCACTGGTGGACCCGTACATCATCTGCACGATGTACTCTACCACTAATGGTATTAAATGCTCACCATGTTTCCGGGTTTTGAGTTGTTCTGTGTGCACAGAATCCTGCACAACCTACCTATCGTAACGGCAGGCTAGGATCTATTAACTCTACAGGTAGATAGGTAGATCGTGATCCGTCCAGCATGTAAACCAAGTGCCTGTGGGCATGAAAAGGTGACGATACGACTTGGATACGATACCTGATACGAAAGGAAGAAGAAATATTACGGTTCATGAGGTTGACGGTTTCGGTGCCGTTTGGAAATCATTTTTTCGTTCGAGTACGAGTACGAGCCCCATCTTTATCTTCATTTTCTTTTCTCTTTTCTATTGATTTAAAGAGTTACTGTACGACGAACGATGCTGCGCGTCGATGTGAGTTTAAGCCGACAATACTAGGCATTACCCCAGACTCGCCAAGTAGCGTCTTGTTGACGAACATCCGACAAGACTATCGTTAAATCGAGCAACGAGACCACGGCGACAAAATTACTGCTGATGAAGTGTCTCGCTCCTTCCGCCCCTGCTCTCATTATTTTTTCGGCCCAGCTTTTCTTTTTTTCGTTCCGACGTTTTCTTCTCGACAAGGAGAAGACCCACTCCGTACGTTTACCAACCACCACCGCGAGGCGCGCGACCTACTACTCCTACTACTGCACGGTACACCAACCCGTAGACCAAGCGCCACTACGACCACTATACAGGGGAAGAAGGCCTGCTACAGCTGCACCGATACTCCACCCGCAGCATAAGAATATCGTGTCTTCCTTCCACGTTGCTTGTGGGTGGCTGACTGGTAACGTCCGTCTGCTTGTACAACATCAAGAAGAACAGAGTGCGACACAACAAGGGTAACACAGACAGCGAGATAGACAGCAGCAACAAGAAGAGCGGGAAGGTGAACCAACGCGGAGTGGTGTATGTCTACTCCGGTCGGTGTGCTTTCTCTTGCCCTCGTTTTTGCTCTTAGCGAATATCATGCGAAGTATCGGTCTCAGCACACGGCGCGTTCGAATTATAAATAGGCGCTGCTACTGATGACACGTACGTGTGAAACTTCGTCGACGTACCAGGTATCATACAGTACGCCTTTCTTTCGTGCCCTCGCCCTTGTACGTTGCCTCCTTTATGTCAAAATCCTTTGTCTCGGCGTCGTATATTGCACCCTAACGATGCGATGAAGCCCTACGTACAAGCACCTCGACACCCCCACCCTCGTCGCTGTGCTTCTGGCGCTGTTAAGCGCGGTCTCCGACAGTAGACACTATAGCTACAACTTTGTCTGCGGTAGTTTCTAAGAGTGAGCACTTGCCCGGAACAGGTGTAGCCGAGCAGGGGGAAAACAGTCACGCGGCTCCCTTCCCTTGCTTGCGTGTGTCGATCGTTCTTGTCTGTTTCGTGCGAGTACATACGAGTATTCGTACGAGCAAGTACGCGGTCGCTGCGTTGAGATGCTTGGCAATATCGCTCGCTTGCTTTGTTCGCCCCAACAACACGAACAGGACAAGACGCTTTCGATGCCAAACGAAGCACCTTCGACTGTTGTTTTTTTTTGCCGCAGGTCCCAGTGTTGTGGTGTGGCGTATAGATATATATTAATAGTCGTATCGACGATTCGTCGACTCCAATATGATAACGATACTCGTACGAGTTTTTTTTCAGCCTGATCATATTGTCCTATCATATGTAGCTACAAAGTGCAGCAAAAATACTCAACTTTGCTTCCTCCCCCGTTGTGCGCTCTATCTACCGCCAACCAATTTGTGACGCCCTGTGCCCACTACCAGTACCATCTACTCAAGCGATATGGAAATCCTCCATCATCACGACTGCGACCGACAGTAGAGCGTTTGCTTTGAATATATACCGCACGTTCCAGACGCTAAAGCTTCTGCTGTTGTACCATGGGGGTGGTCGACGGTCGCATGCGACGACGCTTAAAAGATATCTCGGCTTTGTAAGTAGTACGTCGGCCCGTTCGTGGTTCATACCCCCTTTGTTTTGTTAGTACGTCCGCCGGTTCGTGTTTCACGTCCAATACTGTTTTTTTGTGTGTGTTTGCTCGTACTGAATGGTACTCGCACTATCATCGGTCCCTGCGTAAATGCCAATCGTGCGCGCTTGTTTTCATTCGCACGAGTATTTTACCGCATCTTTTTACGCTACGTACGACGTATAGAATATAGCTTGGAAAGTTGATATTAATCGAACTATTTCATTCGTCGAACTCGCAACTGGCGTAAAATACGACTCAAAGAAAGCACGGATTGGATTCGCTGTGTCTCGGTGTGGTCGTATCGCCAAGTGTCGATAACTCGATAATAATTCGTCGGGTCCACAATGTGAGGCATGCTGCAAACGCATCGTATAACAGTCTGTATCCTACTAGCGTCCTGCCGCTATTTTCATCCATCCGTAAATATTTTGAATTGACGCCGCATGGCCCATGCCGGTCGGCACCGTCTTGCGCTATTTTTTTTTTTTTTTTTTTTTTTTTCATCATCATCACTTTTACTTTCCAGCCCACTCGTAGGAGGTTTTTACCCTCGACGATCTTCTGGACAAGCCGTGGTCACAGGTGTCGTCCCTTCTCCCCCCCGGTACGTGCCTTTAGTTTTTATTGCGCATAGGGTTCAGCATTCCCACTGCTCGTCGATTTTCATCGAATGTACAGCTAACTCACGCTCTCGCGCTTTCCGCTAATCAATTTTATGCAAGAAAAAGTCCCTATGAGCATGCACTCGGTGAGACTCGAACTCACGAAATTGATCTTGATAGGCTCGCGGACCACCTACCAAGCCACCGGGGACGCCGGCATACCGGTCATTGGTGTGTACGTACAGCAATGATGTTAACGAAATTCCACTACTACCACCACCATCGTGATTCATTAGCTGTAGTACACGCACACGTTCTATCTTTTCCTTGTCGACGATACAGCAGCAGTAGATACCCGGCCCTAGATACCCCTACATCGGTAGAGGTGACATTAGCTATCACCATGGTCTTACGCGCCACCGTAATATAAAACTAGTACCACTTTGTTCGAAAATGTAAGGACATTCTGTGTACTAAAATTAATGACCAAATGCTTCTTATATCTTCGGACACATGACACCAGGTACGTTGGTAGGGTATATGTCGGAACGAGAGCTGCCTGTGAATCGATTGATCGCAGTGGCCGACCAAAGGACGAAGCAGTCACGGCTGCTCCCCCACCATTCTTTGCGTGTATGATCGTATAGTTTTGTGCGTACGAGCGTCGGGGTTTTGTTTTTATGTCAGATGTAAGTTCGACCGAGCGAATCTTTTTAGTACTATCAATAATAGTCAAATCTGATCAGCTTTCGATACAGCTATACCAGCTCTCGGCATGATGCTCCTACTCCTATAAAACATCATGAAAACATCGGGCATGCACGTATACCCGTCAAACGGTTTTGGGATGACGTGTACTTGTACGCGTCTTTACTTAGGAGTGTTGGTTCTTTCTTCGTCATGTTTTGCGGTTGACAAACGCTACGTACGTACACATTGTTGAATGATAAACGTAGTATTAATAGGGCTGCCGTGTGGAAACCAGCACGTTATGCACGCGCGGTGTGTGGTGGAAGCTATCCGAAGGAGTGGGTCACGCGCACAACTCATTTGCGCTACACGAGGGTGCATGGCCCGCCATGGGAGACGGGAATCACTGGAGGCAGCAGTTCAGGCTGATCCTGGACTCCGTGTCACGGTCGCAGGACTTGGACGAAGGCAGGACAACAACTACGATGAACGGAGGGAAGAGCTTTGCTACCCGTGGGACCAGGATTCGTTAGGAATAGCAGGACCACTAGATGATGTTTCTCTTGAACAGCTCCAACAACGTTTCATCACCGTGGTTAAGGTACAGCCGGGGCTAGCTACTGTCCACGCCAAGCTTCTCACCCACGTGCTCGGTCTCCTGAACCACGCCCTCGGAGCGCATTGGCCAAACAGACACTCAGAGACGCCGAGGTCGCTCCTGAGGGCCATTAAGCTGTGGTACATCGTACCAGCACTGCTACACTCGCAGGACAGCCGCGTGAAGCGACGCGAGAGATTCGCGTCCGTCGAACGTGGTGACATCACGCTTATTCTCCCGTGGTTGATGGAGTACACCAGCCGAGCATCGTCACGGCTA
The DNA here is from genome assembly GCA_031763025.1 of Macrocystis pyrifera. NCBI lineage: Eukaryota > Phaeophyceae > Laminariales > Laminariaceae > Macrocystis > Macrocystis pyrifera. Next base: position 9,834,986 of record JASSKH010000021.1, read on the forward strand.
GGGGCCCAACCTACGAAGCCACAGACGCGGCTAAGTACGAGAGAGCGTCGTCAGCCTGTCGCCACTCGGGCGGGGTGTCAGTAGCAGCACGCTGTCTTCTCGCGGAAGCGCGAGCGCCCGGCAACGAGGTGACATGGGAGCGGGTGAAAGCCAAATTCCCGGGGGAAGATCGTGCCTCCATCTCCGAGTCGGCAGCGGCCGCGGTGGCAGCAAGCTCCACGGAACCGGAGGAAGGAAGTGTTCCCAACTGGCGTCCAGAGCAAGAGTTCGATTCGCAGGTGGCCCTCGACGTCATCAACTCACGAAATGCGTTATCAGGCGCGGGGAGTGACGGTCTACGCTTCTCACACCTGCAGTCGGTCATCAGGACCGGCTTCGGTCGCGAGAAGTTTGGAGCTAGCATCGAGGCCTTTTGGAGGCGGATCTTCGACGACCCCGGTGCATTCCCGCCGGAATTCTGGCAGCTCTTCTTGCAGTCCAACCTCACTGCCTTGGGGGAAAAATGTCGCCCCGTATGTGTAGGTATGACATGGAGACGTCTTCTAGCAGCCGGGACTATGCGGCAGTGGCGGCCACGGCTGGAAGAGATTAATCGTGAGGCAAGACAGTTTGGGGTAGGGGTTCGAGGGGGGGTGGAGCAGGTAGCTCTACGCGCCCGGGTGCACCATGAGGCAAGAAACTGGCTCATCCTAACCGACTGTCCAACGCCTTCAATACTGTAAAGCGGACGGCAGTACTTGCCGAGGCGGCCACTTGCGTGCCCGCGCTCACGCCGTTCATTGCTAAATGCTACGGCGAGAGGCCCGCCCCTACGTTCTTCCAGATGGACTCGGGGGAGCGGCGTAAAATTGACTGCTCCAGTGGAGTGCAGCAAGGGGATGCCATGGGCCCGGCGCTGTTCTGCATGCCACTGCTGCCAATACTCAAACGGGTCCGTGAGGAGTTTGAACCCCGGGGTGTCGAAGCCTTTGCCTACCTTGATGACATCAGCATCGGTATATCAGAGATTACGCCGGACACGGTGAGAGTAGTGCCCTTTCTCCAGCACGAGCTGTGCGAAATAGGCGTTGCAATTAACCCCAGCAAGACGGCTGCTTTGCCTCCAAAAGGGCATGTGCCTACGTCGGAAGAGATAGCACTTCTGGGGGGCATAGGTGTCCGCATTGCGGAAGGGGGTGGGGTAAAGGTGGTTGGCGTGCCCATAGGCACTGATGCGTTCGCGGTGAACAGCGCCGTCGAGATAGTCCGAGATGGGGGAGCAGAGCAACTCGCGCGCATCCTGCCGCGTATGCCGGACAAACAGTCGGCGAACCTCATCGCCACCAGTTCAATGGTGCAGCGGACCTCCTACATTGAGCGGGTAATGGACCCGGAGCTGTCACTACCCGCGTGTCAGCGGGCAGACAATAGCGCAATATGGATGCTCGAGCGCCTTCTCGAGCTTCCAGGGATAGCGGGCGAATCGCCGTTCTTTGCGGACGGATGCCCGGCGAACCGGTTGACGCTACAGCCCCACCAGAAAGCGCAGGCGAGCCTCTCCACAGGGGCCGGCGGGTTTGGACTGTCATCGGCTGAATCAAGGAGAATGTCAGCGTCCACTGGGAGCTTAGTGGCGACGGTGCCAGAGGTCCTTGCTGACCTCTCCGGCCCATTGGGGGGAAAAGTCCGAAGGGAGTTGCCCAATTCGGACCTCGTTCGCCGCATATGGAGTAGCGTCAGGGACCTCCGTGACATCCATGGGGTATCGGAGGAGGCAATGGCGAACGTGGTCCCGGAAAGCTGGCGGAACAGGGCGTTTCGCGCGAACGAGGGAGGAGTCTCAGAGCAGTCTGATATGGAGGCATTGCCAGCACATGAAGCCCAAACGACCAGCTCCCACAAAGCGCAGCACAAGCTGGGGCAGCAGGTAAACCGGGTACGGTACCAACGGTACGTTGCGTCTCTGGACCAGCTCCCCGAGGCAGCAGACCCGTCGAGTCGGAACGACGTGTTCGGGGGAATCGAAACCAGAGATCTTGCCAAGGCTCGGCAACGGAGCCTATCGGGACCAGGCGTTGTCGCCTGTTTGAGGGCAAGGCCTGTGGACACGGCACGAATCATACCGGCTTCGGAGTTCGTGTCTATGGGACGGCGCTTTCTGGGAATGGAGGAGCCCATAGCGACGAGGTGCCCATGCTGCGAAGCGACGGATGTCACCACGCGTCACGCGCGCACATGCCACCGAGCAGGCGCGCAGGTAAACCAGCATCAGCCGCTAGTCCACGCGCTGTCCCGCACCTTCAAACGGTTGTCCATCCGCCATCAAACGGAAAGCGGAGCGCCCTTCAACGCCGACAGAAACCTCCGCATGTATATAGTGATCGAGAGGGGAGGCCTCCGAGACGCTACGTCGTCAGAGTACCGTAACAAGGCGATACTCCTCGACATCACGCACGCAGACCCCCAAGCGAGAGTCCACATGCGGGCTGGCAGCGCTGATCGAGACGGATCAGCTGCCTCCACTTCCGAGGCGCGAAAGCGCAACCACTACGCTCGTGCAGGACAAGTGTCCTTCGACGAGCGCAGCCATAAACTTGTCACCCTCGCGGTGGAAAGCTTTGGACGCCTCGGGAAGGAAGGCAGCGATTTCATTGACCAGCTGGCAACGAGCATCATCGGAGGAACGGACGGGGGATCTCTAGCAAGAAAAGGGGTTTGTAAGGAGCATCTTTTCCAGATCATATCGGTGACCACCCAGGTCGCGATCTCGCGCCGGGTGCACCGATATAAGCTCGCCCTTCGAGACCGACAGGCCGCCAGGGGGAGAAGAGAGGAGGAGGGAGGACTACTTCCAATGGCGTGGGGATGGAATGTAGATACGGAGTAGGACGCAGGGCGTATAGATACATAGTCAGTGAAAATATATCGTTAAAAGGTAGTGCGTATTCAATTGAGTATACGCAAGGAAGGAGAAAATGTTGGATAATATTGAGGGTGTTCGACGAATTATGTTAGTTTTTTCATCTTGAATGAATAACGCCCTGCACACTGTCAGAAGGCAAATAATAATAAAAAAAAAATGTAGTATGTACCCCTATCGTAACAAGGTACAGTATGTACTTCTAACGTAACAAGATACCGTATGTATGTACCCCTATCGTAGCAAGATACCTCTATCATGGCAAGGTACAACAGTATGTACCCCTGTCTTGGCAAGGTACAGTAAAACCCCTATCGTAGAAAGGTACGGTTGTACCCATATATCGTTACAAGACTATCATGGCAAGGTACAACAGTATGTACCCCTGTCTTGGCAAGCTACAGTAAAACCCCTATCGTAGAAAGGTACAGTTGTACCCATATATCGAAACAAGGTACAGTATGTACCCCCATCGTAGCAAGGTACAGTATGTACCCCTGTTCTAACAAGGTACAATATGCACCCTTAAGGTTATCGTAACAACAAGGTACAGTATGTACCCCTATCGTAGCAAGATATGATATATACCAGGTACCGCTGTTGTAGCAAAGTGCAGTATGTACCCATATCGTGCCAAGGCACAGTATGTACTCCTATTATCGTAGCAAGAAGATATAGTATGTACCTCTATCGTAAACACAAGTAGTACAGTGTGTACCCCTATGTAACAAAAGGTACAGTATATGTCCCTATCGTGGCGAGGTACAATATGTACCCCTATCGTGGCACTTGTCTGTTCAATAGGTTCGATAGGTTCGATAGGTCCGATAGGAAAAATAGGTGACATGTGAGATACCTGGCATGCATCTTCCTCCTGTTGTCCAGGACTAACATCGCGATCTCTCTTTTTTTGGTATATTGTGAAAGATACACACCTTGGATAACACAACACTCGGATAACACGTATCTACGTTATGGGGCCTAACAGAAGAACGTGGTAACGTCCTAACATCGTGTTAGCACTGGAGGAGGAGCGATCACGGCAACGCTGTAACACAGTGTTAACTGAAAATCCACAAACGTGTACGCGCCCTGACGTTATTCTGCTGCTCGGTCTCGTCCAGCTCTGGTACAATAACGTTATGTTATGCCGTGATCAGTCCTTGAACTAACACTACTACTGTAACATAGTGTTGGGCTTTGACAAAACACGTACGGTATCACACTAACATGCCCAGATCGATATCCGCATGTTGACTATTAGTAACACGATAACATAATGTTATTGTCGAGGCAGCGTTAGACGTAACACACTAACATAGTGTTACCCTTAGGAGGAGTGTCACGCATAACACTCTAACATATAACGTTACCATGTTCGCCAGCACTATTAACACATACTACCAGGTACCATTACATTGTGTTACAGATAACACACTAAAGTAACACAATGCAATGGCCAGCACTACTAACACTACGTTATGTGGACGCCCCATCTGATTGCCTTAGGCTCGGACAACGTAGCACTTAACGTACGTTAGATACGTTACGGTCTTAGCCGGCCCATACGTAACATTATACGTTAGGATGTTAGCCCATAAAACCGGAAGTAAGTCCCGTAATGTTATGTTACGGTGTTACCGTCAGTAAATATCTGATGGTAATATTCCGTTACGGTGTTAGCATACAAATCAATCCGGGTCTAACTTTATGTTACTGAGTTACCGTAGGGGCCGAAGTCGTTCTAACGTAATGTTACTACGTTACCCTTTGGATCTTCCCGAGATCTAACATGTATTACCTGTGTTGGTGGTAAGCGGGCGTGTGGGAGTAACATAACGGAGCCGTGATATCCAAATTTCGGCGACATCCCAGTAGGGGATACCTACAAAAATATCCCCGGGGGGGAAGGATAGCATGAAATCCCCGGTACAAAACGCCTCCATATTTAAAAAAACCCTAAACAGGGGATATTGAGGAGGGGTCCCCGCAAAATAACGCCTAATTTGTTTAGGAAACCCTGCCAGTACGTTTTCCAACATCTATATAGAACACATTACGTTATCCATCTACAACGTAATCTGCACACGAGCACGTACGAGTTAACACGGCAGTAAGATGTTGTTGATGTTAGATTGGGAGTGTGCGTTATCTGCTAACTTGTTTCACTACATACATTGCATACGAGTTAACACATTGCTATTAGTGTTTTATCGATCATATACGTTATCCGTTTGACGTATGTTATATTATGGTAGCAAGACTTTTCCATACGTAATAATACCCTCACAAAACGTCGCTCGATACGGACTGCTGCTGCGGCTGATACGGTAACACGTTGTATTGACCATATCCGTCATCCCTCTAACGTGTTACGATAGCCCCTAGGCATTTCACCAACACACTAACATAGTGTTATGTACGCGTATATTTAGCCGTGTACGTCATCCGTCGAAAGGGTGTTACACAGTAGCAAGTAAGAATCTCGCTGACACACTAACATAACGTTGCTCGCTACGGGCTGATGCCGCTAACACGGTGACACAATGTTAACGTTTAATTGACCATGTACGTTATCCCTTCAACGTGTGTTACGATAGCCACCAGCAGAATTCCGCTAACAACACGCTAACACAGTGTTACTCGCTATGGGCTGCATACTCTAAGACCTTAACACATATGCTGCGGTCAGGACGGGATCAAGGTGACACTCTAACATAAAGTTACGCGATCGCACGCCAATAAAATAACATACTAACTAACACACTATGTTATCACAAAATCCAGAAAGTAGTTAACGTAGTAATAACGTAATGTTACGTTTTTTTTTCCGCTGACGCCTTAACATCAACATAAAACGTTAAGTGCTACGTTATCCGAGGTGTGGAAACTATGTTTTTTTTTCTCATTACAACGACCTGTTTTCCGTTTTTTTTTTCTCTTGAGAAAAGAAAGTTGCCACCAAATACGACTTCGAAAACCTCGCTCTTCGTGTGTTAACACCTGTTTCCATCTGTTTTGGAAATAAATACATTCTGTTTTTTATGTCTAAAACGGTCTGGTACCGGTTACTTTTTCTGAAAACTTCTACCCAAACGTGACCTGGAAATGTCCCTTTTTTGTGTGTTGTGGTATCTTGGACGTTTTCCCAACCCATCGCAGGATTTGTTTCCAGGTCATAGTTTGGAGGGAAAAGTCCTGTTTGTGGATTTTCGTTTCGTAAAAAATTCCAAAACACTCGAAAGAGTGCAAAGAGATCTACTAAAATTGGAGAACTTTCTTACTATTCATGAGTTTCTTTCTTTCGTATGGTGGTGCTCTCTTCAGCAGCTTCATATCTTTAAGGTAGGTGCCCCTCGTTTCGGGCATATAAGGACCATTTTGGTATTCCTTCGACATCAAAACGGTCCTTGTATTTCCGTACAGAGTGGTTAGTGTCCGTTTTATGGGCTCCCGCCAAACGCTTGCGCTTGGACACGTCGTAATCTTATCAAATCTCTCTGGGCTCTCTTAACCTACTGTTCTTGGTCCGTTCTTCCATGATCGGCGATCATTACTTATATCGTCTCGGCGCTGGTCGCAGCTGTTTCAACCAGTATCTCGCTAGTTCCTACTTTGTAGGCCAGTTGGAGCTGCTTTTCTCACCCCGACCAAAATTCTTGATTTTTATGAAGAACCGAGCCTCAGTTTCTTAACACGATCATCCCAAAGCACCTCACTACCCTGGGCGGAGATGTTAGGGTCCCTTGGTCCTCGTATGTAAGCCCAACAAGTCCTTACATTTTCGCCAAGAATGGTATGTCTTATTACAGTGTGGCCCTTAAAGCTGTCGTCAGCATGCCCTTTTTCGACCCACTTGATCCATTGCGCAAAATGTGCCGGTGCACAAAACAGTTGCCAAAACTAATCCCACTAAATCGTGTGTACAGTCAGTCGAATGAGTACGTATGTACCAGTAGGTTCGCAGTCCCGTATCGGGGACACATGACTTGAAATTAGACTGATACATTTGCTTATGTGCAGTGCAGCTCGAAAGGGGTTAATTTAGTACTACCAGCATCCATGTCCGTGTCCCTTTTTTTTTCAACGGTACGTCATGCGAACGCTCGAAAAAACCCCGATACATCTATATATTTATAGCATTCTGTTCGTATATATCATACTCGTTTGTATTGTGGTATTGGATACATCACGTTATTACATTTTTGGCCAAAGTGGTCAGGAATGTATGAAAACTCTCAACCAAATCCTTTTCCCTGCTTCATCTACCTCGCTTCACGTATGATACAGCAGTACAGTAGTAGTAGCTATTGTGTTTGCCATCCGACAATGTGCGGCAGAAATGAGCTTCAAAGTTGGTCGCTCATGAACTTTCCCAGAAAAACCAAGGTAAAATAAAGGGGAACAAAAAAACACTACTAATACTGCTGTAGTACCTGCACAAAGTTATTGTACACCAGGTACCTGGAACCAATCAGTACCGTACAACGGCTGCTGATTTTTTTGTTTTTAATGGAGTGTTTGCGTTTTTTTTTTTTTCAACTTTTGCTTCTCTAAAAATTCTCCCGAGGTAATTTTTTGAGGTAAATTTCTGAAAAAACGGCCGGAAAAGACTTTAGCGAAGTAAGGATTTCAGCGAAAGTTACGGTAACTTTTGTCTCTCTGTTTCATTGGCCTACACGCACCGAGCATTATCCCGACGCAAAACGCAACTCAAATCTCGAAGGATAAAAAAACCGAGCATCTTCCAAGCCACCATGCTGCTTGCCGTACGCATCACGACAACCGCTGGGAGCACAGAGGCTCGAGAGGTGTGTAGCTTGAGTATAGCGCGCACGAGCGGCGTTGGATCGTGCCAGCGGGTCGCCGCCGCTGCTACGGTACACGCTTTCGCCCTGTAGCCAAAAGATACCAAGCCGTGGAGGTTTCAGTGTAATCGCATGTGTGAGTGGAGCAGTGGCCGGGGATCCTGTGTGATGTCCCCTAGCCACCTGGCTCGTGGTCCGATGAGGATCACTCCGTGATAATACAAGCTCTGAGAACAAGACTTACTGAGTGCGAGGCCAGCGAGACTGGTGGAGTCCCTCGCTGGAAGCCCTCTTGCTGATATCATCTGGCAGAGGCCATAATATCTAGATATTCGCGGAACTTCTGTTGGAGGAGTTTTCGGCTGCGGAGTATTGGGTCACAGCTGGGAAGGCAGTTGGCCCGTTGGACGGATCGAAACGGCTTGAAGCGCACAGCAGGGGAGGACGCTCCGGGAGCTGGAGGACGCACAGGTCAGGCGGCAGTTTCTCCGTTATTACAGTAGAGTCCAGGTGGACTGCTGTGGATTATGGCGCACACGGCAAGCACGCCGCTGGTGGTAGGGGAGTCTCTGACTCCACCGAAATACGGAGAGGTGTGGACCGAGCAGGCCTCTCGTGTTTTTTACGCAGCGTACCTCGATTATGAGGAACGGCTGCAGCTCGCCAACGCTCAGGGGGTGGTTCAGCACTCCAAAGTGAGCATGGGCCAGCTTATCCCCAATTACATTCATCGGTGTTTTGAGGGATTTTACAAGCATCAGACTACGATGACCGCCTCGGAGTTGTTGGACGCTGTTAGGCAGCACGCCGGTTACACAACCACCAGCAACAGATTTGACACCTCGCGGGCGGCAGCGGACTTGCGTCGCGTTCTCTCAATGAGGCGCGATGAAAAGCAGGGCGGTGAAACATCCGTCAAAGACCGCGCGATGATGGTAAACTCCGCTATGGAAAAGTATTTTGCGGAGAATCACGCGGTGCATGCCATGTACCGCGCGCAGGACCGTTCGTGGTTGCCCGGACCGGCGGAATTTGTGAGCATGGCGTTGGTGGATGGCTTATGGCCGTCCGAGTTCAAAAAGTACGTAAAAGGTCAGCTCACGTACGCTGCAGGGTGGAAGAAGGACCCGGCATTGGTCATGGACCAAATTTTTTCTGCTGCAGAACAGTGGAAATTCATCGAGGCGTATGGTCGGAAAGATGCTGCAGGGGCAGCTGAACCGCGACGCCAACAGCAGCAGAAACCGAAACAGCAGCAGTCCGCGAAAAAGTCGTTTGTTCGCGTCTGTTTCGAGTGTGGTGATCCCAACCATTATGTTTCTGATTGCCCAAAAGCTCGCGGTGGCGGCACAGCTCCCAGCAGTGGTGGGCGCGGGTCGTCAGGGTATCGCGGGGGCCGCAATGGCGGCCGGGGCAGATTCAACCATGGACGCGGGCGCGGTGGCCGTGGTGGCAATCAATTGACAGCGGGCGGTGGAACTTCTGCTGTTGCTTCTTCAACTTCTGGTGCGCCAGCGGCAGGAGCCGCTGGGTCGGGATCTGGTTCGTCTGTTGCCGGCCGAGCTGTATACGTTGGAGGAGCTGGAACATCGGTGGGTGCTGCTGGAGCGAGAACTTCGCCATCCACCGAGCGGGCGGAGTCAGTGTCTGGTGCTGCTGCAGGGGCGGTAGCGCCGGAACCGTCTGTATATTCGACGTCTTGGTCGGGGTGGACCGCCGATTCTATTTCTTCGGCGCCGGCTGTAGGAGGGCAGCCATGGCGTCAGGTGACTCTTGGTACCGACCAGAGTTCAACGGCAGGTGAAGTGCCTGTCGATCGCAGCGCTGAGTGTTTACGCGCTGATCTCTCTTTGCCAGGGTCGGTTGGTTCGCTGATGGCGCGTGTGATCCTTGATTCGGGGTCGGCGCTCACGTCCATCGGTGTCGGCTTACTTCAGCAGCTGTCTTCGCATTTCGGCGGCGCCGATCTGCAAATTCCGTTCGAAAATGGCCCGCAGCAGGCGAAAACCGCTACGGGTGTTTCAGTGATGGTCACGCACAAAACGGTGCCGATTGCCGTGAGTGTACGGACGCCGTGGGGAGCGGTGAAATTGGAGCCCATCACTTTCGCGGTCATGCCTGGTACAGATAACGTCGTTCTGTTTGGCATGGCTACCATGAAAGCTCTTGGCATCGACGTCTACCGTGAAGCTCTGGAGAAGCTTCGCCCTCGCGCAGTGCCGGTATCGACCGGTGTGGAGACTCCGAGTTACCTTGCGGCGCGCAGAGTGACGGTTTCCGTGCGTGCTTTTCAGACCGAGGCTACGGTGGATGCTCCGGAGGACAAGGCGGTGGAACATTTGGTCGACCGGGGCCAGACATGTTCATGGATCCGGAGGAGGAGCGGACGGCCCCGAGAACGGGCGTTGGAGGACAGCGTGCAGCAGGCAGAGCAGAGTGGATTAAGCGTCGGCGGAGCAACCCGTTTGCGCGAAATTTTGGCTCGTCGCGTGGGTGCTTTTCGCCGTGCGCTGTGTGGTGATCCGCCAGCGCAAGTGGAGCCGATGCGAGTGCAGCTGAAGCAACAGGCGAAGCCTGTCAAGGCAACGCCACGTCGGTACGAACCGACGAAAAGGGACTGGCTCTCGAAGTGCATTGCTGCTTTGGTGTTTTTTGGCTTTGTCTACCACAACATCCAGGCGGTGTGGGCGAGTCCGGCGATGGCGGTGCCCAAGAAGGACTCTTTCCGTTTGGTGAGCGACTACTCGGCGGTGAACGCACAGGTGGAGAAGTCCCCGGGCGTCATGCCCAACCATGAAGACATGGGAGATCTGCTGGGGGCGCGTTTCTTCGGCAAGCTGGACCTACTTCAAGGGTACTGGCAGATGCCTTTGGCTCCGGAGGCGCAAGACGTCTTCACCATGGCGACAAGCGACGGTTTGTTCACGCCTACCCGTGTTCCCCAAGGTGTTTTGAATGCGACTTCTTATTTCCAAGGTGTCATGACTGAAGTGTTGCGTGGTTTGGATTGCAAAGTTTGGGTCGATGACGTTTTCTTTTTCGCAGACACCGAAGAAGCTCTTCTGCAGCTGCTTGATGACATTCTTGAACGCCTGGAGAATGTTGGACTGTTTGTCGCCGCCCACAAGTGTACCTTCTTCTCTCGTGAACTGGTCTGGTGTGGTAAGGTGTATTCCAATGGTGTCGTGTCCCATGACCCCGCTCGAGTGCAAGGTTTAAGTGAAATGCGTCGTCCCGAAAACGCTGGAGAACTAATGCAATTCTTGCAGGCTGTCAACTGGTTGCGTACATCGTTACCACGTTTAGCGGAAACGGTAGCACCGTTACGTGATTTTTTGGAGGAGCTCCTTGTTGGGGCTACACGTCGGACTAAGCGAGTGGCGCGCAATCGTGTCATCAAGGATACCGCGTGGACGGAGGATCGGGTGCGGGCGTGGAATGCCGCACGGGGTTTGGTGGCGCAAGCAGTGCCGCTTCATCATCCTCGTCCCGGGTGCGTTGTTTTGATGTTTCCTGACGCTTCTGATTTCCATTGGGGTAGTTTTCTCACCCAAGTGCCTGAACACGAATTTCGCAGTGGATTGGCGTTGGAAAGCATGTCTCACGAGCCTCTCGGATTTCTGAGTGGTTCGTTCACAGGTTCGCAGTTGCGCTGGGCGACTGTCGACAAAGAAGGTTTTGCGATCGTTAATACGTTCCGGAGGCTCGAATACCTGCTTTGGGGTGGTGTTCATATCTTTACTGATCATCGAAACTTGCAGTACATTTTCAATCCGGAGAAGTGTGTCACGACGGTCACAAAGACCATGGCACAACGCCTAGAGAATTGGAAGGGTGTTTTAGGACAATACCGCTATGCAATCGAACACATCCCTGGCGATCGAAACTGTTGGGGGGATCTGTTGTCTCGTTGGGTCAAAGTTCCTACGGTGCCTGTTCGTTCGGTTGCCGTGCACAGCCCATGTAATGCTGACGATTCGCTTCCCGCATTGGATGTGATTCGTGCCTCGCAACAAAGGTCTGTCGCTCGTATCGGCGTTGGTGTTCATGAATTTTCGACAACCTTCGGTCAAGCTACCTTGGCCGATGATGGTTTGTTTCGTGTGCGTGTTGGGGTGCGTGACGTCTTGTGGATTCCGCCGGATGATCTTTCTCTTCAAACTCGTTTGATGGTGTGCGCGCACATGCGCTCGGCTGGTCACCGTGGTGTGGCGCCGACTTTGTTTCGCCTGAAGGAATATTGTGTTTGGCCTCACATGGATTCTCAGGTTCGCGAATTCGTTCGCCAGTGTTTGCACTGTGTAGACACGCGTGCAGGTGCACTCATTCCTCGTCCCTACGGAGACACGGTGCATGGTACCGCTCCGGGAGAAGTGGTGCACTTTGATTTTTTGTATGTTGGCCACAGCGGGCCCGAAGGTAGCGATGGCCTGCCTGATGAGGATGGTTTCCGATATGTTTTGGTCATCATGGATGATTTGTCCAACTACGTGGCGTTGGAACCGGCCGAGGCTTGTACAGCCGAGGTCACAGCGAAGCATTTGCTAGCCTGGTGTAAGACTTTGGGGGTGCCGCGTGTGTGGGTGAGTGATACCGCCACGCATTTCAAGAACAGGGTGCTTGCTTTGTTGAGCGACGCGTTGCACATCGAACATCGTTTTGCTGTCGCTTACACGCCGTGGTCGAACGGTACGTGTGAACGCATGGTAAAAGAGGTGGTACGTGCTCTGCGTTCCATTCTGTCAGAACAGCGTCGTCAGGTTTCGGAGTGGGTTGATGTTTTGCCGGCCGCTCAGTGGGCCTTGAACACTTCGTTTCGTGAACGTTACCGAAGCACTCCGTACAGCGTGATGTTTGGGCGTGCTCCGCGTACCGATTTCTCGGCGCTCGTTTCTGAGTCTGATGGCAGGTGGAATGTTGACGTGATGAATGCTGACTTGTTGCGTGCGAACGTCCGTGAAGTCGTTGCAGAGCAGGAGAGATTTTGCGCCGATATTCGCGCAGCTGTTGCCGTGTCTCGCGACAACAAACGTAAACAGGCTCAGGGCCAGGTGGTGTTGCCAAAATTTGCGGTTGGTGATTTCGTGTTGTATGCTCGTGTTCGTCGGCAGGGTGCCACACCGAAATTGTTGTCCACATGGACTGGTCCGTGGCGTGTGGTAGCAGCTGATCATGATCATGTGTACTCAGTTCAGAACATCGTTTCTGGGAAGGTGCATCAAGCTCACGTGGCTCGTTTACGATTTTATGCGGATGCGACGTTGAACGTCACCGCTGATCTGAAGGATGTTTTCCAACATTCCTTTGCGCAGGGTGAATGCCGCATGAATGCTTTGGTGCATGTGGCCGAAGATGATGCCAACGAGGTGATTGTCTTGGTCGATTGGGATGGTTTCGAAGCAGAGGAGCGCACGTGGGAGTCTTTGCGGTCGATTTATTCTGCTGCGCCTGAATTCGTCGTGAAGGAATTGCGCAAATTACGGATGACCCGTGCGCTCAAGATTAAAATTGCTTCAGAGTTCAGCATTGATTTGTGATTTGCCGCATGCGATTTCGTCTTGGTTTTTTGGTTTTGTCAAGCTCGTTCGTGTCGAGTGAACTCGCTTTGGGGGTGCTGTAGCCAAAAGATACCAAGCCGTGGAGGTTTCAGTGTAATCGCATGTGTGAGTGGAGCAGTGGCCGGGGATCCTGTGTGATGTCCCCTAGCCACCTGGCTCGTGGTCCGATGAGGATCACTCCGTGATAATACAAGCTCTGAGAACAAGACTTACTGAGTGCGAGGCCAGCGAGACTGGTGGAGTCCCTCGCTGGAAGCCCTCTTGCTGATATCATCTGGCAGAGGCCATAGCCCGCTTGGTGACGACGTGGAGGATGCGTCCTCCCAAAAAAGGACTCGTATTCACACTCGTACTCGTACTCGTGCTCGTAGAGAGCGCGACAGCATGACAGCTCGTGTATCATTTCGATTTCACCATACTACGGCTGCTGCAGCAGCGGCGGCGGCGGCGGCGGCGGAGCGGAGCGCGCCGGCGCTGTGGCGTGCGTAGGCCGAGCGCAGCAGCAGCAGCAGCAGCAGCAGCAGCAACAGCAATCCAAAAATGGAAGCTGGTTGGTGCTAGTGCTTGCTGGTGCTGGTGCTGGTGCTGACGCTGTTTATTTTTGTTGCTCACGCTGCCCCTAGCTGCGTCTAGCGCCAGCTAGCTGCTATTGCTGCTTGTATAGTCGTGGGATGGCTGTGGTGGCTTCGCGTTCAACTGTGCCGCCGAAACGTTGCTGGGCTGCCGTTGCTTCTCGCACGCTGTTTTTTTTTTTCCGTTCACAGCGTTCATTCTTTTTTTTTGTTTGCCGCGTTGCCTCACCTCCCCACTTCCCTTCTTATTTTCGGAGGCGTCGCCTGCAGGATTTGATTTACCTCACTCGCAAACACACCGAAAACAGGAAGGGAAGGAAATTCACTTTTTTTAGCGGAAGTAAAGTTTTTTTTTTTTTTTTACCTCTATCGTAAACACTCTAATGAATCTCATTGATGCAGGCTTCGTCATGTTGAACGCATATCTGCACCTCCCTTTACATGGTTACTATACATAAGAGAGGGGAAGCGTGTGAGGATTTTTCAGTCCAAGTAGTATATCCTCATAGTGACTGCAGAAAGGGCTAGTAAAAAACAAATTCCTCAGGCGAGCCCACCACTGATCCCATCATCAGACTCCCTGGAGGTTAAAGATTCTGGCCATATATCACGCCGAAAACCGTCTCGGAGTCGTGCGAAGCGCCGGCTTCGCCTTTATAGGGACGGAATTCTGGCGGCAATCGCCAAATTCGAGACGCAGCTGCCTGCTATATGAGCACCTGGGAGCGGCAGCAAAAGCGAAAACAGTGGGCAGCGCGGCATCTGTGTGTCCTCTTCCTCCGCAGCTTCCTCCACCAACCACATCCACACCCAGATTGTCCCGCAAGACTAAGTCCTGCAAGCTGTGCTCCTTGTCTAGATCAACGCGAGGTGTCGCGGTTTTCCCGCGTGTCGCGCGCGGTCCGGATTTTCCTCTACGCGGCACGCCCCGCGTAAAAAAAAACGACACCTCGCGTTGATTTGGAGATCGAGCACAGCTTGGAGATCTTGCGGGACATCTCTGTGTGGAGGAACCGCGAGAGAATAGTTCGGGGGGGGAGGGTTGCGGTTGATGCCGCGCTGCCCACTGTAAGTACCCTTTGTAGCTTGTGTCGTACAAACTTACTCGTACTTGGCGATTGCCCCCTAAATTCCGTCCGCCGGCGACGTCGCCGGCGCTTCGTACGATCCCCCGACGGATTTTAAAGCGTAGAATCAGCCTTTTACCTCCAGGGAAGCGGGAATGATGGGACCCGCGGTATTACGGGGGACCATAGTAAATAGGACCCAATATTGTTAGTAAAAATAGGAAAATATGTAGGTTTTTGTGTGTACCGTAGGTCCTATTTGCTATAGTCCCCCGTAATAGCGACCCGTCCTACGATAGGGCTGTGAGTCGGCTGGAGGCTTCACGGTTCATTCAAAGGTCGATGGCAAAGGAACCTCATTATTTAGCTGTATGGACGGCGTATTGTGGCTTGTCGGGTGGTTGTTTTGACCTTCTTGTGCTCACTGAAACCCTTGAAGGCCGGGCCACCACGGGGCCCATCATCAGCTTCCCTGGAGTTTAAAGCCGCCAAGACCATCAATGACCGTCGCGGAGCCGTGTGAGATGCCGACGTCTCCAGCGAAAGGCATTCTGGCAGAATGTTTTAACACGATGCTGCCAGAAGTTCTTCCGCTGGCGATATCGGCGCTTCGCTAGACTTGGCGATGATATTGTTTGGTATTTTTGCGGCTTTGACCACCAGGGAAGCAGTTGAATGGACCTGTAGTGAACCGGCGTCCAAACGTTGTCATTCGAACAAGGGAGGGAAAACAACTGGGCCGTGAATAGGCTCAACGTTACGACTTATTATTATTACCTGGATGTCGAAGTAGAGCCAACAAGTTCAGTTGCGCGTGCGACTGTTCTTGGAGCTCCGAGCGCGATATGATCTGACTGGTGCCTTTGAATTCTCCTGAGTCGTGTGACTTGCTTGTCTCCGCCTTCCAACCATGAACCAGCCGTTTCTCCTCTTGGTGCACAATGCAAAATATGCATCAATACTGGAGGTTGAAGACGCGAACACCTTAAGCCCCGCGGCGGGATCGTGCGAAGCGCCGACACCGCCGGCGGGCAATTACCAAGCGTGATACAGTGTTGGCCGTGATGGACATCTGGGAGAGGTGGGAAGCGGTGATGCCCACTCATCCCGGGAGTCGGTTGTAGCCAAGTATGTCGAGTATTTCTTGAATGTCAGCCGCAATTCCATACGCCGGCGACGTCGCTGCTTCACACGATTTTGCGACTGATTTTAGCGTCTTCGCGGCTTTAACGTCTAGGGAACCTGTGCTGATGAGAGTCGTGGTGGTGAGTCAACCATCTAAGTTTGCGTTGGGAAGGGAAAACTATAGGGGTGGGAGGTGGCTGGAGACTTCACTATTTTAGTCGTGGTTCGACGGCCACGTAATCGAATTAGTTCAAGGTAGTTGTGCGTCCTAATTTGTACCAGTGGAGTTCTGCGCGTCTTTCGTATCTGAACGTGGCGAGTTTGTTTGTGCTCGTGCTTCAGCGTGTGGATTTCATTTTGAATCAGGCTAGGTCAGTCGGTTGGCTCAAACCGTCATCTAAGCCCAGCCAACTCACAGCAGCCCTATCATTTCCCCTTCCTGTGCTCATTAATAACCATAAATACACGGAAGGCCGGGTCAGCGGTCTCGTTGGAACGCAAGGCCGCGAAGGCCATAGCTATGATGGCCGAATCATGCGAGGCTGCAGTGTCGCGCACGGCACTCTGGCGGCCATCGGCAAACTTGAGGCGATTTGTGCCACAACGAGCACGCGGGAGGGGTGGCCAGCGGTAGCGGCGACGATCGCGCCATTGACGGCGACGGCGGCGATTGCCAAGCAAACCGTCAGGTGCGATATTATTTGATGTATCCCCAGGCAGGGTTTCAGAGGATATGGGGGGGGGGTGATACATTGGTTGTTTTAATTGAAGGGAGTGAATGAGAGCACAAGGAGAAGAAGTGCCACCTGCTTAGACTACAATGCTCTTCTCTTGTGTTGTACTAGAGATTGTTTTGGTACTCAGTTCATGTAAAGCTGGTGGAGAGAATCAACTGGTTACTTTCGATATTTTTGGGAGGTGATCGCGCCATTGACGCCGGCGGTAGCGATAGGCAAGCAGACGGTCAGGGTCGGTAATAAAATGCTTGTGGCATCGTTTATTAGGGCACGATGAGCAAAATTAATCAATCTGCCGCGCATCGTCCGACGGCATCTACACTACCCATAACAATAAAAGTACTACATACTTCAGTATGGAATGAACGATATCGCACGCAGCTCGGCAAGGATAACATTTGGCGACATCCTCGATCTCACGAAGAACGTGTGTTATATGGTCCCTGGTACCTGGTACATACTAAGCTTATTGATGGCACTGAAATCAGCACAATATGTGGGTTTCGTAAGTTTGGAGACGATACAGGTATCTGAGCCTACTGTACGTTGTTGTAGACAATTTGTTTGCCAAGTGCTTCGTACTATGACTATATTCGCCATGCGAAGAATATAATAAACCTAGTACCCTTGTAGAAAATAGTGGGGGTGAAATATTGAATTGACTTCTTTCACGTTTTGCGTTTGCCATCCGACCAAAGTGCAGCATGAGCTTCAACGTTGACCCCTTAAACGGTTTCACAGAACGAAGGAAATGGCCTAGGGGAGACCAAAACAACTATTTTTTTGAGTAAATCGTGTCCCCAAAACCGTGAGTAGTGCACATATATACCAGCTGTTACTAGCTTCATGTCACGCGTTTCTTTGTGCGTGGTGTCCAAAATGTGTTTGTCCCAGGAGGCGCCAAGGCCTGGTGGTCGCGCCGACTATGCAAGACAAAATGCGGGAGCTCCTGGCATGGCACGCGAGAAGGTGCAGCGCGTCACTGGTGGGAAAGGTGTACGAGGTATGCGCCAGCATCTGGTATGCTAACGTATGTGCTATTGTATGTGTTACGTGTGTTGTATGCGCTATATGTGCTGTACGTGATAGATGCATCGTATGAAATGTATGCAACTGTATGTATTGTATGCGCTCCATGTGCTGTATGTGTTGGATGTGCCGTATATGATGTATGTGTTGTATGCTTTGCATGTATTGTATGCGCTGTATCTGATCTATGTGATGTATGTTTCGCGTGCACTGTATTCGATGTATGCGCTGTATGCACTACTTGTGATGTATGATGTATGCGTTGTTTGTGTGTGCTGTACGTGTTGTATGTGCGGTGTGTTATATGTGATGTATATGCTGTAGGTGTTGTACATGCTGACGTGGTACTAGGAATATACGTGTTGTGTATGCACCCAGTCCTAGTGAGTGTGTTGTATAGTGAGAGTGCTGTATGTTCTAAGGCATGGTATGGACACCCAAAATACAACAATGAATAAATCGACACACTTGGTAGTTTATAGGAATGGCCCAAGTCATTCCTTAACTAAACTTTCGTCCATATTATATGTACTACTGGGTGTGCAGCATGTTGCTGTCAAACTGAATCCACCACGCGAAGTATACAATAGGTTTCCATTTGTTTGTGTCTCCCCCGTTGGTGTATTTCTTTCGGGGAATGTCTATGACATTTATGAGCGATGAGCGCAGAATTGGCTGAAGTCCACGCTGCGCAATGTCGGATCACGAACACAGTCATAACAGGAATCAAAATCCGGATATATGTATGATAGTTGTGCTCTCCTGATGTACGTGCTACAGCAGCCGCAGTGCATGGCGAGGAGAGATGTCAATCCTGCGTTGCGTGACCACTGTCGAATCCCCAAGCAGTTGTTTTGTGGTTAGTGGCATACAGTACCCACATCAGTATATTGTGGCGTCACGTAACTTATATAACATGTCACGAGGAAATGCTATTGATTGTTTCAACTTTGGACAGCGACAGAAAGAGGGACCCCTTTCAAGATGGCTGGAGCCAGTTTATACTTGATTATATATATGTTTCTTTACGCGGCGAAAATGGTTTTTTCCAGGGGCGGGGGGTGCTGCTGCTGCTGCTGTACGCTAGCCCTAACCCTAACCCCGACCTTCCCTTCACCCAACCCCTTATCCTTGGCCTCTAAGTTCAATCCTCGGCATCCTTGCCCACCCCTTCTCTCTCTCCCCTTCTCCTCAGACTAACCCTTGCCCTACCTTCCTTCCTTCCTCTCCTCCCCTCCCTCCCTTCCCTCTTACCTCTCTCTCCCTCCATCCCCCCCCCCCCGCCTTTTCCGCTCTTCCCGCTCCTCCCTGTCCGCCCTTCCTTCCCTTCCCCCCAACCTTTCCTCCCACCCTCTCACCCAGCCAAGTGTGGACGAAAAAGCCGCCGAGAAAGTACAAACCGTTTCGAACATGGAACGGCTCGGGAGGACCCTGATCCACAAGATGCGGGTCCAGGCCGGGCCGAGGCTCCCCGCCCCCCCCTCGCCCGCCTCCGCAAGCAGCGCGGCGTCAACCACGCCCCCCTCAGCAGCTTCGACAACCAGCGCCTCCCCCTCGAGGCTGTCCGAAAACCCCCCCAAACTCGTGTTTTTTCGCGAGGTCCACGCGAGATGTAGCCGTTTTCCGGCGGGTAGCGCGGGTTTTCCCGGGGGCGGCGTTCGTGACCCACGGTACGGATCGACCCGCGAGCCGGCCACTTGACGGGAAGTGGCGCGATCCGCGGGTAATGTGGTGCACGTGTGCCGTGTCGTGTGATTGGTCGGCAGTAATGCGTGAACAAACGACTGCGATGCGAACGGGTTAGATACGCGTTCAGTACATGTGTGCCATGCGATAGGTTGGCTGGTCAAGATGGTCGAACGTTTTCAACCCCTCGGATCAGGACATGAAGAATATGGAATCCTATATACAGCATCAAGCAACCAAAGCGTATTACGCGGGGTGTGCTGGGTTGGCTGGTTTGTTGGGTATACAAACTCCCCAAGATTGCTCTACTGGTAGGTTACAGGCAAGAGTTTTCCCTCAAAGGCCGATTCGTTGCACAGTGTACGGTGTCTATATTGAGCAGTCTATCAGTTAGTATTGAGTGGGCGGCAGAAACTACAGTACCTACTTGGTACCTCGTCTATGCGGAGGTTGATGCTTGGTGTTTGGCAAACACTCACTCATTGATCGATTTAGTTCGTTGGTTAGTTGACGGATTAGATGATTGATCGATTTGATTGGTTGTTGATTAAGTGTTTGCTTGATCGATCGATTGATTGATCGATGTGTCTTCGTGAAACGAATGAGATAACACGCGTAATAGCAGCTAAATGCACACTTCGAATTGCTGCAGTGCTCCGTAGAATAAAACTAGCAGAGCACACCTAATCGCAGCTAAGCACACTTACCAGTACTACACCGCCCCCCCAACAAACCCGCCTGGCAGGGCCAGTCACTGTGTACGCGAATAAGATGGCGGAAGGCACAAACGGGTTACACCCGCGATACTAATACCAAACACGTACAAGTGCACCTACACCCCTTTATGAACACCAGCATATAGTGCGCTTAATTACCTCTATTATGCCGTAAAGATGGTCATGGGGGTCCGGCGCGCACCTCGTGGCCTCGCTCCTTCTCTTCCTTCTATTTCCTCCCCCTTCCCCCCTCCCTCCCTCTCTCCCTTCCTTTTTTCCGTGTTTCTTTATTTCCATCCTCCCTTCCTGCTCCCTTCCCCTCGCTCGTCTTCCTTCCTCTACCTACCCTCTGTAAGGCGCGCTCCATCAAAAGATTTCACCTTTGTCTTGCTCGCTATTCGCAAAACAGTGACCCTGGTGAATCTTGTCGCATGACCTCCTTCCCTCCATCTCTCTTCCACCAAGAGGAATTCATCTACATCTCATTCGTTTCACAAAGACACATCGATCAACCATTCGATCGATCAAGCAAACACTTAATCAACAACCAATCCAGTCGATCAATCATCTATTTCGGGGGTCCATAGTTAATAGGACCTACGGCATACATACAAACCTATATATTTACCTAGTTTTACTAACAATATTTTGTCCTATTTACTATGGTCCCCCGTAATAATCAATCAACTAACCAACGAAATAATTCGATCAATGAGTGAGTGTTTGCCAAACACCAAGCATCAATCTCCGTGTAGACGAGGTACCAGGTAGGTAGTGTATTTTCTGCCGCCCACTCCGTACAAACTGATAGACTGCTCAATATAGACACCGTACACTGTGCAACGAATCAGCCTTTGAGGGAAACTCTTGCCTGTAACCTACCAGTACAGCAATCCTGGAGAATTCGTATACCCAACAAACCAGCCAACCCAGCACACCCCGCGTACCACGCTTTGGTTGCTTGATGCTGTAGATAGGATCCCATATTCTTCATGTCCTGATCCGAGGGTTGAAAAAGTTCGACCATCTCGACCAACCAGCCTATCGCATGGCACACATGTATTGTACGCGTATCTAACCCGTTCGCATCGCAGTCGTTTGTTCGCGCATTTCAAGCACACGACACGGCACGGCACACGTGCATCACACTACCCGCGGATCGCGCCACTTCCCGTCAAGTGGCCGGCTCGCGGGTCGATCCGTACCGTGGGTCCACTGGCCGGGACGAACGCCGCCCCCGGGAAACCCGCGCTACCCGCCGGAAAACGGCTGCATCTCGCGTGGACCTCGCGAAAGACACGAGTTTGGGGGGGGTTTCGGACAGCCTCGAGGGGGAGGCGCTGGTTGTCGAAGCTGCTGAGGGGGGCGTGGTTGACGCCGCGCTGCTTGCGCAGGCGGACGAGGGGGGGGGGGGGGGAGCCTCGGCCCGGCCTGGACTTGCACCTTGTGGATCAGGGTCCTCTCGAGCCGTTCCATGTTCGAGACAGTTTGTATTTTCTCGGCGGCTTTTTCGTCCACACTTGGCTGGGTGAGAGGGTGGGAGGAAAGGTTGGGGGGAAGGGAAGGAAGGGCGGACAGGGAGGAGAGGGAAGAGAGGAAAAGGCGGGGGGGGGTGGAAGGAGAGAGAGGTAAGAGGGAGGGGAGGGAGGGGAGGAGAGGAAGGAAGGAAGGTAGGGCAAGGGTTAGTCTGAGGAGAAGGGGAGAGAGAGAAGGGGTGGGCAAGGATGCCGAGGATTGAACTTAGAGGCCAAGGGTAAGGGGTTGGGTGAAGGGAGGGTCGGGGTTAGGGTTAGGACTAGCGTACACCAGCAGCAGCACCCCCCCCGCCCCTGGAAAAAACCATTTTCGCCGCGTAAAGAAACATATATTTAATCAAGTATAAACTGGCTCCAGCCATCTTGAAAGGGGTCCCTCTTTCTGTCGCCGTCCAAAGTTGAAACAATCAATAGCTTTTCCTCGTGACATGTTATATAAGTTACGTGACGCCACAATATACTGATGTGGGTGCTGTATGCCACTAACCACAAAACAACTGCTTGGGGATTCGACAGTGATCACGCAACGCAGGATTGATATCTCTCCTCGCCATGCACTGCAGCTGCTGTAGCACGTACATCAGGAGAGCACAACTATCATACATATATCCGGATTATGATTCCTGTTATGACTGTGTTCGTGATCCGACATTGCGCAGCGTGGACTTCAGCCAATTCTGCGCTCATCGCTCATAAATGTCATAGACATTCCCCGAAAGAAATACACCAACAGGGGAGACACAAACAAATAGGGACCCTGGTGAATCTTGTCTCATGATGTCCCTTCCTCCATCTCTCTTCCACCAAGAGGAAAATTCCTCTTGGTGGAGCAGGAAGGGAGGATGGGAATAAAGAAACACGGAAAGAAGGATGGGAGGGAGGGAGGGAGGCTGGAAGGGGGAGGAAATGGAAGGAAGAGAAGGAGAGAGGCCACGAGGTGCGCGCCGGACCCCCATGGCCATCTTTACGGCATAGTACTGGTAATTAAGCGCACTAGGTGTTCATAAAGGGGTGTGGGTGTACTTGTACGTGTTTGGTATTAGTATCGCGGGTGTAACCTGTATGTGCCTTCCGCCATCTTATTCGCGTACATAGTGATTGGCCCTGCCAGGCGGGTTTATTGGGGGGGCGGCGTAGTACTGGTAAGTGTGCTTAGCTGCGATTAGGTTTGCTCTGCTAGTTTTATTCTACGGAGCACTGTAGCACTTCGAAGTGTGCGTTTAGCTGCTATTACGCGTGTTCTGTTCGCGCCTTCTATTTGCACGAAGCAGTACTCAAGAGTTGCCATTTTGCCGGCAGTTGCAATGTGTGTGCTTACCTGTTAATGCGTGGCTTGTGTTTCTCTTCTGTGATTTTTTTTCTGTGATTTGCCTGTAGGCCTGTGGCCGCCTGCTATAGGTATCCGCGGAAACACGTTTGTTTTCGAGCGATAGGGCTAATTTCCCAGTCGGTGTACTTCTAGCTATTGAGCCGAGCTATGATTTGGCGCAGGTTCGCTTTGTTGCCTTTAGTATTTTTTTTATCGTGTAGTATGATACCTTGAGATAGCCATGCTTGCGAGGGGTAGGATATGAATTATATGCCGGTGTACTAGTACCAAGTACGCAATAGATGTTTAGTTGTATTGGCGTGCGTTACTGTTTACATTTTCTGTGTTTTTTTTCTGTGGTAGTGTACCATGTGTGACGGCCTTTGGCACTCACGGGTAACACGTTTGATAGCGACGGATAGGATGTGGTTGATATGCCGGTGTACTGGTACCAAGTACGCAATAGATGTTTTAGCTGTTATGGCGTGTGGTACTGTTCACATTATCTTTGTTTTTCCTCTGGTATACCGCGTGTGATGGCCTTTGGCACCGACGGGCAATGTGTATGTTGACGAGGGATAGGATATGATAAAAATGCCGGTGCACTGACCCTAAGTACGTAAATATATCTTCTAGCTGTATTAGCGTGAGTTACTGCTGTTTGCATTATCTGTGCTTTTTCTATGATGAGCCATGTACGACCACTGTACCTATGGTGGCCGCGCACATCACGTTTTGACGAGGGATAAGATGTGGATAGTATCAACCTGACCCATAAATACCTTTTTTCTCCGCCGAAAAATACCTATATCGTCTCTAAAACAAGCCATTGAATTTATTCACACTAACGTCAAGTCACAACGTATACTATACTCCTGCCCCCTGTCTATTAATGGTGCTACTGTATACCAGGTATCCGTTAAGCAATTGTCAGTCACACATATTCCGAGTCCAGAGAAAAATCATTGCGTATTCTGCACAAGGACATATATAACCCTTACGATGGCAGCGTAGCGCACAGCCTGCAAGTATGAGTTTCGACTAAATCCTCGACCCTCTCGGCTGATGTGATTTAACGATACGAAACCTCTAGGTACGAAAGTATGAGTATGAAGGCCCTGAGGGAAACGGGGTCACAAGCTACTCATAATCCGAGTGGTCTGTCTTCAAACATTGACGGCAGTTATAATTTGAGGGGATAGCCCCAGAACGGAACTACATCACTAAAACGGTTGAGCCGGGACATGTCTCTTGAATAGGAATTGTGGGCTAAGCTATTACGGGGGACCATAGTAAATAGGACCTACGGTACACACAAAAACCTATATATCTTACTACTTGTACTAACAATGCTTGGTCCTATTTACTATGGTCCCCCGTAATAACCTTTTGGTCCAAACTCATTTTTTTACGAGGTTAAGAAGAGCTCCTGAACTGTCTTTGGACTGCGTTCCCGTTGTTTGGGGGCAAAGTACTTAGAATTAGATTGGTTTGTTCCCGAAACGAAACTTCAATCTTACAGCTCTTGGGTACTTGAGTGAGAGGGAAGAACTGTGTGTCACCACTAAACGACGACTACAGCCACGAACGGCTACTGCGGTGACTGGGAGATGACAGGTGACACAAATTGGTGTACGAGTGACACAATGCAGGGAGCAGAGAGTCAGCCGCTCGGCACGGGGCGCAACATGATCCTACCCGCGTGCTTGAGGTGTTCTACGATAGAGGTATCACCTTTCCCCTTAAATGGTTCCTGAAAGACGGGGGTCCTTAACCCAAAATCGTATTAGTGCCAATTTTGTTTCGAAAATGACGTAATTGTACACTTGGGCCATGGGATTATTCATCGGAATGCAGTTTGAATTTTGCTGAAGTCAGTTTTCGGATGAGATACGTAGGGAGCTCCTCAATTGAGGAGTCTCTAAAAAGTTAGGGTGAACCTCTATCGTAGAAAGCCTCGCTTACTGCTGGGCGCTTGCGCTGCTCGTACACGTTTGATAGCGCCTCCACCAAAAAGGGTGATTGTTGTGGTCGCTATCCACAGGTCCTGAAGGGGTCAAGCAATAACGGTGCCATGAGCTCTACCAGGAAATATTTGTTCAAAGTCTTTAGTTTTGGTGGGGAACGATGTTGAACCACCATCGAGCCCAAGCGAACAACAACGGCGCCAGGCGGCGAGACCAGCTCTCTACTTTCAGGTGCGTAAATCCCAAGGAAAAAACGACAGGGCCAGGCGGCGAGACCAGCTCTCTACTTTCAGGTGTATAAATCCCAAGGAAAAAACGACAGGGCCTGGCGGCGAGACCAGCTCTCTACTTTCAGGTGTATAAATCCCAAGGAAAAAACGACAGGGCCAGGCGGCGAGACCAGCTCTCTACTTTCAGGTGTATAAATCCCAAGGAAAAAACGACAGGGCCTGGCGGCGAGACCAGCTCTCTACTTTCAGGTGGATAAATCCCAAGGAAAAAACGACAGGGCCAGGCGGCGAGACCAGCTCTCTACTTTCAGGTGCGTAAATCCCAAGGAAAAAACGACAGGGCCAGACTGAGAGACCAGTTCTCTGAACTCAGATGCGTAACCGCCGGCTGCCGCTTGTCTGCCCCGTGCAGCAGTCTGCAGCAGGGGCCGTAAAAGGCTCCGCGGAGCTGCTGCGTGGCGTGCGTTTGAAAACGAGGCACCTGACTGCCGCACCCCTTTTTCCTGGCTGCTCTGCCATCGCGCCATTTTGCTTTTTTGGTCTTCAACTGGCTTTTTACGTGGAGAGCCTCAGACTAAAACGAACGCTTCGAGTACCCAAACAAAGAAAAGGTGGCCTGGACCCAACGCCCCCTTGCACAATGAAGTCGCCAAAAAATCCTCATGGAGACATGGAACAAAGTAGCACAGCATTATGCGTAGGCGTACCGAACTCTAGATGGTTGCCAAGACACCTTGTGGGGTTGCTACAACATCGCTCAATAATCTCCGCAAGAATTATATTTACGCCCACTTGTCCCCATGATGCAGGTGCCGGAGAGGGGGCCCGGCCACCTGAGCACCGTACCGGTAGGTTGAGCCTCCTGGTGAGGATCCTCACAATGGATAAAGTGCCCCACCCCCGTCCGAACGCTTTTCAAGACCACAGTCCCGTTTGGGGATTAACTACTCAAGATTTGAGTGGTTTGCCCTCTACACGGGACTGCAGTTTTAAAAACGGGTCAAGACATGGCCGTCATCTAGCCCGGCGATTGTAAAACAGGCTCCGGTAGTACCTCTGAAACGTGAAAAAATACTGGCAGCATAGTTTCGTCGCTTCTTCTACTGGTATGTAGGTACAGTAGGGGTTAACGAGGCCTTTGACAAGTAAAGCCGAACACGACAGCTGCGTCTAGGCACGCTCCGATTTCCTTCAAACCGTCACCTATACTGTCTCGTGCTGCTGCTGCAGTTGTATGAAGGTGCTCCTAGCGGCATCGACTTGTTTGCTCTGTACTTTTAGCAGAGTTCTTCAAGCACCGGGGATGCCCTCCTCGCTTCCCCAGTTTTGGATCCCACACTACCTCAGGAAAACAATATGGCTAATGACCGCGCACACACACGTGTAAATGTCGGTGCCCGTGCAAGAAG
Source organism: Macrocystis pyrifera (assembly GCA_031763025.1). Classification (NCBI taxonomy): domain Eukaryota; class Phaeophyceae; order Laminariales; family Laminariaceae; genus Macrocystis; species Macrocystis pyrifera. Next base: position 9,861,633 of record JASSKH010000021.1, read on the forward strand.
GATGTTATGGTGTGATAAAACTTCTTTGTCCTTGCCTTGTCTCCCGCCTCTCCCCCGCACCCCCCTCCCTCTGACGTGCCTCTCCTTAAACTTTGAACTTTCCTTCAAAAATTCTCTTTAGAACCTGATGACGCTGTTAAGTTGGGAGTGGGAGCAGATGTCCAAACTCTGGCATTAGTCTCTCTTTGCGCTATTGCCGCCCGGCTCGTCTTTGATGTCCGAGGAGGAAGACCCCGCGCTGTGTTTTTTTTCTGTGGAGGGGAAATACGGTTGTCTTGACCCCCATTAATGCTTGAAGATAGACATTCGTTTTGACCCAAAAGAGGAGATGACGGAAGCTTGTTGTTTACCCAAAAAATCGCGGGATAAGACGCTTGCCTTGACACTCAATAATTTGGGTGAGTGAAGCGTGTTTCGACCCCCGAAATGTTGGAAGTAGTTTGTCGACACTCGCGCTGTATTCGATCGGAGGGGATAAAGACTTGTTTTGACCCCAAACAATGGGGGATGGGAGCGCGTTTGCATTCTAAACATTCGTATGATGGCCACCTGGTTCAACCACGAAACATCGGGGATACACGCCTGTTTTGACCCCCAACCACTTGGGGGCTGAAGCTCCTTTTGGCTCCAAATAAATAGAAGATTGACGAGTGTTTTGACCCTCAGCGGTTATGGGGTATACATTGTTTACCCCCCCAACGTTTGGAAGAAAGGCGCTTTGTTTTTCTCCCCCAACGGTTGGGTGATGAGACGCTTGGTCTTGGCCGCTCATTTCTTGGTGGGATAGCCGCTTGTTTGGCCCCAAAAATCGGGTTGGTTCTTGCGCCAATAGGGTCGGGTCGAGTCATCTTTCTAGATGGAGCTTGACGGCAGTAGTATTATAATCGCAGTACCTCCTCAATAAGTACTGTGGTAGCAACCTGGTAAATTCAAGGAGGGGACAATATTTTGTTTTTCGTGACGAACCTGTTTTTCTGCACATCTAGGGGAGGGAGGACGGGGAGGGGAGACGGGGGGGGGCTGAGGGGGTTGGCTGAGTGAGGCAGGTTTTCTGCGGTAGCTTTTTGCAAATGAGCAAGATTGCTGGAGGAGGGTTTTCTGAGCAGGGATTCTCGAAACTGCCGTGTTGCGCAAACACGGTTTCACGCCAAGTATTGTTTGCTAAAAAAAGCTTGTGATGAAACACGCACTTGCACGAAGAATGTGAACCCCAAGCACGTTTTTCGCGCATACATTGGTTTGCGGGCTGTCGAGCGTAGGGGGACAGTCAGCGGAGGGATCAACCCGCGGTTTCTCCCCCCTTCCTCTACTACTATCAACATACCTGGTATTTAACGAGGGATGGGTCTGTTAGGCAGGTCGGTGTTTTTGAGTCAAAGAAGGACATATGTGCTGTAAGGTCGGGACGAACCTTCATGCCCTGATGGCAGAGGGTCAAAACGCGTTCAGCGGGACCACTTGAACCGCCCGTGCAGCACTCATAGGTAGATAGGTTCGGAGGACGTCGAGGAGTTTCTACCATTCAAGACACCCGTTTTTGTTCAACGAAACGGACCGAACCAGGTAAAGCTTTGAGTCTGAAGGATTTCGCGCGTAATAACTACCTGGGAATCGGTAGTTGTCGTAGCCTTTATAAATAACTGACCTAACAGTCCTAGTCAGCAACAAGTCGGCTAGGGAATTGATGGCCAGCCAACCTGCCGGCCTAACGTCACAGGCGAGGGAAACGAGCCAGCCCTCCACAACCAACCGAGGGTGCCCCGCTCAAAAAGAGAAAATGCATCCTGCATTGAACAGTCCTTTTCCACAAGTATAGCAACACAGTTGATCGGATTGTCGCCACCGGATAAACACCAGCTGCAACTGTGAAATACTGCGACAAATAGCTTGTTGTGTGAGTTAAGTCGAACCGACTCACAGGTCTAACAATCAACGTGTTGGTCCTTCTTACCACTCTGTCCCGAAATACAAGAACCGTTTGGTTTAACAATTAGTGTAACTCCGGTTCTTATAAAGGGGACAGAGTGGGATTATTTAGTGTTGTTGTCGCGAATCGCACTCGACTATGTGAGCGGCAGAGGGAGAAAAGCAAAACTCCTGCTGCTATTTACCTGGGACCACGACTGCTTGTCTTCCAGAAAGCCGTAGAGAGAGTGTATCTGGTATCTGGTAGATAGACAAAACCTCTGTATACTGCTGTAGCATACGAGTACCAGGTGTGTTATACGAGTAGGCTGGGGAAAGTCCACAAGTTGGACAGATCGTCGGTCCCCATTTCATGATCTAGACCTTTCCGATCCGATAGATTCCTTCTCTCTACGATATAGCTCATCATGTTCCCACGGGTGGGAGCCGTATACGACCTGCATGATCCACTATTAATGACTTGGAGTTGTACTATGTGTACAGATCCTGCACAGCCTATCATAATGGCAGGTTAAGATCTACGTGATCTACAGGTAGATAGATAGGTCGTGATCTGTTCGACGTTTTGAAAAAAAAAAAAAAAAAGTGACCATGCGATGCATTTAAAAAAATATCTACCAGGTATTTCGCTTCATGAATTCGGTGGTTGCGTTGCCGTTCGAAAATATTTTTTGTTCGAGCACGAGCACGAGCACGAAACCTTCATTTCATTTCAATTTTTTTTCCCAGGTATGTAGGTTTAAAATGAGCACGACGGACGATGGTGCGCGTCGATATGAGTTTATACTGACACTGTGTACTGCTCCAGACTCGCAAAGTGGCGTCTTGTGACAATCGTTAAACCGAGACCACGATAACGAAAGGTACTGCTGTTGATTGTGGTGCTCTCATTATCGTTTCGGCCCAGCTGGTTTTCCTTCCCCTGGCAATTTTTCTCAGCGAAGGAGATAGCCCACTCCGTACGTTTACCGACCACCACCGCGAGACGCACGACCTACTATTAACACAATACTACTGCACGGTACACCCACCTGTGGAACAAGCGCCACGATTAATACCACTACTACCCGCGGAAGAAGGCCTGCTACAGCTGTGCATATAATCCATCCGCAGCTTAAGAATCCCGTCTCTTCCTTCCACCATGGTTGTAGGCTAACTGGTGACGTCCGTCTCCTTGTACAACATCAAGAAGAACCGAGTGTGACGTAACAAGGACAGCACAGACAGCACTATGAACAACATCACCACGAAGAGCGGGAAGGTGGGCCAGCGTGGAGTACCGTATGCCTCCTCCGGTCGGTGTGTTTTTTTATGTCCTCGTTTTTGCTTATAGCAAGTACCATACGAAGTACCGGTATTACCACACATCGAGTTAGAATTATGAATAGACGCTGCTACTGATGACACCTTGTGAAATTTCGTCGACATACCAAGTGTCAGGTACTATACATTACGCCTTTCTTTTGTGCGGTTCCCCTTGTACGTTTCCTCCTTCTGCCTAAATACCCTCTCTCTGGGTCGTGCACCCTTATGATACGGCGAAGTCCAACGTACAAGTACCACGACACCCCCACTGTCGTCGTTGTGTTGGCGCTGTTCAGCGCGATATTCTACTCTAGACGCTCCAACTACAAGCTCGTCCGCGGCAGTTTCCACGAGTGAGCGCTTGCCCCGGAACCGATTTAGCGGAGCAGGGCAACAAACAATCACGCGGCTTTCTTTCCTTTGCTTGCGTGGGTCGATCGTTCTTGTTTGTTTTGTTCTATATAGAGTACATGCTACGAGTATATTCGTACGAACAAGTACGCGGTCTCTGCATCGATATGCTCGGCGATATCGCTGGCTTGCTTTCTTCGCTCGAACAACACTAGCAGGAGACACCGCCTTTGACGCTGGTCGAAGCACCTTCGCCCGGTTGGCTTTGTGCCCCGTCCCAGTTGCATCGATAATTCGTCGACTGCAATATGATTGGCGCGATACAAGTTTTTTTCACTTCGTCATTTGGAGCATCACACGAAGCTACAGCAGTAGTGCGTAACTTTGCTTCCTACCCGGCTGTGCGCTCGATCCACCCCCAACCAACTGGTGGCGCCCTGTGACCATTACCAGAGCAATCTAGCGCATGAAAATCCTACCGCCACCATGACTGCGGCCGACAGTCGTTCCTTCGCTACAATGATATACGGCACGTTCCAGACGCTGAAGTTACTATTAACAGCTGCTGTACCAAGGCGGTGGCCGACGGTTATATGGGACGACGTGTAAAATTCAAAAACATAAGTGACAGCGCTGCCCGAATCGATTTTATCGAGCAAGGAAAACTATAGCCTCCCGGCGGTGGCTCCCTCGTCATCATTTCTGGATAGTGGCTTTAGCCTCCAGGGAACCTTTGCGGATGGCAGTCGTGGTGATGACATGGCGGCTACATTACAGTAGATAATACGTTGATCGTAAAGTAAGCCAACCTGTCAGATTAATTTTAGATGGCGAGAAAGCCGTGGGTTTTAGCTCTGCGCCTGCTTGTAACTGATCGTGGTGCATTTTGTGGCTTGGCGTGTGGCTATATCAAAACAGATACTACTAGGTCAGTTAGTTGGCCTACTTGCATTCCAACCATTAAAGAGCTGTGAGATCCCCAGAAAAAAGCTTACCGGCGTATCGTCTTTCCGTTCCGCGCTCAACGAAAACTTTGAAGGCCGGGTCACCACGGCTCTCACCATTACAGCTTCCTCGAGGGCTAAAGCCGCTCAGATGCTCACAACCATGGCGCACGCAAACACCTTCATTGTATATCCAACTAATTTATTGTTCAGTCCGCACTAAGAACTAGCCGGCGACTACTGCTTGTCATCCAACTCACAGCCCTACTAATAATGGAACCTACCGAGCCAACTAATTGGCAGGCGGTGACTTGTAGTCTGGCAACTCACAACCCCACTGTTGCGGGGGACCATAGTAAACAGCACCAAATTGTTATTACGGGGACCATAGTAAATAGGACCAAATATTGTTGGTAAAAAATAGGGAAATATATAGATTTTTGTGGGCACCGTAGGTCCTATTTACTTTGGTCCAAAGAGGGTTGCTATTACGAGGGACCATAGTAAATAGGACCCATGGTACAGACGAAAATCAATCTATTTACCTCTTTTTGCTGACAATATTTTGGACCTATTTACTATGGTCTCCCGTAGTAGTAAAAATAGCGAAATAAATACCTGGTACCCTATAGTTTCCGTGTACCGTAGGTCCTATTTCATATGGTCTACCGTAATAGTCATGGAACCCACCTAGCCAAGGAGTAACTACTCGGCGAGCTATAGCCAGCCAAATGACATCTCTAATAATCATGAAGCCTACCTAGCCACCTGATAATGGTGGGCGACTTAGAGTCGGCCAACGCGTCCAGGCGGCACCCGCCCCTTGTATGTATGCAGTGCCCCCTGTTCCTGTGGTAATGAATACTATTACTGCAGTAACACAAAATGTCATTCTTTCATTTCTTCTTTCTGGTACTAACGTTGTTTCTGAGTGCTCAACGTGGAAGCTCGTGCCAACGATCGTGGGATGGTCCACACAAAACTGTATCTATATATATAGACATAGTATAGCTGCCACTAGGAACTCGAGCAGCAGGGTACTCATAGGTCTAGTCAACTTATGTGCGTTGGGGGATGGTAAAAGCCGGGGACGCTACAACCCCATTTTGGTCCTCGGAGAGGCCTTCCCATATGGCTGAACATCGTTATGGTGGTGGCAGGTGCACCAAATAGCTCGAAACGGGCCCCTCAAAGAAAAGACGCCGTCGAAATCACAACCTGGCATTCGCTCGTACTATTACGGGGGTCCATAGTTAATAGGACCAAATTTTGTTAGTAAAAAAAGGTAAATATAAGGTTTTTATGTATACCATAGGCCCTATTAACTATGGACCCCCGTAATAGTGACAACAATGGTAATTCTGAACAAAAGCGCATTTGCAATATTTACTACCAGGTATTCAGCTTCTTTCGGGGAATGCGTATGGGTGATCAACGTTGAAGCTCATGCTGCACGTTGTCGGATGGAAAACACAATGACAAGGAGCTTACTTTCACAGGAACAGCAATAATTAAAACATAATGACAACGTAAAAGTAATACGTGCTGAAAAACAATTATTATTCGTATAAAATATAGACGTGAATGCTTGCTACTTCAAGGCGGCTTCCGCGCCACCATTTTTTGCCGTGTTGGTTCCCTTTTTGTCCAGACCGAAACCTTTGATGGCTGGTCACCATCACGAACAGCACTTTCGTCAATCTCGAAGTCGCTTATTGCCTCGCTGAGTCAAGCGCCCACGTCGCCGACCGACGGCATTCTCGCCGCGATTGACAATTTCGAGAAACATTTGTTTGTTTGTTTGTTTTTTAAATCCTCCGGCGCATCGTTAACAATAAAGCTTAAGTTCACCAAACTTCCACGTTCCAATTTCGTGTCGTGTGTCAATTTAGCCCACTATGATAGCTCCCGTTGCAACATCAGGACAGGCTGCTGTTACTACTGGCGTTTGGGCACGTTGATGAGCAACATTTGGTGGCGTCGTGAACCCGGGAGGAAGAGTAAGAGGCGGTAGCGGTGTGCTCTATCAAGCCGGTGATCGTGCACTATTCCACCACTTCCCGTCCTTCCTCCCGGGTTCCCGACGCCCGCAAAATTGCCTCAAATGCTCTTCCACCGGCCGGGAGCGTGAGCGCTTCGCATGATTCAGCGAGGGATCGAAGGGGCTTCGAGACTGATTATGCTGCTTGTGATGGTAACCTAACCTTCAAAGTTGGTTTAGTCTCCTGGCCTTGAAACGCCCATTGCGAGGGAGAACGGGACAATATGGGGCTGTGACTTGGATGGCGGGACGCCACGGCTAATTAAATATAGGAGCCACCAAACTAGCGTAGATGAGTGCGGTAGGTCTTCGGGCGCTGATTGTCCTAGCATCCGACCGGTGCATTTGTGTCCCCGCGTGTGGTTTGTTTTTATGCGTGGCCTACGAGATGCGTTAGCTTATTTCGCTATCCAACTACAAGTACTTAGACGTCAAGTATCAAGCCATATCAAAGCCCTATCATTTCCCCTTCCCAAACACAATGAAAACTAGATCTAAGTATTTTTACCGAAGGTAAAATAACCGCTTAGGCGCTCAAACGCGGGGCGGTATCGTGGGAAGCGCCGACGTACCTGGCGGACGGAATGTTTGGCGGTAGCGACACCTGTGTGGCGACAAACTTGATTATCTGCTGTGGGCAGGGTGGTGTGCACGGTATCCTCCTCCGCGGCTCCCCCAAGTGATCCTCATCTGTCCCACAAGCCCTCTAACTTGTGCTTTTTTGTCGAGATGAGTGTAAGGTGTGGCGTATTTCCCGCGGGCCGCACCGCCTCTACCCTGCGCGAACCGCGACACATACACCACACCTCGCGTTGCACTGGTGAATGGGCAAACCTCACGTAGATGATTCGGGGGACAATGCAGTAGCTGTTAGAGGAAGTTTCTGAGGCGTAATGCCATGGATGCTGCGCTGCTAACTGTCGAAGACGAGGATACCACTCATCCCGGGCGCCCATTAAAGCCTAACACTTATCGTATTTAGCGATTGCCGCCATAATTTTGTCCGCCAGCGATATCGACGTTTTGCACGATTCCTCGACGATTTACAGCCTTTTCGCGGCTCTATTTAACCTACAGGGAATCTAATCATGCGACCCGTGGTCGTGACCTGGCCTTCCATTGTTTTTTTCACACGGGTAGATAACTCGATAGGCTGCGGGTTGGCTGGAAGATGTCACGGCTGAAATCGTAGTTCGGTGGCCAACTCACCCAACTAACGCACTGTAACTGCGGGCGGTATTTCGTACAGATCTGCCCGTCTTTTGTATCCGACCGTGGCGCGTTCGTGGCTCGGCTTGCTGTTTTCATTTTGGGACAGGCTGACTCAGTCAGTCAGTTGGCGTTCAGCCAAAATTTACGGCAGCCTGATCCCTTTCCCTTCCTCTGGAAAATAGAAACTGTAAATACACGCTGAAGTTTGGGTCATCAGCCTCCATGGTACGCAAGGCCGCCAAGCCCCTTGACGTGATCAGATAACGTCAAGGGGCTTGGCGGCCTTGCGTACCATGGAGGCTGATGACCCAACCTTCAGCGTGTGTTTATAGTTTCCATTTTGTAGAGGAAGATAAAGGGATCCGGCTGCTGTCAATTGGCTGAACTGACAAAGTATGCCAACTGACTAGCTGAGAGCACGTGGGGGGGGCGGGAAGTTAATCGTGCGACCCGTGGCGGTGATATGGCCTTTTTTGTACTTTTTACACGGTTAGGGGAAACGATAGGGCTGCCGGTTTGCTGCAGTACTATTTTACGCTGCTGCCGATCACGCAATATAAGTGTTGGATTTGGATGAGACCTCCTGCCCCGAGGCTGGGGGTCTCGCCCGGGATGCACGTCGCGCCGAGTCCCATCCCTCGGAACTATGAAGACCGTGCTCACAGCTAGCTCGTCTCCGCCGGAATGCGCGTACGACGGTAACGATTATGAGGGAAAAAGGTACTACATTATGGAATCACCTCTTGTGTCCAATCGGGTACCTGGTGATTGGTCAACGATTTTGCTGGAGTATTCTTTTACGCTGCCGCCGATCAATGTATGTATTGGATTTGGACGAGACCTCTCGCCCCGGTCGGTCGTCCCACCCAGACTTAGTTGTGTTCCTTAGATTATAGTTGGTCACCTCCCGGGCGCTGAGTTGTCTCACCCCGTTTTCTTTCGGTACACGCGGCACGCGTACCTCGGCGTGCACGTCGAAAACTCTGGCTCAAACGCCGCCGACAGTGGGAGGGCGCCCGCGGTGGCATAGGCGTGGACCCGTTTTCCCTTGGCTGCCGAGATCCGCGAACTCGTCGTCGGCCCGATATAATACTTAGCAAATCTCTCCGTCTTCCACCCCCGGATCTTCATTATCTCGTTAATCGCCGTACCCGCCAGAGACCCGTCACGGCTGAAATCGTAGTTTGGTGGCCAACTTACCCAACTAATGCACTGTAGCTGCGGGCGGTAATTCGTAGAGATCTGCCCGTCTTTTGTATCCGACCGTGACGCGTTCGTGGCTCGGCTTGCTGTTTTCATTTTGGAACGGGATAACTCAGTCAGCCAGGTGGCTCACTCTTCGTCATTCACGTTTAGCCAATTCACAGCAGCCTCATTCCTTTCCTTTCCTCTTGAAAATGGAAACTGTAATTACATGCTGAAGGTTGATGGGTCATCATTCTTCTTTGTACGCAATGGCCTCCAAGACACTGGACATCGTCCCCCACTCTTGAGAGGCCCAAGCGTCGTCGATGGACTGCATTCTAGCGGCCGTCGCCAGATTGGAGTCAGATTTTGCTACATCGAGCACGCGGGAGGGGTGCGTAGCGGTAGTAACGTCAACGATCGCGCCAGTGACCGCTGCGGTTGCGTTGGCGAACAAAACGATCAGGTGCGATACCTAAGTTCGGTTAATTAATCCTGCTTGATTTTATTTTGTTCCCTTTTCTGTTTTTATCCTTCTTTCTTTGGGTATTACTTTGGTTTTCGGTTAAAAAACAAATTGGGCAGTGATAAATAGCCAGACCCTACCGCTACTCACTGGAAAACGTCGATGCAGTTCTGACATGTTTAAACTGTGTAAGTCCTTCTTAGCAAGCATTCTCCCACACTAATTTCGAGTAGTTTGTCCCCAAAACTTGCAGTTCTAACGTAATTGCTATTTTCATAAGACCTACAAGGGGGGCTTCGCCGCCGCGGGCTGACGCCCGCCTGCGGCTCCGCGCATGCACGTAATGGCTACGGGCGTACCGGTGTACAACTTGAGACTGTTAGTGCGACAGTACTGCCAAGGAGTGAATTAAAAAAACAACTTAGGGTGAAGACAAACAAAAACGTTGCCATCCGTCATCACGCCCAACAACACATACTCGTTCTTATACAGCATCAACCAGTCCTACAATGTAATACGTACGAGGCGCTCGGCGTATGTACTGTATACTTCCGTACAGATAGATACTAAACAATTAGTTGAGCAGCAGTCGATCGAGTTAATCGAGAGTACGAAGCGCCGGTGATTACGTTGGTGCTGCAAGTTCAGCAGCAGTAAGCAACAGCAGCAGCATGGCGTACAGATACGTATCATACGAAATTTACGCTAGCACGAGACCTCCGCCGAAATGCCATATAAATGTCAATTGCGAGACGGTGCTCGCGCAGCTTCCGAAGCAGATGGACCCGTCTTTCAGCTTCAAGTTGCGCAGATACATCATCGAGAGGAATTGACTTGCACAATAAACCATGCTAACACGGGGGTCAGGAAAACAAGCAGCAGCACTAGCAGCAGAACAGAACATCAGCAGGACATGCATAGCAGTAACACGAGGGCAGCGTATGAACAGCGGCAACAGCAACAGTAGTAGCACATCATGCACGCCCGAGGCTGCCCCTGGCACAACAGTCGGGGCAGGAGAGCCCGGTGGCGCACGGGGAGGAAGAACCACGACGTCGTCGTCGTACCTCGTCGTAACCGGTACATGTTCATGACTTTAATGTTTGCTCGGCGGTCATACGGTACACATGAAAAACGCGTTCACAATACAACCGAAACTCCACGCCTCATGTGATATTGGTGCCCAATGGCGAGTACTCGTCATTGCCATTGCTGGTGCCTAATGGGGAATATCTAATATATGGTAATTCCCATTGATGGCAATCATTGTCATTGCTGCTGCCTGCTACGTGTAATATAAAATAAAATCGTAGGCCCTGTTTGTACCTCCATCACTGTACCGCTCCTCCCGCGGCGTAGACTCATCCGATTCGGTCGAAACCATGGACCCCGTCTTCTCTTCCTCTCGGAGCCTGGCCGTCCAGCGTGTACAGCAGCCGAGAAGGCTCGTGACGCTCTTGCCCGCATGTCCGAATGACACAATAACAAGACAGACGAGCCCGAGCTTGCGTACTACAGCAGTAGCACAGGAAATGGCATGACCTAGATACACTGTATGCTACTGCTGTGAACAACGTTTCTTGCATGATCGCACGATTATCGAAGGAATATACGTTGTCCTTTTTCACAACATGCCGTGGCATACCGTGGCACCACCTGTGACAAACCCTTCCACGACATACCATGGAATCCTAACCCCGACCCTAACGCTAGGTACCGTGGACGCTGGCGTACCGTGGGGGTTGCCATGACTCCCGTGGTTTGCCATGGAGTATCGTGGGGGGTGTTGTGGCGGTTGCCACGGGCGTTGCCATGGTACAGCCAATAGCATCCCACGGCGTGCCATGGGATCCTATGCCACGCCATTGCCATGGTACCACCCGTGGCTTACTATGGCATCCGTACGGATGCCATAGTAAGCCACAGGTGGTACCATGGCAATGGCACGGCATGCAACGAAAAAGTCAGAACGTGTAGAACCCTGGCTTGTCCGGGTGGTCGTTGGGCACCGCTCTGTTCAGATCGATGTAGCAAACACGACAGAGGTCTCCGTGCCGCCCTCCTCTGTACCCCACAACCGTTCGTGACGGACGAGACTTGTGGGTGCACCAAATAGCACACACTCGTCTCCTGAAACCATTGCTGTTGATGTCGGGGCAGTCGGCCACGTCACAGCTATTGAGAGCGACGGAAAGAAGCAAGATGAGTTACAGAGAAATCCTGTAGGACCGTGATACGTTCGGTGCAGACTGCAGACGTTGTCGTTGACTTTCGAACAAGAAGAAATACGTTGGTGTATCTAAGTCGTGTCGATCCTAGCGGCGGTGGTGGCGCCGCTGGGTGTATGAAACAGTAATATGTGTCTTGTCCGGAGTGCGCGCGTAGTCGTTGCTGTACAATGGGAATGATACATCATGTGCAACGACATTTAGGAGTCCCGCACTGGAAAGATGCGTGTTTCTGTCCGCCACTTATCTTTCTTGTTTCTTTCATCTAGTATTTCCTTTCCTTGTCTTCTACGTGGAAAATGCATTTACCCTGCTGAGCTTCTATATCATAAGTGCTAGTATGTGAACCGACTCAGGCTCGGCCCATCATATCAGCGAGTGCTCCCGACAGTTGGAGAGACAGCGGGAAGACGGCAGGTACCGCATTTTGTCCACGGGCAACAACGTTGCACACCTTGAAAGATGTGAAGCATAGAAGGGAAGGTTATAAAGGCAACACATGGGGACGAAATGATAGTGAAATATTATGTAGTTAGTGTCATGCAAATACTCCACAGCATTCACTCCAAGTCCGACCGGTGGCATAGGTGAATTAACAGATGTCCTTTGCATAATGCCCGCATTTTCAAGAACGCATTGGTGTAGAAGGTAAGCCAGTGCTTGCGTACTAAAGGAAGGAGGGGCACAGGAAATCCAAGGATATTCAACTTCCACTGCTGTAAGCAACTCTCACTTAATTTGCATCGTCACCCGACCGTCGGGGTCGTCGTTGGCCAGCGCTCTGTTCACGTTGTTGAGGTAAACGTTTTCGTGCCGTCATTCTCTGGCACCACAACCGTTTGCGCGGAAGGGGACTCAACATGCGCACGAACGGTCACACGCACGCCCCCTGAAGCTTTAGGTGTTGGTGTGGGGGTTTTCCACCGCGTCACAGCGGGTGGCCGGATCGACGGGCTTCCTGCCGCTCATCCATCCGTCCGAAATGGGCTTGATGCACCGTGCGTGAGGCCGGCACGACCCATCGTGCTCTATGTTTGCCATCTGCTCGAAACCCTACCACCACCACGGCCACCGTGCGTTTGCTCGTTTGCTCTGATGCTCGGAAAACCATGAAAACCGTTCGTGGCATAAAATTTTGTTTCGGGACATGTTGGTAGATGAGAACCTCGTGCGTATATGCGAGGCGATTTGCCTTGTAGCTATCATTACTATCGTCGTTCGCACCATGAAATACAGTAGAGTGCCACTATACTCTGTTCGTGAATATAACGACAGTGCGGATACTCAAAATAACAAGCAAAGTGAAATACTGTGGAAATCAAACCACTACGTGTAGCTTGATGTGTTCCATTGCTGTAGTAGTGGGTATTTCGAATATCGGGAACGAATCAGCAGAACCCCGCACAGTTGTTGTTTATAGGTCTTGTTGTACGAGTAGCAATAAACTACTGATATATACGGTATACGCGGTGACCCGAAGAGGCCGTGTGGTACTGAATGCATGAAGACGCGCTGCTGTTCTACCCACTATACCAGTCCGAGACTGATTGCTGTAGAGTATAAATGAGACCACTGTTGGACTCACTCGCACCGAATATCGATACATGGGAATACATGTATATGTATAAGATGCACTTTTTTTTTTTGGCATGCTGCTCTCCGGCGGCCGAGGGTTCATTCTCGCGCTTTCGGCTGCGGAGCAAGCAAGGGGGCCGTGGATACATTATGACGCATACCTGGATCCCGGCCGAGCACCGTGTCGGTGAACGGGGCATTGAACGTCGCTAACCTGGGTTTCCGCTTCGCCGAGCCGAGTCCGTGACATGGAAAACCCCATGTGAAACCAGGTAAGTCAATAGCCCGCAACCTTCAAACACTAATTTGAGCCCCCTCTGCTGTACAAATGCTTCAGCTCCAGAGGAAGAAGTAGCAGTAGCAGCAGACATACAGCAGCAACAGCAGTACGTATCTGTCGGCTGTGGTATCTGTTGCACCATTAACGGGTCGTGTACGCCTAACACCGAGCACGTTCGTGACCACATACCTGCCTCCCTTTGTCAGTATATACCTGGGAGACAGTGGCACCAGGTGTATACTAATAGGTACCGGTGTCATACCTATTAATAGCTAGTTGTCCCGTCGCACGCTCTCAGCGGCAGGTAATCGAAACGGGCAAGAGCAACAGATCCAGGCCCATACTGCCTCCTGTCACGCCGTACTGTCCCCTGTCTCTTTGCGGCACAGCGTACAGCCCACGCTGCCCGACTGCTGATACGACGATCTATGTGCACTTCTAAAAAGGAATAATATTCTCTGATAATTTTCTCTGCGTTGAAAATCTCAAATCTCAATAATTTTAAATCCCCCGCTGTTTTCCTGCTTTGTTTTGTTTTAACGTTAGCAGATGCAGCAGCAAGTACAGCAGCACCAGAGCACGCCCATCGAGTGTCGAGAGTCATGCATGTTTCACCTATCCCTCTAATGTACACCACACCCCTTACACCGAGCACGTACGTGACCACAAACCTGCCTCCCCCGGTCCGTCTACCTGGGGGAAATTGTCACCAAGTATCTACTGTACACGGTACAGGCCCGCTAAAATGAAAGCGCCCGCTAAAATGAAAGCGCCCAATTTTGGAAAACGCTAAGAAAAGCGGGTTAAGAAAGACGGCTCAGTGGTGAACTTTACACAAAATCTTATATAGTAGCCTATGCTCAAGGTTGTTTGAAGATAACGCTCCGGTAAGAATCTCAAACTTGCTCAAATTAGGTGGTTCGTGTTGGCGGGCCCATACTGTATGTACGTATCATACCCAGGGAGTTGTCCAGTCGTACGCTCTCAGCAGCAGTTAATCGCATCAGCGGGCAAGAGTCGCAGAGACATGCTCATTCTGCCGCCTGCCTCCCTCTACCCCCCCTGTCTCGGTGTGCATCTGGCATAGTATTAAATAAAATAGTATAGTAGGGGTAATAGTACAGTATTATATTTGTAGGAGTAGTAGTATGATAAGAGTAGGTGTAGTACTGTAGTAGTACAGGCAGTAGTATTAATATAGTAGCAGTAGTAGTACCAGTAGTATGTAGTAACAGTAGTAGTAGTGTTGGTAATAGTAGGTATAGTAGTGGGGTCGCTGCCTCGCGACTGCTGCTGTAACGATGAGTACATCATAGTGAGCGCATTTTTGGTTTTGGTTTTCCAGGGATCCAAAGCCTCTTCATAGCGAGTCGTATACGAGGGTAGGGTGTCTTGTTTTGAGTTTCTCTATTTGTGTGTGCCATCATGATTAATAATATTACTATGTTTTCCTTCCGACGATATAAGGATGAACTCCTTGGCGTCGGGGTACACAACCCAAACACCACCACCACCCCACGCGGTCCTTGGAGTGAGCAGGCCACCAGCCGGACCGCGCAAGGTTTCCCCTCTGTCCAGCCCGAGGGTCGATGCTCGAGTACAGGTAGAAGGAGCATACACTCTACAAACTTCTCCTTAGTACACTGTACTTCTACGACTATTGACTATGGTACTACTAAGTGCTACTGCCAGAGCATGACTAATCGCTCATAAACTACAGACAACTTCATGGTAGACAGAGAGGTCAAATAACCACGCGGTATCCGCGGACTCCAAATATGATTTCGTTATCTCCTCCCTCGAACGTCCTCCCAACTCAAACGAACTCCCGGCATACAGGCACTAAACACCGTAAGATAGGACAAGACGAACTCGATATACGACTTTGGGCCATAAGAAAAACAGAAGTGCAGGCCAGTTCTGTTTTCCTGGTTCGGCTCCCATTTGATTCAGCCTCAAGAAACCAAAAATCGTCAGCAGCAGCAGAAGTGGCGGCGGCAAATTCTTGCAGCAGAAGTCACGGCGGTAGCAGCAGCAGGAGCAGTTGAGCACACAAGACCAGTGCCAGCGTCGCTATGCGCTCGGCTTTTCATATTTTACTCAATCCTTGAATCCTTTGTTTTACTCATACTCGATTTTGTTTTGTGTTTCCTTGTTTCTACCTAGAATTTCGGCAAAATAATATGAAGACGAAAAACCTGCACCTGACATGTTTTGTCCAACAGAGCTTCTCGTATCGGGTGCCTCCACTACCTCTGAAGCACGACATCCACAGCAGAGCTTTTCCAGCAGCAAAACTGCAACAGCGTTAGCAGTAGGACACATGAGGCCAGGGTCAGACTCGCTGTACGCTCGGCTTGTCAGTCTAATCATTGCACCCTTTGTACACGTACACGGTTTTGTCGTATGTTTCCTGGTTCCGAACTCGAATCCGGAATTTACTTGAAGACAAAAAATCTGCATCTGACATGTTTTTTTCCTACATTGAGTGCTCCTCGTGGCAGGTGGCGCCACTACTACTGATGTACGACATCTATCTACGGCAGAAGAAATTTCCTGGGGGAAGTGCATTACCCATGTAGCGGGTTGATGAAAGTGAGTTGAGTGGGCTTGATACCTCGAATCAAGCCCCGATCGAGAATCACTCTCAAACCGCCCCCCCTTTTCTCGTCAGAAAAGGGAATAACACGGCAACAAAAGCAATAAGTCTCCTCAACAAGAGAAGCTGCCTTCCAAGCCAGTACCTGCATCCCCCTTCCCTTACCTTCATAGATGCCGTTCCTATCTAAACAGAATATCATCATGATTGAAAAAAGAATCGACCACGGTCGTCGACCGAGTGCAACGCACACGGCACCAAATCCAGACCTGGGGGGCTCTGTGCGCTCACCCACACAATTGAAACCTTCTCGTGCTGCTGCGGTGGCAACTCGTTCACAATTGGTCGAGCTAGGTGCGGCAACGTGTGTAGGCACATGGCTTAAAAAATAACAGAACCAATAGCCGTAAAATATCAAAACGCCTTTCTTTTTGTGAGTGCTACCTAATGAAGCCCAATTCTACGAACGAGTACTCGTAGGCAGACGGCGCCTGTCTGTCCGCAGCAACGTTCGGGCCACATGTCCCCCAAGACATGCTGCAGGTGGTGTTGTCATGCTCACCTTCCTACTGATGACGGAACGGAGAAGCAGAAGAACATCTGCTGTAGATGCTGTACAGCAGCAGTAGTGGTGGCACCTGCGACGAGACGCTCTGTTGGACACATATAGACCAGGTTGTAAATTTTTCGTCTTCAAATTATTAGTGCATAACATGGAAACACACAACAAATCGGGTACGCGTACCAAGGGTTCAACGGTTAAACCGACCCAAGCCAAGCGTACAGCGACGCTGACCGGGCCTCGTGTGTCCTGCTGCTTCTGCTGCTGCACCTGTTTTGCTGCTGGAGAAGTTTGAGGCGGGACGGGTACATTCCCACAGCAGACAGCGCTAGGTCGGCAGCCAGGAGAGTGGAGAGGCTGGCCACAGCGTGGGTATGCATGCACGGCAGCAGTGATGGATGTGTCGGCGTTGGCTGGGACGGCCGCACAACCACGGCGCGCACCGGGCTACGAAACGGAGAGTCACACTCGTCATAGAGAGGAAAATAACAAAACAGGAGGCGCAGATGAGCCTCACGTCGGTTTGCAAAGAAAGCAGAACGTGAGGCATGTGAGATAAACAAGGAGGCACTTGTGGCGGCAGCGACCTACAATGTGCGCACTCGGGCTGTTAAGGGGAGGAACGGGCATGGACATGACGAGCGTGTACTGGCGAAGGGCTAGCAGCTCGTGTGTGACTTCGGTGGCCTCCAGGAAACTCGGAGATCCGGGAGTACGATGTTTCGTGAGGCGGGGTATCGCGTCTTCTGTTCGGGTCTGGAAACAACAGCTGCCAGGCAAGGACTATACGGAGTAGGTCTAGCTGGCAATGAGTCGTTGTGCATCAAGTCTGTGTGCACATCAATATGTTGACGAACGGCTCATGTCTATGCGTTCTGAGCTGGCTGGCAAATACGAGGCAAGCTATTTCGTCGTGGCGTATGCTTCAACTGATTGTACCAAGGACGCCGAACTAAAACGTATTTTCTGGAAGAAGCTGGAGGACTTGGCGGGACAAATTCCGACGAAAGAGTGCCTGCTTCTACTGATGGATGCCAACGCACGAACTGGGCAGAGGACAGAAGGGTAAGGTAGTGATGAAAACAGAGTGCTAGGAGCATATGGATGTGATGTTCGCGACGAAAATGGCAAACGACTTCTGTCGTTACCATCAATTGCAAGTTAGCTCGTTCGCCACCAGTTTGCAAGTGAGCTCTCACCAGCACGTTTTACAGCACGCGTAAGGGTGGAATATCGCCTACACACAACGGCACCAGCCCGAGTAACCGTAAGCAAATCGATTAGATCCTAACCCGTCAAGCTCATCGGCTTAGAGTTCATGATGTTAGATTTGTCCCACAGTCTCCGCCCCCAGTTAACGCCGACTCAGACCACACCACCTTGTAGATCAAAGTTCGACCCAGTGGTCACTTTGCACCGAACAGACAAACACAAAAAACCTCAAAAACTCCGAGCGTTCAACAGGAAGCTTCATATGTCATATGAAAAGTGTCATTCACGAGTGATCGCGAGGGTCGTTTCCACGCTCAATCAGCTTATCCAGCCCCGTAATACGTCCGGCATGGTTGTGTTTTTCACCACGGCTACTATTGATGCGGTCGAAAATGAGGTACCACCTCCTCCACGTCGCCGCCGCAGATGTAAATGGTGTGAGTCTGCCGAAACCTTGGCCACATTTGTATTTGCATGGAGAGAGAGAGGATGCACGACAATCCTTGCGCGCCCACCCCCCGGGATAAAAGCGTGTGGAAGACTCTGAAATCTGCGTGCGCGAACCTACATAAGGTGGCTTCCGCAGGACTGTATGCGTACTTCGAAGAGCACCCCGCCGAAACCAAACGACTTCTAAGGAAAAGTGACCAGGGCGGGTTATATAAGCACCTGAAACGTACGGTGGGATTGGAAGATACTTCAGTAATGCGAGGTACGAGCAGGTTAGTAGGGACAACGATGGCACGCTGTTGCGGGATAAGGTGCGAATTCGTGAACGATGGGCGGGTTTCTACCACAAACTTATGGACACGAAATCGCTGAACCGCGATCCCAAGATCGTCAACCTGTTGCCACCGCGACCGCTTAAACTGTCGTTCAGAGATGAACCATCGATGGAGGAGATGACCGAAGCACTCAAGGGCATGTCAAATGGAAAAGCTGTTGGGACAGATGGCCACCGGCCGGACGTCTAAAATCGACCACTCGGCATTCGCTCAGTGACCCTTGTCATTGTTGGGGTAACAGGAGAAGCCCCCCAGCAATGGAAATATGCGATCATCAACGTCCTTCATAAACAGAAGGATCGAACTGAATCCAACAACTAGAGGAATCTCGCTTGTTGCCTACGCAGGCAAAGTGTTATTGAAAATCGCCGCCTGCCGCTAGCAACTACTGCGAGACTGAGGGATTACTCCCGGAGGAACACTGCGGCTTCCACCCCGCATGATCAACCACTGATGTGTTGTTCGTCGTACGCCATTTGCAAGAGATTGGACGACAGAGAAATAATCCCCTTTACGTGTGCTTCGCCGGTCTGAAGAAAGCGTACGACTCTGTCGACCGAGAGCTGCGGTGAAAGCTTTGGCGTACCAACCACGCTGCTTGCAATTATCCGTTATTTCCACGACGGCGTGAAACTTTGCGTGCGTACGGATGACGGCGACCCCTCGGGAAGGTTTGAAGTCACGCAGGGGCTGCGACAAGGCTGCGTGCTATCACCGCTACTGCCGTTCAGCGTGTTCTTCGCTGGTGCGTTACACGTCGTACTGATACGCTTCAGCAACAACAACGCCATCGTCAGTGACGTGGTTCAACTGATGACAGTAGAGTAGTCGGACCAGATGAGCAGGAGCCGTTGGCATGCGTGCGGCGGGTTATATAGGGCAGTTTGTATGTCATGACGCAGGGATTGTTTTGAAGTCGGCTGAAGCGCTCGCGAAACTGATGGCAGTCATAGTGACTGTCTTCGAAGCAGCAGGTCTCACGGGTTCGGAAAAGACATATACAATGCTTCTACAAACTCCACACCAGACAACTCTCGCCCCATCGCTCTTCATTGAAGCAGCAGGCCAGAGGTACAAAGAGACGGCCGAGTTTTATACCTTTTGCGGCATTATCCCCGAAAACGCTGACCTCTCGCTCGAAATCGACCGACGGATCCGTCTCAGGCGGGCATGCCTCAAACGGTTCGGCCCGGAGTTGCATCATTGGACGACCGCCCCAAATAGCCTGAACGTCTGAATGCTGGAGGCCGAGGTGAATGAGACGCTGCGGCACGAGTGTGAGACGTGCACCCTCTGAGCGAAAGATTTTGTCAAGCTTGGAACGACTCACCACCAAGTCCAGTTGCGAGCCAGTTGCTTCCAAAGCCGACTCTACGCTTACCACACCACCGTCTCTTTCGCCAAGGCCCTCAAGATGACATGTTGCGAAAACATCGAAACGCCCATCCCTAAACGGAAGCTCTTTGTCTCGGTGTAGCGGGGGGCGTGGCACGGCAATGAAAGGAGCGATTATTCAGTCGGGTAATGTTCGGGAGGATGGCTGGCGAGGAGAACCCGAGACCTGGCGGACAGTTTAAGACTTACCGTAGGTACAAAGTCGAAAGCCTTAGGGAGTTCCGAGCCCCCGAAGGGCCACCAGAACACCCGCCCTTGGTGTTTGGAGTTGAGACCGTGACGTGGTGTACTGCAGCCAAAAAGGCCGAAGAGTGGTACCGGGGGGTCCTTGAAGCAGCCGAGCGGTTCATGGTGATTTGGCGCGAGAATGAGGCACAGCTGAGTATACAGGGCCAGGAATCGGCCGTGGGTGGTGCCCAAGGGAATGGGGGGAGGGGGCCATCAAGAGGAGTGGAACGAAACTCAGCCAAGAGAGCGCTGGGAAGGGAGGCACCAGGAGCATAGGAATGGAAACCGCGGTGGACGAAACACCTGTGTTGCACTCCCCACAAAGCACAAAGAACGTTTCGACAACCAAGTCACTGGAATCACGTCTGCCGCCGTTGTTTTCCGAGGATGTTCTTCTGCTCTAGCTCCGATCGTATCCATCGAGCGAAACACAGGCAGGCATTATGATATCGTGCTGGAGTCACCGGCCACACGAGCTTGGTCGGCGACCACCTTGCCTACTGCGACTTGGCGATGGACCGCCAGCAGCGCGCGTACGATATCGTCCGCCAACACCACGCCCTCCCTGTTGCTCGCGTGAACCGCGCCAACTCCGCCCTATTCCGACGCTCTGCGTCCAGTCCCCCAATTTTGACGTTGGTGGATAAGCGTGGGTGTACAATACGGCGGCCACCATCCGCCAGGGCGCGAACCCCGACACGGATGCCAAGGTCCTCACACCAAACTCGCACTCAACTGCACGAGCCCCTACAACGTCCTCGCAGTTGGCCCCTGCTCTTCAGTGGACCCCCTGAACGGATCCCTTCTCGGAGCGAAGCTCCTGTATTTGGATCGTCCTTCTGATATGCCCGGCCCTGAGGCTCACCGGCGCTTATCGGTTCAATGCTGCAAGCCCTGTGCCAACCCCCACGACCGTGGCGACATGCCGCAGTGTTTGCCAGAGGGGTTGACGCGATACGTGCTCAACAACTTCTCCAAGACATCCCCCCCGTACCACGTCACCGAGGACGACGTTTTGACTTCTCTTCAACACTTCGAAGTGGAAAAAAAATAACGGACACCAATCGGTTAGAGGTCGAGGTGGCACCATCGTGGTGATGTACGAGACGCACTGGACAGGACTGTTCTGTCTATCCTGGTAACGGGAAATTGACCTTTAGCTTTCTCGCCACGCAATTCTGCGCTACTGGGCCGGCACCTCGAACCAACATCGCCAAACGAACTGCCTGTACCGTCGAATGAGAATTGGCGACACACAACGAGAGCTTTGTCGGAGTAACGACGAGCGGCTTCTGGCACTCGAATTTGGCTGCGTGTCACACTTGAGTGGATGCGCCGATAGAGCAACACTGTACTTGCCAACGGGGCCCACGTTTGGTACAAGGGCGACAACGGTCTGTGGTCGCTCGGGAAAATCAGTGCAACTACGCCAACGGATGTAGAAAATTTCGTTCGGTTTTAGGACGACCCGGGTCCGATCAAGCTCCCTCTTTCTACGGCGCGCTGCACGACTTCGACGAAAGCTGTAGGACGTTTTTGGTGTCTGCAAATTCACTTGGCTAGCGCGTTTGCACAGGGAGTCCAGCGTAACGTAGATGAATCTCGTGGTGCCTCCGTGGATAGCTGAAGCTCGCTTCTTGACTGC
Organism: Macrocystis pyrifera; assembly: GCA_031763025.1. Lineage (NCBI taxonomy): Eukaryota > Phaeophyceae > Laminariales > Laminariaceae > Macrocystis > Macrocystis pyrifera. The sequence goes on from JASSKH010000021.1 coordinate 9,883,572, forward strand.
ACGCGATATTTGATTTTTTAGCCGTTGTCGTGGACTTTGGGAGGTGGTTTTTCTGTTCAATGTGTTTCTGGTTTGTGTTCTCGTTTTTGGGCTGGGTTGGGGATAGGTTTCTGCGTATTTTGTCCTGCCTACCCCCCCCGCTCAGGGTCGAGACTGGTCCAGGCAATCAGGCCACTCATTTGTGACCTAGGTTGCGTTTTCAGAGTTGTGGGCTGGGTTTAGATGGTTTTTGCCGTCTTCCGCGGTATTGTTTTTCTCGTTTTGGTATTCATTTTTCGCTTTTCCATGCATCTTCCAAGCTTCCCCCCTCCGTGCGGGTAACATGGCGATGATTTTTGTTCGCGATTTCTTCCTGCCCCTTAAGGGTACATCTTCTATTTGCGTTTTTCACGTACTTTGCCGGCTTCGTTGCCTTGCCGTTCACCGTCCAGAGTTGTGGGAGTGGGGTTTAAGGAGCCACATCTTCGATTCATGTTCTAGTTCGTGGAATCGGGGTTTCCATGAATTTCCCATAATTCTGCATATACGGCTCATCAGAGTAGGCTAGTGTTATGATACTGCCTTGAATGAGGTTGAAAACCCGGTAATTACCTGCGTTGAGGCTCTGTGATTGTATTTGTAATACTTGGAAGGCGTATCTTAGGTGGAAAGCCAGGGGTTTTCCAGAGGTGCACGAGCTTGGTCTCAGTCTCCGCGTGCACTAAAGGAATATAATTGCTCTTCTTCTATCTCTAAGCAAGCATCACGCGTGAGTTACCATCAAGTACCGAGTTTGTAGGCAAACTTGTCGAGGATGCAAAGTGTCCCGGCTGCATGATCTTAACTCAGGGCATATATGAGCTCCTTGGTTCAGTGTGATCGTGTTTGTAATACTTGGAAGGCGTATCTTAGGTGGAAAGCGAGGGGGTTTCCAGAGGGGCACGAGCTTGGTCTCAGTCTCCGCGTGCACGAAAGGAATATAACTGCTCTTCTTCTATCTCTAAGCAAGCATCACACGTGAGTACCAACAAGTACCGAGTTAAAAGGCAAACCTGTCGAGGATACAAAGTGTCCTGCTTGCATGATCTTAACACAGGGCATCCTTGTTTCACTCCCGTGAGAGTGCCAAAGCGACAGCACTTTTCGTGTCGTCCTTCGGCGCGGACCTCGTCGCTGAAATTTGATAACGTGGTTCCAGGCGCTTGAATTCTCGGTATCTTGTATTGTAGTCAAGTTATTGTTTATCTGCCTAGAACGACCAAGAAGAGAACCCAGAAGCTACGAGTACGTTTTAGTAAGTCTCTCCTTCGCGTTCTGCACCAAGAAAAAAATACTTGGCTACAGTCACTTGGCAGCAATACAAAAAACCAAAAATTCAAGCGCCAGGAACCGGTTTTTTCGAACTTTAGCGACGAGGTCCGCCCCGAAGGAGGACGCTGAAAGTGATGTCGCTTTGGCACACGCACGCGAGTGTACCAAGGAGCTCTTACCTGCCCTGCCAAAGTTTGGCTCGACGGAAACGTTCGGAGCTGGAGCAGAAAAACGAGAAGTCCTCGTTAAAAAGAAGGAAGCAGACGTGATAACAGGGTCTTGGTTGCCGGGACCTTTGGTAATATCAGCTTTTTGTGGGCAGTGCAACACAGGTAGGAAGTGGGAAGGAGATGGCAGACAGGGTAGCAACGCGCCAGGCCGACTATTAGTAGTAAGTAGAACATTTCTATGCTACTCGCGCCGCTAACTGCCTGCAGCTGGTTGGAATGGGTCTTCCTTTGTCTCTTCCTCACTTTGACCGCTTGATCCTCCGTGATTTTTCGTTTACTTTGTTTTTCTTTCTTGCTTCTCGTCCTTACGAACGGAGTAGTTTGGCGTGGGTGGATGTCGAGCCTGCTTTGCTTGTTTCGTTTTGTCTGACGCATCCTCTTCGGGGGTAGGACATATATGATGAACACAGGACCCAAACGGTAGACAGGGTAGCAAGGTACAAGACCGCCTAGTAGGGAGAACCTGGCTATGCTACTCGTACCACAAACTGCTGCGACTACCTGGAGGGTGTTTAGCTCTTTGGCTTGCTTGTTATTTCCCTTTATTCTTAGTGTTACTCTGTTTTGATGTAGTATGTAGTGGTGTTGTTTCTTTAGGTCGCTCTTTTCTGCTACATTTCCTGCGGGAGGTACGACATATTTATCTTGGGAAATTAGACAAAAATAGGTATACTACGGCTGTTGGGCCATTAATAGGTATACTGCACATTGTACCCCGCAAAAAGCTTCTTGGCGAAGCCTGCTATTTGGCCTGTCCTCCATCGTACCTACGAAAGGCCGGTCCACCTATTATCGGCTATTCAACTCCCGCGTCACCCACATCGGGCTTCAATTGTACCTATAAATGGCTCGAACGATCGTTTTTTCTCTACTGAAATATAGACAGTCGGCCACACCAGATGCCGGGACTGTCAACCGGCTGACCGTGCGTACGTGTCATCACGAACGCCCGAAACGACTGCGGAAACAGCACGAACGCAGGTGACCCCAGAGACAACGCAGGTCAACCTTCTTCTGAACTTCATACCAATCCGCGTTTCCGAACTTCTTATATTTATTCGAGAAGCTCAGCGTGTCTCTTTTTGTTATGGTGCCCAAGTACTTAAACAGAGCTAGTGGCGGCACGCTTGTTGCGTAGAAAAATACTAGAAAAGTCTAGTTAGTGTGTGAATCGCCCTACTGGTGGTTAATGCCTTTTACTCCCGCCGCCACGCCTCGTCATCCGGCAGCTGACGGTAACCCTAAACCGTCACTGCGTGCACTCATCGTTTACTCATAACATCATATCTGCGACAGTGGTGTTGTCGGCACCGCCGCCACGCTAGACGTGCTCATTACGCATGATGCCCTTTAATGCTATTTGCTCGGCTGGTGACACCGCAATCATGTTTATGCGGCGGCTTTCGACTCGTGGTTTAAACAGTGTCTTTCGACTCGTGCCAACAATAGACAGCCACGTATGTTTCCTCTCTTCTTCTAAATGGCACTTGTGTTTTCCCTGTGTTTTGATTCTGGTTGTTTCGGTCTGTGTCTCGCGCGAGTCTCGCAAGGTTCGCTCGGCGTGGCGTGATGTCTTATTGCCGGTAAGACGCGGGGGTATCCAGGGCACACCGTCTACCGATAGAGACCCGCGGCCGCGGTCTCATTTCAGATCTATCTTCTTTGGGCCACACGCGTTCAATGGCTGTATATGTTTAGTGTGACGACATGATCGTGGTGCTGAGAACACAGGCCGTAACGACGAAGAGTCTATTTGGACGTTGTACGCGTACTGCAAAGTTGGCAAAATTACAAGACATATACGGCAGCGCAGTACATGCATGGACGAATACGTACGTGCAGAGCAGGGGACGTTTCGGTGTATACATGTGTTTTCTTCACATTAAACCGTTCTTCTACCCGTCGACATCCAGCACAACCAGTGTCCGTGCCGATTCTTCAGTCCTAGAGAGACATAAGTTTTGTGGTGATCAAACTACCCCACACACATGCTACATTGTTACGTACGGAGAAAGTACCGCAGTAGACAATAAAACAGTATTATTTACACAACCGCTGGCGCGGTCCGGACCAACATTCCATAGCTAACGTGGGTGAGTGAATACGCGATGTTGATTGCTCTCTGTGTTGGCTAGAAGAATGGCTTGGTGGTGGTGATGGTGTTAGCTGAAAATAGCCGGCTCGGCGCGGGAGACAACGAGCAGCCAAACCATAGGGAGGGCCGGGTGTTGTAAGACCTCTGAGCTATGTCATGATATGACTATTCATATTGTGTCTATACCGCTGTATGGGCAGGTCGTAGTAAGCCTAACCAGTCAAGCATAATATCATTAACGGGTATCATCTGTGATGAGCACGTCTAGCTTGGCGGCGGTGCCGACACCACCACTGCCCCAGATATTATGGTATTGGCAAACGATGAGTACGACGTAGTGATGGGTCGGGGTTAGCGTAGGCTGCTGCATGATGAGGTGTGGCGGCGGAAGTAAAAGGCGTCGATTAAAATATAGGATAATTCACATACCAGCTAGACTCTCCTAGTACTTAAAAAAAAAAAAAGAAGTACTTATTGTACTACACAAGCATGCTGCCACTAGCTCTGTTAAGAACTAGGGCACCATTCGAACACGAGACAAGCTGAGCTTCTGGAATAAACATAAGAAGTTTGGATACGTGGGTTGGTGTATAATTCAGAAGATTGACCTGCGTTGTCTCCGGCGTCACCTGCGTTCGTGCTGTTTCCGCAGCCTTTTCAGGCGTTTGCGTTGACAGTCACGCACGGTCAGCCGGTTGACAGTTCCGGCATCTGGTGTGGCCGACTGTCTATATTTCAGTAGCGCAAAAACGATCGTCCGAGCCTTTTACAGGTACAATTGAAGCCTAAAGAAGGTGACGCGGAAGTTGAACAGCTTGTAATTTTTTGAGTGTGGCCAAAGTCGGGTACACCCGATGCCTTTGTGGCCTAAATCGGGTACCTTTCTTATTCAGTAACCGCGACGGCCCCAGGACGTCATTTTATTGGCCAACGCCGGACTCCACCCGGTGCTGACCACATTTGCGCCGGGTATACCCGATGTTGGCTACTCAGCCCCGAGAGGTACCCGATTATCGTACTCACCTACCCGAAAATGCCCAGACTATTCGATCACAACGACCAACCACCACCTCGAGCTTTAAGCCTCTGCGTCTCGACGAACCACGGTCAGTAGCCATCTGTGTGATGTCCATAATTAGGTTCATTCTAGACTAGTTCATTCGCTCTCTCTCTGCTTTAGAGTGATGTACCAACTGTACTCAAGCCACCGCTCTCCCTCCAACCCTCTCATCTCCTCGCTCTTGACCACAGTTAGCACAACCCTCTATCTCCCCTTCCCCGGAACCAAAATCAACCTAAGCACAGGAGCAGTAGTATTGACAGATCATGGGCGACGCTACCAACTTCGTCACAAATAGAGTGCTATCCAGACACAGATTGGGCATGGCTATGTTTTACATATTTTCCTACTTCTGGCCACGCTGGATCACGTGAGGCAGGGCGTATCTCACGTTACCTTCAGTCCAAAAAATGTCATTTTCTTTTTTTCGTCCACCCGCGAGCCTGACATTTACAACAGTCGATCTCGTACGCGTAAGTGAGTACAGCTGTAGTGCTGTCGCGTACTACCTGTAGTCATCATGCATGTTTTGGGACACACACACCGGCGTCCCCGGTGGCGTGGTAGGTGGTCCGCGTTCCTATCAAGATCAGTTGCGTGAATTCAAGTCTCACCGAGCTGCGAGTGCATGCTCGTACGAGGGACGTTTTCTTGCATATAAACTTGGTAAGCGGAAAGCGCGAGAGCGTCAGTTATTATCAGCTACGTTCGATGAAAATCGACGAGCAGAGGGAAAATGCTGAACCCTATGCGAGACAAAAAATTAAAAATTTAGGCAGTATACGTATCTGGAATTAAAACTTTCGTATAACGGTACTGAAATGTTGGACGACGACGGACGAACTACTATTACGGGGGTCCATAGTTAACACGACCAAATATTGTTAGTAAAAAAATGGAAATATGTAGGTTTTTATGTATACCGTAGGTCCTATTAACTATGGTCCCCCGTAATAACACTCGTTCGTACGAGAGGTATGATATGGGTCAATTTGTTAAGAAGTTAACGTTGCGTGTCGTCAACTTTTTTACTATTAATAGTCATCACCGCAACTCTGGTATACTTCAAAATAGTTGATGATACGCAACTTTAACTTCCTGACAAATTGACCGATTTCATGCGCTTATTACGAACGAGTATTAATAGTTCACGAACGAGTATTAACAGTTCGCCCGTCGTCGTCCAACATTCCAGTACCTGTTGTTACTGGGGTCCATAGTTATTGACAGTAGGACCTATTGAATACATAAAAACCTACCAGGTATATATTTACATATTTTTACTACCAATATTGGGTCCTATTTACAACATTCCAGTACCTGCTGTTACGGGGGTCCATAGTTATTGACAGTAGGACCTATTGAATACATAAAAACCTACCAGGTATATATTTACATATTTTTACTACCAATATTGGGTCCTATTTACTATGGTTCCCCGTACTATTACGGGGGGCCATATTAAATGGGACCAAATTTCGTTAGTAAAAATAGGTGAATATATAGGTTTTGATTTGTACCAGAGGTCCTATTAACTATTCCTCCGTAATAGACGAAAATGTTTATTCCAGATACGTATACTGCCTAAACGCACAGAGCAAAACCCGCCGCGTGCGTGTCAAAAGTATTCATGATGACTACAGTACGGGACAGCACTTGCCCATCCGTACGAGATTGAATGTTAGGAATGTCAGGCTCGAGGGTCGGACGAAAATATGAAAATGACATTTTGTTATTGCTCAAGAATTCTTGATTAATTACTCACATGAAGACTACCCTTGTTGTGCAAAAATCAGTCAAAACCCAAACATGATATGAACGATCACTCACATCGTCTGAAGCCCCGTTCTTATCCCCCCTTCTACCTTTGATGAAAACTCTCCTACGTTTCATGGATCAGACTAACCCGAACTCTGATGGCCCTGCTCCAATCTCTGCGAGGCTATCTAACACTCACAAGCAACACCCAAACAAAAATACACCGACTTGTTGCACCCTGATTCCCCCCCCTCTTGAGTGACAGGGCGGGCGGGTGGGAAAGTCGATCAATTGTCTGGGCCCACTACTGCTACGAATTCTCGTTGCCGGAGCGGTCGTCTAAGACCAACCAGCTCTGATGGCTAGACGCTTTTGACTGACGTCTGATCTCGCCTCATCTCACGATTCTGCCCAACTTCTTCGAATTTCGAAACGCTTCCACAAACTCCACCTCCCTGAAGGAAGTTATATTTTGTTATGGCTCAAGAGTTCTGGATTAAGTTTTCATATGAAAACTACCCTATTGTGCAAATCAGTCAAAACCTGAGTATGATACGAACGATCACTCACACCGTCAGAAGGCCGGTACTTAGCCTCCCTTCTACCTTTGATAAAACACTCCTACGCTTCATGGATCAGGCTAATCCCAAATCTGATGGCCCCGCTCCAATCTCTGCGAGGATATCTAACACTCAACCCATATGGACAGCCTGACCACTCCGAACATCTTTCCATGCTATCACCGTTATTCTGCGTTTTGGCGAGTGGAACAGAAACGGAGTTGGCGCCTTTCCCTGCCTCCCTCACGTACGTCATAAACGCCCGAGACTTCCACCTTCCTGCGCGCTGAACTTTCAAATCCGAAACTGCTTGGGACGCAAGCTGAGTGCCCCCCTCGATTCTTCCTGAGTGCAGTGCGAACTGCATGGGGTCTCTACTGCTGCTACCTATCATGAGTCTCAGCGCTGTGACCGCTTCCGTCCTAGTAAACATTTTCCACCCGACCGTGGTGCTCCTAACGGTCAACGGCGCTTCCGCTGGTAGTAAGGGGTATACGTCTAGCAGTTCGGGCAGAGTTTCGAACGCCCCCATCGGCGTCCACCTCGACATCTTCTACGTTACGAGACGTGTGCGCGTGATGGTGCACCCTGCCCTTTTTCGGTCGCAATTTGACGCCAAAAACGTTACCTGCACTGCTGTGGCGATCGCTCTGTTCTCAAACGCCACCTGCACTCCCTTGTGAAAGAAATAAAAATGATTTTCCGCGTCAGACAAAACTCGGGATGAACCTGCCCGTTTGCGTACGCCGATAGCTCTGGCGCTCGGAACAAAAGGAAATACGACACGGCGAGTCCTAACCACATCACGTAACCCCCGTCTGCCATGTTCACGACTGCCTGTCGCCCTTCTGCAAGCATTGCCCGCGTCAGGGGCAATCTCACTTGTTTCATTTTTAGACATACCGTGCGCCCTGTCTATCCCCTTCCCCACTGCGACTATCATGCAATGCGACAAGAGTAGTTCCAGGCCTGCGAACATCTTATGGGAGAAGTTAATGGCCGCTAACAACTCTCTGACGTTCGAATGCTGGTTGTTATGCACGAAACAGCGGGAAGTCATGAATTCGAGCAGTTCCGTCAGCGTTGCATCGGGATCGTCAACAGTATGCAACCACGGACCTTTCCCCTGTGCTTGTCTCTCTTTCGCTCAGGTGTTCTACTTCGCTAAGTAGTTGTTCTGAGTTCTCTTCGCGACTGAACCAAGCGAGAGCGTTTCGACCAACCTGGCCACCTCTTCCTTCTTTCCTCAGTTGTCGTCCCCTGTTCCTGTGAGGCGCGTGGCCGTGTGGTATGCATGCCATGCGTTGAGCGAGACATGCTATATAAAAAGCGCGCGCGAGTCAACCGAGTTCTTCTGCGTCGTTCATTATGAGGTTTAATAAAATGACGTCGTATTTGGTGAGGATGCTCTTTGTCTTGAGCACAACATCGACTCTCCCCGAACCTCGCCGACCAATGGGTTGTTCGTACCACTCGCTGGAGTGGGTCAGCTCACTGACCTTGTTCGCCAGTATCTTTCGAGGCCACCGTGGAATTCCATCAGCTAAAGTGTTCTGCACGCCCGTAATATGTTTTTCAGTGTGGTTCCAACCTCCCGCGAGTTCAAGGCGCTCCTGCATTCTCATGAGTAAGAACACCCTTTTGTCTGACGCCCCACCGCTTTGACATCCCCATGAAACGGCGGCCATGTTGTCCCCTCGCATCAAGATCGGGTCCCCTGCCGCATCCGGGTGGTCTCCCACCAGTTCGAGCATGACACACGCAGTCACAACCATTCCCAGAATTCTAATAGGCTGATAGTGATGGTACAGGTCTCCTGTATATCGGCTTTCCTTTTTATGTTCGGCAGTCAGCTCTATCGGCAGGTCGCATCTCCAAAAAACTTATTTTCAGCACAGAATCCTCCCACAGCCTCGAAACTCGTTGTGCCTTTTGGCGGATAGTGTTATTGCCGTGAAACAGGGCGCGCTAAGCGTCTCTCCTTCTAGTAGAAGCTCGTGATCTATCGCCCACTTCCAAAACAAGAGGTCAGCGTGAAACTCTCTGCCAAGAGCTGCCATGCACTTTTGGTTTTTCCTAGAGCTTGAATCATGTATTCCGGTCAGTCGCAACAGCCTCCATACGTAATACCTGCCCCCTCGCATCACGTACATGAGGTTCCACATCTTCCCGGCCATGTTGAAAACGTCCTTCGCTGTCGCTCGCTTTCTGCTCAAGGGCCACTGCTCCAGCAGCAAGCTTTTTAGAGCGTCAGCTTTATCGCGCGGGAAAGACATTCTTATTGTGTGCGAGTTGATAGTAAACCCTAGCGCGTCAATCGTGGAGTCCCAGTCCGTACTCGTTTTCGGGCTAAGATGGGCGTTACTCCCTCTTCTCCCGGACCAAATAAACAGACATGATCCGAGGCAAGGGAGGCTGATGCAATCATGGCGGAGTTGTAGTCGTCTGAATGTTGAGCCATGATTAAGAGGTAGTCGTCTAAATACACGGTTGTGAAAAAGGGGTCAGAGATCTGTCCCCCGCTGTGTGATCTGATTTTGGCGTCTGGGGGAATCGGCATGGGTGTGCCTTCTTCCCATCGACTACCACCCTAACGTGGACCATCGTGCTTTTTCCTTCCTCTAGTAGCTGGCTCGACAAGAGTGTGGTGTTTCAGTGCGCGTGTTCGGCCGCGCTCGATACGACACCTCAGAAACCCGGCGACCCCGACCACCCGAACGTTTAACGAAAATTAATCACAACCGGATCTCCTACTGTGTAGCAAAAATTGTGTGCTTGGTCCGGATCTACCCGCACGTTCCTAAAGGCACTCGACACGTCAGCCTTACTCATCAGTGTCCTCTCAACTGGGAACATGTTTCTCAGTGTCACGAGTTCGTCCAGAAATTTGGGCAGCACGTGTGCGCACAGGCATTGGGGAACAGTGTCAGGGTCGGTAGTCCACCAGTATCTCCCTTGACTCTGTACACCGAACGATAAATCATTTACGATCCTAACCTTGTGTGTCACTACGCCCGCCAACGAGGACACTCGCAGATTAGGGATCTCGTGCCCAGATGATTTTGGTGTCACTATGCACTTTTGACGTCTTACATCCTCGCCAATGCTCGTTGACACTGGGGTGGTTTCCGTAGTGTAATGCGCGCTCTAGATCTACACCCGTCGCTGCCGCGTTCACCAGTACCCCCCCCCGTGACGATCGCGACGATCTCGTCCACCGCCCCGAAACCTTTCAGGTCTCCGAAGTATCGTTTTATGTGGCCGGGGTCTATCGGCGGTGCGACTAGGGATCCTCCTAATGCTCGAGCTACGTCCCCCACGACTCCTTGGTTGTCGCGCATCATGGTGGTGCAAATGTTAGCGAGCGGATAAAGCAGTTTTTTTTTCTTGTGCGGCAAGATCATCATTTCTAAGTTATTTCTTCTGCGTGCCATTGTTGCATCATGCATTTCGATCGTTTTCGACTGAGCGACTCCCCATTTGGAGGCCTTGAGCGTGCTGACCCGCTACGCTCCCACGCGCCGACCGAAACGAGCGCTGATTCAACTAGCTGCTGCAAGGGTGGCTGGGCTTGCCCTTGCTCTCTTTGCCATGCTATGTGTGACGACTGTGCTGGTGTGGGGATTTCTCTGCACTGAACGAGTGGACGGCCCTTCTGATTTGAGCCTTCTGCGGGATCGACACTGTATCGATTCGCGTGAAAGCGGGGTAATCTGACCCTCTGCTCAAGCTGTTCTGTTCTGTGGTGTGAGTCTCCCGCGTAGCCGATACTGTCTCGGTTTCCATCGGAAGCGGGCAATCTGGCCCTCTGCCCACACCAAGCCTGCTGTACTGAACCTTCCGCAACCTCGGTACTGTCCCCATTCGCAAATAAGTGAGGTAATCTTGCCCTCTGTTCAGGCTGAATGTCCCTTTTATCAAGTACTCCCTTCTTCTGGTTATTCACTGATGCGTGCGCGTCTGATATGTCTCGGTGTTTTTTTGCGGTGTGTGGGGCGTGTGGCTTTCGCAAAGCTGAGCGGAACGACTTGACTAGCGATAGGGATCCGTTTGCGGGCGCATTGCGGCGGGGGATGGGAGGGTGCGTGTGTCGGTCATGCGAGGGTGGATGGGACGAGGGGGCTGGCTTGCTGCAACCCTGAGCTCCTGCGTGAATAATTTTTTCTTGTTGCCTTGCGGTCTCTTGCCTAGGCGCTGTCTCAAATGATCTGCTGCTTGATTCACTGATTTTGGCTCTCGGTACCTGACTCCCACCTTGAACAGGGCCGGCGACACCAACCCGGGAGTGGGCGCATGGAGAATTCCCATGGCCCTCCTGGCGTCTCCGAAAACAATCCATTCACCCGTCGCCCCTGCACCCCCTTTGGTTGGCCCTGCCGGATGCCAGAGCCCCAATTGTCAGATGCTGCCGTTCCCCCGGCCCGTTCCACCCGCGGCGGACAAACCACCCCCGGCCGCCGACCACGTAGTTTCTGCTGAACCGTGCGACGCACGGCTGCCGTGATGCCTCCTTCCCTCCTGCTGCCGTTCCCCCGGCGGCTGCAGCGACCGCCTGATACTGCGGTGGCTGGTGCAGCAGCGCCGTGAGTGGCGGTGGCGGTGGCGGTGGCGGCAGTGCTTGGAGCTGCAGCTGCGGCCCGGCGACCGACGGACCTTTTCCGGCGGGTAGAAGGTGGGAAAACGTGCAGTTTACCCGCGGGCACGGATCGCCGTGCCATTCAAGATTGCACGCGCCAGGCGGAGTCTCCCGGTCCAGCATGCGAGCCTTGAACGTGGAGCCGCCTTCTCCTCCGGCGTCGGCCCGGGCTTGCGTTTGGGCACTCCGCTGCCCTCCCGCGTTGGGGGCTCGCTTCCTCTTGGAGCCTGATGTTTCAGGCGCCTGCGTCCAGAAACGCTGACGCTCCGTGAGACTGGATCCAGCGCCTTCCTCTACCAGCTCTACAAGCCGCGTGAAAACCAGAGGGGCCATGAGGACGCCTGTGCCGGCCGGGGGAGCTGCGGGTTTGTGATTCCGGTGCAGGACGCCAACCAGCTTCGCGAGGTCGATCATCCCCACCTGGAGACCGACGTTCATGGCTGTGATAGGCACCTCGCGGACCTTGTCCTTGTGGTCCTGGAGTGTTTTGTAGTGCCTACGCAGGTAGACCTTCACTGATGTATGTAGCTGCTCGAGCTCCTCCCGCACTATGCGCACCCAATGCCTGCATACCGCCTGTTCTCCCTCCATACCGTACTCGAGAATCGCCATGAACGCCGCAACGAACTGGCGAAGTGTACTTCCGCAGGCATGTCCACCGGCTCCTGCCCGGCTGGCAGAGGAGGGTAAGAAGCCTCAACCGCGAATTCCGACAGGGTTCGAAGCTGCTGTGTGACGGCGTCGGAGACGTAGCCCACCTCGTTGAGCGCCATAAGAAGGTGTGAACGGGTTACCATCTCCTGCATGTTGAAACCTCCACGCGAGATGAACAACTTAGGGCCTTCCGGTGCGTGCCATAGGTCGGCTGCCTGCTTTGCGATCGCTTTAACGCCCGCGGAGATCGCAGCCTGCTGGTTTGCGTCATGCGAAGCTGGCAGCAGCTGACCTCCCATGGCCCCGCCGGCCCACGGGGCCAACAGGCCGCCAGCGATAGCGTCCCAAGGGGGTTGGGCCACCTGCTTTAGTGGTTGAATTTCCTGTGGCTGCTGCTGCTGTTTCTCCTGCTGCTGCGGGTGAGCCTGGGAATTTTCTAGGCATGTCAACCGAGCCGCGATCGCGCAGTTTCTCGCCAAACAACTGTTGCAGCACCGCCATCATGGCGGCATCGGCTGCTGCTCCGGGACGACCCGGGCCGATGCCCACGGCTCCGCCTTGGCCGATGTCTCCAGCAAGTGCTTCGGGCCCAGGCAGGCCAGCTCCTTCCCCTTGCTCACCACCGACATGGAGCGGGGCGTCCGCGCCTCCCATCAAATCTACCGGGGGATCCTTACCTGTTGCTGGGAGGAGGGCTGGTCTGCCATGACGGAGAAGAAAGCCGATTAATTGTCGTGGCCCACTGCTGCTGCGAATTCTCGTTGCCGCAGCGGCCGTCCAAGACCAAGCAGCTCTGGTGGCTAGACGCTATCGACTGACGTCTGATCGCCTCATCTCACGACTCTGCCCAACTTCTTCGAATTCTTTAAACGCATCCACACACTCCACCTCCCTACGGGAAGTTACATTTTTTGTACTGAAGGAAGGGTGGGACCCACCCTTCCTTACATAAGAAATCCAGCGTGGCCAGAAACAGGAATAAATGCTGCATAGCCGTGTCCACCCTTTGTGTCTGGAAAGCACTCTATTTGTGACGAAGTCGGTGGCGTCGCCCACGATCTGTCACTACTGCTACTGCGCTGCTTAGGTTGATTTTGGTTCGGGAGAAGGGGAGAGGGAGAGCTGCGCTAACTTTGGTCTGGGAGAGGAAATGACAGGGAGGGAGGGAGAGCGGTGGCTCGTGTGAAGTTGGTACAGCACTCTACGGGAGAGAGAGAGCGAATGAACTAGTCTATTACGGGGGTCCATAGTTAACAGGACCTATGGTATGCATAAAACCCTATATATTTACCTATTTTTACTATCAAAATTAGGTCCCGTTAAATTATGGACCCCCGTAATAGAACGAACCTAAGCGTGGACATCACACAGATGCTTATTGATCGTGTTCGTCGAGACGAGGCAGGCATGAACCTCGAAGTGGTAGTTGGTCGTTGTGGTCGAATAGTCTGGCCATTTTCGGGTGGGTGGGTCCAACAATCGGGTACCTCTCGGGGACAAAGAGTCCGGAATCGGATATACCCGGCGCAAATGTGGCCAGCATCGGGTGGAGGCCGGCGTTGGACAAGGAAATGACGTCCTGGGGCCGTCGCGGGTTCCGAAATAGAAAGGTACCCGATTTTCGCTACAAAGGCATCGGATATACCCGATTTTGGCCACTGATCTATTTTAAAACAAAAGAAAACATGAACGCAAACAAAAAACAAATAAACAACGAAAACATAGAAATAAAATGAAAACAATTCAGAAGAAAACAAAGAAAAAATAAAAAGTAATTGTCGTGCCTCCCCGCAGGGGATGTGACAGACAGTTGACACTTGAAACGAACGAGCGAAAGAAAAGAAAACACCTCTACTTGTAAGGTTCATTCTTCTCGGAGAGTTTGTTTTCCAGAGATTCCAAAGTTTGCAAATAGGTCGAGATATGTATCAATATACGGAGGCGTTCTGTCATTATTCGCGAAATTATCCAGAAGCAAAAAAAAACATGTTTGTTGAATTTTACATATTTGGAAAAAAAAGAGGAAAATCTGGAAGATCAAAGAATTGCGCGAAAAAAACATGGAAATGTGGGAAAAAGCTCTCCGATAAGGATGACCCCAAACAGAGTGACACTACGAACCAAGGGAATATAACTTCAGGCAAGCCGAAACACAAAGCACTCTCCAGTCAGCCGCAGCAGTTTGTGGTACGAGTAGCATAAATAACCAGGTTCTCCCCAACAGTCCGCCTGGGACCTTGCTATCGTCTCTGCCGTCTCTGTCCTTCGTTCGTCAACTATGCCTCGCCCCTCGACGTCAGCCAATACGAAGCAAGCAAAGCAGACTCGTCATCCACCACGCTATACGGCTCCTGTCTCAACCCTTATCGATACAAGAAAGGAAGAGCGAGAAATAAAATAAAAATCACGGAGGATCAAGCTCATAAAGAAGAAGAACGGAAGACCACGTTCAAACAGCTGCATCAGTTAGCGGCAGGAGTAGCATGGACATTTGCTACTTTCTAGTCGGCCTGGAGCCTTGCTACCGTGTTTGCCATCTCCTTCTTACCTTTGTCCACCCCCATTTCCCTTCTACTCTTCTTCCTGCCCCCCCCCCCCCCTCCCCACATTCCCTTGGTAGGGTTTCCTTCCACCCCTCCTGATTTCCCCCTCCCCCCATTCCCTTGCACACCACCCAGGGGGGATTCCCGGCGCTGTCTACTCAGCTGTGCCTCATCCTCGCGCCACCTCACGATGCACCGTTTGGCCGCTTGGAGGACCCCCCAGTACCACTTCCCAGCCTTGTTTGCTGCAGTTGACCACGTCGCGGTCTCAACTCCGAACACTGAGAGGGCAAGTTCCGTTGACCTTTCAATGGCTCGGAATTTCCTAAGGTTCCGAGTCTTCGGTAGCTCGAAAGTCCCTAAGTCTTCGACCATGCATTTGTGGCAAGTCTTGAACATCTGAGCCTGACCCATTTATGGTCAGTTTTTCCAGACGAAACTAGGTCCCAGTTTCGTTTAAAAAAGAACAGGCCAGACATGGGTCAAGCCCTCACGTCTCGAGCGAGACCTCCAGCCACACAGCGTCAAAGACCCTCAAACTTGGTAGCGAGCGCTCTCAGATCAGTGGGGCATATAGCCTCGACGGTTATGCGTCACCTCGTACCCTGTGAGGCGAGAAGTCATCGGCGGTGGTAGGTGTTGTGTGTTGAAAGCGCAGCTTTTACCTGCTGCGCCGTACCAAATATTTTATCCCATCGGCTGTGTGAGTTTCAAAACCATGAAGTGGAAACCCTGTTCTTTTTTCTGTTGTTCTGGTCCCATACGAGTCAGCCTCAGCGTATTAATTTGTGGTAAGCGAAGGAAGCGAGAAAGAGTTAGACCCCCTCCTCTTTGCAACCTACAGTACTTATTATGTAATTTCCTTACCTTTTCCTTTTTCTTAGTTGTCTTATTTCCGAACTCCCGGGGTCTAATGTGGAGACATGAAAAAATCTTTTTACCGCATCTTCTTTGTACTTTATCTTCTACTCCTGCCTGGACCATGCCGACTATGTGACCCTTCCGCTCACCCTCGTGCAGATACCATACCCCGTCATCAGTGTACCTATATTTCCGGGTATTTTGGTAACCGATGCCTGGTACCTGGTACGTCAGAGTGAGTGCTGCCATCTATTCACAGTAGCCAAGCTAAAAGCAGTCACAGCTCTCTTGCCTTTGAGTGTATTATCTTACACTATCGGTACAGCCTTGGCTCTGCCCGGAACATTAGCCCTGCAGTTCCCTTAGAAATATGAAAGTACCTGGCATGGTAGTACTCGTAGTGTGCTGTGATGTACCACTCTAAACCGAAACGTAACGACGACCGTGCGGGGCGGTATCGACCAGGGGCATGTCCGTTTTTCGTCCCTGGTTTGATGGAGTTGTACGTGAATAGAAGGATCTCTGACCGGATACGGGGCCTTATCGTCCCAGCGTGCGGCGAGACATCAAGCATGAGCCCCAGCTAATAAACCTGAAATTACTCAGTAGGGTTGGGGTTTCCGCACCTCGCGGGGCGGAATCGACCCGCGACATGTCCGTTTTCGTCTTAGGATTGTTGGAGGCGTACATATATAAGCGTAGTTCATTAGGAGATTGTATCGCATCTTCCCCGGGTGACGCGAGACCTCGACGTTGTCCCGAGGGGAAAATATCACATGCGTCTGATCTATGATAAGCCTACAGTCGATCGATGAATCGGCCAGTGGGGCGCACCGTGCTGGACGGTGTCGACCCGGAGGATGGCCGTTTTTACCACCGGGTTGTCGAGGTCATAGATATATGAAATATGGTATGATGCCAGGATGGAACATTTTCATCCTCACGCGCAGCGTCCTCGGTATTGCTCGAGGGGCAACGTTCGCCGCGCACTGGCCTCGTGAGAGCCAGCCAACCGCAAACCAGGCAGTGGGATTGAGGTTTGCACACCTTACGGGGTGATATCGACCGGTGGAATGATCTTTTTTGTCGTCCGGTATTTGTAGATGTTTGTAGGATTTGTGATCTAGTGATGGGACCTTATCGTCCTTGGGAGCGGCGGGAGGTCGACATCGTCCTGGGGGAAACTCTCGCCGCGGACTACCTGGCTCCATGACAGAGTTGAACCCCAGCCTCAGAATTTGGAAACGTGCACCCGACCGAGTGGAGGGCGGTTGGGGGGGAAATCGGGTACCGGGGTCCCGGCAGACAAGGGTACCCGGGTACCGGGGTACCCGGCGTACCATACACTTTTTGCTCCCCTTTGAGCGTTTAGCTGCGGTGGGTAAGGCAGACACGGGTATCCGGGTAACCGGGTACCCGTGTACCAGGGGTATCATACACTATCTGCTCCCTTTTTATTCTCATGCCAAAGAAAGAAGGCTGAAGGCTAGTAGGTAAGAGTATTCTCTGTGGGATAGAGTAGAGAGGTTGGGAGTGGGGAGTTAAAACAAAAGCATGGAATGTCCTTTTCCGTCTACTTATATTGCGCTCGACAAGTCATCAGGAAGACCCTTCGAATACATTTGGTTGCATCAAACAAATCATGTGACAAAACCTCACACAACCAGAAACAAGGAATAAGGAAGCAAGAAATGCTGGGGAAACCTTCGCCCATACTGCTGCAACCCAAAGGACGCATTAATTTATATACTACGTACATGAAATCCCAAAAAATAAGAACCCAGACCGAGATCCGTCTAACCATCTCATCAAGCACCCAATATATCAACCCCGTGTGGGAACTATGGTGTTCGATCTCTCATGATCCCATTCACAGTCGTATCAGCCTCTCTACGAACAACAACAAACATCGAAAGGTTTTGACTTCTTGTGTTTGATCTATCTCCTGGTTCATAGTAAAGTAGAGGCGCTCTCGCTGGTAGGAGTATCGTGTGTATAGACTGTGTAGCGCGTTATGCGAAGGAAGGTAGGGGTATTCTCTGTTGACTATCGGTCTGTAGCTTGTAGGGGCGAGAGGCAAGAGTCAAGGGGCACAGCCGCTGCATGAAGTGCAAGTAAAAATCAACGTATACCCTAGTCGTGGGGGCTCCGAATAGAACGATTGACGGATGTCCGGGTACCCGAGTACCCGCTGTACAAATATACCTGGCACGCGATTCTGCAAGTAGACCGGCACGGTTCCTGTTCCGACGGTTCCGGGTACCCGCCGGTTCTCAGTCAAACGGGGTTCGATTTTACTCCTGTCAAGCAGAAATCAGCTCCTGGGTTTGGGGTTTCTAAAGCCTCTAGGGCGGTATCGACCGAAGGGGTGGCTCTGAGTTGTTAGAGATGTATAAATATTTATGACCTAGGGATGGGATCTTATCGTTCCCGGGTGCGACGATACCTCGACATTGTTCGGCGCGCTGGCTCTTATGAGCCCCATCGAATCATAACCCAGCCAGTGGGGTTGGTGTTTTCGCACCTTGCGGAGCGGCATCGATCCGGGAATGTCCGGCTTCGTCTCTGGCAGGGTTGGGTTTCCACACCTCATGCGGCGGTATCGACCCCGAGAAAGTCTGTTTGTGTGCCCAGATTGTTGGAAATGTAGATGTATGCAAGGTATATTTATTCGGGAATAGGACCCTAGAATATCGTCTCGAGGTGCCGCTGGCTCGATGAGCCTCAGACCCTCTGAACTCAGTGATCCATCGATGGGGGTGAGGTTTGTACGCCCGCCCAAGGTAATATCGACCCCGGTGGTGGCCGTTTTTTCTCCGGCGGGTGACATGTTCAGCAAACACCTCTGTTGCACTGCCCATAAAACGCTACCCAAAAAGTCCCGGCCACAAAGACAATGAAAGCACGCCTGTCGCCGTTGTTTTTACGAGGACGTTTCGTTTTTCTGCTCCAGCTCCGAACGTTTCCATCGAGCCCAAATTTGTCAGGGCAGATACGAACTCCTCGGTACACTCCCGTGAGTGTGCGAAAGCGACAGCAATTTTAGTGCCCTCCTTCGGGGCGGACATCGTCGCTGCAGTTTGAAAGTGTGGTTCCAGGCGCTTTTATTTATAGTTTTATGTACTACTGTCAGGAGTGGGACTGAAATATATTTAGACGTAAAAAAGTCACAAAAAATGGCAGCGGTCGTTATCTGGGAAAAACGAATATTTAAGAAAGTAACCAATCAGCGCTTGGGAAAGAATGAACACGTCACAAAAAAACTCTTCAGGTGGCTGTATCATATATGGCCGGCGTCCCCGGTGGCTTGGTAGGTGGTCCGCGAGCCTGTCAAGATCAATTTCGTGAGTTCGAGTCTCACCGAGTGCATGCTCATACTCGTAGGGACTTTTTCTTGCATAAAAAATTGATAAGCGGAAAGCGCGAAAGCGTGAGTTGGCTACATTCGATGAAAATCGACGAGCAGTGGGAATGCTGAACCCTATGCGCGATAAAAACTAAAGGCACGTACCGGGGGGGAGAAGGGACGACACCTGTGACCACGGCTTGTCCAGAAGATCGTCGAGGGTAAAACCTCCTACGAGTGGGCTGGAAAGTAAAAGTGATGATTAAAAAAAAAATATATATATATATATATATATATATACCACCACGTACCAGGTACCAGGGTATGTCATGTATGGTACGAGAGGAGTTGCAGCGTGTCGCACAAAAAGGGCGGATCAGCACACAACAAAAGCGCCACGACGAGTGCTTGAGCAGCAGCGCACAAACCGGCGCGTGAGCGTGAGGGGGAATTAATGGTGGACCCTCCGCCTCGATGGCTGACAACTCGCAAGCGCAGCCCCTACCGGGCCTGGTTGAAGGTGGATCTGCTGATCCTGATGCGGGTGCTGGCGCTACTGGCCCAGCTGCTGCTGCTACTGCTGCTGCTCATCCTGAGGCTACTGCTGCTGCTACTGCTGCTGGTGCAGTGCAAGATGTCCCCATCCACAGCCATCGAGCCGGGTCGCGGCTGTCCCACGCTCCCGCAATGCCACGACGGACAACAGCATTCGCTCGGCACATGATCGCCGACGCCTCGTGGATAGTACGACCCACACGCGGCAGATATGTTGTCCTTTTGCCTTTGGCCGAGGTTCGTTCTGGTGTTTTCGAAATGCCCATCAAGAAATTGATTATCATGGTCCCAAAAAAGTGACTTTCGTCAGGTCGTTCTCTGCGGACACTATGTCGATTCGAGCGGGGTTGCCGCACGTCCCAATGCAGAGTATGATTATGTCTACCTACTACTCGAAGCACGCGATAAAGCAAGAGGCAGAAAAAACAGAAAAAACACATGTTTCTACGCAACTTTTAGTCTATAAAGACGTCAATTTGTACTCCTGTGCTAAAAAAAAGCAAATGATGGGAACAGTGTGTTCCCTGTGTGGGGTGTCTGGATGAGCTCAAGATCGACTTCATCTCCACTGCAGAGAAAAATCCTATTCAAGTTCACTACGCATCCGCAATAAAACAAAGTAGTTAGGGGTATGGCGTTGGTTTTACTTTTTTCAGACTTTTTAATATTTTTTGACTGGTCGGTTCGAATAGCCTGCCGCTTTTTTGGGTCGAATCAGGCCTCCAGTCCCAACCCTAACTGTAGTCAGGTGTTAGTTTTCTTATTGAGAACGACCAGGAAGAAAACTCAGCAGCTACGACTACGTTTCAGCACGTTTCTCGTTCTCGTTCTACACCAGGAAACGTTTATGGCTACAATACAAGAAACCAAATATTCAAGCGCCTAGAACCACATTTTATTTTTTTAGCGACGATGTCCGCCCCGAAGGAGACGCTGGCCGGCGGTTCTCGCTGGGAAAAGGGCCCAGCGAGCGCCGAATAGCCGCGAGGTGCACAAGCGCCGTAATCACCCCGCCCCCGGCCGGCACGTGGGGTGAGAGCCTTCCCAACCGTAGAACCGGGGCCCATCGCCTACCGAATGGCACGCCTGTCCTTCACATCTTGGTCGATTTGGCCCCTGGCAAGGCCGCGCGAGTTTGGGGGTGTATCAGTAAAGACCCCCATGGTGACGACGGGACACACCCGAAACGCCTGATCACGGACTCCCCCCGGGTGGACGTCCACTTCAACTCGCCTGTTTGGGGGACAGAACCATGTCGTGGGCGAGAGAGACTGCCGCGCGCAAGGTGTGTTGGAAGTCGTACCAATCGCACCTCCCGGCAGAGTCCCTCCAGGTCCGGGTTATCTCCACGATAAGTTGCCGGAATTGTAGCCGAAATAGGGAGGGCGCACAGCCGCACCAGAGGCCGTAGGGTCATACCCTCCACTCCCCTGTTAAACTCCAGAAAGCCGCGAGTGAGGGGGCACAGCGTGCCAGAGGCCGTAGCGTCCTGTCCTCCACTCCACAGTTAGAAAGCGAGAATGCAGCAAAATCGAGAGGGAGCAGCGAGTTCGAGTGCACCGCGGTAACAGACCCCGTAGCCTCCTAAACCACCCACAGTAAACTCCCTCGTGAAAAAACGCAAGAATACAGCAGCATCGACAGGGAGCGAGAAGCCACAATCGTACCAGACCCCGTAGGGTCATACCCTCTCCTCCACAGTCAAACCGAACGAATACAGCAGAGAACAGCGGTATCGAGAGAGAGAGCAGTGAGTGAGGGGGCATAATCAAAACAGAGGTCGTAGCGGCATACTCTCCCCTCCACAGAAAAAAATGGGAAAGTAGCGGGATCGAGAGGAAGCCTCGAGGGATAGGGCACAGGCGCACCAAGAATACAGGAGTATCGACAGAGAGCAGTGAGTGAGGGGGCACAGCCAAACTAGGGTCCGTAGCATCAAACCCTCCACTCCACCGTTAAAAACGCGAGGAAGCAACAGATTCGAGAGGGAGCAGCGAGCGGAAGGGGACCGCGGTCCCAGACCTCGTAGCATCATACTCCACTCACCTTAAACGCCGCGGTCAAAAGGCGAAAATACAGCAGTATCAAGAGGGGGTGAGGGGGCACAGCTGTACCAGAGGCCATAGCGTCTTGCCCTCCATTCCGCTGTCGAAATGAGAGAATGCAGCAGAGGTTACTAGTATCGAGACAGAGCCGTGATTGAGGGGGTACATCCGTACCAGAGGGCGTAGCGTCATACCCTCCCCTCCACAGTCAAAAGGAGAGGGAGCAGCCTACCGCAGTACCGAGAGAGGGCGGTGAGTGAGGGGGTACACCCGTACCAGAGACCGTAGCGTAAATATCCCTTACTCCGTGGCCTAATCGAGACAGAGAGAGAGAACAGTGAGCGAGGGGGCACAGCCGTACCAGAGACCGTAGCGTCATACCCCTCACCCCACCGTCAAAATAGTCTAAAATGAGAGATAATTAAACAGTATGGAGAAAGAAGTGTCGAGCAACCCGTCAGGTACTGTTAGCGAGATGGCACCGCCGACCGGACACATCATACACCGCACTCCACAGTCCAAGCGAGAGAGAATATAGCAATATCGAGAGAGAGGGCGGTGCGTGAGACGACCCAAACGTAGCAGAAAGCGTACCATCATACACGCCACTCAACAGTCAAAAGCCAGAGGCAATACAGCAGTATCGAGCAGCTCGCCAGGTTCGAGTGAACGAGAGGGCGCGGCCGTAGCAGACCGTAGCTTTGTATCCTTCACTCCACAGTCTAAACGAGAAGGAGAATACATCAGCATCGAGAGAGAGAGTAGTGAGTGAAAAATCACAGCCGTGCCCGGCCCCGTAACCTCATACACCCCACTCTCCCTTCCAAGATAGAGAGAGAATACAGCAGTACCGAGAGTGGGCAGTGAGTGAGAGGGCATAGTCGTACCCGATACCATATCATGATACATTCGCTTTCAGTCAAACGCGAGAGGGAAGAGAGCAGTGAGTGAGAGGGCAGAGCCATGCCAGACCGCGGCCTCGTACCAAGAACGAGAGAGAAAATACAGCGGTATCGAGAGAGAGCCGTGAATGACAGATCACAGCCCGACCAGAAACCTCGCCATCAGACACTCGACTCCACACCCAACAACGAAAGCACATACGGCCGTATCGGGTACTTCAAATACCCTCCGCGTACGCACGTCAATTTGCAGCGGGTGGGATGGCATAGTAGTACCAAACACCGTAGCATAAAACGCTCCACCCAACCCTATCTCCGATACCAATCTGTGTCAAAGTGTACTCAATCTCTGATACCAATCTGTGTCACAAGGTACTTCCTTTTGTTGTCGGTTCTAAGGCCAGTGGGGACAGCGGCGTTAGATAACCCAAACTCGTATACGCGAGTAAGCGGCACACACACTCGCACCTCTGGGAGGTGGGTATTTGTGGTGAGCCAGATGAGATCTTGATTGTCTTTGCTCTGAGTTTCCGTGGTCGGCGGTTGAACCTGCTAAGAGCTCGTTCCAGCCAAGGCGCTCCCACCAGCTTTCGCCCCAGCGGCAATCGCGTCAGACTCCAGTGGAGGCACCAACTCCTCCATTCCCGCAGCCCCCGTCTCGACTCCTGGCTGACGCGTAGCGCCTCCCTCTAATGCTCTGTGGAGCAGAACGCAGTTCTCCGACTCGAGGAGTATCCCCGAGGACCGGAGAAGGTTAACAATGTGCCCAACCAAGAACCTCGTAGCTTCCACGTCGCAGTACGCCCGGGAGACTCCGGCCCTAACGGAGGCGGCCATCTATTCCGCGGCCTCCAGTACTTGGGGCTATGTGTCGCAACCCGCGCGAGGCGGCACCTTTTGATGCCACCCAGGCGAGCGTGCACGCGACCTCATGCCGCGGACCCACCGACCAGCTGCTGCCCGTCGCCAGGAAGACACGGGTGAGGTCCAGCACCGCGCCGGCTCCCAAGGCCCCTTGCTTAAAGCAGGGCAGCTATTCCAGAGGCGTGGAAGGGTCGATCTAGGTCGCTGATGCCCGGTTCAATTTGGGATGCGGAGCATCCACGGGCGACACCGGGACCGAGCTCTACGCGATAGCAGCAGCCGCGCCTGCTGGACTGGTCGGTGTTGAGTGCATGGTTCGCGTCATCCTTCAACTGTCTCACAACATTCGGAATCGATTCGTAATGCTAACGAGGTTTCGGGAGCGAAACGAAGAAGTGACCTCGTTACGATACTAATTCCGAGACATTTCGATATCATCGATGGTTCCAGTATTTGTGCCAAATTTGAGCCTTTTGATTGGATCGCCATTTTACGTCAGAATCTCGTCCGCGGACGTCGGTGTTTCGCCCTATTCTACGCTAGGTTTTAACGTCTCCGCTGCTTTAATATATATACAGACAGAAAAGCATATGATTGGACCCGTGGTTATCTGGCGATCTGAGCGATACTTGTACAGGGGGATGAGAACCAATACGCACGACTGTGAGCCGGCTGCTAGGGACTTCACCGCTATGCACTCGTTTCAATGGGGCGAAAGACGCGCAGAACCCCACGAGCTACCGCAAGTCAGTCAATTGGCCTACCTTTTCATTCAACACATATTTAGCCGTGATGTCTACCCATCTCACGGCCGCGTCGTTTTCCCTACCCGTGCACAACGACTTTCTAAAGACCAGGCCGACACAGGTATACACCATCATCAGCCTTCCTAGACTTTATTACAACTTTGAAGGTGAGGCCGCCATCACGAACATGTTCATCAGCCTCGAAGATGTTTCGACCCTTCGCACCTGTGTTACACTCCCCACAAAAAAAGCTGACATTGCAAAAAGTCCCGACAACAAAACCAATGCAAGAACCTATGTCGCCGTTTTTTTTTCGAGGACTTTTCTTTTGTCTGGTCTAGCTCCGAACGTTTCCATCGAGCCGAAAATGGACACGGCAGATATATTCTTGATGCGCTCCCGTGAGCGTGATAAAGCGACAACACGTTCGTTCAAGAGGTTCATTGCGGTCCCACCTGTGACAAGTGCGCCGCTGCCGAGAGGAACCCCAACCATGACCACCGGATCTGCGCATTCTCGTTTGGCTCCCGTTGCGTTGAGGGCGCGGGGGACATCGTGCGTGCGCCTTTCTGCATTGATATGGACTTTAACAGCAGTTATAGAATAGTCGCCTCATACGTTGAGTAACCCGCGGCGAGGGTAGGCCCAATACTGCGCGCGCCCCCAGCAGGGGGTGGCGGGGAGGCGGGGGCTCCGTGGGTATTCGATTCTTCGACTTGTCTTAACCTGCAGTTATGGGATCCGTTAGCAGCAGGAGGTGGGTTGGGGTTCGGAAAATGTAACGGGCGGTCGGTGTCGTGACCTCGTTGAGTCTGGGCTCCGTTGGACAGTGGGGCGGGCGTTAGTGAGGGGCGCTGGCGATTGTTCCCCGTACGTAATGGAGTGGTTGCGGTGACTATCCTACCCTCTGGCGTTGTTTCGCGTGTCCCTCGATACTAATATTGACATGTGATCCTGGTTTGGTATCTTCATACGGGCCCGGTTGCGAAACGGCCGGTGTCGGTTAGAGGCAGGGACGCCCGTCTCAGCGCGTATAAAATCCAGCGGTGGCGCCCACTTGATGTGACCGAAAACATGTAGTTTCTACCGTTCGTTTCCCTTAGACTCATCATATTATCAGCCAGTCGATGACTACAGCGGTATTTGCCGTGGAAGCTCTACTGTATGACGATTAATTCCCTGCGCTCAGGCGGGGACTTCTCGAACCGGCGGGTGCGACTGCCTGGCTTCGCCGTAAACAATTAAGTTTTGGCGTTCGTTCCGTTCAACATATGATTATAGGTGGTCTAGTGCGGCGCACGCAAGTTAGGAGGCTGCGACTGAAACCTTAGTCGCTGAAACTCTGTTGGCTGGCGGGTGATCCGCTTGACTCAAGCTACCATGATGATATTTGCTCTTAAGCATGACGGCGCGCCTCTGGGTTTCTCATATTCTGCCTTCAACACTCTAGAGCAGCTTGTTTTTTTTCTCTATAATTCTTGTACGATTGTACTCAGACACCGACGCAACTCGATTTCTGTTGCTGTATTTACATCCATGTGGATACGCACGGAGTTGCGTTGCCGGTGACTTTGCAATCGTTGTTTTTTCTCGACGTCCCACCTGGATACACAGCTTCGCTTCGACGCTTGTTTGCAAAGATTTACTTTGTTCGTGACGAGGGTGGCTGAATTCTCCCCCCTCGCTGAACCGATTACCTCACCAATATTGTCACGCGCGTTATCGGGAGGTTTCTCTTTGCGCTATACAGTACTCTGTATACGACGCTTGCCAACAAAGATTTACTTACTCCGTACCAAGGGTAGCAGAATTATGCCCCCTCGTTGAACCGATTTATTTCCTCACCAATGTGTACACACGCGTTTCTTGACGTTCTCCTTTGCGCTATGCAACAATACTCCGTATATGTATGGGTATTATAACTTCCTCTCCTCCATGGTACGCCGTAGGTGGTCGCCAACGGTTGGCTCCTACGATTGGATCGACATCACGCACACATGCGGCCCGTTCTTCACCCCTCACCCCCCCCCTGGACAACGACGAATGCGAGTGGGCGCGTACGGGAGCTCCGCCTGCTTCGGGAATGTGGACGTTCGTGGCGGGCGTCACTCGTGACCCCATGCACGGTCTGCTACGGTGTATGCCGTGGGATGCCCCGAGAAAGAATGCGGGGGGGGATGAAGACAAATCCATGCCGGGCTTCGTGCGCCAGAATATAGGATTCTGACAGGACATCATCCTTGAAGAGCACCAGCTCCGAGACACACTGGTTTTGTACATATCCGACGGCGTGGACCTTCACGGCCTTCTCCTAAGGAAGTACCGGGGTCCGTCGAGCGCCTGCCCCTATGACGTCAGCCGATTTCCCGCAGCGATGTTCTACAACTGCATCCTGTCAATGCTCACCAAGTTTGTGGATAACGAGGTATGAGCTCTCGTAGATGGTGGGTGTGTCGTAATATTCGCGGACGTCCGAGACCCCGTGGGGTCGCAGAGGCCCCGCTTGGTGATGGTGTTGTCGGTCGAGGAGACAAAACCGTGCCTAACTTACGACGCGAGGCAGTTGAACAAGCGCTGCAAGAAGATCCACTTCTCGATTGATACAGTGGCCAGGGTGGCAAACGTTGCTTCGGAGGGTTGTTACATGACTTCGCTGGATGACTCATCCGCCTTTCACCGCATTCTTCTGCGCTCTTACTCATGGCCGCTGTTTGGCGTCTCATACGGTGGCATGTATTACTGCTGGTGCGTTTTGCCTTTCGGATACAGTTTATGTCCATGGTGCTACCGTACCCTCAGTGAAGCGGGTGCAGCCTATATCGCTCCAATGGGATTGCGGCGGTAGCTTGCCTCGACGAATTATGGTTGAGTGATTTACTCACCTCCCACGGGCAGAATCTGCGAGAGCAATGGCTCGCAGCGGGTGAGGATACACACGTAGCGGCGTTGGTGTCGTTAGTTCCTGTCGGCCAAGGAGTGCGACGTCCGGCCGACTAGGCTGTAGCAATATCTCGGTATGCTGCGCGACTCTGACTCCACCACCTTCCGGGTTCCACACAACAAGCTAGATTGGCTGAAGGAGCTGCTGCGAGCAGCCCTTGACGTGGGATGTCTGTCCTTCCGTCCGCTGAAGCGTATCGCGGGCAAGTGCAGGAGCATGTCGGTGGCTATTCGGCCGGCAACGCTGTGAACGCATGATGTGTTTGCGATGCTCGCTAAGCTAAAGAAGTTAGCTCTGTGCATGATCGACCTTACGCAAGACTCTAGGGCCGACCGTCTGAACGAATTCAAGCTGGGGCTTAATTCTTCGGCTACCTCGCAGAGGGGCCGTCGCAGCGGGCGCGTCACTTCGTGGCAGCCTTGACGAAAGGATCGTCAGATGTATCTTCTGTCGTATGGGGGTGTGGTGAACACGGCCTCGAGCGCCTTCCCCGCGGGCGTATTTCCGCCGGGTTTGTTGTCAAAGCATATCAACCAGGAGGTGATGTATGGCCTCTACCATCTCCATCGACAACTCTGCATGCGACACCCAGACGTGTTGCCCAACAAAAGAATACCATCATCTTCGTAATATCAACGGAGTAAAAAAATTGCCTACAAGTGATGTGGCACAATCTATCCCTGAAGCATATTGAGACAGTGCACATGCTGCACGCGTCGTACGCCACAAGGTTTAATCTGAATTGTATTATTCGGGCCGCCCGCACTCCACGTGCGCCATTATCATGGGCTAGAATTGCAGCCCGCCTGACACACTTCGTCTCGGGCACATACAACTCGCACTCCCCACTGAAATTCCATTGCGTTCGTCTCCTTCGGAGGCTTGAAAGTCCTGGAAAAACGCTCGTCGGGTGCATAGCACTTATTACAAAAAGTGATTGTGGCGGTCTTTCTACGCCCCCACTGTCATTTCATGTCCCCTGGCAAACGCGCGAAAATCTAGGTCGTATGACGACAGTACAGCCACCCTCTGCCCCCCCCCTGATCTCGCGGAGCTTGATGTTCTGCATACCATCATCTGCTCAAACTGAAGCTCATCGGCCATTCAAGCAAAGCCTTTGCCACGAGTGGTTAATGCGGGACCTCCACTACCGACGAAAGCACGGTGGTTGGTCTTGATGGGTGTTCCTTTTGCGCAAGCAGCCCTTAGCGGTTTCCTTGTGTTGATGTGGCCGTGATGCCGGCGTCGCCACCCGTGAGACGTCGAACGTAAGAAGGACGTGTCATCTAACCCGAATGCTGCACGAAAATCACCGGAATTACACAGGTCCTCACTCGAGCACCCGTACGACTCGTAACGAAAACGGGCTGGTTTTCATATGCTCTTTGACCAGTACGCCTCGAGGTGGCCGGTCTTATAGCTCAAACTGGGGACAACGACATTCGTTACCGCTTCCATACCCGCAACGACTACGTTCTCTTTTGAGTTTCGCATCGGTGTAGGTATCCTCCGGCACGTGTGGATATAGCGACACCCGTCCCGTTCCAGTGTTATTTCTGCGTCGTGTTGTCGCCCGCCCTACTGGGAGAGGGGCTATTCCACTACCGCGAAGGTTTATGTCAAAGGGTCGCCTCCACCACCGCGAAGTCTTCTGCACGGAATTCTCTAAACTAGTTGGTCAAATCCAATGGTGAAAACTACTGCACACTTTATCTGACGGCGGTGGCGAGGGAAACGTGAGTCATAGTATATTCAACACGGCACTCAGTAAAAAACAAACTCCACCCATATCGCTGGTACTGCTGAAGTATAAACGGCACGACCTGCCGTACCCCACCAACGTTTCGACACTGCACGAAAAGGCACAACGGCAGGCTCATAGCTCAAAGAGGTGGTGTGCAGCGTTAATCACCACGAACAAGTACGTAGAGGTTAAGGTGAAATCAAACGGCTAATTTACCTTTAAAGCATGAAACAACGTGCGCTAAAACGGCGACGAAAATGTACCGGTGACTACTTAGCGCCAGTGTTGCGCACGTGCATCGAGATTCCCTCCCTACCCTCTTCATAGAACACGCCGGCGTTCGCGATAACACCAATGGGCCCTTGTTCTCCGTCACCGTTCAGCATTCACCCATCGCGCCCGGCGGCTCCCCCCCCCTCGCCCCACTTCCACAACTGCGACGACTGGTGTGGGTTCAACGCTTAGAGCTACGGCACCGTGGAAGATTTCACCCAGGAAGTAGACCCGGCGGCGAGGCGAGTTCTCTGTGCCCCGTCTCCGTCGCACGTAGCTCGCTCGCCGCGCCGGGCAGACGCGGTGTTTTTTCCTGTCCGCCAAGATGAGCACCTTTGACGTTGCCGTTTTCACCACGGTGCGCGATTCCGGACTTGGGCCTTGCCATGGGGTTGAGCGTACAACCCTCACCACACTCGCCCAGCGTCCCTGTTCCTTGCGCCGACTCTCGTGTACGACTACTGCTTACTACTGCTTGGCTTGTAATCTTCCGTCAGCGAATTGACCTCCTCAGCAAGCAACGCCTTTGTTAGTCGTCCTGTTCCCTCTCTGATGTCGCCGCCGCTGCAAGGGCATCGCTACCGGCTGCGTGCAAGACAGGCGCACGACAAACACCACGTGTATGTTGCAAGTATGCGGCACCACTTTAGCATATCTAATTTTATTATTTCGGGCCAGTCTCTAGTTATTTTCATGTGAGACGGGGTGTTGTCCTACTCAACTTCCAGTATACGTTACGCCACATCCTTATCTTCATCCAAATCTCGAGTCTCAAGCTATCAACTCCTGTCGCTTACTGTAGCTGTTTCTTTGGTGTCAGCATACTGCCTGGTGTTCCACTATTTGTAGAGTGAAAGAGAGGGGTGAATGCGAAGAGAAAAACGATCAAAAGGCGTTAAATCGTCAGTGCCAGCAGCAATGCTAATATATTCCCCCCCCTCCGCAATGCTCTCGACATGATTTCAAACACCACTCATCGTTCGACTAATCATACCAAAACGCACAGCGCGAAAATGGCACCGAGCACTGCTCCTGTCAGTGCTGCCGCTGTAGGTACATATATAACCAGTGAGGTACTCAATAACTACGATATGTGTTCGGTGGACTGCTGCGCAAGTCAAAACCGATGCACAGCCGGGTGCGTGTAGCGATGAGGTCAACATTTTCCACGCAGGCAGCTCTTCTTACAATTGCTACTGTAGTACTTCAGGGCTGTAGCTGTACATACCACCCTAAAAGGAAATATATGGATTTTTCGTGGCCATATTATTGTGTACACGCTACCTATGTTTCCGTTCAGACTGGTACCGGGTGACATATTCGAGCTGTACAACAGTACCAAGTATAACTACAACAATGCATAGCTGCTGCTGCTGTGGGGGGAGGTGCGAGTACAGAGTAATAGGTGAAGCTTGCAGGGTGCAGGCAATATGGGTCCATCCTGCCTAAGTAGTAGCGCACCAAGAGGTAGAGTCCGTACAGCAGTACATCTCGTACCAGGTACGTAGGGCTGTACCTGGTACTTGGTAGGTCGGAGGAAAAGTCTATAGCAGCAGTGCTCGACGTATATACTCTGTATTCATCGCCGCTCTGGTAGAACAACACGACACTACAGTTGCAGGCGCCTGGTGTATAGACTTGCCTTCCGTTGTATCGGTGCTGGAGGCAAGCTGATGGCGCTCCATTAAAAAAGCAGTCTCTCACCCGGAGACCAAGTTCCGCCTGCCGTACTGTCGCAGGCGCTCATACTGCGACGGCCAAGGGCCATCTCTATCGCTATCTCAGCTGATTACCCACCCCAGAAAGATGGACAAACTCGATGACCAGTAGTTTACCCAGCTCTCCTTCACCTTTGTGCTGCTGCAAGCCTACAATTCGGTTCCTACATTCCTCTGGCCGCGCAACAGCACTACATACAGCTGAGACGGTCGTCCTCTCGGGTTGACCACGTTTGGTATAAATGCGGTGCAAAACAGAGCGTGGACGACGGATGGGATGATGGGTTCCACCGCCACATATTCTCCGTAATGTCCTCGACTGGTCACATCACTCCGGTACTATGGGGTGTACCATGAGAACACCCTCTAAACGTTTTCTTCGTAATGCTGTCATTGGTTAAAAAAAACAAAATAGAACGCTGATGTCTGCTCCAGGTAAGACCCTGAGCTCATTTCTGCCGATAGCGTTTTTACGAGGACTTCTGCTTTTTCTGCTCCAGCTCCGAAAGTTCGAAAATGTGGCTCCAGGCGTTTGAAGTTTCGGATTGATATACTATAGCCAAGTACGTTTTTTCTGGTGCAGAACGCGAAGGAGAAACTTACTAAAACGTACTCGTAGCTTATGGGTTCTCCTCTTGCTTGGTCTACACCGCAGAAACAGAAAGTTGACTACAGTATAAGAAACCGATCGTTCAAGTGCCTGGAACCACCTTCTCAAACTTCGGCGACAAGGTTCGCCCCGAAGGACGACACGCAAAGTACGGTCGCTTTAGCAAACTCACAGGAGTAAAACAAGGAGCCCATATCTGTCCTGCGAAATGTTTGCTCGATGCAAACGGTTGGAGCTAGAGCTGAAGAACGAATCATCTACGTAAAAAAATGGCGGCAGACGTGATTCCAGTGTTTTGGCTACCGGGACCTTATTTTTGTTTTTGGTGGGCAGCGCAACAGAGGTGTTTCGTCCACCGCGGTTCTCCTTCTGCTCCTCTCTTTGCCCCCCCTCCCCGCATTCTCTTGGGTGGGTTCCCTTCCACTCCTCCTGTTGCCCCCCCTCCCCCGACTCCCTTGGGCACCACATATGTCGGATTCCCGGCACTCTCTACTCAGCTGTGCCTCATCCTCGTGCCACCTCACCATGAACCGTTCGACCGCTTTAAGGACCCCCCGGTACCACTTTCCAGCATGTTGTTGGACTGCAGTGGACCACAGCGCGGTCTCAACTCCAAACACCAAGGGAGAGTATTCCGTTCGCCCTTCGGCGGCCCGGAACTCCCTACCTAGGGTCTTCGACCATGCATCTAGGGCAAGTCTCAAACTGTCCGCCAGGTCTCGGGTTCTCCACACCAGCCATCGTCCCGAATATTACCCGACTGGGTGATCGCTCTTTCCTTTGCCGTGCCACGGCTCCCGCTAAAAAGAGCCACAGTTTACGGATGGTCGTTTCGATGTTCTTGCAACGTGTCATATTGAGGGCCTTAGCGTAGGAGAGGGCGGTATGATCAGCGTAGAGCTGGCGCTGGAAGCCACTGACTTGCAAGACGACATGGTAGTGCGCCGTTCGAAGCTTGACAAGGTGTTCCGCTCTGAGGGTCCACGTATGACAACCGTACAGCAGCGTCTCATTCACCTCGGCCTTCATCATTCGGACTTTCAGGGGGGCGTTCGTCCTATCATACAACTCCGGGCTGAACCGTTTGAGGCATGTCCGCCTGAGACGGATCCGTCGGTCGAGTTCGAGCGAGAAGTCATTGTTTTCGGGGATAACGCCGCCTAAGGTATATTAACTGGGCCGTCTGCCTGTTATACCTCTGGCCTGCTGCTTCGATGTAAGGTGGTGGCTCGAGGGTTGTCTGGTCTGGTGTTCGTAGAAGCATTGTCTATGTCTTTTCCGACACCGTGAGGCCTGCTGCTTCGAAGACAGTCACTATGACTGCCATCATTTTCGCGAGCCTTTCAGCCGACTTCATGACAATTCCTTCGTCATCGGCATACAAACTGCCCATATAACCCGCTGCACGCATGTCAACGGCTCTTGCGTATCTGGTCCGACTACTCCATCGTCTTCACTTGAAACTAATCCCTGACGATAGCTTTGCCTTTGTTAAAGCGTAGCAGGACGGCGTGTAACGCACCAGCGAAGAACACGCTGAACAGGAGTAACGGCGATAGCACGCAGCGTTGTCGCAGCCCCTGCGTGTATTGACACCATCCCGAGTGCTCGCTGTCATCCGTACGCACGCAAGCCCGCATGCCGTCGTGGAAATTTCGGATGACTGAAAGCAGCGTGATTGATGCGCCGAAGCGTGTGAATACCTTCTACCGCAGCTCTCGGTCGACAGAGTCGAAGGCTTTCTGCAGATCGATGAAGCACACGTGCAGGAGAATTTTCCTCTGTCGTCCGATCTCTTGCAACCGGCGCACGACGAACAACATGTCAATCGTTGATCGTGCGGGTCGGGAGTCGCACTGTTCCGCCGGAAGTATTCCCCCAGTCTGGCAGTAGTTGTTCAGGCGGCACGAGACGATTATCAACAACACTTTGCCTGCGTGGGCAACAAGCGAGATTCCTCTGTAGTTGTTGCAATCAGCTCGACCCTTCTGTTTGTGAAGGACCATGATGATCTCATATTTCCATGCTGGGGGATTTCTCCTGTTTCCCGAACATCGACAAGGATGTTATGAAAGCACTTGGCAAATGCCGGGTGGTCGATTTTAGGAGTCCGGCCGGGAGGCTATCTGGCCCAACAGCTTTCCCATTAGGCATGCCCTTGAGTGCTTCTGTTTTCTCGTTTTATAGATGGTTGCTCTTCTACCGACAGTTGAATCGGTCGTGGTGGCAACAGGTCGATGATCGTGGGATCGATGTTCGGCGATTTCGTGTTCAAGAGTGTGTGGTAGAACCCCGCCCATCGTTTACGAATTAGCACCTTATCTTGCAACTATGTGCGATCCTTGCCCCTGCTAACCTGCTCGCACCTCGCATTGGTGTCTTCCAATCCCATCATACTTTTCAGGTGCTTTTAAAACCCCTTCTGGTCATTGTTCGCTGGAAGTCGTTCGGTTTCGGTGAGGTACTCATCGAAGTTCGCACACGCAGATATCAGTACCTCCCACGCGCTTTTATCCCGGAGGTGGGCACGCAATATTTGTCGTGCATCCTCCCTTGCTCTCCACGCAAATATGAATGTGGCCAAGGTTTCGGCAGACTCACACAATTTATTTCTGCGGTGGCGACGTGGCCGGGGTGGTACCTATTTTCCGACCACATCAATAATAGACGTGGGAAACACTCAAATATTCCAGACGTATTACGAGGCTGGATAAGAAGGTTGAGAGTGGAAACGACCCTCGCGACTAATAGTTGACGACATCTTTCATACGACTTAAAACGCTGTCTGTTGAACGCTCGGAGTTTTCGATGGTTTCGTGTTTGTCTATTGGGTGTAAAGTGATCACTGAGTCGAACTTTTATGTAAAAGATCTGGAGTGGTCTTGGTCGGCTTTAGTCGGGGGTGGAAGCTACGGAACGACTTCAACGTCACGCACTCTAGGTCGGTGGGCTTGAAGGGTTAGTTAGGACGTAGCTGATTCGCTTACGGTTATTTAGACTGGTGCCGTTGTGTTTATGCAATATTCCACCCTTGCGCGTGCTGAAAAACGCATTGTTGAGAGCTAACTTGCAAATAGGTGGTAACAACAGAAATCATTCGCCATTTTCGTTGCGAACATCACAAACATATGCTCCCAGCACTTTATTTTCATCATCACCGCACCCTTCTGTTCTCTGCCCAGCTCGCTGGTTGGCGTCGATCAGCACAAACATACACTCTTTCGTCGGAATCTTTTCCACCAACTCCTCCTCCAGCTTCTTTAAGAAAGCTCGTTTCAGTTCGGCGTCCTTGGCACAATCAATTGGGGCATACGCGACGACGAAATTACATGCCTCGCATTCACCAGCCAGCTCAAAGCGCTTAAATATGAGCCGTTCGTCAAGGAAATAGTGAGTACATAGACGTAAAGAAACAACAACTGCTTGATAGCTAGACCTACTCCGTATAGTCCTTACCTGGTAGCTGTTGGTTCCTGACCTGACTAGAAAACGAATACCTTGCCTCACGGAACGTCGTACGGCAGGATATCCAAGTTTCCTGGAGGCCAATGAAGCCACAGCCGAGATGCTGACCCTTCATGTCCATACCTGTTCTTCCTTTTTACAGCCAGGGTGCGCACATTGTAGGTCGCTACCGACACAAGTGCCTCCTTCTGTCTCTCACGTGCCTGACGTGCTGCTTTCTTTGCAAACCGACGTGAGGCTCATTCCCGCTTCCTTTTTTGCTTGTTTTGCCTATTTTCCCCCTCTAGGACGAATGTGGCTCTCCGTTTCGTAGCCCGCTACGCACGTTGGGTGTGCGGCCGTCCCAGCCAACGCCAAAACGTCCGTTCTTCATGTCGTGCATGCATACCCACGCCGTGGCCAGCGTCTTCACTCCCCCAGCCGCCGACGTAGCGCTCTCTGCTGTGGTGATGTATCCGTCCCGCCTGAGGGATGAACTCCTTGGCGTCGGTGTTAAGAAGAATAAACATCACCACCACCACCCGCGGTCCTTAGAGTGAGCAGGTCTCCAGCCGGACCTCGCAAGGTTTCCCCTCTGTCCAGCCCGAGGCTCGATGTTCGAGTACAGGTAGAAGGAGCATGCATTCTACAAAAACACTACCTGGTACACTATACTGCGACAACTACGTACTATAATACTACGAAGTGCTGCACCTAGAGCACAACCAATCGCTACTACACTACAGAAAACCCCACGGTAAACAGAAAGGTCAAATAACCATGCCGTATCGACAGAATTCAAATATTATAACGCTAACTCCTCCCTCGAACGTTCTCCCAACTCAAACGAACCCCCGGCATACTTACACAAAACACCGTTCAGAGAAGACAAGACGAAACTCGATATACGAATCTGGGCCATACGAAAAACAGAAGTGCATGCCAGTTCTGTTTTCCGGTTTCGGCTTCCATAAGATTCAGCCGTTTCTTATGCTGTTCGATTTTTGATGTTCAGCTTTTGACCCGATCGCTTTTTCAGATGTGAACTTGGCAAATCAAAATAGTCTTACTATGCGGAAAAATCAGATATATAGTGCTTCCAGAGATTCCAGCAAACGCCGAGACCAATTGTTGTTGTTGTGGTCTGGTGCCGCGAAAAGACGCGCTGGGTGCGCTACACTGCGCGTAAGACGCAAGCGTCCGAGCCTAGGCTGACTGTTTCTGATATGGCGGCGAAGATACATGGTGGGTGCGCAAGAGTCGACCTGTTATTATTTTCGTTTCACGATATGACTGGCTGCCGCTGCTGCTGTTGCTGCTGCTGTACAGCAGGGTGGTCTACGAGTACGTATCCACGGAGAGATGCCCGCAGAGTGCGCTTCTCGAGGTCTCTAGGCCCGAGCCCGCGCCAGCGGACTGTAGTCTGGCCACGACGAGACTCGACACCCGCCGACCGCGCGTCGGGCGCGAAGCAACGTCGCCATACACTTGTGTCACCATCCAACTCGTCGATCAAACTGCTGCTGTTTGCTATCGTGGATAACATCTTGAATTTAAAGAGCATTCCATTTTTCGATTTGAAAATCCGATGACCCGCCAAAATCCGACGAGTTGGGTGACTTGGGTCTTCGGATTCTCAAATCGAAACATTTCCGGTCGGAGTTTTCATACTTGGGCGGCATGGGCACGGTCATTCATTTTGAGATCGAAAAATACAAATCTGAAGCTCGAAATCGAACCGCCTAGGAAACAGTCTAAGAAATATTAACTCGTCGGCAGCAGCAGCAGAAGTGGCGGCGGCATATCCTTGCAACAGAAGTGGCGGCAGCATATTCTTGCAGCAAAGGTGGCGGCAGCAGCAACAGCAGCAGTTGGGCACACAAGACCAGGGTCAGGGTCGCTATACGCTCGGTTTGTCTGGCTAGCTCAACCCTTCAACCCTTTGTCGTACACATACTCGATTTCGTTGTGTGTTTCCTGGTCCCCACATCAAAATTCGGCATAATACTCTGAAGACGAAAAATCTGCATCTGACATGTTTTTTTCCCAACACTTAGTCCTTCTCGTAGCAGATGCCACCACTACTACTGATGTACGACTACAGCAGAGCTTCTCCAGCTGCAAAATAGCAGCTGCAGTAGCAGAAGGACACACGAGACCAGGGTCAGCGTCGCCATACGCTCGGGTTGCGTCGGTTTAACCACTGAACCCTTTGTACACGTATTCGATGTTTTTGGTGTTTCCTGGTTCCGCACTTACTTATGATTTGAAGACGAAAAATCTACATCCTGACATTCATGTGCCCAACAGAGCTTCTCGTAGCAGGTGCAACCACTACTACCGCTGTACATCATCTACAGCAGACCTTCTTTTGCTTCTCCGTCCCGTCATCAGTAGGAGTGTGGGCCTGACAATACCACCTGCAGCATGTCTTGGGGGCATATGGCCCGAACGTTGCTGCGGACAGAA
The DNA here is from genome assembly GCA_031763025.1 of Macrocystis pyrifera. Classification (NCBI taxonomy): domain Eukaryota; class Phaeophyceae; order Laminariales; family Laminariaceae; genus Macrocystis; species Macrocystis pyrifera. Next base: position 9,920,916 of record JASSKH010000021.1, read on the forward strand.
AGGCACACTCTGCCTACGAGTACTCGTTCGTAGAGTTGGGCTTCGTTAGGTAGAACTAAAAAAAAAAAACGTTTGGATATTTTACGACTGCTGGTTCTGTGTTTTTCAAACAATGGCCTAGCCATCTGCCTACACACGTTGCCGCACCTAGCTCGGTCAACTGTGAACGAGATACCATCGCAGCAGCACGAGGAGGTTTCGGTTGTGTGTATGCGTGCACAGAGCCCGCCAGGACTGGAAATGGTACCGTGTGCGTTGAACTCGCTCGACAACCGTGGCGAAAAAATATTGAATCATGATGAAAATAGAGAAACTGAAAACAAGACACCCTACCCTCGTATACGACTCGCTATGAAGAGCCATTTTCTCCTTGCAAAACCAAAACCGAAAAAGATCGCGCTTCGCGATCGCGCGCCTCATTGTAATACAATACTCTCATGATAGAGCATCAGCTTCGCGGCAACTACAGCATCACTATACCTACTGCTGCCACTACTACTACTACTACTACTACTACTACTACTACGACTACTACTACTACATCTTCTGCTACAACTACATGCTACTGGTACTACTGCTGCTACTATAATAATCCTACTGCTATTACCATATTACTACTCCTACTCCTACACTACTGCTACTCCTACTACTATGCTACTACTGTACTACTACCACTACTATACTACTACTTTAATACCGTACCAGATGCACACCGAGACTGGGGGGGTGGAGGGAGACGGACAGCACAATGAGCCTGGCTCTGTGGCTCTTGCCGCGGATGCGATTAAGTGCTGCTGAGAGCGTGCGACAGCACAACTCGCTAGGTATGATACCTACATACGGTATGACCCCGACAACACGCAACACCTATTCTGGGCAAGCCTGAGAATCTTACTGGGGCGCCACCTTCGAACAACCTTGGGCATAGGCTATTGTATACGATTTTGTGTGGAGGTCATCAATTGAACCGTTTTTCTTAACCATATTTTCGTAGCGTTATCCAAACAGGTGAGCATTATGTTCTTATTGGACTTTCTTACAGGCGGGCCTATACTGTATACAGTAGATATCTGGTGCCAATTTCCCTCAGGTAGACGGACAGAGGGAGGCGGTTTCGTGGTCACGTACGTGTTCGGTGTGAGGCGTGTGGTCGAGTACGTGCTCGGTGTAAGGCGTGTGGTGTACGTCATAGGGCTAGGTGAAACGTATATTTCTCTCGACACTCTAAAGGCGTGTTCTGGTGCTGCTGTACCTGCTGCTGCATCTGCTGAGGTTGAAAAAAAAACAGAACAGGAAAAGGGCGTGGGATTTCAAAATTTTGAACGCAGATAATTGAGATTGTTGAGATTTGAGATTTTGAACGCAGAGAAAGTCATCAGAGAAAATTCTTCCTTTTAGGAAGTGCACACAGCTTGTCGTGTCTGCAGTCGGGTAGCGTGGGCTGTACGCGGTGCCGCACCCAGACAGGGGACAGTACGGCGAGACGGGAGGCAGCATGGGCGGCCTGGCTCGGTGGCTCTTGCCCGTTGCGATTACCTGCTGCTGAGAGCGTGCGACTGGACATCTAGCGAGGTATGACACCAGCACCTACTAAATGATACCAGGAGCCATTGTCTACCAAGTATAGGACGACGAAGGGAGGCAGGTTTGTGTCAACGAACGTGCTCGGTGTTAGGCGTACACCACTCGTCAATGGTGCAACAAGTACGACGGCCGACAGATGTGTACTGTTGCTGCTGCTGTATGTCTGCTGCTACTACTGCGACTTCTTCTGCTGAGGTTGCAAACATGTGTACAGCAGAGCGGGTTCAATAAAGTGTTCGAGGGTGGCGGGCTATTTATTCACCAGGTAGGAAAAAAAAAGGTTTTCTATATGTCACTGAACAGGCTCGGCGAGGCGGAAAGTCAGCTTTGCGACGTTCAATGCTCCGAACACGGACACGGTGCTTGGCCGGGAGCCAGGTATGCGTCGTAATGTACGCACGCCCCCCTTGCTTGCCCCGCAGCCGAAAGAGCGAGAATGAACCCTCGGACGCTGGACAGCAGCATGCAAAAAGAAAATGCGTTTTATTCATGTACATGTATTGCGTGTATCGAAAGTTAGTGCGAGTGAGCTTTTGCACACCTCTAGGAAGAAGTAGATGCGAAGTGGTCACATAGTGGTCTCATACAAATTCTATTACACGCAGTCTCGGACAAGGGCTTATGTCAATAGTTGCTTGCACAGCAGCACGTCCACATGCATCCAGTGCCACACGGTCTCTTCGGCTCACCGCATATACCGTATATATCAGTAGTTTATCGCTACTCATACAACAAGATCTACGAACAACAATTGTTTGGGGCTCTGCCGATTCATTTCCGATATTCGAAATACCCACTACTACAGCAATCGAACACATCAAGCTACACGCAGTGCTTTGGTTGTCAGAGTCTTTCAAGTTGCTCATTTATTTGAGTATCCGAACTGCCTTCACTTTTGCAAACAGAGTACAGTGGCACTGCACTGTATTGCATTGTGCGAACGGCTGTAGTAGTGGTAGCTACAGAGCTAATCGCCTCGCACATACGTACACGTTTCTCATCTACCAATAGGTCCCGAAACTAAATTATGTTCCACCGATTCCTCTAATGTTTTGACGAATTTCATAGCGAACGAACCACAACAAGGTCGCCGTGGTGGTGGTAGGATTTTGAGCTTCAGCGGTATCAGGCCATACAGCAGATGGCAAGCATAGAGCACGATGCGTCGTGCCGTCCATACGCACGGGGCTTCAAGTCCATTTCGGGCGGATGGACGTAGCGGCAACAAGCCCGTCGATCCGTCCACGCGCTGGGACGCGGTGGAATGCCCCCACACAAACACCAAAGGCTTCAGGGGGTGAGTGTGTTACCCTTCGTGCGCCAACTGAGTCCGGTTCGGCACAAACGGTTGTGGTGCCAGAGAATGACGGCACGGAGAATTTTTCCTGAACGGCGGGAAGAGAGCGCTGGCCAACGACGACCCCGATGGAATCGCGACGATGTATGTTGAGTGAGAGTTGTATACAGTAGTGGAAGTTGAATATCCTGGGTTTTCCTGTGTCCCTCCTTCCTGTAGTATGCAAGCACTGGCTTACCTTCTACACCAATGCGTCTTTGAAAATGCGGGCATTAAGCAAAGAACATCGTCTATGGCACCACCGGACTTGGAATGAATGCTGTGAAGTATTTTCATGACACTGACTACATCATATTTCACTATCATTTCGTCCCCATGTGTTGCCTCGATAACCTTAACCTTCCCTTCTACGCTTCGCATCTTTCAAGGTGTACGATGTTGGTAGACAAATTTCGGTACCCACCGGCTTCCCGCCGTCTCTCAACAATGGCGGAGGCCAGCGCCACGCGCATTGGGAAGAAACTCAAAGTATGGAAGGGCACCCCTGCCGTCCCCGAGGGCGAGCTTGTGGGCAACTAAACCCATTTGTCGAGAGCACTCGCTGATATGATGGGCCGAGCCTGAGTCGGTTCATAGACTGGTACGTACGATGTAGAAGCTCAACAGGGTAAATGTATTATCCACGTATAACACAAGGAAATGAAGTACGAGAAGAAAGGAAGAAGAAAGACAAGGGTCGGACACAACATGTCACAATCCTTGGAATGGTCCAGACAGGAACACGTAATTCCTGTGTGGGACTCACAAATGCCGTTGCACATGATTCATCACTCCCATTGCCCTGCACCGAGTACGTGAGCACTCCGAACAAGACATATATTATGTTTTCATACACCCAGCGGCGCTACCATCACCGTCAGGGTTGATACGATCTAGACACCCCAACGGCTTGCTTCTTGTTTGAAGCTCAGCGACAATGTCTGCAGTCTGCACCGAACGTATCACGGTCGCCCTAAATGATTTTTTGTGACTCATCTCGCTTCCTTCCGTTGCCCTGAACAGCTGTGACGTGGCTGACTGCCCCCACACCAACAGCAATGGCTTCAGGGGACGAGTGTGTGCCATTTGGCGCATCGACAGAGTCCCGTCCATCACGAACAGTTGTGGGGTACAGAGAGGGCGGCAAGGAGACCTCTGCTGCATTTGCTACATCGATCTGGACAGAGCGCAGCCCAACGACGACCTCAGTATGCCAGGGTTCTACACTACCTGACTTTTTCGTTGCATGCCGTAGCATTGCCATGGTATCACCCATGGCTTACCATGGCATTCCAACGGCATCTTATTTCGTGTCATAGGATTCTATGGCACGCCGTGGCATGCCATGGATGGTGCCATGGCAACACCCATGGAAATGGCCACAGCATCCCCACGGTACTCCATGGCAAACCACAGAAGTCATGGCAGCCCCCACGGCACCCAACCCCGGCACTTAGGGTCAGGGTGATGGCTATGGTTTCATGGTATGCCGTGGAGGTCAGTAAGAGGTTCGGTGGTATACCGTAGACGTTCCGGTGGACGGTTTTGCCACAGGTGGTGGCACGGCATGTCGCGACAAAGGAGAACAGACATCCCTCCGATCATGGTGCGATCATGTAAGGAAGTTGTGCACAGCAGTGGCATACAATGTATCCAGGTCATGCCATACCCTGTGCTACTGCTGTAGTACGCAGGCTCTGGCTCGTCTGTCTTGCTGTTGTGCCATTCGGAGACTCGGGCAATAAGCTACCTATATTCCGCGCCAGCGACCGGACGTTCGATTCTGCGATGCCTTTCCATCGCACTGCGACTCTCCCATAGCTCCTTCCTTCTGATGTGTTGCCTACCTACCCGTCCACTTATGAAAATGTGTGGTACCTTGATACCCGTCTCAGATGAGCCCGTCGACCTGGCCACTAGTTGCAACGCGGTGGAGTGCTCCCATACCAACAGCAACGGCTTCAGGGGGCGAGTGTGTGATCCTTCTTTCGCCGATGGAGTTCCGTGTGTCACGAACGGTTGTGGTGCCAGGGAAGGGCAGCACGGAGAGAACCGCCGTGTTCGCTACATCGCGTGGACAGGCCAACGACGACCCCGATGATCTCGCGACCATGTATGTCGAGTAAATGTCGCTTGTCAGTCTGATAATCACGTTCCCGTGCTCCTATAAAGTTCGCCAGCTCTGGCTAGTCTGTTCTATAACTGTGCCATTCGGTACTTACTAGGGACTTTCGGCTCACATATTCCACGGGAAAGGTTGCATTTTCATATGCTATATAGCGTATTTGCCTCATGTCACTCGACCGTGACTACCAGGCAGCAATATTGCCCTGTGTATCCTGGCTACACTACCCCATTCCGCTGCTTTTCTCTCAAGGTGTGAAACGTTGATGCCCGTATCGATGTCCCCACCGACTTCCGACCGTCCCTCACCAGCGGCGGTGGTCAACTCCCGCCGTATGCGGATTGCTGTTGTCGCCGAAGTGGACGACGCACAGACCATGTTGAACGATGCGGCTATCTTCTCCTACGCGAATGACATAATTCGAGGCAATCTGTGAGCGTTCGTTGCTGGAGATGTAACAGGGTTCTGCTCTGTTTGACTATTTCGTGGTATGCGCCATGGTGCCACCCATGGCATACCACGGCATCCCCACAGCATCCCATGGCGTGGCATATTATTTCAGGGCACGCCGTGGGGAGTGCCCAACAACCTCCGCGGCAACCCCCAGGGCACCCCAATGTCGACGGCACCTAGGTTAGGGTTATGGTTAGGGTTCCATGGTATGGCGTGGAGGCCCGTGGAAGGTTGGGCGGTATGCCTTGGACGATGCCGTGGACGGTTTCGCCGCGGGTGATGCCACGGTATGTCGTATCATGTCGCGACAAAAGAATATGTTGTATACCCCCCTGATGTAAACGAGGTAGACCAGGTCGAACTGGCAGTGATGGGCGTACTTCAGTTCCTCCCAGTAATGACGGTGGCGGTTGCTGCTGACAACGCAGGATTCCACGCGTACTGAAGGTGAGCATAGTTCCGACCAGGAACTTAGGCGTTTCAGTGATTCAACCAGGCAGAGAGCGATATGTCGTTCGTGTGACTCCGTGTACGTTTTCTGTATGTTCTCGGGTTTGTGTGTCTCCATTGATCTTGTGGTTTTATTCTCTGTTGTCCATCTCGTACACGCAATACCGACGTCTCTAAAGCTTTGTCATAACTAGCTTGAACCTCGTCCATCGTTTTCCTGTCCCTCCGATGGGTGTTGGTGTCCTTCTCGGAATCACGGTTTACTCCACGGAAGACCCCTTCACTGCAAGCATGATTGCGGACGAATACTGCGGCATCGACACAAGCCTTAAATTCTACATGAAGTCTAATTTCGTGGTATGTTGGCAGTTCACGTTCAAGAACATGTACTCCACCTAAGGAGACCTCCTCGTGGTCCACGGAAGCACCGAAGTGAGCTTTTTCGACAGCGAGCTCACGAGGTAGACCACAGCGGTACTCGGGTTCGAGTGGCCGTCTTTCGCGTTCAATACCGACCTCGTCCTGCCGGTTGGCGCCAACGCCGACCTCCGCGACGTGTTGGTGTTTGGATAAGAAAACACATAGCTGAAAGGCCACTGGGGTGCGCTTGAGGTCTTGCAAGGCTTTCATTACGCTGTCCCGCAAGTAAGCGCTCATAGAAGGTGGTCGTGTACACGGTGTCGCGGTGCTCGTTGACCTGTGGCCACACTCGTGTGATAGTCTCTCGTCGAATCCTCGCAAATTACCAAATTGGTCTAGATTGCATAGTCACGCGGATAGTCATCGGTACGCAACCAGCGCCATGTTGACAAATTTGTGGTTTCCGTTCTCCTGCCTAAACATAACAGGTAACACGTTACCCGAAATGTAACTCACAGCCAAATAGGATATACGATGGACGATGATTCTTCATTCGGTTGATCACCAGCAGCGTATTTGTATGTATATATCACGATGTTCTAAATGCTATTTTCGAAAACATCACCGACGTACGTACTTGGCCGTCACTGTATATGCTCCCTTCCTGTATGTTGCGTTTATTGCTCTACGGTTGATGGTGGCGCTCGTCCAGTCTATAACTATCTCAGGGCTGTGGTTTAATGGCCTTCAATCCTGGGTGTCGCAGCACTAGTTTACGACCGCGTCCACCTGAGAGAACCCGCTGGTCAAGCTGCGCTACTTCTGCTCGATCGACACGTTGGTCGTGAATGCAGAACACATGAATATGGTGCTCGTCTTGCAGAGCAATCTCGACTTCTTCACGCATGGAGGAACGTGCGAGAGCGGCTACGTTGATTTCCGTCGCGGAGATTGAGTAGCAAGCCTTGCCCCACCCTCCAATCAATCCAGCGTAGACAGCTGTAGTTGCGTGGGGTGATTCATTTTCTGTGTCCAGCTCTGCCCCGTTCTTTGCGCTAGCTTGGGTATAAAATCTGGTAGCAGGGTGGAGGCCGAGAAAAAGCGGGAATGCATGAGGCCTTCCTGGTCGGATCGCTTGGCGGAATGAAGCTTTTCGCTTTGCGCCGGGAAACGTTGCTTTTGTGTCCGGCGCAAGCTCATGAGAGGAACTTGAGGACCGCTGTTCTTCAAAGACATCCTCAAGGGCCGAAACGCTTGAGTGCGCCCGGCCCCTCTTTGATCCAATCAGGCACTCTACGTGATAAGGTGTCCTCAACTCCATAATAATCCCTCTTCACCCGGCCGCATCGAGTGCGCACAAGTTGTTTGCGTGATGCGCGATGGGTTGCGCGGCCCACCATACAGTTAGTCGTTGTTACCGCGGATGCATCTTATACACCGGCAATCACTGTCAGTTCCTCAGACACCATCGTCCCCGGCCCTACGGAAAGCCAAGGAGCGGAGCGCGCTGCATGGTAGGCACCTAAACTTACACCTTCCTCGAACATCAAGTAACCTATTCATGGACACAGGCGGGAGGTCAACCGTAGTCTCTCAACCCTTCGTTTATCAACGTTTGTCAGGTATCAACACTATACTTCACGGTTCATGAAGGAAAAATGTTAAGATTTAATATTTCCGTTGCCTTGTTCTACGGGTTGGTCTTCGAGCTTGAAGAGGAAACTACAGTAGCAATAGCGTTTTATCTTGTATTTTTTATCAATGCAATTGATAATTTCTTTTTCAATGCCCTGTTGCTTATTCAATTTCTGTACCATTCACGCTTTGAGCGAAATGTAGTGGTTGTGAAAATATCAGAGGAAGGTTTACAGAGCCCTTCAGCATGCACGGTAGAGATATATGGCCGTTTCTCGTTCGCACGTACCTGATTTCGACATTGCGACTGGGGTTAGGGCTTTGTGGGCAATCGACGAAACCGATAGCATCGTAGGTGGGGCTATTTTAAAGACGTAGTCGAGGATTATTTGGAGGTTTATTGGGTGGACGTAGCGAGTGGGATCGAGCCGCTCGTCGATTGTCACCTGGGTAGCCCTTCCCCGTGCATGTGACCCCAGAATCACTGCGTTACCTTTTGTTGCTTGCCTCGAAAAATGTATGGAATTTCCTCCGTAGTTTTCACGAGCTTGTATCGTGCCACTATGGTGCGGGCTGTGTGGCTCTCGCAGCCGAGTACAAGGTGTAATGTGCAGGGCAAAACAAACGGAGTCAAGACTCCACCGCCATTATTTGTGTTTCAAGGGTTGTAATTTTAGATGAGGGGTGTATTAAGAAAGCGGTGAAACGTTGAGTGGGCTCACACCACTAGGTAGAGGGTGTTTGCGACTTGCCTTAAGCATGTCTTGACTCCGCACGTTGATTCGCCACACGATGCGATCTACGATTTAGGTAACACATTTCCGCTGGAGGTCTTTCTGAATGACGGGGCTCCTTGACCCAAACTCGTTGGAATGCCGATCTTGCTTCGAAAAATGACGTTTTGTATACTGGGCCATGGCATTATTCATCTGGATGCAATTTGATTTTGGCTGAAATCAATTTTCGGGTGAGGAATGCTACTCTTTAAGTGCGGAGCATCAGCATATTCAGGGTGATCCTCTAAATTAGATCGCCTCACGCGTGGAAACAATTGCGCGGCGTCATACTGATCGCAGGGGAAGGGGTGCTGTGGGCCGCCTTAGCCGTGCAGTTGTACATGTCGCTGTTGTGTCACTGCTTGCTGTGTGGAATACATTCAAAACGTTAATGTTTGGCCCCGCTTGGACACGCAGCATACCCACTGTAGAAAATGACGATTTTTACAATGGGACGAGACCAGGCCAATGTGAGCAGCTCCGGGGCTGTAATGCCTTGTGGGTACATGAAACCCCCGTGCGTTAAGCCGCCGCAGGGTGCAGGCACGCAGCGACACTTGCACGGCGTATGTTGAGGGGTTAATTTGTTTTGCGGTACCCTATGAATAATAGCTCGGGGCTTAGGCGCGAGGGGTGTTTCTATTTGTTGTCGCGGTTTTGGGTGTTTTTCTAGCGGCTGGCCGCAAACATCGGCGCACAAAGGACAAAGCGGAGGTACTCGAGTCTTTCGTGGCTTGTTTACTACGAAGCATACGTTCAATTCGGGTACCACACTGTCCTCTTTGCCGAACGGTAACTCTCATTAATTAGTATGGCATTGACGTCGGCCGCGGCCGACGATGAATATAATATCGACCCCAGCGAGGGCTTGCCAGAAACCATCCGTGCACGAGAATAATCATCGATGCTATATTCGAGATAGTAGACCTGAAGACAACCAGTGAATGAATGGCTAATAATACTTCGAAGTATGAGAAAGATGTGAATTAATTTCAAGCACTTTCGATTTGTTTCTTTTTTTCTTCTTTGTTTTCTTTCGTTTTTTCCTTTTCATATTAAATGTATGCCGTGTATTAGGGATGATACTTGTCATTAGCCATCATAGTCGTTACTCGAAACCACTTGCGTCATCTGGTATACTTTTACGCATTTCTAAGTACAACGGATAGGTTTCCAGTCTGTGAGTGGTAGCAGTATACAGCAGCAGCAGCAGTCCTACAACATCTACTGCTGTGCACTCGTACACATTGCATAATACTTCGAGGTAGGTCTCAATACAAGCAGCATCGTGGATCTACTGTATTACGTACGTACAAAATCTACAGCAGCACATGTACAGCAGTACCTGGTACGTACCCACTGGTAAACAATTGACAGGGTATCTTCAGTATCCCGCCGGGACCAGTAGCATAGTTTTAGTTGTGGTTGAAGTAACAACATAGGCTGCAAGAGGGTCATGAGTACGTACCCCAAGTTATACGGAGTATAGATTTTAGCAGTAGAACTGCGGGTCTGACCTGGACCCAAGGGTATTTCCCTATTTTTGCTTTTTAACGAATTGTAGGGATCGTCCTTTGTTTCGAGCCGTGAGCGCACAAGCGCACCCCTCCCCTTTGAGCTCACTCTATATTTGCTCACCATCATCAGCTTCCAGCTGAGCAAATGAATCAACACCGTGGCTGGGCATCTTCTTCTGCTCTTTTATTGAAGCTTCTTGTACAAGTCACCTAACAGTGGCTATACGTTTGCCTCAAACATTTTGACTGTGTATTGACCGGCCATCGGCAATCGAGTCTAGCCGTACACACTAGCTACGAACTGGTACACACGCCAACCGCCATACCTAATAGGTGAATTAGCCCCGGAACGCGTAAACGCGGCAAGCTACTAGCAACGGTGGCCCAAGACCGCCACTCTGAACTGCTACTGGCTCGCTATACAGCAGGAGGAGGACTGGACTTTTTCAAGATCAAGAAACCTGCTGCTACGTACGAAAAAGGGAGCTTCTTCCACGACGAGAGGGAACCGAACATCGAAGGTCTACGTACTTCGTTGCCACGTGAGTGACACGTGGTACGGACACCGCGTGCTTCTAAGAGGGTCCTGCGTAGGGCATTCTACTACTGATGTCGTTCAATACGGCTGTAGTTCACTACTGCTGTAGTCAAATTGCTGTAACTACGATAGAGACACCCACAGAGCCCCACCGCGTAAGGAGCTGTGAAAATCTCACCTGCTCCCCTGTCTTTTCATAAACGAGGACCAATAATCTCGAGCAAAACTCGAGTGTAACCGCTGTACGCTGCTCCCCAGCAACTCTACATTACAACCCAGCACGTCTGAAAGTTAAGAGCTCTGCTGAGCGTAGTCCATTTCGTGGATCGTAAGCCGCAGTCACTCTGAGCAACAGCGGTATAGAAGTTAACTCCCTGCTATCTGTCAAAGGAGCGCTGAACTTCGAGTTTCCAAGAGGGTGTCGGCCCCAGTGAGAGTTTTTTTTAGGGCAAATGCCAAAATCAGATATACCTGATCCGTTTGAGCCAAAATCAGGTACATACTAAAACCAAGTAAACAACGCGCGCCACGAGCGGTGTGATGTTCATGACATTCCGGTTAAAAAAGAATGCGCCTAAAGCATTAAGCGTGCCACATGGCCTCCAAAATCTGAATTGTTTTGTTTTCTTCAGGGTGTAGGTGCGAACCCCACTTGGACCTGCAAAGAGTCACTATTAATATGCTTCGTTTGTTTCGCCACGGCGGGAGCGCCAAGAGTATTTACTCTGGCGCCCCCCCCCCCGCTGACAGCTTTATTTAAAGCTTCCAGACCGTCCTCGCGGAACCGCCTGCTCGGCACGAAATTATCTTGCCGTACCAAACCTGAGACTACCTCGACGCGGGGTGGTGCAGACGAAACGCCGAGTGTCCATGGTGCTGTAAAGACTGCTGTGAACACGGAAAACAACGGAGTACACACAACAGCTATTAGTAACTGAAGCACACCGCACACCGAAAAGGAGAAAAGTGAAACCAGCGTACGCATGTGTGCATGTATATTATTATTATACGTACTTTTACGTACGACGTACGAGTATCGTACAGAGTTTATACGTCAATACAGAAGAATTTCAACCGAGGGAGGGCAGACGCATACATACGGAGAAAAACGCAGTGCACGAACGTATGGCCTCTCTGATTGGTTCAAAGTTGGCCAAAATCAGTTGAAAGCTAGACAGAGTAGAAAAAATCAGGTGTACCTTGGCCTTTTCGTGCCAAAATCAGTTACAATGAAAGCTTGGCCAAAAGCAGGGCTCCTGGTGTGTGTTTTGTACTTGATTTCAGTATGTAACTGTTTTTGGTGTGTGTTTTGTACTTGATTTCAGTATGTAACTGTTTTTGGCACGAAAGTGGCCAGGTATACCTGATTTTGGCAAAAACCCTTTTTTTTTACAGTCGCCACTACAACAGTGACACAGAAGCAAACTCCCGACAAGAGTGATATATGTCTGTTAAAGGAGTCCCTGACTTCACCCTTTTCTGACAGGACCTTCCATTGCGTGGGAGCCTAGAAAATAAAAAAACCTCGATCAACACGTCGAGTAAGATTCTGCTGTATGCTGTGAAGGACGACTTCGCCACAACCCACAGCACCGCTGGGGATAAGGAGCTCTGTCTAGCGTAGTCCATTTCGTGGATCATAGGCGTCAGTCACTCTGAGCAACAGCGGCATATAATTTAACTCCCGATAAGCACTCTGCTATCTGGTAAAGGGGCGCTGAACTTCGATAAATTTCCAAGAGAACCGTCGGCCCCAGAGAGACTGCTTGAAAGTCGTTACTACAACGACATATACGTTAACTCCCGATAAGCATTCTGCTATCTGTTAAAGGAGCTTTGAACTTCGATAAATTTCCAAGAGGACCGTCGGCCCCAGAGAGATTGCTTGAAAGTCGTTACTACAGCGGCATAGAAGTTAACTCCCGATAAGCATTTCGCTATCTGATAAAGGAGCGCTGAACTTCGATAAATTTCCAAGAGGGTCGTCGGCCCCAGAGAGATTACATGCCATTCGTTACTACAGCGGCATAGAAGTTAACTCCCGACAAGTATTCCGATATCTGTCAAAGGAGCGCTGAACTTTGATAAATTTCCAAGAGGGTCGTCGGCCCCAGCGAGATTCTATTTTTGCAGTCGTCACTAGCGCTTCACCTAGGTCTGTGACCCCACACGACTGTTGGAACGACAACTATTTTTCAATAGTTTCTGCGAGGAGGATACGACAAGTTATTCACACAGCAGTGCTGGTACCTACAGTAGTAGTGCTACCAATACTGTACCTGAGTGCACTACTCGTACTGCTGTAGAATCATACAAGTATCATACCAACTTCAAACGTAAAAGTGAGCGGTATCAGTTACACTGCGCGCATCCAGAGGGTCCCGCATAGATAGGCGTCTGCTATCAACTGCCACCGTACTACTGCAGTCAGGACTGTTTCATCGGCGCGAGATACCCAGCGAGCATCACTGCGTTGTTGAAGGTGTGTGTACATCTCACCTCGTGCCATATTTGTCATACGAATCTAGTGTGGACTCAAAAATCTCGACCCAAAGTCTAGTATTGTACTCCTGTATCATACATACATACGGCAAATTAAAGCCTCGGGATCCCCGAGCATTGTGCGGCAGCCACTCCCAGAGATACTGCTGTACATACGGTACTACTGGCGTAGTATCACACAAGACCGCCTGGCCAAGTACTACTCATCATCATTGGGGACTCAGCTTTCAACAACAACAGCGGCAACCTCGCCAATGCTATCAAAGGACCGACGAAGTCCGACGGCGGCAAGCCAGGGGATTTTCGCGATTGGCGGAAGAGGTTGGCGGCAGTACTCAGCGTCGCGCGCCGAGACATTGCAAGCCTGACCAGAGGGAAACCCCGACCAACCGAAGAAACGACCGGCACGGGAGCTCAGGCTTCTTTTGACAGGGTAATTGCTGACTATGACAGGGCGAACAAAGACTCGATTTGTACGTGCGGGGATGGTCAACGGGCGCTTCAAGAACTAGTCAACAAGTACAACAAGGAATCTTCCAAGATCAAGGCAGGATCCAACGATGAAGCTGAGCAGAAGTGGTGGTTCTGTACACAAGACTACATCTCACGACGACTCGGAACGTTACCCGCCGCAAAGTAACGGCGCTGTACTGAGCACGACATCACCTCCGGTCAACTACGACGAGAAGCCGTCCGCAAGCAACCTTCTGGAAGAGGACACGTAATCGACAACAACCGCCGGAGCATCATCGACGGGAGCTGGAGTATCCTCACTAGGGGCCGGAATACCATCACCAAGGACTCAAGATTCATCATCAGAGACCGGAACGCCATCATCAGAGACTGGAACGCTACCGCAACAAGCTGGAGTGTCGTCATCATCATCAGGAGCTACGTCTTCTTTTTCACCCTGGGACGCATTTGCTGTTTCGCCCGGGGTTGCACTTTCCACTCTGGCTAGAGTCACACTGGATGCACCGCATCACGAGACCGCCAGTACGGTACACAATTCAAGCGTCGAGGAGATCTTCGACAGCATGCACCCTAAGAGAGCATCGGGGGAAGACCCCCCGGACACGTGTGTGGATTTCGTCTACACCAATAGAGACCCTTTTCGGATCTCGGAGGAGGACAACTGAGTGATCAAATCCTCACAAAAACACTACGATGCCGTTCATTCCCCGGATCAGCATCACCCGGGATCATCGGATCATCGACATCTGGGGTCATCAGAGCATCAACGTCTGGGATCACCGGAGCATGCACGTCTGGGATCACTGGATCAACATCATCTGGGATCACCAGATCATCAGCTGGATCATCACCTGGCATCACCGGATCATCAGCTGGATCATCATCGTCTCGCATCACCGGAGTATCAGCTGAGACATCACCGCCTGCTTCACCAGGGGTCGTGTCAGCTTCTCGAGGGCTGTGTCTGACTCGTGCCTCCATACCAGCCGAGCCCAAAACAGAGAACACAGAGACAAACCATCAGCTGAAGGAGGTGCACACTCTCACGATAGCGGAAGGATAACCACGGGAAAACCCTGGGACAGGATCTGTGGCATCGACACAGGACGATCAAGAGCCACTGGCGACTACGGCCTTCGTGTACAACCGCAAGCCAACTTCAGAAATCCTCTTCTTGCTGGACGGAGAGCCCATCAACATCGGGACCAAGAAGCAGACACTGCTTATTTATCAGTGGAGGCGGAGCTGAGACGACAATCAGTTTCGAGGGAAAGGAAAAGACTACCTCTCCAACTTCTACATAAGTTGAGCCTCAAGTCCTAAGCAAAGAATGACGGACCAAGCGCATCGGACGACCACCGACGTCTACACAAACAAGGTCAGGCCACTGAAAGCGTGAACAGTATTGCCTCCGTTACCGAAGCTGTAGGTCGTGGCATATTTGTACGGGGCGGATAAGAATTTCATTTCCTTGGGTCAACGAACCGATGACTGGATCTTTTGCATTCATTGGTAGCATATCCCGTCCATCTTCCCTACAGTGCAGTACAATGACCGGTGTTGTGCAAGATTAATGAAGGTAAATCGCGGTCGGTACCAAGTAAGGGTGCATTGTAACCAAGTCGAATCATTAGGTTCGAATGTGTAGTTGAAAAAAGTACGTCATCTCCGGAACTTTAGGATGTATGGCAGGAGAACTTTCCACCTAGATGAGTCCAAACAGGAGATTAGCATACACGAGGGGGATGTCTCTGATAGCAGTATGTCTTGTTACAGCTTTAAGCTGGCAGTATCTTGTGTCTGCTACCGGCCGAGTTTTGCGAGAAGAATTGCTGCCGCTGATGCTGCATGCCTTTGCTGCTTGCTGCTGCAGCAGCAGATACTATTATTAGGTAGGTGCTGCTGCTGCTGCTGCTGCTGCTGTACGTCACCCACTACTGCTGCTACTACTGCATATAGTGTGCTGCTGCTGCTGCAAGTAAGTGCTGTTGTTGCTGGAAACACTGCGGCAATAAGCAAGCACTGGGGTGAGCAGGCGCTGCTGCAAACAAAAGCGCTGCTGCACACAAGCAAGGTCTGCTGCAAGCAAGCGCTGCTGCGAGCAAGCGCTGCTGGAAGCGAGAGAGCTGCCTCAAGCAAGTGCTGCTGCAAGAGCTGTCGCAGGCGCTGCTGGTGCTGCAAGCACGTGCACCCTTGCCGCCACGCCCCTGATCTTCAACCCCTTTTCGGCCAGAGAGGACGACAAAGAAGGAGGGCGATCTTCTCGTTGTGGCGGCGTTGCTTGCACAGCGAGTGTCAAGGAGCGCAAGATAGATCACACTTCTGCCTGTTAGTGCTTGCTGCTGCTTACTGCTCCTGCAGCTGCTGCTGCTGCTGCTGCAGGTGGGTGCTGCTGCTGCTTGCACGACGTCTTGTGTTCGGCTCGTTTGGTACAAAAAAAAGTGCTGCCGCTGTCGCAAGTGTTTTTTTTTCAAACATAAGAATCCAATATTTAGCTGTTTTTCGTCTACGATTATGCGCATGCCGAAAGGTTTTCGATTATGATTACCTTTCGGACGGAAATCCTTGATAAACAAAAATATTATGCGCAGACACTAGACTGACTGGAATGTAGTTCACGGTTTGAGGATTCTTGGACTGATAGCTAAGCTTGCATAACATGTGCAGAAAAGTAGCAGAGCTGGATATTTTACATATGCTTGTTTTATGTAACCCCCCCCTGTATTCTAGCAGAATGAGTTAGCTCTCAGTATACTTTCACCGCAACAATTATGGCCGTGTTGCGTGCATTTTTTAAAGTATGGCATGTAACGCAGAAGCAACGAGTACATTGTTCCAGAGTTGAATTTCAAAATCCAGCTCAGTTCGATGTGTTAACGCATCGAGGGGTCGTATTAGGGATGACACCTATTACAGCAGAAGCCAGTATCATCTAGTCGCCGCTGCATAAAACAGGGCTACCAGGTACTCCTGTAGCAACCGTAATGTAGGTACACCCATCTCATACAGGCAGGTGTTACAACGGTAGAATAACAGAACGATTCTATGTTCGGTTATTTTGTTGTCCTGTACGTGTTGAATTTACTCCTTGGATCTCATGCGGTAGGTACATCATGTACAACTGATTATCCTTGGAATTCATGTAGGTACATTACGTACAAGTGTTTGTTCCCAATAGCAACACCACCACTTGATGTTGCATGTGTTTGGTTTGGAGAAGTTTTAGCACGTAACGCAGAGTAAGAAAGTGTATGCTTAACGGGAGGAGATATTAGGGATGATACTTGTCAGTAGCCATCATAGTCGTTACTCGATACCACTTGCGTCATCTGGTATACTTTTACGCATTTCTAAGTACAACGGACAGTTTTCTAGTCTGTGAGTAGTAGCAGTATACAGCAGAAGCAGTAGTCCTACAATATCTACTGCTGTGCACTCGTGCACATTGCATAATAGGTCTTAATAACAAGCAGCATCGTGGATCTACTGTATCACGTACGTACAGAATCTACAGCAGCACATGTACAGCAGTACCTGGTACGTACCCACTGGTAAATAATTGACGGGGAATCTTCAGTATCCCGCCGGGACCGGTAGCATAGTTTTAGTTGTGGTTGAAGTAACAACATTGGCTACAAGAGGGTCATGACTACGTACCCCAAGTTATATAGTTTTGAGCGTAGAACTGCGGGTCAGACCTGAACGCAAGGGTATTTCCCTAATTTTGTCTTTGAACTAATTGTTGGGGTCGTCGTTTGTTTCGAGCCGTGAGCGCACACGCACACCGCTCCCCTTTGAGCTCACTCTACGTTTGCTCACCATCATCAGCTTCCAGCTGGGCAAACGAATCAACACTGTGGCTTGGGGTCACCACACCATCTTCTTCTCTTCTATTGAAGCTTCTCGTACGAATCACCTAACAGTGGCTATACGTTTGCCTCGAACATTTTGACTGTGTAGTGACCGGCCATCGGCAATCGAGTCTAGGCGTTCACACCAGCTACGAACTGGTACACACGCCAACCGCCATACCTAATACCGTGCATGTCATATCCAGCATGATTACACGGCATTACATCGTCCACTGGTGTGCGTACTGCGTACGTACGTAACAATGGCTATACGTTTGCCTCGAACATTTTGATTGTGTAGTGACCGGCCATCGGCAATCGAGTCTAGGCGTTCACGCCAGCTACGAACTGGTACACACGCCAACCGCCATACCTAATACCGTGCATGTCATATCCAGCATGATTACACGGCATTACATCGCCCACTGGTGTGCGTACTGCGTGCGTACGTAACAATGTCGTATCTCTGTGGAGTAGTTTCGTGACCACAGAACTTATGTCTCCCTAGGATTGAGGAATCGGCACGGATACTCGTTGGCGTCTGTACGCACGAAGGGAAGAACCACACACAAAAAATAGTGTACCGGTGGTAGTGTTGGATATCGTACCGAAACTTTCGATATATCGTTCGATGATATTTTTTTTTATCGAACCGAAAAAAGTTCGGTATTTCGATATTAGTTCCGATAATTTGATAAACGATAACGATACGATATAACGATAGAGGGCCGAACGCCCCCACGGGGGACAGGGACACGGCAAGCGTGATAGGTTGCGAGATGACACTGTCGATGCCCTCGTGTTTTTGGACGGTTTGCACGGATTGGCATGGTCAAGCGGAATCTCGCAGGAGGCGCTCGGCAGGAAGGACAAGTGATTTTTTGTTTTTCGTGTGGCGGCGACGGCTGGGTTCGTCAGTACCTGTACAAGCTCTTTCGAAAAATAGCACTGTGCGGCATTGTACATATTTTGTGTTGGGCTGTGCTTGTGGTTGCGCCCTGGTACCTAACAGCTACATATCTACTATTACGGGGGGGCAAAGTAAGTAGGACCAAATATTGTTAGTATAAATAAGGAAATGTATAGGTTAGGGTTAGGTGACGTACGTCCTATTTATTATGGTTCCCCGGTATAATAATACAACAAAATAAACCTGATCAGGTGTATTTCCTCTTTTTTCATGTACATGGTACACAATATACAATACCCGGTATACCTGGTAGCCAATACCTACCTGTCTTCCTTTTTGTATTTCGTCTATTAGTCTGTCTCCTTTTTGCTTCCCTGGTGTTCTTAGTAGCGGAGTACGTATGTATGGATGTTTGTTTGTCTTTTTGTTGTTATCTCTGTTGTACACCCCACGCGTATAGTGTGCGAGCCTGAGGGGTGGACAAACCTTGATAGTATATCTTTATGGGGGTTTTGTGTTGGACGCCTGAAGCCGACCCTCCGACCCGAACGCTGACCCTAACCCTAACCCGAACCCTATGCCAGTGGTCAGTGCTGGGATGCTGTGCTTGTTAAGACTCTAGGTTGGCTCGGCCGGCGTGGCTGCTGAGCTTGGGAAGACTCTCTTAATAGGTTCACTCGGGATGACTCGGGATGCTGTGGCTGGGAAATCCTCGAAAGTTGATTGAGCCGTGTAAACATACCCCTAGACAATCAGAGTGCCCAATTAGCTATCCCAGGAAGACCTACCATCAAGGTTTGTCCACTACTGGCGAGCCTACAACCTGCGAAAGCACGCGCATTCTCTCGTGCGTTTCCTTTCTTCTTGATTTCTTGCTTTCTTGCCTGAAATGAACTTTTTTTATCTCTCGTCCCTTTTCGTTTTTTTTCCCCGATTTTGATTTTGATTTTTCGACGACGGGTTATTTTTTTCATCCTGTCCATTTCTTCTGGGTAGTATGTGGTCTTCTCGGTTTCTGTCGCGTCTTGTACGGCGTACCAAATGTATCTGATACGTACGTGCGCGGACCTCACTTTTATTTTTGTCTGAGGTGTGCAGGTGCTTCAGTTATCATGTGTGTGTGCTATTCATTGGTTGCTTCATTTTTACCGAGGTATTTCTTCCACTGCAGAGTTATGGGCGCTTGTCTGCGTTGTATTGTGGCGATGAGTTAATGTGAGAACACCAACTTCAACCTGGAATACGTTGATCCTGCGAACCCTCTGCTGGTGTTGTATTCACCTGTATTACGGGATTACGGGTCCTCGTGGTGATGACGCGACCCCAAAAAAAATGAAGAAAGGGCCTTTTTTGCGCCGGTTATTGCCTCCATTATCGTTATCGTTATCGGTATCGACTTTTCCGGATTATCGGTACGATAACGATAAGTTATCGTAATCGTTATCGAAGTTACTTTGGCATTATCGTACCGAAACGTTCATGGTTTCGATATCCAAGACTAACCGGTAGGCAATTTATGTGTTGTAGGATCCACCTGTCGCTCCAGACCTTTGGCGTGACCACGGACCGTGATTTGAGAGTTGATGTTAGAAAACAACAACAGGCATAAGGTTATAGCGCCGCAACTGTGACAACGAGCGGAGAGGCTTCGAAATATGTATTCCTATGTGAGAGGCGTCATTTTCCCGTCGTGGAATTCTTCCGTCAGAGGCGTATTACTGATCAAACAGCAGTAGTAACGAAATTAATTCCGGGTACGCGGTAGGTACCACCTGGTACCGGGTACGTATCATTAATTGTCTGTTGAGCTATACCTGGTACGTGATTGCTAGATACCGGTACGTATCAAGCAATTATCTACACCCAATCTAATCCTCTTACCATTCTACTCGAAGGCAAAAACAACCTCGAGCTTCGTGCCCCGATTGCTTTATTATGAAGCGATTTTTTTTGTCTAAACCTGTCTACTGCTGTAGTACCAGATCGGCCTCGCATCGTAGTGGTTGCTCGACGCTCCGACTGACCTCAATGCATTTATGCCCTTTGGGTTTCAAATAGGCTTTCAACCCTTTGGAGAACAACAAACATCAGTCCACAATATTTCCGAGTATATTTCGACCCCAAACGTGGCAAGGAGTTGAAAGGTTCAGAGTGAAAGATACCCGCTGATTCGTCATTTTTCGTCGGTTGCTTCTCCCCGGGACACCTGCTGGAACACACATGAACGTATTATTTATAATGTCAGGAACATCGTACATGTATTCATTGCTGCAGTAGTAAAAACGAAAAATCTAAAACACGCGCGCAGACAGTTCTCTTTCTTTCATGTGTTTTCGTTCTTGGCGGCTGGTGCGCCCCTCATCCCCACTCTACCCTTTACCTTCACCTGGTATACCTTAGAGTTCTGCAACGCAACGCTGAGCTTAAACTATCGTACGTACATGCGTGCCGCCGCGTTAGCAGGATGCCTGGCCCTATCGTGTTCGGCGGTTCTCTCTTTGGCAAGCGCGCGAGACATTGAAATAGTCGAAGATCCAGCTGAACCGTCTCCAGAAGGCCCGGGGCAACACTTGGCCGTAATCGTCCCAGTTTATCGAGGCGACCTTTCTCGAGCGGTGTCCTCCCTGAAGCGATGGCCATCCACGTGCTCGCCCCTGACCGAGCGCAACGCCGACCTCGTCCTGTACTACGCGGAGGGGGAGGAGGATGCTCCTACGGTGACTTCTGCCGTGGAAATCATCCGCGAGACTGCAGGCCGTTGTTTTGCGCAAACACGCCTTGTGTACGCTCACCTGAGTGAAGAGGTGGGAAGGTGCCATTGTATTAGAATATTGATAGCGGTGTCTGGACTGTGTTGGTACCCCCGTCTATGTGATAAGTTCGGTGGATAAAGTTGAAGCACGGTAGTCCGCGCATAGGCAGCTTATGCGTGTGCGTTCTTTGCATTGGACGGTTTCTTTTACACGTCGACATCTATCACACACACCGTGTTTTCCTTACCGACGTCGCACACGGCTGCGCGCGATCTATCTAAGTACGCTGTACTCATTCAGATGTGTATGCGCTTATTTCAAGTATACTTTCCGGCCGAGCGTGTGAAGGCTAACGCCGCAATCCATCATACATACATCAGCAGTGTTGAACGCTCCTTGAAGCAACTTTTCCCCAGAGCGCGAATTGAAGATTATCCTGCGGTGGGTTGCATCCTGCCGGTTTTATTCCTGGGGTTTGCCCGGCTCAACCTATTTAGGACTGCACTTCCGTTGAGAGTAGACAAAACTCAGATTCTGCTGTATGTGGCTGACCCAACCGGGACTGCAGTCCTAAATCCCGTTCAAAATGTAGCACCCACCGACCAGCCGTAACTCGAAGGCTAGTTATAGTACGTGTTCGTGTGACTACAGATCACGGTCACCCCATCATCGCCTGCTAGTCGATAGTGCCTCGGTTGGTGAACAAAAAACATACGTACATTCGTAGGAGCGTCATCTGTCGGCGCATAAATCTGTACAGGTCAAGTCAGGACATGTATGTGGGGTAATGGTATCATATGTCGTGCCTACGGCAGTACACAAGTACGTGGCATGTTTTGAATTTTTTTGGGAGTCAAGAATTTCAAGCAGATGTCTTTTTACATTCACAAATATACAACTTAGAATCATCTGCTCGGCGACGGCCGCTACTCTGTATACCGTATACAACATACAGTAGCTTTGAAGAGCATATCTATGCGACGTTGATATCACAGCAAGCCGCGAGCCATAGGCAGAATACAGGGATTATGAATTGTTGTCGCGTTGTGCTGCCCGGCTTGTACATTTGTTTTGATTCCTGTTCTCACACGATCTCATGGCTATAATCTAGCCCGTGATAGCACGACACAGACCGCTCCGACCTTTCTGGAGTGGAAGGAAAGAGAGGAGAGAAAACACGGACAAAATTACAAAACGTGAACCGTTTTGTCGACTAATCCGCAGCGTCTCGCTCGGTCCCTCGCCGGGTCAATTTAGGTATTAGCGTAGATAGATGCGGAAATAAAAAGTACCAACAGCGTAGTAGACGAATCGCCTTTAATGTTTATGATGTCTACGTCCTATATCACAATATCAAAAGCCGGAGATCCTTCGGGGGAGATCCTTCGGGGACTCTACCGCATCCCAGGATGGGAGTACCATTTATTGTCGAGCCACTTCGAACTAATAAAAACAAATATGATCGGGGAGCACATTGTTCTTTTCCGTTCCCATTTGTTTTGCTATATTCTCCTTCTCTCTCCATCGCAGGAGTAGCTCAGATCCGGGGTCGCACAAAAGGCGCTTACCCCCCCTCCCCACCACGGCTCGTGTTTTGCTTTTCATCGTGAGCAGACAGCTCCATCCAGTCCTTTCTTTTCTCGTCGACTCTCGACGAACTGCAACCTATTCATTGCGTGTTTTCCGGCACCTATGCGGTCTACTTACGAAGCTCTTGTTTCCTCGTTTACCGGTCTGTTAACTACCAGATACGTGGTATGAATTTGTGTTCCCAAGATGAAAGTCGTTTTATCAGCACCCGCCCTTGGTAAGACAATATATGATTCGCCCCTCTCATTTTTCTCGAAGCCACTCAAGCGGCCCCGAAAGCAGGCTGTGCTCGGTTTGCCCCGACGGCGCCCAGTGCTTTGTGCTCTGCTCTCGTCGTTTCTTCTTCCCGATCACTTCGCGATGCGCAATTGAATCCGGAACGAATACGATATCAATTTCATCGTCTGCTACCGACGCTAGCAGTAGTGTAGCACTATTAATAGATTAATAGTAGTCACTATTTACAGTATTAATAGGAGTGTTGGTCCTGATATACGGGCATAGCGGGCATATGACACAGCAGCAACCAGTGGCGCCTACTTTATTCAAGAAAATGGTTGGCACGCATTTTGTACGACACATGACGGGTATTGCAATTTATACTGGTTGACTGTGTCATATTTGCTTATACTTCTGGTTAGGGTGTCTTCTTATTCATCTCTTTACACGGTTGACCCTCAGCCGTTGTCTCAATTAAGTGGTAACCTCCTGTCGCGCGCAGCAACAGCCGTGAGAATTATACCTTTTGCCAGCACACCCTTTTTCCGTGATAGTTCAAGATCCCATCTAAAACCAAAGACACGAAGTACATGCTCTCATGGTATACTTCATGTTTAGTACCAGGTATGAGACTGAGATGACACACGCAAATTAGAGAAGGATTAACTGTGATACCACGGTATGTACGTGATAAGTGCGCGGTTCCAGGTACTTTGCCAATTTTTACCTTCTTGCCTTCCGTCTGGTATTCTGGTGATATCCTCGTTTATGTTGGTCCATCAGCTGGACAAAACATGGTATTTTGGAGTGATCGTCCCTGCAAACAGTAACCTTGCCCTCGGGACTCGGCCTGCGCCCTGACTGCATGAACATATGTTTGATTTGTTTTTTTTTCCTGCTTTCTTTTCTTTTGCGTTTACGTGTTTTTCTTCTTGATTATTATTTTTGTTTTTATTTCGAATGTGCTCGTAATGAGGCGCGCGAAGCGCGCAAAAAGCGGGCGAGCCTTTTTTTTCTTGGAATTTTCCAAGAAAAAAAAGCCTCTTCATAGCGGCTCGGATACGAGCGTGGGGTGCCTTGTTTTGAGTTTTTCTGTACGTGTGTGTGTGGGTGTGTGTGTGATTCAACATTTTTGTTTGGGCAACGTTTGACCACCGCCCTCGACGCACACCGCACCAATTCCAGTCCCGGCGGGCTCTGTGGACGCGCACACACAAAAGAGACCTCCTGGTGCTGGTGCGGTGGTAAGTCGTTCACAGTAGCTCGAGCTAGGCGTGGAAACGTGTGTAGGCACATGTTGGTGCTGGGCCATGTTGAAAAAACACAGAACCAACAACACATTATATTTTGAAACCCAGCTAACTCTACGAGTACTCGTAGGTAGGCAGACTGTGCCTGTCCACAGCAACGAGCGTTCGGGCCATGTCCCCGGGACATGCTGCAGACCCACCCTCCTGCTGATGAGGGGACTGAGAAGCAGGAGAGTATCTGCTGTATAGTTGTTGTACAGCAGTAGTAGTAGTAGTAGTGGTGGCACTGCTAGAAGCTCTGCTGGACACGTCAGATTGTACATTTTTCGTCTTCAACTTACGTGAGTTCGGGACCAGGAAACACATGTACGAAGGGTTCACACACAAGCCGAGCGTACGACGACGCTGACCTGGCCTCGTGTGTCCTACTGCTGCTGCTGTTTTGCTGCCGGAGAAGCTCTGCTGTAGATGTCGTACATCAGTAGTAGCGGTGGCACCTGCTACCTGCTACGAGAAGTTCTCTCTTGGACAGAGCATGTCGAGTGCAGATTTTTCGTCTTGAAATTATTATGCCGAATTTCGAGTTCAAAACCAACTTAGGACAAAATCGAGTACGTGTATAAAGGGTTCAAGGGTTTAAATTAACAAGCCGAGCGTACAGCGACGCTGACCCTGGCGTCGTGTGTCCTACTGCTACTGCTGCTGCTGTTTTGTTGCTGGAGAAGCTCTGCTGCTGTAAATCAGATGTCGTACATCAACTGAGTAGCGATGGCACCTGCTGCCTGCTATGAAAAGTTCTCTCTCCTGGACAAAGTATGTCGGGTGCAGATTTTTCGTCTGCAAATTATGCCGAATTTCGAGTTCGGAACCAACACAGGACAAAATCGAGTACGCGTACAAAGGGTTCAAGGGTTAGATTGACAAGCCGAGCGTACAGCAACGCTGATCCTGGCTTCGTGCGTCCTACTGCTGCTACTGCTGCTACTGCTGCTACTGCTGCTGCTATTTTGTTGCTGGAGAAACACTGCTGCTATGCTGCTGTAGATGTTGTACATCAGTGCAAGTAGCAAGTAGTGGTGGCACCTGCTACGAGAAAGCTCTTTCTGTTGGACAAAATTTTTCAAATACGTAAGAGATTTTTCGTCTTCACAAAATATGCCAGAAAATATTTTGCAATTTCACCACTCGTCCGTTTATCGAATTTCGTCAATTCGTTCTTCTCGTGCATTCTTGTAACAGCAGTAATAGTACCTTTACGCTGATGTACCAGTCATTATATTTCATACATCAACTGTATTATTAATAGTAATACTGTAAGGTCGACGCAGTGTGTGTACGAGTACAGCTGCTGAGCCGTAGTAGTGGTGGTCCCTCCATAGCGCTGGGCGAGCGCAGAGAGCATATATAGTTCCGTTCCCCTCGCTGTCTCGACAAAGCATGTTGCGAGGCATGCCCTATCAGGCACATAGTGAGCATAGGGTAGTCTTTCTGGCGGGTGTTAGGCTGGACTCACCTCAACGAGTGATACCTTGTTACTGCTGCGTGTGGCCGCGAGGCTCAGCTGCCAGAAGAGTTGGGTCGTACGTGGTGCGTCAGGCACGGACACCTACGATTCGTGCGTCTTTTTTTTAGGCTGCAGCAGCAGAGCAGCAATAATCAATCGGGATGTCTGTGCGCGGAGGCAGGCGCCACCACAGGTCAAACTACAGCACAGTCTATAGCGCCGGTAGGAGGCTGGATTCGACCACGAAGGAGGAGGGAGACAGAGCGTCGACGAGCGGGGAAGAGACGGATTGAACTCAACATGCGTGAGAAATTTTGTTTTTCAGATCACAACCGCAAGTGCGAGGAGGATTTTGATTTTCGAGACGGGGGGGGGAGGGGATCCGACCGGAAGAGAGTGGCAACGAGAGCATATTCAAAGGACCTGGTCGATTGGGCTAAGGCGATGAGACGGCCATGAGGAACGGCAGCAGGACGGCACGCGGAGACCCAACTTAGGGTTACTCGCATTACAAAAGAATTTCACGACGATATTTTATGAACTGAGACGACGTTCTCCGCGACGTTCTTTCACGGCGTTTTGTAAAAAATACGGCCGTGCATGTAGCTTCGTACATCATACGAACGCCATATGCTCCGAATGACCCGCTACATACAACCCCAAGCATATCCTGCTGCGGTACCGCCGCCTGCGTTATTCCCCCCCTGCTCATCCTCGTCCTTGTGATCTGCCTCCTCCACCCCGCTCGAACCTCCTACCACTGTGACAGCAGCAGCTCCCCCCACTCCTCGTGCTCACAAATTACAACTCCGGTGAGAGTCCCAGCGAGCCAATTTGAAAACTATCACCCAGACACTCAGAAGAGCTGTTGCTCCCGGTCGCCCTCACTGGCCCAACGCCACCCCCCTCCACCCCCAGTCCGGCATGCTGCGGCTCTCCATACCCTTCGCGACGGCCTAGGCTCTGCGGGATGCGAGTGCGAAGGGAATGTCTTGCGCTCGCTGTTGGTGTGGTTGCATACCCCTTGCTGCGTGCACCCGAGGACATGTTTCCGTCGACAAGAAACTCAACAGGCGATCAGCGCAGAGCTGTAGATGGGTCGCACCCAAGCAGAAAGCAGTATCTCCTGCGGTGCCGGCCGGCCCCACGTTGAAGCGGTATTGTCGTCGTGGTATACACTGCTGCTGTGGATTGCTTTCAGCGACCCAGACGAGGGATACCAAGGTTGGGATATATGTGGAGTAGGGGGGGATGGGCTGGGTGCGGTCTGTCCGCAGCTGTTCATCCTCACGACGAAAAAAAAACAGGCCGTAAAAGTACCTCTCGTGAGATTTTTTCGTCGTGGTAAAATTCACAGATTTTCGAATTTTTACGGATAATAAAGCGGCGTAACCTCGAGACGTCTTTTTTTTTTTTCCCCAGACGACGATCTTCGCGACGTTTTTTTTTTCACGGGGAAACCCTATAGTATGTACTCGTTATTTTCGTTATATCTTACTGGTCTTTGTAGTGTTGGCGAGTTGTAAAAAAGGAGGAGGGGACGAGCCTCTCGTCGGCTGGCAAAAAAAGCAGCACGCGAGGCTCGTAAGAGGCGGAAGGCGGCACTTGTGGTGGTAGCGACCTACAATGTGCGTACCCTGGCCGTAAAGGGGAAGAACGGGTACGGGCATGACGAGTGCGTACTTGCGAAAGGACGGCAACTCGGTTGTGACTTCATTGGTCTGCAGGAAACCCGACGGTCCGGCAACACGAGATTTCGTGCAGCTGGATACCAAGTTTTTTGTTCAGGTCAGGAAAAAACAGCAGCGAGACAAGGGTTGTATGGGGTAGGTTTAGCAGTAAAAGACTCAATATGCCGTACGTCTAAGTTCACTCAGCAGTTTATTGACGAACGACTTATGTCTATGCGCTTTGAGTTGGACGGTCGGTGCGATGCGGTTAATTTCGTCGTTGCGTACGCCCCAACTGATTGTACCAAAGACTCCAAGCAGAAAGGCATGTTCTGGCGAAAGTTGGAGGACCTGGTTGAGCAGATTCCTGCTAAAGAGTGTTTGTTTGTGCTTATAGATGCCAATGGGCGAACTGGGGGGAGGATAGAAGGGTGCGGTGATGATGAATGTAGGGTGCTCGGAGCATACGGACGAGATGTTCGTAGTGATAACGGCAAACGGCTTTTGTCGTTCGCTACCAGTTGTAAGCTAGCGCTCACCAACACATTTTTCAGCACGCGCAAGGGCGGAATATCGCATACATACAACGGCACCAGCCTGAATGATCGTAAGCGAATCGACTACATCCTAACTCGTCAAGTCCACCGACCTAGAGTACATAATGTTACAGTCGTCCCACAGCCCCCACCACCTGCTAAGGCTGATTCAGACCATAACATCGTGTACATCAAGGCCCGACTTAGTGGTCACTTTTCGTCTAACCGAAGATTGCTGAAACCCCCAAAACGCCGAGAATTCGACAGGCAGCTTTTCTTATCCGATGGAGAGCGTCGACACCGAATAGTCGAGAGGGTCGTTTCCACTCTTAACCAACCTACCCAGCCTCGTAACACGTCTGGCGTGGTTGAGTTTTTCACCACAACTGTCATGAATGCTGTTGAGAAAGAGGTGCCACCTCCACCACGTCGCCACCACCGAAACGGTTGGTGTGAGACCCCCGAAACGGTGGCCGCTTTCAAAGTAGCATGGACAGCGAGGGAGGATGCGAGACAGCTCCTGCGTGTCTACCCCCGAGATAGTACAGCGTGGAAGAAGTTGAGATCCGCCTGTGCGAATCTGCAGGAAGTGGTCGCCGCAGGAGTCAATGCGTATTTTGAAGAGTACCTCGCTGAAACCGAGAAATTCCTCGCGAGTTCCGATCAACGAGGGTTCTACAAGCACCTGAAGAGTACGGTAGGGTTGCAAGGTACGAAAGCGAGGAGTGAACAGTTTATCATGGACGAGGATGGCACGCTGTTGCGAGATCAAGCGCGAATTCGTGAAAGATGGGCGGGGCACTACCACAAACTATTGAACACGAAATCGCTGAAACTTGACCCCACGATCATCGACCTAGTGCCACCACGACCGCTGAAACTATCCCTTGGAAATGAACCATCCATTGACGAGATGATGGAAGCAGTGAAGGGTATGTCAAACTGGAAAGCCGTTGGACCAGATGGTCTCCCGGTCGAAGTACTGAAACTTGACCACCCCGCTTTCGTGCAGTATTTTCACAGTATCCTTGTTAACGTTTGGGTAACGGGAGAAGTCCCCCAGCAATGGAAAGATGCGATCATAAAAACCCTTCATAAAAAGAAGGATAGAACTGATTGCAACAACTACAGAGGTATTTCGCTTGTTGCTCACGCAGGCAAGGTGTTGCTGAAAATCGTTGCGTCCCGTCTAAGCAGCTACTGCGAGACCGAGCATATACTCCCTGAAGAACAGTGTGGCTTCCGCCCCGCACGGTCAACAGTCGATATGCTGTTTGTCGTGCGCCGGTTGCAGCAGCTCGGGCGGCAGAAGAAAATCCCCCTGTACATGTGCTTTATCGACTTGCAGAAAGCGTACGACTCTGTCGACCGAGAACTGTTGTGGGAGGTACTCACACGCCTTGGTGTACCAACCAAGATGCTCACAATCATTCGCAATTTTCACGAAGGCATGCGGGCTCGCGTGCGTGCGGATGACGGTGAACACTCGGACTGGTTCAATGTATCCCAGGGACTGCGGCAAGGCTGCGTACTATCGCCGTTACTGTTCAACGTGTTCTTCGCCGCTGCGATACACATCGTGCTGGTACGCTTCAGCAAAGACGAATGCATCGTAAGGGATTTGGTTCATCTCGAAGAGGACAGGGTTGTCGGAAAAGAGGAACCGATGGCATGCGTGCAAAGGGCTGTGTGGGGCATGTTGTATGCAGACGATGCAGGAATAGTCTCGAAGTCGGCGGAAGGCCTTGCGAGAATGATGACAGTCATCGTGACTGTCTTCGAAGCAGTAGGTCTCACGGTATCCGAGAAGAAGACAGAGACGATGCTCCTACGAACACCGGATCAGACGTTTACCACCTCACCGCTCGCGATCGAAGCTGCAGGCCAAAAGTATAAACAGACGACCCAGTTTTTGTACCTAGGAGGCATTATCCACGAGAACGCTGACCTCTCCTTCGAAATCGAGCGACGAATCCGTCTGATGCGGGCATGCCTCAAACGGTATGGTCCGGAACTGTACGATAGGACGAACGCACCGCTTAGTCTGAAAGTCCGGATGCTGAAGGCCGAGGTGATTGAGACCTTGCTGTACGGTTGCGTGACGTGGACCCTCAATGCGGACCACTTCGCCAAGCTTCGATCAGCCCACCACGAAGTCCTTCTGCGAGTCATTGGTTTCCAGCGCCGACTACGCACCGACCACACCACCCTCTCGTATGCGAAGGCGCTCAGGATAACACAATGCGAAAGTATCGAAACGACCATCCGTAAACGGCGACTCTTCTTTGCGGGGGCTGTGGTGCGGCAACACGAGGGGCGATTGCCCAGTCGGTTGATGTTCGGGACGATCGCTGGTGGGGGGAGCCCGAAACCAGGCGGGCAGCCTAAGACTTGGCCTAGGGCAATTGCTGAGGACCTTAGAGTGTTCAAAGCCTCAGAGGGATCAACGGAAGACTCCCCCTTAGTCTTTGGAGTTGGGACCGCACTGTGGCCCACTGCAGCAAAACAGACGGGAAAGTGGTACCGGGGAATCCTCGAAGCAGCTGAACAGTTCATGGGCAGGTGGCACGAGGCTGAGGCAAAGCTGAGTAGACAGCGCCGTGCATCCGCTGCAGGTAGTGTTAGAGGGAATGGGGGGAGGGGTAACAGCAGGAGGGGTAGAGGGAACACCGTACAAGTGTATAGGGGCAGGGGGGGGAACAGGAGGAGTAGAAGGGAAACCGCGGTAGAAGAGAGTAGCAGAGAGACCGCAGATAGGGTAGCAAGGTACCAGGCCGACTAATAGGTTGGACGTTTCTTTGCTACTCGTACCGCCAACTGCTGCGGCCGTTCGGTATGCATTTTGATTTTTTTCCCTTCTTATCCTTATGAAAGAAGTACTACATAGTGGGTGGGTGACGAGCGTATTTTGGCCCACTCACTATTGCTCTTTTTACTTAGTTAAGTGTTCACCGGGATGCATAGTCCCCTTTTTCCTTCTCGTATCTTTCCCCTTGCACGTCCCTTTTGGCTCATGCTCGGGGTAAGTATGTATGTGTCTGAGCTTTGGCTTCCCATTTTATTTATTTATTTGGGATTCTTCTCCTTTTCTTTTTCTTTTTCTTGTTCTTTTTCGGTTTGGTTTTTTCGTTGCTTCTCTTTCTTTATGGTGTATTTTGGTTGCTGGCGTATGTATGTATGTTGTGTCGGCCGCACCTAGTGCGAAGGCATGGTATTACGTAGGCTATTAATGCATTACGGTGTGTTATCTCTGTGTCGTAGTCTGTGACCACAGAGCTCGTATCTTTCTAGGGTGAAGAATCAGCACGGACACTGGGCTTGCTGGATGTCGACGAGTAGAAGAACGGTTTAATGTGAAGAACACACACACATACATGTGAGAAATGACCCCAGCAATAATCAAGGATGGGTATCATAGCTGTGCAGCTCTTTCGGTCAGACGGTCCGGGAAGAGATAGCAATCGTTGGTACTTGTGTGGTGGTTTTGGGTTCGATTTCTTCTTTTTTTTTCATTGCATGTCCGCGAGTTGTCATTCCGACGGCACCCCAGACAGCAGGCGTGTTCCTCTCCGTGTTCTCATATAACACGTGCTTCGTAGGGTGCAGGCAGCACACAAGACAGCAACCGCTGTAGTCAGTAGCCACAAGTTGGTCAGTGGTGGGAACGGCGAGGACTATGCTGTCGTTGAGAGGTATACTTGTACCCGCCGCCATGTTAGTTCAGTTTCCACATTGAGTTCATCTTGGTGCGGCTTCTTCGTCTTGTGAATTTTTAAGCAGCAAAAATTCGATTTGTACGTTTTTTCGGATCTTCCTGAGGCTCCAGTATACTATGTTATTGTGTTTACACGGATTCCTTCATCGAGTTAATATGAGAACACCAACAATATTTTCCGGCGTCCCCGGTGGCTTGGTAGGTGGTCCGCGTGCCTTTCAAGATCAATTTCGTGGGTTCAAGTCTCACCGAGTGCATGCTCATAGCGACTTTTTCTTGCAATACAAATTGATAAGCGGAAAGCGCGAAAGCGTGAGTTGGCTACATTCGATGAAAATCGACGAGCAGTGGGAATGCTGAACCCTATGCGCGACAAAAATAAAGGCACGTACCGGGGGAGAGAAGGGACGACACCTGTGACCACGGCTTGTCCAGAAGATCGTCGAGGGTAAAACCTCCTACGGCGAGTGGGCTGGGAAGTAAAAGTGATAGATAAACAAAAAAAAAAAAAATTGCCGGCGTCCCCGGTGGCTTGGTTGGTGGTCCGCGTGCCTGTCAAGATCAATTCGTGGGTTCAAGTCTCACCGAGTGCATGCTCATATTAATAGCGACTTTTTCTTGCATAAAAAAGTGATAAGCGGAAAGCGCGAAAGCGTGAGTTGGCTACATTCGATGAAAATCGACGAGCAGTGGGGATGCTGAACCCTACGCGCGACAAAAAATAAAGGCACGTACCGGAGGGGAGAAGGAACGACACCTGTGACCACGGCTTGTCCAGAAGATCGTCGAGGGTAAAACCTCCTACGAGTGGGTTGGAAAGTAAAAGTGATGAAAAATAGCCTGTGAAATAGCTTGACACAGACGGGATTATCCTTTTTAGAACTAACTCCTGTCTCGTTTTGGGGACAATCAAATTCTAGGTAGTTTATCTCCCAAACGCAACTGCAGTCCTTCCTAAACAGGATAACGAGTGTAGCAGTTTGCGGAGCAGTGCCGGTTGCCGCCACAGCAGTAAGTGCCAATATTTTGTGGGCTGGTCTTACCGGCACTGACGAGGTACCATTACTGCCCGTACCAGACGGAGCCCAAATCAAACAAGTCGCCTGATTTTTAAACCACAAAAGAGAGCAACAAAAAAGCGTGACATGCGGGTGTGTTCGATGACGTCGGCATCTCAATATTAATTTCCATAAACAACGTCATCAGCTGTCGGGGTCCGGCTTTCATCTATAATATATACAAGATTCCCCTCCGGGAGGTTCCTTTGTATTGTTAGGGAAGTGGCGATAGAACGAAACAATACTCTAGGCCTAATCTTCTCAGACGAGCGTTTCGAGCCGTAAGTCGGACTGGGAAATCGTGCGAAAATTGTCTTGTCTTCATCTACTTTTTGCGTGTTAGCGCGTCTTAGATTCGTCTTAGCGCGTCTTAGATTCGTCTTGGCACGTCTGAGATTCGTCTTGGCACGTCTAAGATTCGCAGATTCGTCTTGGCAGCACTAAGACAGACTTTATGTCGAAAAATAGCAGATAGTTCAACAGGGTACGGGTTCATCAATACAGCAACCACACAACAATGTAAAGCGGCGGTAAATACCCGGCAATAGTACAAGTATTAAGCTACCTGATAAGTGCGAATATTACGTACATTGATAGTTGGAACGGTATTATTACGTACTACTCGTGGTAGCTCCTTGTTTAGTTGGCATTCGACGAGACAACAACGTATAAGAGTACATATTAATAGTTGATGCCAGGTAGTACCTGGTGTATTTGAACATGTGTACTTGTGCATTAGTACATACGTACCCATATTTTGAGGGAAAGCTCCGAAATCGCATTGCGAATAAAAGGCACCAAGGTACTCGTACCTGGTTTTAGTGTATCGATCGGTTTCTTTCTACAAGTACGAATAGCATACTGAATATCGTACCGTCAGCGGCCGTGGATACCAACACACTCAAATATATACTTGTACGTAATAATACTATCAATAACAACCTAGGAAACCGCCCACGGAACCAGAAGGCAGAAGGAGAGAGCTGCAGGTGTCTAAACTATCCCGTTTAAAGAACACGTCGCTATGTCACTGGTACTGATGTACCATCCACGGTGTAAAAATACCAACGAACTCGCGCAAATAAAACTATACGATATTGTTTACTTGCTGTAATGAAACACGAACGAAACCGAGACTGCTCACGGAATACAGAAAAAAGAGCAGCAATAATTGTCCTATGTTATGCGTCCAAGAGTACGCAGTATGTTACCTGGCACTGATGTACCACGGTAGTAGTCGTCCTATACTATGTCGTTCAAAGAGCACGTTGCAACCTGGTACTGATGTACCACCCACGGTGTAAGAATACCAACAACAGAATATTTTATTTTGCACAAACCACTATAATAATAGTAAAACTACTACCGGCGCGAAGTACCGTATGTACTTTTTGGGTGCTTGGATGGTGCAGTGTGGAGTGTGATGGTGTGTGGTGTGGTGTGTTTGGCGGGAACTTTGGTTGTGTATACTATCACGGGGGTCCATAGTAAACAGGACCAAACATTGCTAGTAAAAATATATAAATATATAGGTTTTTATGTATACCATAGGTCCTATTAACTATGGACCCCCGTAATAGAGGTGGGAAGAGAGAGATCAGAAATATATCATGTTTTGTTTTTCAAAATAGTAATGCCATACTCGAAAATCCGGGGGACCGGGTTCGATGTCCCCGGTGAAAGGGAAAAAAAAAAAAAAACGCATGGAGGCCCGAAAAAAGAAGGTTCGAAAGAAGCAAGTTGGAGCAGTCGATTCAACTGCCGTCCTTGCTGTGTTTCCGTCTATTTCCACAGCTCGCTGTGGTCGTGTCGACACCCTATAAGACGCCTCGACCGGCGCCTGGTGCGCTCTAAGACGAATCTAAGACGTGCCAAGACGAATCTAAACGTGACAAGACGAATCTAAGACGTGCCAAGACGCCATATAGCGAGTAAGAAAGATGTGCCTCTCTCTGAGAAACGGATTAAGACGAACTTTAAGACACGTCTTAGAAGTTTGGGCCTACAATACTCGTATGAAATACCTGCACACCTGTTTGAACTATTACGGGGAACCATAGTTAATAGGACCAAATATTGTTCTTAAAAATATGACAATATATAGGTTGTTGTGTGTACCGTAGATCCTATTTATTATGGCCCCCCGCAATATCAAATAACTGCATCCACCGATCATTTGAGAACACATCACATTTTTGAAGATAGACTTATGACTGGATATCCTGTTATTGTTAGTGGAAATAGTGTGGGATCATTTCGACAAAATACAAAAGAGAGTGGATAATTATTGATCAGATCCTGAACAGATGACTCGCGGCGATCAATGCAATGCTTGCGGTGTAAACGTAAGTACGAAGAGTTGCGTGACGTCGAGGTTACGACACATTACTGTCTGACCGGCTGAGTAAAATTCAGCACATATATATGACATGATACGACAGCAGATTCAGACTCTGATGATACGCGTACTGCGCCACAGGAACGTGTAGAGTACCTGGTCCGTACAATTAACTGCATGTAAAGCGCAGTACTGCTGAAAAATGCAATGCGATACGATACGACAGCAGAAACAACGCGCGCTGCGACAAATGGAGACGTGCTGCTGCCCTTTTAGTTGGCTCATCTATAGGATATCTATCGGTTAACACAGTGGAGGAAACACAACAAACGGAGAGTAATAATAACTGTACGTATATATTTTTGGTACGTACACGATGCTTGTACGAGCGATTTATTGTACTGGACTCAGCGAACGTACACAATGCGGGGATGATCGGCGGGGAAAAAAAAAAGCCGGTCACACTGCATGCAGCAGGTACGTGCACTGCCAATGCCGCGTTGACAACAACAAACACTACTACGGTACCGAGTATACTGAGGGCACAGCGCGGACCTGTACATGCATGCGCACATTACGCTGCCTGTTGCTGCTGCTGTTGGCGCACTCCGCTGAGCACAGCTGTGGCAGTGGCAATTTTAGAGTACACACAGCAATAATACGCAGAAGCAGTAGGAGGAAGGGAGGTGATGATAGAGGTATAGGTACGTCAACCTGGGAAGTATCTACGTACGATGAAGAAAATTATGGCACCTGGTATTAACTCTCGGCAGACTGTGAAATACGGACCGCAGGCTCCGATGAACACAACCGCTGGTAGCCATACTGCGCATATACATTCTGAGTGTGTTGTACACTCACGGCGTGTTGGCGACAGCGTTGTAAAGATGGGATATGTGCATGTTATCTGTAGTGTGCCTGGTATATGTCCGGACTGTGTGCTCACAGCTCATGAGAGCTCATATGAATAGCAGGTGGTAGGGAAGAAACACACAACATGCATGCATGATTATACCGGTACGTACGTACAAAGTTAGGCATCTTGTACTTATCTGATCGTCCTATCTGATCGTCCTATCTGATCCCGTTTGCAAAAAACCTTTGAGCGCCCGCCACACGCTTCAGAGTGCATGGATCGCGCCAAGGCTTCGACCAATTGTTTCCGGCCAGGCTCCCCGTATCCGAGTGCTTGATGTTTCGATGAAAAGTGCTCTTACGAAGAGAAAGTTTGGCAAAATTACGAAACTTGGACTAACGCTACGACAACATACATACATATATTGTTTTCACACTTTGTTTCTGCAGATATCGAAGATATCAAGGATCTGCGGGTTGTTTTATTGCGAGAAACATAGGTCACTTGGGGCCACCATATCACATCTACCACCAGGCACAGATACCAGCGTCCCCGGTGGCTTGGTAGGTGGTTTACGCGTGTGCCTACCAAGATCAATTTCGTGGGCTCGAGCCTCACTGAGTGCAAGCTCGCAAGGACTTTTCTTTGTATAATAATTGACTATATTAGCGGAAGCACGAGAGCGTGAGGCAGCATATTCATTCGATGAAAATCGACGAGCAGTGGGAATGCTGAACCCTATGCGCTATAAAAAATGCAGGCACGTACCGGGGGGGGGGGGGAGGGACGACACTTGTAGCCACGACTTGTCCAAAAGATCACTAAGTGTAAGACCTCATACGGGTAAGGGTCGATCTTGGCGTGCAGTGTCTGTCAGGTTTACAGTATTTTCCGAAATATTGCTATTATCCCGATTTTTTTTTCGGAAAAAAGCCAAAAAGCTCCGACTCCTAAAAATGACGTCTTGAAGTTTCTACTTTTTTTTATTGAAAATTTAGGTACAAGGCTGCAGAGGGTCGCCGCTCGAGCTGCGCCATCACTCGCGACGGCGCAGGGCTGACAAAAGATGTTCATAAGGTCGTTCGCTAGACATTGCCGAACGTAGAAGGCGCACTAGCTTTCTGTGTTCTCGTGACCGAGTTCACAAGGTGACCGCACCGAGGTGGCCGACCGACTGAGCTCGGTGAGGGCAATAATAGCTGAAGCTTTGTCGCGTTGGGCGTTGTGGTGTGACGTGTCGGTGATGGATTTCAGTCCCCAAGGAACCGACACCTGCCTATGAGCCATGCCGATGGCGGTGGCACCACCGCTCCAATGGGTTTCTGTGAGCGCAGCCGCTGTAGTGACGGTTCTATGCCGGGTGGACGATAGTTTTGCGAACCAACTGAGGCACGTCTTCGATAAAAATCAACCCTCGCTGAATTTAGCGAAAATGCTGAAATTTCAGAGAAAAACAGTATATATAAAAGGCGCTTCGCTCAGGAAGGAAAACTACGTCATATTATGCGAAGCGCACAGAGGCCCATGATTGAATATTGTTTTTTTTATGGCCCCTGTAGTTAGCTGCAAAGTGGCGACTTGATAATGTCAAGAGTCCCGCCGCCATCCTCCAGGAGAAAACAGCTCGGACGCCACATACGCTTCGGGTCGCGGGCGGTTTTACGCTACGCTCGCTCACATACATACATGTCGCACGTACGTACATGCCCCAGGTAGAGTACTTATTTTCTTCTTTCGATATGCTGTGTCTGTACTCCTATGTGCGAAAGACGAAGCACAGCACGGCACAGCAGCACACAGCAAAAACAATGAAAATTAAACCGAAAATTTCTGAAAGAAACAAATTCCCTGTCACCTTTTGCCTTCCGGTATAATAAGTTGCCACCTGATTGGAACACCTTGTGCCAGCCGAAAAGAAAAATTGAAAAAAAAGAAAATCAAACAGCAGAGCTTCGCTCTCAGCCTCGTACGCCGCCCGCCCCTCTCGCGACCGTCTTACCATCGATTCGACCCGGGTAAGGCTTTCCTCCCTCTCTTCCACAGTAAGCCCCGAAACCCGCCTCGCGTGAAGCCCGGTGCTCACCGTGGACCTCGTTTGCCAGCTCGACAATGTTGCTTCTCAAACGGGTGTACACCCCTCTCATGATTCCATCCCGGTCGCAAAAATAAGCACGGCTTGAATAATATCTCAAAATCCCGAACGGCCCTTAAATACTCCTACGTACACTATAAAAAATCACAAAAGGAAGCCAGACAGAGACTATTGATGCACCCCTCGTGTTTCGAGGCACACGCGACGCCTAGGCACGAAAGCGGCGACCGCGCTCCTTGCAACTCCCCCTCTACCCGCCAGCACCCGCTGACACCCGCGACGGTGCCGGGTTCGCCCGCGGATCCGGACTCGGAGTACACGCGCGCACACGAAACTAAGGAAGAAAAAAGGAAAAAAGAACTGCAAGTATACGAAGAAAAATTGGGAAAAAAAAAGACCCGCTGGAAAACATGCACAACTTGTATTACAGTATATGATGCCAAAACCTTCAGAAAAGCAAGTAGGTGGATGAATGTACTGTTGTTGCAGTACTGGTACAAAAAAGGTATAAAGTGAATTTAAAACAACTGACTTTTCGTACCAGTGCATTCATCCACTGCCATCTTGCTTCTTTTCTGAACATACTGAAGTATAATATTCTACTTGTGTGTTTTTACCCAAGATAAAGAGTTTGGGCGCACTTACGTGTGACGTGCGTTCACACCTCGACATTTCGCAACTACTGCCAATGCTTGGGAGCATAAAACAAAGCATGTTCGAGAAAATACTGCCATTATTATAGGTAGTTCGTACACTTGCTTTGTTTGGGGGTTTCTGTACGCGCGGCATACTGCAAGTATAAGTACTCCCAGTATTTTGAGGTTCTGTACTACTTCAGAATCTACTGCGTATACTTTCGGGCTCGCCCTAATGCGGGGTTCGCTACTGCTGCTGTCGCGGATACTCCAAGTTGTGCTTCAAGTATTTCGGGGTTCTGCACCGCGGGTACTACAAAGTATTCTAGTCTGTTAATATTACGGGGGTCCATAGTTAACGGGATCAAATTTTGTTAGTAAAAATAGGTAAATATATAGTTTTTAATGTATACCATAGGTCATATTAACTATGTACCCCCGTAATAGCAGTAATTTCGTCCGTTGGTAGTGTTCGTACTGCTTCTGCGAGACTCAGTACTCGCAGTACCAAAATACCCTCAATATGCCCAGTATGTACTTCGAGTATGTGATGTATACTTTAACCGTCTGTGCACCATGTCGACAATTCTCAGGCCCAGCGTTCGGCTCAAAACACTCACAGATAGTCCCACACGAGTGGGAAATGGACCAAACTGCTTCCGCTGGAGACAACTCGGGTACTTAAAGCAGTCTGGCAGTATTTCGTGATAAGCATTCGCGAGGAATAAATATATGTGTATGTACTGCGAATGTTCTCCGTATCTCGAGGTCTTCTGTGCTGCGCATGTTGCCGTTACTCCAAGTATTTCGTGTTTCGATACTACCGCGGGTACATACATAATTACCTGTATTGTCGGTGTTCGGTACTGCAAATACACTCTCAACATTTGCCCCGTCTCAGTACTTGCAATACTTTGGCTGACAGTATTTAAATGCTCTCAGTAATCGGACTATCACGGAGGACAATAGTAAATACCAGGTAGGACCTACGGTACACACAAAAACTTACATATTTACATATTTTTAGTAACAACATTTGGTCCTATTTACTATGGTCCCCCGTAATACCATTGCAGTTCTCGATCGAGAATTTACCTGTGAAACCTTCCTTGATGTTACCCTGAACACCACGAAGCATCCATTTTCGGGGAATATATTCATTGTATCAGTATATGTATGTGGTGTACTTTGCTCAGCCGGTCACAAAGTACTATGGCGCAAACTCGACCTCACGCAACTGTTTAGTACATTTACGTTTACGCCGCATACATTGATTTGATCGCCGCGAGTCATCTGGATCAATATATCCTCTTATTGTGGAATATTGAACCCACACTAATTCTGCCAACAGCAGTATTATAGTCTGTCCTAAAAACTGTGTGTGTATTTGCACGTTAAAATGATGGGTGGATGCAGTACCTACTTCTACACAGGTGTGCAGCATTTCACACGAGTATTGTTTCGCTCTTGCGCCACTCCCCTAGGCACCTCCCGGAGGGGAACCTTGTACATACGTGTCGTCAAGATCGACCCTTGAAAATATAGATGATACATACATATATCTGGAAAGGGAGAGTGAAAGTAAAAAAAAAAAAAACACAGAACCTTTTCTTATTCTTTGTCGACATACTCGTTTATTTACTATTAATACTACTACTGTATATCCCCTCTTTTCTATAGAATGTGTATTTTGTGTCTGTCGTATCCAGTATGATGCCATCTCATTGCATTCATTGTCTCTGCTTGCTCTGCAATTAGAATGTATTAATAGTACGATCTTTGTGGCGTAGTTTTGCGACCGGAATGATAATCGGGAAACGACCTGGCAGAGAAGCGTATGAAGGATGCTACCAATGTACGGAAGGATATTCGGTGTATATAGGAACGGCATCTAGGCTATATTGTTGGAAGGTAAGCACAATAATCAATATCACTTCAGGATTGAAGAATCGGACACGGGCTTTGCTGGATCATGTCGACGGGTATAACGGTTTTGCATTTTCTTTCGAAGTTGTATACTTATCAATGCGCACTCCCGGCATGGAGCAAGGTATTCCGTTGTCAACCTGTCGATCAAATTGGGTTTTTGCCAAAATCAGGTATAATACCTGCCCACTATTCGGATAAAACAGTTACATTCTAAAAACAAGTACCAAACACACCCCAGAAGCCCTGCTATTGGCCAGGCTTGACATCGTAACTGACTTTGGCTCGAAAAAACAAAGGTACACGTTATTTTTCTCGGGAAATGCCAGAATCAGGTATACCTGATCCGTTTGCGCCAAGCTCAGGTACATGCTACAACCAAGTCAAAAACGCGCGCCACGAGCGGTGTAATGTCCATGAAAATCCCGCAAAAAAAGAATGCGCCTAAAGCATTAAGCGTGTCACGTGGCCTCCAAAATCTGAATGCTGTGTGTTCTTTAGGGTGTTTATCCATCACTTTTACTTCCCAGCCCACTCGTAGGAGGTTTCACCCTCGACGATCTTCTGGACAAGGCGTGGTCACAGGTGTCGTCCCTTCTCCCCCCCGGTACGTGCCTTTATTT
The DNA here is from genome assembly GCA_031763025.1 of Macrocystis pyrifera. NCBI lineage: Eukaryota > Phaeophyceae > Laminariales > Laminariaceae > Macrocystis > Macrocystis pyrifera. Next base: position 9,962,192 of record JASSKH010000021.1, read on the forward strand.
TTTGTCGCGCATAGGGTTCAGCATTCCCACTGCTCGTCGATTTTCATCGAATGTAGCCAACTCACGCTTTCGCGCTTTCCGCTTATCAATTTTTTTATGCAAGAAAAAGTTCCTATGAGCATGCACTCGGTGGGACTTGAACCCACGAAATTGATCTTGACAGGCACGCGGGCCACCTACCAAGCCACCGGGGACGCCGGTGTAGATACCACGGGCTCCACTCAGACCTGCACAGAGTCACTATTCAAACACTTCGTTTGTTTCGCCACGGCGGGAGCGCCAAGAGTATTTAATCCCTCGTTGACGGCTTTGAAGCTTCTAGATCTTCCGCGCGGAACCGCCTGCTCGGCACGAAATTATATTGCCGTACCAAACCTGAGACCACCTCGACGCGGGGTGGTGCAGACGAAATGCCGTGTGACCATGGTGCTGCGGTATAGACTGCTGTGACCAAAGAAAAAACAGAGTACACACACCATAACAGCTAGTTAACTAATTGAAGCACATCGCACACCCCAACGAAGAAAAGATAAAACCAGCGCACGTATGTGTGCATGTATAAATACTTACTTTTGCCTACGACGTGCGAGTACAGAGTTTATACGTCAACTCCAAAGAATTTCAACCGAGGTAGGGTAGACGCATACATGAAAAAACATACATGGAGAAAAATGAGTGCAAGCCTCTCTGATTGGTTCAAAGTTTGCCAAAATCATTTGAAAGATAGACAGAGTAGAAAACGTCAGGGCCTTGTCGAGTCAAAATCAGTTACCATGTGTCAGCCTGGGCATTGATAGGCCATTAATAGGAGGACTCCTGGGGTGAATTTTGTACGGGTTTTTAGCATACACGCTCTCAGGCCAGGGGTCCCTATGTATCACGACATTAGTCTAAATAAGTAAACCCTCGTCATAGTTCAGCGACACCCGCCCCCCCGTTAAGCACATCCCCAAACCTCCTACTACCGGTAAGATACACAGCCTTTCAATAAATCCGACATACCTGGTATCGACTCCACCGCCCTCGTTACTATTACGGGGGACTGGTACGCTTCAGTGAAGACCCAGATATTTTGAGGGACCTGGTTCACCTCGAGCAGGACCTTGGCGAGGACGGGGTGAAGATTGACCCCCTAACTTGCGTACGGAGGGCAGTATGGGGCATGGTGTACGTGGACGATGCAGGCATCGTGTGATCGCTTTCGAAGCAGCAGGCCTCACCGCATCCGAAAAGGAAATGGAGACCATGCTGCTGCGGACACCGAATCAGGCACCCCAGACCTCACCGCTCGTCATCGAAGCAGCGGAACAGAGATATAGACAGGCGATGCAGTTTTTGTATCTGGGCGGTCTTGTCGTCGCAAGTGCTGACAATATGCCAGAGATCACACGACGGACCGGAATCACATGGGCATGATACAATCGGTTCAAGCGGGAACTGTACTATATGGAGGATGCCCCGTTCACTCTATAAGGGCGCATGCTAAAGGCGGAAGTGATGGAGATCCTGCTGTACGGGTGCGTAACGTGGACTCTTGGTCAGGAGCACTTCGCTCAGCTCCGAACGGCACACCACAAACTCCTGCTACGGATCATTGACTTCCAGCGCCGGCAGCGCACTGACCACCTCATGTCGTACGCCAAGGCCCTAAAAAAGGCACAATGCGAGAGCGTTGAGACTACCATCCGCAAAAGATGCCTCCTCTTTGCGGGGGCCGTACAGCGGACGGCCAATGAGCGGCTGACCCGCCGGGTGCTGTACGGAACGATGGCTGGTGGGGAGAACTCAGCACCAGGCCGACCGGAAAATAACTGGGCCCGATGTCTAGCAGATTACCTCAGGGTTTTCCAAGCCACCGAGGGGTCCACAGAAAGCTCCCCTCTTCTGTTCGGAGTAGAAACGGTGTTATGGCCGAGGGAGGCTATGAAGAGCGGGAAGTGGTACCGGGGGGTCGTCGAAGCGGTGGAGGGTTTCATGGCGAGGTGGCACAGGGACGAGGCACAGAGGAGCCCGCTGCGCCACGCAGCTGAGCACGCTACGAACGGCGACAACGGGAGGGGGCGAGGGGGGAAGGGCAGCCGCACTGATACAGCTGTCGACAAATGCAGAAACGGAATGATAGATCGGGTGGCTAGCTATCGGTTCGACTATTACGGGGGTCCATAGTTAACAGGACCTATAACAACTTATATATTTGCCTATTTTTACTAACAAAATTTGGTCCCGTTAACTATGAACCCCCGTAATAGCTCTTACAGACTACTGCCTGTAACTCCCTCTGTTTCATGTTGTTTCGTCCGCGCAGCAGATATCTGTCCTTCCTGAATACGTATGCTTTCCGTCTGGCAGCCTTTCTGATGTCCTTCCGTTGTTTGTATTATTTTTCATTCCAATTTTTTGTTTGTATTTTTGTTGTTATTTCGTTGGTCTTGCTTGTGTTGTTGTTGTGTTCTCGTACCCGGTACGCTGGCATTTTATTTGCTTGACACTTGAGTTTGCGATGTTTGTTTTTTTGTCTTACTCTGTCTTACAGTCTGTGACCACGGAATCAGTATCTCTCTAGGATAAAGAATCTGAACGGACTCTGGGTGTACTGATAGAGCTGGGCAGGAAGGACGATTTAATGTGAAGACAACAAGAACAATATTGAATAGGACCTACGGTAGACGTCGAAACCTATATATATCCCCATTTTTACTGACGATATTTCATCTCATTTACTTTCATAGTCCCCCTTCGTAGTCGTACCATGTTTCACAGTATACCGCTGAGCTGATGCCCGCCTCTGCGGCTCCACAGCTATGTGGCAACGGATAACCGCAGAGTATTACCGGCAGCATGATATATTGTTTATATATATCAATTACCTGACATATATACGTACTGTAGGTCGTCTAATGCCCCAAAAACAACACTTTAATCAAACGATTTCTGATGCCCGAGTTATCATACGAGTAGCAACTGCGTGACGCAACTAATGCGAAAAAATCATACTGTTTTTTTCTCCCACATACGTTCAAAACTTAGGCTTCTACCTACCCCAGAATGTCCGGCACCTTCTTTCTACATGGCAGGTTGGAATACTGCTGTAAAAACAAACTGGAAATTGCGCTGTGCTTGACATTCGTGGCCACAGCGATTCGTGGCTGCTCTATAATTGCAGCCGTCCGGTTGCTACTTTTACCTGCTGTACTTTTTCCTATGCTGAGATATCACATCGTGCATCCTCACTCGGATGATACTCCTATTCCATGATACGTACCTTGCCTTCTGTCACCCGGGGCGACGAAATCCCCTCTGTGTATGAAATGTAGAGGGCCTCTTGCGCCCCCCCTTACTAGCATCTGCATTCTCCTCTGCTCGTGTTCACGGCTGTCCCGGGTTCGCCAAGCCTGGTCGTGTTGAATGATCTACTCATCAGGTACCAGGCGTCGTCCTGGGAAAACCAAGCACACCAGGTACCACATATACCACCCCATACCAAGTACCTGGTATCAGATAGAAGGTATACCTACCTCAAAGCACCAACAACCATCTCAAGTCAACCATTACCACCACCGCGTGCCAAGCACGACCACAGCAGCAGAATCTGGTCGCTGGTGGCGGTGGCGGTAGTGGTGGTGGTGGTTGTGGTTGTGGTTGCTCCTTCTGGTTGTAGTGGTGGTTGTGAGCATTCTATTTGCTGTGCGCCCACTGGAAAACCAGGTACCAGGTACCAGATAGAGACGACCATCCTCACCACCACCGCCAGCCGACCAGTAGCAACAACAAACGCTTGGTGCTGGTAGCGGTGGGTGTGGTGGGGGTTGCTGCTGCCGCTGGTTGTGGTAGTGGTGGCGATAGGCATACATCATAAGGTCCTTGTTGAAGACTGAACGTTTCAAATTCTGCCTGGTGCGTACCTGCTAACTCGAACTAGGTATAGCTAATAGGTTTCTGCGCTGACGCTCATCGCCTACGCACCAAACGCGATATCTCACGTTACTTGCACAAATATAGGATTAATTGAAAAAAAACTCTTCAACAAACACCCCACTTTCGATTTTCGAGTCCAAACAAGGGGGGTTACCCCAGGGAGGTGTTCTGAATCCAAGTAGATGATGATTTTTCCTAAATATGCTTATAATTCGTCCCGAAACCCCTCCACACTGTTTAATTTTCACTGTTGATCTTTTTGACAGTGTGTTTGTTGTTGATGGCCTAGACGAGAGCGGGAACATTACGTGTGCTGTTCCTATCCCACAGTAACCCCAAGTAAAAGTATGACTCAAATTTTGTTCATCTAGAGCCCATCGTAACCGGGAACGCTCAATTTTGTTGTTTTGAAATAAATTTTCAATTTCAAATGAATTTTACTTTAATTTCGGGAAAAAAAAAAACGTGTTTGTATTCTATCTGGAAACGGTATTTACTGTCAAACAAAAAGGAATTCGTAACAACCTGGAACAACGCACCGCGTCACACCACGCCCAGCCGACAAACAGCGACGAGTGTAAACGAAAGCGAAGGCTTGCGTTGTCGCGTGCGCGCTGCCGCCAGCTTCTCGTTTTTTTTGGTGCCTCTGGATAGGAAGCTATCATTTTCAGGATGTCTTGGGAAGGCGGAGGGAGCGCTCAAGCGCCATGTGTGGAACAACAACGATGATGCCGCTATCGAGGTCTCGAGCGTTCCCTTTGTTTTAATGGTCGTTTGCTAGGTTGTCGTGGTAGTTGGCCGATCGAGCACGCCGAAAAAATGGGTTTACGGCCGACATGAGCTCTTTTGAGGCGCCACCGCCGGGGTACGATGTGCTATGATGCTTTGTGGGCGTGGGCGCGGCTATTTCTTCGGTCGTCTGTCGTTGAGGTTCGCGTTATCTCGCTTCGATCGTGGTCACCGAAGTGGCAAAGAATCACCCCAGACTCCACTGGAGGTGTTGACCCACCATGAACATGCTACATCAAGGCTGATCAACTCCCAAATTCGAAATTGAATTTATAAGAAATTCGAAATAAAATTCCAAAAGACTTCACACTCACATTGTACTTTTCTATCAATAATCGCCTTGAGAATGCCTGATTGGTGATTCACTCTTCGGCCAGTCAGATGCAAACCAAATTAGACAAAAAAATTATGTTATATTGAAAAACCAAAAGTCCTCCATATGATGGGCCCTTAAATAGGTTTCGTAGTGTTGTGGCAATGAACTCACTTGGTTGGGCCGTTACCTTCGCGGTCGTGCAGGGCTGTGGAAAACCAAGGTGCTGTAAATGCGTGACATTACGGAGTTTTCTTATAAGGATTACCCTAGGCTGGATGATTGATCGATATTTCACCCCTAGAGGGGGGGAGAGTGTAATAAGGACTACCTCATGGGCTGGGTAATCGATCGGTATTTTACCCCCATAGCTCAGTAAGTAATACATTCACAGTTTCGTCGGCGACAGGAGTAGTAGCCTATCAGGTATCAAGGAGCGACAACGAGGTATTCTAATATGTTGATGGGGGTAAGTCTAACTCGGTGTTTACCCCGGCTATCGGTGCTGATCTTCTGTCTGCACGGGTAGCAAACACAACGGAATAGTGGTGGTTGGAAACATGTCGTCGAGACGTTTGCATAGACGCATCGCTCGGCATATCCAGTACGCCTTCCCGGCTGTCGAAGAACCAAGCTTTGAAAGTGGTTCGAGGGGATGTGTCATCTTGCATGCAGTACGGTATATTGTTCTGAACAACAACTTTGTGAATGACGTATGTTGTTCCGGTTGCAGCAACACGCTGAGCGCGCGTCATGTGTTCGAAATTTGATAGTTATATTATTTCAGCCTGAGGTTTCTGATAGTTCACGAAAGTACAGCTTCGTGAGCGTTCGTACTCAGCAAGTACACTACTCTATTAGCAATAGATTATATACTATAGCTTTTACGAGCCTGTGCTCAACATTGATATCACAATAAGCCGTCAGCCTTCACCAACATAGGAGGTACTGACTCGACTCGAAACGCACACCCCTTCTATTCACTTCCGCGTGCCCACGTCCTCTATCCTCGACCCACCACCGTGCCGCGCCTACATCGCAGGAAGATGTGTACCCCAAGGGCCCCTCCGTTATGTTTTTCAAGATGTTCCTCGACGAGGGCGTCCACACTCACCTGTCTGCGTACGACGCCCTCGCCATCGTTGAGTGGGACGTGCTCGTGGCCAGCGATCGTTCGTTCGAGGAACTCTACCACGCTGCTTTCCGCGGAAACGAGGACTTCTGGGTGAAGGGGAGTAATCTCGGGGGCACCAGCTTTCACTCCACCGCGCAGGCATCGGACATGTGGAAGGTGCTCGGTCACATCAACGGCAACGCCATCTACAACAACAATGATCCTGCCTTCGTGGAGTACGTGGACTACACCCGCACTCGCTGGGAATACACCTACCCGTACGATGTCGCGCTTTGGCTGACCATCTCCGACTTCCCGTACAGCTGGCCGTTGTGGCAGCGGTACTCCGCCAAGTTCGTCACCACCAATCTTGTGAGTGGTTGCTAAAAGTCGGTCTGTAAAATAGTGGCACAGGTGTTTGCTTGATCAGACAGCACTACCCTAGACGATATTTGTTTTCAAATTCTGTAGTACTGCTGTAATACCGTATAACCCGCAAGATAATATCCCCCCTAGGAGACATTTTTGAGCCGATTTCTCCAAGACCGGGAGGACGCACACAATAAAAATAGCAGCAATGGGAAAATTGTTTGAGATTTTTCCATAGAGTCGTCGCGCGGCGTCTGCACTCTATCTTCCCCGTTTTCGAGAAAAATCCGCTAAGAATTTAGTCCTTCGAATGGATTACTTTGCGTGTTATACAACAGTTGAATCGGCTACAAATGGCGTTTACGCAGGCACATCATCACTCATGTACATATATTGATACATGGTACGTGTTGTTTAACAGCTATCCGGAAGGCTTCTTGAGCGCAACAACCCCTACACGTGAACAGGAAAGCGAACGCCAAAATGGCGAGCCGTTCTCCTTATTGCCCCGGTGGTGTACATGTAAGTAGTGTTTACGCTCAAATGCTCTTTTATTGTACCAAAATTGAAGTACAGGCCCACGGATGAGAAATGACCTATTAATAGTAAGAACATGAGGTAAAACGTTCACGGTCTTCGCCGGAATCGTACGGGATTCGGGAATATCACGTGGTCCTGCGAAAATTGAGAAATCCCGTTCGCGCCCAAACAGTGTAAGGCTATATACAATATGGACTTGGCGTCACGAAATAGGAACCCGACAAGCACACACCACCGTGTTCTACCTAGTATGTTGTTGTGTACAATGTATAAAATACGATGTAATAGCAAACTACACAATACTACCGAACTTTCGTGCCGTACTGGTGTGAACTTACGTATGATACGGACACCGAAGTATGAAAATTACCTGAAAATAATATACTTGTAGTTTCACAGCAAAACGATTATTAATAGGTCAATAGTTAACCAACTACGAAATGCTCGTAGTTATGACGTGGAGGAAACACATGTAAGTTCGGAGTAACCGTGGGGTCTGGATCCCGTACAACAACACGCATCTTAGCAGCACGTGTGACACCGCCGTCCTGCCTGGTCGCACATTGCCGCCATGCAATGTTGAGCCCTGTGGTGGCTACTATTTTTCTTGCCGGACGTTTTTCTCGGAGGGTATACACTGATGATGCAGGTATTTGTATGCTCTAGAACTAGTTTCCGACTCCGTACAAGGGCGCCCGGAAAAAGAAACGTGAACCGGCGCGTAGTTTGTTTTCGCTAGACAGGGGGGCGGCCGGGTTTCTATAACCAAGTGCAAACAATGAAAGTTTAAAACGAAATACATAGCCTTTTTCTGATTTATCATGTGATCACTAAGGTTGCGACGTTCCGACCTCTGGGGGCGTGGTGTGTCGTTTTCTCCTTTTCACGGACGCCCTTACCCGGTAAGGCCTTTTTTTTTTCAACTGCAAGTTTTGTTTGCGTTCAGGAAAAATGGTCCTTTTTCGCGTCTGCTGCTTGTGTTTTTTTTCTATTTCAAGTTTTCTTGATAGGCGCAAAAGATTTTGCCCTCCCATGGCTAAAATGCGCATTTGACGTGTGTGTTGCGGAAAGCGTAGTAGCACCTACTTCATCAGCGGCTCTTCACATAGGGAACTCCAAACCTCTCCAAAACGCTGTTTTCAAGAAAAAAAAATGGACGCGGAACGTCTGCCCATCACAGATGCTGTTCGAAGCACAGCATGGAACAAGAATGGGATCACCGAGATAGGGTAGTTACTCGGTTCAGGGACTCCACCTCGTCGGTCAGAAAACTGTTCGCCAAAATTCATTACTCCGATCGTAGCAGGCGATATTGCATCAGTTTTCGGTTCTACACGGAGACCACACAACATGAGGGACCCCGTATCTCATGAATGAACTCCACGTATATGTATAAGGTTGGTGCACAGCGGCAGCAGTACTGCTGCCGGCGCTGTACAAAGTCCAAGCACAGGTACACGTACGTACGTACCTCGACGGTACCCGTACGATATTGAAGTCACAATCGAGCCACCCACCATCCCGAGCACGTGCCACCTCTGCGCCCGCAGCCCTTTCGACCCGAAGCCAGCGCCGACGGCACCCAGATGCCGATCGTGCTCGGCGAGTCCACAGCATCGCGTCGGATATCTAGTTGGGCAGGATTAATCACAGGCTCTCATCAACAGCGGCACGAGTGTGTATTAGCTCTGCCTGCCATAGCTCGTCTACAACTCTTCCTGATGATGGCTCGTATCTACTAGTATACTCAAAACAGATGAATTGTGACTGCATAATAAGTGCCTACATAATGGCCCAGGACTGAAAAGCAGTTTATAACCTCTAGCCTGATTGAAATCGGAGCCCAGAATTCTCGAGGCCGCCGTATCAAACTCGGGTTTTTTTTTTTTCCCGAAACTGCTACGTTGGGGGTTGCACAAGATTCCGTTTTTTTTTTTCCTTTTGTGGCACTGGCGTTTTTAGAGCTCAACAAATCTTGCAAAAACAACGGCCCAGGCTCGGAAATCGGGTGGGCTCTTTTCAGAACGAGTGCGACTACGCTCAGAGAGGTACCCACACCAGCTTCGCGTTCCTCGAGAATCGCAGATTCTGGGACTCGCTTCTCTTTCAATGTTCTTGTCACAAAAGCGGCAGTTGATCATTGAGGTTGCCCTGTTTGCTCCAAGTTTTAGTTTCTAATAACAATACGCAAATGAGAGACGTAACCGCGACCCTTGCGAAGCGAGAAACGGATCTGGGTACCTCTTAGAGAGTAATGAAACTCGTCTCATGAAGATCCAACCCGTTTATTGATCGCTTTCCATGTAAAAACTCTGATCGCAGTACTCCTCCGAGAGTAGATTGACTCGTATCGAAAAGAGCCGCCCCGGTTTGGTCGCTTTTCGTGTCCAAACCCATTTCGAAAGCAAAAGGAGCTCTGTTTGCAACATCACCAAAAGTTCCGCATAGATAACTTCCTTAGATATATGTATCATATGAGTTTGTGTAGTTTGTATTGTATATCGTTCCGTTCGTTGGAAAGCCTTGATGTCATGATTTTCCTCATTTTATCATAGAGTACGAGCACAGGATACAAAAATACGATTCCGGCTCGCATCTTTGCGTTTTATTTCGAGATGCCCTCGGGAATTTGACGGTTTCACGCCTAAATACACCCTCCACACAGCTGAAAACACGATAGCGTTGACGTGACCACGCCTGCACGCCTCTAGGGCCAACGTGGTTCTTGGCTACGCAATATCTCCGGGGGTTGCGCACACTGTTTAATTTTTTTACGAGAATGGTGACGTTTAAACCAGCTCCTATTTTTCGAACCAGTGTTTATTTTTGGTCGATGGGTTTGGGTTGTGTCCGTATGGTCTGTTGTGCGAAGCTTTCGCCAAAAAATGAAGTTTAACCTCAAACCCGTGTATGAATGTCTACATATATAGGTGTGGACATTACATGGATTGCCCTGCATGAACGCAAAGGACTTTGTAGAGGGAGTATATACATGCCCGTACACACCACAAAATTCATGACAAGACGCTTGTCTTCCGCCCTCTCCCTGTCCCCCGCCTTGCAACACACTCACGCCAGATTTCCTACGTCGGGTACGAACACGTCGACCACAGCACTGTGTCCGATGCCGTTGCAGGCCAGACTCTCTTCATCCACGGTAGCAGAGTCGACGAAGGTAACTTGGCCTCCATCCAAGCCACCAAGCATGAACGAAGGCAGACCCACGCATCTGGACGCCGCCTATTCGACTTCACCGGAACGCCTCCGCTGGCATGCAACGCCGCGTGCGGCAGCGAAGATGCCGCCGGTCTTCCCGTGGGGACCTCCACGGTTTGCGACGACACCTGCGTCGGAAAATCCATCCGTTTCGGCGGCTTCCTGTGCGGTGCTGGCAACACGGACAGGTTCGGATCCATGTGCCGTCTCTGTTTCGTCGATGTTGAGGAAGCTCGTCGCCGGGAGCAGTCGTTGGCGTTGACGAGGTCGGACCTGGACGGCGGAAAGGAGGCGTCGCACGTGGTCATGTGCGACACCATGAGGCCACCCGAGGCCGCCGAATGCAGCGACAAGTGCGGCCACAAGAAAGATACGGTGAGCGAGCACAAACGAATGGTACGTTCGGGTGAATTATCGGACGCACTCGGCCGAATTGTCGCGTCCGTCACCTCCGCAACACCGTCTTTGACAGTAGTAGATACGATTTGTTTTGAATTGCCTCTCCGTCCATAATTCACATACGGTAATTACAGCATAAGGCATAACTAAAGAGTGCTGGATCGCTCTACAAAACTGAAAGAGCCGTACAATAAATACCCAAAAAATTAATCCCAGAAGCACTTAACTCCAGTCTACAGCTTGTGCAAACAGTTGGGGACAAATAATGCAAATCCAAGATATCAAACGGTGAACAACCCTAAACTACAGTGCATAAGCCAGAAGCACTAGATTGTAGTAGAATGTGGAATATTGCAAGACGAACAACACCATCAACATTATCGCGCAGAAATCATTCCAAACAATATGTGCACGCACTACTGTGTAAAGTTCGATCCTCAAGTATTGTCCATCGTCTCGATTGTATAATAGGTCTGTGACGAATCTTGCGGCACGGGGCGTCACGGCGACTACAACTGCAACTGGAGGAACCACGGGCCTAAATGTCGCTTCTGCTTCAACGATGTCGAGACTGCCTTGATGGCGGACGAAGTCGCCCAGCGCAGGGGTGGTCGCGTCATTATGTGCTCAACGTAAGAACACAACTCTTACGTACTACCGAGTACGTCGTTCGTCGCATTCCCGCGCAATACTTTTTCGTTGGTTGAATATCCAATATATTTCGTGATGCTTTAACCTTTTCCGGATAATGTTAAAACGCGAAAAATGGTTAGCGTGCTAGGATTACAGCATGCTCGTTACTGAGCTGCAGTACATGTTTGCGGCAAGAAAAACTATGGATTTGAGGGCTGTTGGCATATGGGGTCAGACAAACACGACCATCGTTCTGTTTGTATTTCTTATGCTCCAGTGACGTAACGCTTCAGACCTTCCTACTTGAAATATTCGACTCACCCACCCTTCTGAAGGTTCGAGCCTCCGCAAACCAAGAAACTCAAGGCCGACGTAGTGCGCACCAAGCCACGGACAGAAGAGGAAATATCGATCGCTGTCGAGAAAGTGGAGCCGCTGCCAAGCACGTCACCATCCCGCAAGCTTCAGGCCAACTTGTGAGCAATATGGACAGATACGAGATTTTCACACATTAAGTGACTCTGTCACGAAACCTTAGATGTTGGTAGATCTTGATGTCCCAACAATCTTGCTTCTTAAACGGGAAAAAGAGCCGGAGGCTAGAGTCCATCTCGAACGTATCACACTCGTCGTACCGACTTTGTCTGAACCCTTTGTCGTGTGTTTTTGTTGCCCTGGACAGCTGTGACGAGGTGGACTGCCCCCACACCAACAGCAACGGGTTCCGGGGGCGAGTGTGTGACCCTTCGTGCGCCGACGGTATCCCATTCGGCACGAATGGTTGTGGTGCCCGACAAGGGCGGCACGGAGACCTCTGCCGTGTTTGCTACATCGACGTGGATAGAGCGCTGGATAACGACGAACCCGACAATCGCGCAATCATGTACGTCATCTATCACACAGTAGCATACAGTGTAAACGTAACGCGCAACTCACCTGTACTGTTGTACTACACGAGCTCTCGCTTGTCTGTTCGTCGGTGTGTAATTTGGGACTGCGGACATCATGCAGACAGCATACAATGCCGGCGGTCGGACACTCAACGATGCGACGTACATAACACAACACGGTGGATGTCTCTTATTTCCTTCCTTCGCATTCATTGCCGCGTAGCTGAACGCTTTTTTTGTGTCCCACTTCTGCAAAGGTGTGATACATTGATGCCCGTCGAGGTTCTACCCATCGTCCCTACCTGTGACGAGGAGGAGTGCCCCCACACCAACAGCAACGGCTTCCGGGGTCGAGTGTGTGACCCTTCGTGCGCCGACGGTATCCCGTTCGGCACGAACGGTTGTGGTGCCAGACAAGGGCGGCACGGAGAACTCTGCCGTGTTTGCTACATCGACGTGGAGAGAGCGCTGGCCAACGACGAACCCGACAACCGCGCGATCATGTAAGTCGAGTTCGAGTGGCACAATAGAGAACATGTGTTCTCGATACGATACAGATGCACCTGTGTTCTGTGCTATTTGCTTAGCTTACTCATTTGAGGAGCTCTATACCGCACCCAAAACTTGATCTAGATGGACACCAAACTTGTACCCATGTGCAAGGCCAAGGGGTAGGTATATATCGAAGCCCTGCGTTAAACACAAATATGATCCCTTTTCCTACATTGTGGAACTCCCTGCAGTCCGAATCTGGCAGAAGGTTTTCCCAACCCAATCGCAGCGCGCCTCTTATGTCAAACACGCGATTTCGTGTGTCCCTGTAGGGATCAAGCGCTGCTCGTTTCTTCTGTCACCGCGTCAGTTAAGGATTCGGGTCATACTCGATGTCGGCGATCAGACGTTCATTGCTCTGGGGCCGTCTGTATAGCCCTGCGATTGTCCCACATGTTTCATATTGCCATTTGGTACTAGCTAAACACTTTACGTACGCTCCACGTCTGCACAGGTGTGATTCGATGATGCCCGTCGAGGATACGCCCATCGTCCCTACCTGTGACGAGGAGGAGTGCCCCCACACCAACAGCAACGGCTTCAGGGGTCGAGTGTGTGACCCTTCGTGCGCCGACGGTATCCCGTTCGGCACGAACGGTTGTGGTGCCAGGCAAGGGCGACACGGAGAACTCTGCCGTGTTTGCTACATCGACGTGGAGAGAGCGCTGGCCAACGACGAACCCGACAACCGCGCGATCATGTAAGTCGACAAAAACGTTCTTGTAATAATAATACCATGGTATAATGGTTTCTGGTTTTACTCAAGAAACTAGCGCGGCTCTTATGTCCAATGTGCTGCTCAAATCTGCGGACTTTCGTCACATGACACTCGATGGAAGAGGTTGGAGGAAAGGTTGTATGAAACATATTTCCCTCACACGCATTGGCCGTGAGGGTCAGGCAGTATTCGTGCCCATTGTAATTCTACTAAACTTGCTTTCTACGCTCCGCTTTGTTCTAGGTGTGGTACGGTGCTGCCCGTCGAAGTCTACCCGCCGGGTTCTCGTCTTCTGTCGGCGGCCGGGGGCAGTGCCCCGCTCATTGGCAAGAAACTGAAGGAATTGAAGAAAAGCACCCCCGTCGCCGCGACTTTAGATGAAACGTTCCCTGGCGAGGGCAAGCCCATCGCGGTTAAGCCAGACATTTCTCAACACGAGTCACGGACAGAGGAGAAAATATCGATCGCTGTCGAGAAAGTGGAGCCGCTGCCAAGCACGTCACCATCCCGCAAGCTTCAGGCCAACTTGTGAGCAATATGGACAGATACGAGATTTTCACACAATAAGTGACTCTGTCGCGAAACCTTAGATGTTGGTAGATCTTGATGTCCCAACAATCTTGCTTCTTAAACGGGAAAAAGAGCCGGAGGTTAGAGTCCATCTCGAACGTATCACACTCGTCGTACCGACTTTGTCTGAACCCTTTGTCGTGTGTTTTTGTTGCCCTGGACAGCTGTGACGAGGTGGACTGCCCCCACACCAACAGCAACGGGTTCCGGGGGCGGGTGTGTGACCCTTCGTGCGCCGACGGTATCCCATTCGGCACGAATGGTTGTGGTGCCCGACAAGGGCGGCACGGAGACCTCTGCCGTGTTTGCTACATCGACGTGGATAGAGCGCTGGATAACGACGAACCCGACAATCGCGCAATTATGTACGTCATCTATCGCACAGTAGCATACAGTGTAAACGTAACGCGCAACTCACCTGTGCTGTTGGACTACACGAGCTCTCGCTTGTCTGTTCGTCGGTGTGTAATTTGGGACTGCGGGCTTTAGGCAGGCATCAGGCAGCATGCCGTACCGGCGGTTGGACGCTCAACGGTGTGTCGTACATAACGCGATACGGTGAATGTCCCCTTTTTCCTTCCTGCGCATTCATTGCCGCGTAGCTGAACGCTGTTTCTGTGTCCCACTTCTGCAAAGGTGTGATACGTTGATGCCCGTCGAGGTGGTGCCCATCGTCCCTACCTGTGACGAGGAGGAGTGCCCCCACACCAACAGCAACGGCTTCCGGGGGCGTGTGTGTGACCCTTCGTGCGCCGACGGTATCCCGTTCGGCACGAACGGTTGTGGTGCCAGACAAGGGCGGCACGGAGAACTGTGCCGTGTTTGCTATATCGACGTGGAGAGAGCGCTGGCCAACGACGAACCCGACAACCGCGCGATCATGTAAGTCTAGTTTGAATGGAGTGCAAAATCGCGTGGATTCTCTACACGATGGAGATGCACCGGTGTGCAGTGCTTTTGCCTTAGCTTCTTCATTTGAGGAGCTCCATACCGCACCCGAAACGTGATGTGGAGCTTCCAGAAAGTTCTCAACCATGAACAAGGCCAAGGGCAATGAATATGTAGAATCCCAGCGTTAAGCTCAAATATTATCCCAGCTCCGTCTAAGGTGTGGAGCCCTACCAGTCAGAAGCAGTCTGCCAGAATGTTCCCGCCCCAATCGCAGCACGCTTCTTTTGTATAACACGATATTTGGTGTGTTCCTGTAGAGCTCAAGCACTGGCTTGTTTCTGCTGTCACATCGAAAGTGAGTGATGCGGGCGATCGGGAACACCATACTCCATTCCTGCAATCGGGTGTTCAATGCTCTGAGGCCGTCTGTATATCACTGCGACTGTCCCACATGTTTCTTCTTCCGATACGTTAACTAGCTAAACACTTTACGTATGCTCGACTTCTGCACAGGTGTGATTCGATGATGCCCGTCGAGGATACGCCCATCGTCCCTACCTGTGACGAAGAGGAGTGCCCCCACACCAACAGCAACGGCTTCAGGGGGCGAGTATGTGACCCTTCGTGCGCCGACGGTATCCCGTTCGGCACGAACGGTTGTGGTGCTAGACAAGGGCGACACGGAGAACTCTGCCGTGTTTGCTACATCGACGTGGAGAGAGCGCTGGCCAACGACGAACCCGATAATCGCGCGATCATGTGGGTCGACAAAAACGTTCTTGTAATAGTAATACCATGGTAAAATTGTTTCAGGTTTTTCTCGAGAAACTGGTGAGGCTCTTATGTCCATTGTGCTGCTCAAATCTGCGGGCGTTCGGCACACGACATTCCTTTGAAGAGGTTGCAGGATAAACTGTATGTAACATATTTCCCTCACACGCATTGGCCGTGAGGGTCAGGTAGTATTCGTGCCCATTGTAATTCTACTAAACTTGGCCGCTACGCTCCGCTTTGTTCTAGGTGTGGTACGGTGCTGCCCGTCGAGGTCTACCCACCGAATTCTCGTCTTCTGTCGGCGGCCGGGGGCAGTGCCCCGCTCATTGGCAAGAAACTGAAGGAATTGAAGAAAAGCACCCCCCCCTTCGCCGCGACTTTAGACGTAGTGGTCCCTGACAAGGGCAAACCAATCGCAGTTCTGCTAGACATTTCTCAACACGAGTCACGGACAGAGAAAGAAACATCGATCGCTGTCGAGAAAGTGGAGCCGCTGCCAAGCACGTCACCATCCCGCAAGCTTCAGGCCAACTTGTGAGCAATATGGACAGAGACAAGGTTTTCACACAATTTTTGACTCTGTCGCGAAACCATAGACGTTGGTTGATCTTAATGTCCCAACAATCTTGTTTCTTAGAGGGATAAAGGAACCGAAGGCTAGAGTCCATCTCGAACGTATCACACTCGTCGTACCGACTTTGCCTGAATCCTTTGTCGTGTGTTTTTGTTGCCCTGGACAGCTGTGACGAGGTGGACTGCCCCCACACCAACAGCAACGGCTTCCGGGGGCGGGTGTGTGACCCTTCGTGCGCCACAGGGGTTCCTTTCGGCACGAATGGTTGTGGTGCCCGACAAGGGCGGCACGGAGACCTCTGCCGTGTTTGCTACATCGAAGTGGATAGAGCGCTGGAGAACGACGAACCCGACAATCGAGCAATCATGTACGTCATCTATCGCACAGTAGCATACAGTGTAAACGTATCGCGCAACTCACCTGTGCTGTTGGACTACACGAGATCTCGCTTGTCTGTTCGTTGGTGTGTGATTTGGGACTGCGGGCTTTAGGCAGGCATCAGGCAGCATGCCGTACCGGCGGTTGGACGCTCAACGGTGTGACGTACATAACGCGATACGGTGAATATCCCCTTTTTCCTTCCTTCGCATTCATTGCCGCGTAGCTGAACGCTGTTTCTGTGTCCCACTTCTGCAAAGGTGTGATACATTGATGCCCGTCGAGGTGGTGCCCATCGTCCCTACCTGTGACGAGGAGGAGTGCCCCCACACCAACAGCAACGGCTTCCGGGGGCGTGTGTGTGACCCTTCGTGCGCCGACGGTATCCCGTTCGGCACGAACGGTTGTGGTGCCAGACAAGGGCGGCACGGAGAACTGTGCCGTGTTTGCTACATCGACGTGGAGAGAGCGCTGGCCAACGACGAACCCGACAACCGCGCGATCATGTAAGTCGCGTTAGAGAGTGGCACAATAAAGAACAAGGGTTCACGATATGATACAGGTGCACCTGTGTCAAGTGCTATTTCCATAGCTTCCTCATTTGAGGAGCTCAGTCCGTACCCAGAACTTGATCTAGGTGGACACCAAAGTTGTAAACCATGTGCAAGGCCAAGGTGTAGAAATATGTAGAATCCCAGCGTTGAGCTCAAATAATATCTCAGCCACTTCTAAGGTGTGGAGCCCTACCAGTCAAATGCAGTCTGCCAGAATATTCCCACCCCAATCGCAGCACGCTTCTTATGTATAACACGATATTTCGTGTTTTCCTGTAGAGCTCAAGCACTGGCTTGATTCTTCTGTCACCGCGTCAGTTAGGGGTGCGGGCCTTCGGGAACGCCATACTTAACTCCAGCGATCAGGTGTTCAATGCTCCGAGGCCGTCTGTGAATGACTGCGACTGTCCCATATATTTCTTCTTCCGATACGTCAACTAGCTAAACGCATTATGTGTACACCACTTCTGCACAGGTGTGACTCGATGATGCCCGTCGAAGATACGCCCATCGTCCCAACCTGTGACGAGGAGGAGTGCCCCCACACCAACAGCAACGGCTTCAGGGGGCGTGTGTGTGACCCTTCGTGCGCCGACGGAGACCCATTTGGCACGAACGGTTGTGGTGCCAGACAAGGGCGACACGGAGAACTCTGCCGTGTTTGCTACATCGACGTGGAGAGAGCGCTGGCCAACGACGAACCCGACAACCGCGCAATCATGTAAGTCGCGGAACATTTGATTGTACATCTGATATTGGTTTATCTGTTTTCTTGTAGGACGCAAGCACTGGCGCGTCTTTTGTGTCATGATGTCATTTGGATCTACGAACTTTCGACACACGATACTCCTTTGTAAAGGTTGGTCGATAAATGATATTTAACGTATTTCCCTCACATGCATTGATTGGCCGTGAGGGTCAGGCAGTGTTCGTGCCCTGTGTCATTCTACTAAGCTTCCTCTCTACGCTCTACGCTCCGATTTTTGTTTAAGGTGTGATACGGTGATGCCCGTCGAAGTGTACCCACTGGATTCTCGTCGTCTCTCGGCGGCGGTGACCAACTCCCGGCATACGCTATCTGCGGTTGTCGCTGAAGTGGATGACGCGCGGTCCCTGTTTGCCGACGCGACCATCCTCCCCTACGTGAATGATCTAAATCGAGGCAATTTGTGCGCGTTCATTGCCGGAGATGTGAACGAGGTAGACCAGGTTGAAGTGGCGGTGATGAGCGTGCTTCAGTTCCTTCCGGGAATGACGGTGGCGGTTGCTGCTGACAAGGCAGGGTTCGACGCGTACCAAAGGTGAGCATACGTTCGACCAGGAGATTTGGCGTTCCAGTAATGCACCCGGGCGGAAATCAATATTGTCGTTCGTGAACTCTGTGTGCGGTTTTGTATGTTCTCGGATTGGTATGTATTAGTTGATTTGTTGATTATTTGTGGTTTGGTTCGCGATGGTCCATCTCGCCGCAGTGTCGAGGCCTCTTCATTTCTGTCCTCACTTACTCGACCTTCCTACATCGTTGTGCTGTCCTGCTCAGAGCTGTCGGTATCCTTCCCGGAGTTTCTGTTCACTCCACTGAAGACCCCTTCAATGCAAGCTTGTTTGCCGACGAATACTGCGGCGTCAACACAAGCCTCATCTTCTACATGAAGTCCGATTCCGTGGTATCTAGGCAATTCACGTCGAAGGACACGCACTCCACTCACGGCGACCTCCTCGTGGTCCACGGAAGTGCAAAAGTGAGCTATGTCGACCGCGAGCTCGCCAAGCAGACCACGGCGGTGCTCGGGTTCCAGTCGCCGTCTTTCACGTTCAACACAGACCTCTTCCTGCCGGTTGGGGCCAACGCCGACCTCCGCGACGTGTTGGTATCCATGCAAAACAACGGAAAATATCAACGTCCTGAGGGGGCGCTTGAGGCCTTGCGGAGCTTGGTGAAGCGACGCAACATGTCCACCGTCCCGCAGGTAAACTTCCACAAGGGGTTGTCGCAGTGGCTAGGTGACCGGTGACCACAGTCTCGCGTGATATACGCACGTCAAATTCTAACGAAAACACAAAATGGGGCGAGTCGTTGCAGGATCAAGAGCCCAGTCGTCGTTTCGCTACCTATGTATTGTGATAATCTTGTGGTATCCGTTCTCCTGCCCCGGAACCATAACTGACCGGATACAATTAACCGTTTGGCAACAGACCAGACGCAGATCTAACCAGCAACTAAGTATTCTTCTTTCCTTTGATACAACAATTTGTGCACCGTTAATGTTTCGCGATGTTTAAACCCCTGTGTTCGGGACAGTTTCGTCATATTTCGTACCCGGTACTCACTTCTTTATTCTTTCACTGCCTGTTGCGGTGTCTGCTCTACAGTTGATGGCGGCACTCGCTTACTCCCGAAATACGCCGGGGGTTTGGTTTATAGACCCTCAAACCTGGGTGGCGCAGCACTTGTTCAGGACCGAATCCATCTGGGAGATCCCGCTGGTCAAGCCGCGCTACACCTGCTCGATCGACCCGTCGGCCATGAAGTCTGACGCGGGAAACATGGATGTGGCGCCCGTCTTGCAAGGCAGCCTCGATTTCTTCACGCATGGCGGATCGTGCGAAAGCGGCTATATTGATACCCGTCGCGGGGATTGAGGCGCAAGTCTTGCCCGACCCTCCGATCGATCTAACGTAGGGAGCTGTGGTTGGGTGGGATCACAAAGGTTCTGTGTCTTGCCGCATATTGGTTCCGCTAGAAGTGTTCGGTATTCAACCCAGCAATAGGATGGATAGCGAGAAAAAAAAAACGGGAATGCGTAAGGCTTTTCTCTTCGGACCGTTTGGCGAGATGAACGTTACCGTTTTCCGCCGGGAACAGTTCTCTCTCATGCGAGGAACTTGGGGATCGATGTTCATTGAAATACATTTCCAAGGGTAGAAATGCGTTGCTTTCGTCGAACCCTCCTGGGTCTCACCACTCTACGTGAGTTGCGCCCTTGACTATGTAAGAAATCCCATTCACCCTATTGAGTCAACACGGTTTACTTCCGTTATGCGCGAGGGATTGTGCGGCCCATCATACAGTTGGTCGTTGTTCCCGCGTATGTATGAGCGAGGGATTGTGCGGCCCATCATACAGTTGGTCGTTGTTCCCCCGTATTTATGTTGTGTTTTGGAAAGTACTGTCAGTCGTTTTGACGCCATCGCTTCCTGTAGAAGATTCAAGAACGAAGCGCGCTGCGAAATAGGCACCTACATTTTCAACCGCTGCATATGATACGAAGCCTATCTAGAGACACAGACCGGAGATAAACCGAACTCCCCCCACGCTTTGTTGGGCGACGAGTGTTTGTGCATCACTGGCAGGCCTCTTAGTTGTTGAAATGTAGCTCTACATGTATGCCATTCCTCGTTTGACGCGTTGGCCGTCGAGCTTGACGAAACAACTGTCATCGATCTTGCTTATGTATCGCACCGTAATAAATTTGTTTGGAGCGAAAGGTAGTGTTTGGGGATTATTGAAGAGTAGGGAAGTGTGAACAGAGAGCTCCATCATGTACCGTAGGGGTCGGTGGCCGTTTCTCGGACGGAATTGAGTTTAGTAATCGTATTATTCGGTTTCCTTTGAGTGGCCTTGAAAGGTGTTTCTGTGTTCCTTGTGGTTCTGCCGATATCTCGCAAACTTACAGTGTATTCGCTCTGGTATACTCTGATCGAGACATTGCGGACGACGAAAGGATTTCGTGAGCGAATAAATTCGATATAGCGCAGTGGGTGGATCGAGTTATGTGTAGTTGGTGATTCTTGTCCGAAGTTGATGTGTGCACTAAGTGATTAGGCTGGAACCGTTCATCAATACGCCTCTGGTTGCCCCGCTCCGTAGGTGTGATTCCCGAAATATTGCGTCATCCTTTGGATTGCCTCGGCATGGTTGGAGAAATTTCCTCCGTAAATGTCCACGATCTGGCATCGTGCCCCATCGCTGTGGTTGTGGCTTTCTCTTTTGAAGACAAGTCTTTACGTGCTGACTTGAATACAAGTAGTTTGTACTCCGTTGTACTCATCGTCCGTAGGGTTGTGACTTTAGATGAGGGCGGTGGAAAGTTTAATGGGTGCATGACAATGGGTGAAATTGCGCACTGCTCGCGTTCCGTTTGGGGTCATATTCGTCTTGCCTCACACTTTGCTATCTGCACGTTGTTTGGCCACGGGTGAAAAAGCAATGTGCGGCATCGTACTCATAGCAGGAAAACGATTTTCTAGCCCCTCTTCGCCGCGGTGCTTGACACCTCCCTGCTGTATCATTGTACTGAATGGACTACATTTTAAGCGTATACAATTCATCACTGCGTGGAATACATTTTGCGCCTATACCGTTTTTGCTCTAATTGTCGACGGAGCATTTTTCGAAGAGGCAGAAAATACAACGGTTGAATATTAGCCCAAGGAAACGCCTCGATGAGTAACCTCGGGGTCATACTGCCTCGGGAATACATGCAACCCCGTATCTGAAGCCGCCACACGGTACAGGGGCGCAGAGACACTTGACCGGCAGCAGATAAGTGTGCACTTCCTCGATTCAGGAAGGTATCCTTGCTCTGTGTTACTAGAGGCCGGTCGCCAGGCGGCGGACAGGGCACACGTTGGGTATTGTTTGGCGTACGGTAGAGGAATAGCTCGGGGTTGAGACTTGGGGGGTGTTTCCGTGTTTTCTCTCCATTTAGGGTGTATGTCGTGCATCTGGCTATATGCATGGGCACGCCAGCGCAGGGCGCAGACGAACTTAAATAATTTTTGGTTTATGACATGCGGAGCACGTGCGTGTGCATGCACTCCAGTGTCCAGGGTCGTGTACGATCGAAAGCCTTTTCGAAGGCGGACACCACTGTATCCGCTCTACCGAACGGAACCTGTCGTGCGTTAGATCGAGTTCCAGTCAGTAGCTGCTCACGGTGAATGCAATCTAGACTCCTAGCGTAGACGTCACCGTAACCACCACGCGCACCGTGATAGGTATAGACGCCAAATTCGGAAACGCGGCCAAACGACAATCCTAAATATTTCCTGTGAAATGTATGGGGAACGTTTCTCAAACACGCGTTCAATATTTGCGGGACTACCCTGCGCGCGAGTATGCGTGTGTGTATGCCTTAGTTATTGAGGATCCTGCACACGGATTCGAGAGGGGTTCGACATCATGACGGTAAAAGGGTTCACAAACAGATCAACAGTGAAGGCGCATCACAGCAACTGCCGGGGGGGGTTCGTACGGAACTTCGTACGATAGTTTCCCATCATCGAGACCCATACCTCTGCTGTTCTTAGCCTAGAGCGAGTTCTTTGTCCTGTGCAAATCACACTATTTGTGCTACCACTATTATATAACTACCGACCGGATGCTACTACTTTGGACGGTTTAGCGCGAATAGCTCTGGGCGAAGCATGCCAAGTACATCAGAGAGCAGGCTATGCTACCAGGTGCCATGAAGCGCCACGAGGACGCCATGACGAGGCCGATGAGGTTTTATGGCAAGGCTTGGGACGGCTCATTTGTATGGCCACAGAAGAGTGGCATGGCATCCTCATGGCCGTCTAGTACTAGCAAACGGAACTGCTATGTCGGTCCCATAACAGTGGCACGGA
This sequence comes from Macrocystis pyrifera, assembly GCA_031763025.1. Classification (NCBI taxonomy): domain Eukaryota; class Phaeophyceae; order Laminariales; family Laminariaceae; genus Macrocystis; species Macrocystis pyrifera. The sequence continues at coordinate 9,985,012 of JASSKH010000021.1, forward strand.
TATTCGTATTCCCCTTGAAGGCAATTGAACGTTCCGGAATGTACATCGCACAACTATGGGCCTGTCGTGGAAATGCTACACGTTTAGTACATATGACTGACATTCGCTACGATTCTCGTCTACAGCCTCGCGCGCGCCAAGGGCCTGTGACTCACGCCGGCCGCAAGTAGTGTGGTGCCCGTGACTCGCGCCCGCCATACTCTCGTCAAAGGCTTTTGGGCGGCACGATTCTCGCTCAATGACCCATCGCAGGAGGAACTTGCAAAGTCACATATATTTCCAGAGCAGGATAATATGTCCACTGTTGCTTGTTGTTGCGGTTCCATGAGGAAAGCGTCGAACATAACGTGCGTGACTCGCACCCATGAAGGCATTCTCTCGTCAGCTATAGGAGGCACTTGTGCGTGATATATACCTTGACTCACTCTCGCCGGCCCATGGCTCTATGTCCTATAACTCACGTCACCTGCGAATCTCGCTCATCGATTGTTGGTGGGAGGAATTTGCTACGTCTCTTTCGGTTTTGAAGCGAGATAAAGTTTTTTTTTGTTATTGCCACCACGAGCACAGTGTTGGATCACCCATTTAATGCCTGTGACTCACGGCCCCAACGGATAGGGCTGATTCACGCCCCCCTCGAAGTTCTCTCTCAGATACTTGACGTGTGTCGCTTGCAAATCGCCTGCTTTTCTCTATCACAATCAAACCACGCTGCCTGTTGCACTTTGCCACGTGTCCAACTTCGAACACCAAGTCAGCGCGCGTGGTCTACGCACGTCAGGACGTTTGCTGGTCAGCTGTCATGTTGCCGCTCGTACGTGTTAACTCTATCAGGATGACAACCATTCCATTGCACCAAGCATTTCTGGGGTTTTTGACGTTTCTAAGGAGAAATTGGAATGTTCCCTTGGAAACGTAGAACGTGCGAAATGAAGAAAATGGTCAAAGCTATTAGGTATAATTGCGTGTTGTGACCCATACGTGGATACACAGCATATCGTACTCTGGAAAGGGCCCTCCGAGATTGGCCGGTTGTCCGTCATACCTATAAACGTCTCAAACGGCGTAGGGACACCTGTCAATTACTATTCATGTCGAGCTTAAGCCTTTTCTGCCATGAAGCCGTCCCTATGGATGGTGCATCGTGCACCCTTCGCAGGTAACGACCAATCGATCGCATGAGATGCCAGGACTGTCGGCCCCTTCACCTCACCTGGCCCCAATAAACTACGAAAGACTTCGACGACGGCTTGGGTTAGGGATAACCAAGGTCTCGTACGAAACTGGACACGTCTGCGCCCTCTGAATCTCTTGCGTGGATAAACAGTTCCTGCCACATTAACTCCAGTATAACGACTTCCTCAGTAACTTCTAGTCTACTACAGGTATACCAACTGCTGCTGTTTCTCCGTGAAACTCAGTCTATCTGTCTCTCTTGTGGTAATTATCTTGGTACCACCGGTGGGTGCCCTCCTTGTTGAATACTTCTCACTACAAGCACGATTGGCCCATATTCTCTGATGCTGGGTACGTTCGTCGCGGCGCGTTGCACCGTGACCAAAGTGAACCGGATAGTCTCACGGCATCCGATGTCCCTCCCTGAAGGTTTGACATGTAGACGTAGCGGTGTCGCTTTGAGACGCAAACCTATATGTATACGTATATTTGTCAAATTTTCGTACTTTTGCCAACTTTTCTCTTCGCACGAGCACTTTTAGGCAAAACACTAAGTACACGGACACGGGAAGCTCTGCCGGACACATTGGTCTAGGTCTCGGCGCAATCCGTGCACTCTGAAGCGCGTGGCGGGCGCTCAAAGTTTTTTTTTCCGGCGGGAGTGGATAAGACGATTTCCCTGGTTTCAGTAAGAGGCCTTACTTTGTACGTACGTAGCTGTACACATACATTACATGCTGTCTGTTTTATCCCCTAGGCTCTCACGAGCTGTGAGCACACAGCTCAGACATATACCAGGTACACAACAGACAACATGCACAGATCCCAACGTTCCAACGCTGCCGCCCCCCCGCCCACCCGCCGTGCGTGTGCGACACCCCCATATGCGCAGTGTTGCTGTGATTGGTTGCGTTAGTCGTAGCCTGCAGTCCGCATTCCACCATCTGCCATATACTTTTTTATCCTTATATACCCAGGATGACGTATGTATCCCTCTGTATATTTTTTTTGTGTTGCACGTAGCACGGACCACCGCCTAGAGAACAATAGCCACAGCAGTTCACAGAGCGTGCTTACCTCCAGCTTCCTACATCACCACAATTCTGCTGCCCTGCTGCCCAGCAGCAGCAGCAGTGGGCACACCTTGCGCGTATGGATGATCGTACTGCGGCTATCACAGTTGGTTTATTCGATCGATCTCACTTGACCACGCCACGAACACACCAACCAGTATCACACACCTCTCTCCCTGCTTCAGAACCTTCTGCTTATGGCTGTGTGTGATCCAACATTGCCACTGTTCCAGCTGTGCTCAGCACAGTGCGCCAACAGCAGCAGCAGACAGGGTACTATGCGCATGTGGAAGATCCGCGCTGTAGCTCAGTACTACTGTACAGTAGTTCGTTATTGTTGTCATCGGCATTGGCCGATGCACGCGTACCTTCCGCAGCGTGTGACCCATTATCCCCGGATCGATATATTCGTCGTCTCGAGTACAAAAAAAACAAATCGTTCGTACTGCTGTACAACAAATTATTCGTAGAGCAGCGTTCGTACAAAACATACTTACAGCAGTAGTTCTCATTGCTGTGTGTCCTACATTGCTGACCGGTAGATCCTAGAGCCAGCTGAAAGGGGGTCAGTACACGTGCGTTCCTGGCGTGGCATTCTACAGCATACTGCAGCTGTATATGCAGTCGTACCTGTACAAAAGCTACTCTACTGCAGTAGGAGATCGTGCAAAGCGTTTTAGATTGCGTAAAAACCACGACGTCCCAGTTGTACGAGCACTACTACTGTTCTAGCGTAGACGTTTATACTTCGCGCGATAAAATCTTCGTTTCCGAGGTTCGACTCGCACCATCCACGCTTTTTTATATAATTATTATTATTATTATTTTTTTTATCATCACTTTTACTTTCCAGCCCAACTTGTAGGAGGTTTTACCCTCAGCGATCTTCTGGACAAGCCGTGGTCACAGGTGTTATCCTTTCTCCCCCCCCGGTACGTGCCGTTATTTTTTGTCGCGCATAGCGTTCAGCATTCCCACCGCTCGTCGATTTTCATCGAAAATGTAGCTAACTCACGCTCTCGCGCTTTCTGCTCGATTTTTTATGCAAGAAAAAGTTCGTACGAGCATGCACTCGGTAAGACTTGAACCCACGAAATTGATCTTGATAGGCACGCAGACCACCTGCCAAGCCACCGGGGACGCCGGCGTGGAGGCGTTGTTGACTTTTTTTTGTACCAGGACTATACAACATGTTACAGCAGTACTATTAATAATAGGTACATTCGTCCACACCTTGCTTTTCTGAGCATACAGTATGATATACTGCCGTAATATAAGTTGCGTGTGTTTATTATTTCCCACTTCTGACTTTTTTTGGATCAGTACATTCATCCATCACCTTGCTTTTCTGAACGTATATGCTATTTGCGACACCGGCGTCGTAATTTCTTATTTGCAGCACGGTGTCGCAAATAAGCGGCTTATTTGCGACACCGCGTCACGTTCGCGGCACATACCTCAGATTGGCTCCGCACCGCCAGGGATGTGTTGACATGGTGCAGGGCCATCATTGAAGCTATCGCATGGCTGAAGCGGGCCAGGACTCGAGGAGATATCTGGCCTCTGGGTGCACCCGCAAAACGTTCAGATCGGTGTCGCAAATAAGCCTTATTTGCGACCCGCGTGTCGCAAATACCGTATTTGCGACACCGCGACGTGGTTGCTGCACACGCTCCGGATCAGCGACGTACTGCCAGTAGAGTCTCAGTATGGTGTAAAGCTACCGTTGAAGCTATCGTGTAGCCTAAACGGGCCAGTACTCGAGGAGATATAGGGTATGCTAGAACACCTAGGCTGATGTCGCAAATATGCCTTATTTTGCGTGTATCCAGAACGAGCCCATTACAGTAGTAGATAGATACTGCTGTGTGTTGTATCCTGGTCATCCTGGTGCACTCTCAGTGTAGTCAGACTGGTGTCGTAAAGCCGCATTTGACGACATCGCACGACGTGCGTCGCGCGCGCCCCGTTTAGAGCTCGGACTATACCACTGTACAGCATGTTTCCACGAGTACATCGATCGTCAGCCACGTCATCGTGAATCAATGGATTTGAAATTAACTTGATTATATTGCCGCGCCGTGTTCCAATAAGTCGTACGTACTATAATTGAGAGCGCTGGTATCGTTCAAAGCGCCGGGGGCTCTGTTTACGCGTCTATTAACATGGGCACAAATGAAGGGCACAGAAGTTTGTGCATGCTGCGCTCCGCATGTGGTTTTTGTACTTGTCGGTGGATGCTATCGAAATAGGTGGGTGTATGTCATCTACAGCAGTGTCATAGTATGTGTCGCAGTAAAATCGGCGTTCGTTCCGTGCAACCATCACCACCCACCAATGTGGTTGTTTAATTGCCCTTGAACAGCCGTGTAAAAGCGCCTATCCCTCAGGTGTTTACCAACGCCTATCGTTCTGCCGCACAGAACTGAACAAACTTTCGAAACGCTGTCCACAGTTTTTGTCGGATTAGTTATTAAGGTAACGAACATACCCCATAGATGCACAGAGGGCGGCCATGCTGCAGCTTGCCTAGCTATGCGCCATGTTCGTTGTACGCGTTCGTTCCGACACATTATCCTACTTGTTGCACCAACAGCAGTCCACAGTATCCGCACTGCTGTAGTATTGACACATACTACTACTAACAATAATAGTCTAACTTAGGGCACATGCGTAGCACGTACTGTGGTTTGTAAACGGATTGCCGATGTTTATCTCTATAACGGTTGTGAAACATATAATAGAAGCCCACAGCAGACTGCATGAGTTCAATGTAAGCGGCAGAAGGGCTAGCCGCCTTGTTTATGGTGCCGAAGAAATCGGTATGTGTAACGCGTGTAGGAGGTCGTGGAGTTTGTAGGCTGCTTGGATGGTGTCCTTCGATGCCCTGCAGTATTGTGTAGAGTTCCCACCGTGCTGTTGTATGCTGTACACACTGTTGCGCGGGTTGGATGTTTTTCCATAAGTTCAGGCAGAATGTTTGCGGAGAGAAGCCCAACCATTATGGAAGATTCATCAACATTCCGCAACTCCAGCAGAGTGTGCGCACTGACCTGCCCCACTCAAATCATGCGTAGTCTCCTCGTCCAGCTACGCAGTCAGTTCCCGTTTTATTTGGATGCCCTGGTCGGCGAGGCAGTCTGATGGGTTATGTATAGTTTTCGCACTCCTAGCCGATCTATCGTGTTTGTGTGTTTACTATGCTGTATGTAGCACAGCAGCAGTAGTATTACGGGGGACCATAATAAATAGGACCAAATATTGTTATTAAAAATAGGTAAACATATAGGTTTTTATGTATACCATAGGTCCTGTTAACTATGGACCCCCGTAATAGTAGAAGAGCCACGTTGAATATTCTGACCGTGTACTAGGATAACCCATATCTCCTCGAGTACTGGCCCGTTTTGGCTACACTATGGCTTCAATGGTAGCCTTACACCATGCTGAGACTCTACTGGTAGTGCGCTGCTGGAGCGTGTGCGGCAACCATGTCGCGGTGTCGCAAATACGGTATTTGCGACACCGATCTGAACGTTCTGCGGGTGCTCCAAGAGACCAGATATCTCCTCGAGTCCTGGCCCGTTTCGGCCATGCGATAGCTTCAATGATGGCCCTGCACCATACCAACACATCCCTGGCGGTGCGGAGTCAATCTGAGGTATGTGCCGCGAACGTGACGCAAATAAGCCCCTTATTTGCGACACCGTGTCGCAAATAAGAAATTACGACACCGGTGTCGCAAATAGCATTACCCATAATATAATACAAGGTTTTCCTTCGGAGTGGGTACTCCGTCGTTTCTTGTACAAATACATTTAGTTTGGTTGGCTTTGGGCTATGACGCCAATTGCAGTTTTTTTTAGCCCAAGCCAACCAAACTAAATGTTATGACGCCAGTTGCAGTTATATTGCAATTGGGGCAATACCCAAAGCCAACCAAACTAAATGTATTTTGTGAAAGAAACGGTGAAGGATGTAATAATCGCGTTTATTTGTGAATGTAATGTGAAACGTAAGATCGGGTGACGCAAGAGTAAGAATGATATTCGTGTAATAATAAGGATAACATCTTTCATCAGTGCGGGGAGAGAGTGGAGTAGTGCATGGCATGTGGATGATATACAACATACAGGCTGTTGTTTAAAGGAGGGTTTGGGACAGGAGGGAAAACAGCAGTGACGGCAACGACAACGGTTATGGAAATGTTGTATAGTTGCTGAGCGGCCGCGATTTCGATTTAGCCAGCATAGGAGTTTGGATTAGACATGATATGTAAATAGTCTTCCAGGCTGCTGTAGTATCGAGGCGGGAGGCCCAGAATGTGGATCTGTCCGCCGTTAAACCCGTTGGGTGTGTGTAGGGAGAAATAATCGTGATTTTGGGAAATGTGGGAACAATTTGTTGCCTCTCATTCGTCCTGGATGGAGACAATCTGCTTGGCGTACTGCTTCGGAATTCCACGAAGCCCTGGAGCAGGCAAAATGGAAGGGTGTCTTCTTGCGCTCATGATGATATCTCCGTCTTTGATGGTGGAGTCCGTCAGGCGGCAGCTGTAGCACTTGCCACCGACCTGGTCGAAGTAAACAGGGTGCGCGGGGCGGGAGTGGCGTGCAGGGAATGGCGGGGGAGGGGGAAGGGGGGGGGGGGGGGGTGCAGAATTCATTATTTGTACTGCTCTACAGCGGCACAACAGCAGTACGTAATCGCTTGCTATACGACGGCAGCAGCAGCAGCAGAAGCAGCAAGTACATGCGTAAAACGCAGCAGGAAAACGGCCAAAATATTTTTTTAAACGCACCAAAACGACCATTTGGGTGCAAAAACGACCAAGAAACACAGTAATCCGAATACATAAGAACAATCAGTGGATATTGAGCCAGCATTAGCAGTATCAGCGGCAGCAGCAGCAGCAGCAGCAGCCGCAACGGCTTCGAGCAGTGGTTGCGGCAGCATTAGCGACATTAGCAGCAGCAGAAGCAGCAATGGATCGCCGCAGCGTTGGCAGCAGTAGCGGCATAGCAAAGATATGATAAAAAAAGAAGAAACAAAGTATGTGCCCTGGTATGCCGCGACCGCAAAAACTACGGAATTTCATTGGCGAAACAAAAATATGTACACACAAATGACCAGCATGATGTACAACGCAGCAGCAGCACCACAGCAGCGTAGCAGCGATATGGAAAGAACGAAGCCCAAAACGAGAAAAAGCAGTACGTACGCAAAATGCAGCAGCAAAATGACCAAAATATTTTTTCCAAGTACCCAAACGACCATTTAGGTACAAAAACGACCAAGAAAAACAATAATCCGAGTACATGCGAACATCCAGTGAATATTGCGGCAGCATTATTATTAGCATTAGCAGCAGCAGCAGCAGCAGCAACGGATCGCCGAAACGTTGGCTGCAGCAGCAGCAGCATAGCAACGATATGAAAAGAAGGAAGAAAAAAACTATGTACCCTGGTCTGCCGCAATCGCAAAACGTACGGTAATTATTGACGATACAGAAATACATATGTACACACACACGAGTGTAATACACACACAAATCACGTCCAGCATGATGTACGGCAACAACGCAGCAACACCACAAAAAAAAAATCGTAGACGATACAGAAATATGTACACACGCACAAGTGTAATAGGCACACAAATCATGTTCAGCATGATGTGTACGGGAACAACGCAGCAGCGCCACAAAACGACAAAACGACCAAGAAACACAATTATCCGAGTACATACGAACATTCAGTGAATATTGCGGCACCACTAGCAGCAGCAGCAGCAGCAGCAGCAGCAGCAACGGATCGCCACAGCGTTGGCAGCAGCAGCAGCAGCACCAGCATAGCAACGACATGAATAGAAGGAAGAAAAAAAGTATGTACCCCGAGTCCGTCCGAAAAGTGTTTTTGGTACCTCACTATAGATAGACCTACCCCGGCATGCTGTACGGCAACAACGCAGCAGCAGCATATCAACAATACGAAAAGAACCAAGCTAAAATACGATAAAAAGTAGTTCGTACGCAAAATGCAGGAGCTAAACGACCAAAATATTTTTTTTACGCATAAAAAAAAACATTTGGGTACTAAAACGGCCAACAAAAACAATAATCCGCGTTGGCAGCAGCAACATAGCAACGATATGAAAATAAGGAAGAAGAAAACTATGTACCCTGGTATGCCGCGATCGCAAAATCTACGGAAATCCAGGGACGATACAGAAATATGTACACACACAAGTGCAGCATGATGTACGGCAACAACGCAGCAGCACCACAGCAGCAGCAAGCAGCAGCATAGCAACGACAAGAAAAAAAATCAAGCCAAAAACGAGAAACAGAGTACGTACGCAAAATGCAGGAGCAAAACGATAAAAATATTTTTCACGTATCAAAATAACCTTTTGGGTACAAAAACGACCAATAAAAACAATAATCCGAGCACATACGAACATTCAGTGGATATTGCGGCAGCATTAGCAGCAGAAGCAGCTACAGCATTAGCAGCAGCAGAAGCTGCAATGAATCGCCGCAGCGTTGGCAGCAGCAGCGTCGGCAACAGCAGCAGCAGCAGCAGCATAGCAACGATATGAAAATATGGAAGAAAAAAAGCATGATGTACCCTAGTATGCCGCCATCGCGAAACCTACGGAATTTTATTGACGATCCGAAAATATGTACGCTTCCAGCATGATGCACGGCAACAACGCAGCAGCGCTACAGCAGCAGCAAGTGCACAGCAGCAGCAAGTGCACAGGAGCAGCAGGTGCACAGCAGCAGCACTCATGGCGTGGCGCTGACAGCAGCAGCAGCAGCAGGAGCAGCAGCAGCAGCAGCCGAAAACGAGCAAAGGGGGTACGAAGGGTCACCATGTACACACAGAAATCGTGTGCACCGAAAATGCACCACAGTAGCAGCAGCACTCACATCGTTCGGTGCAGCGGTGACGGCGACAACTGAATCCTCCGTTCCTTCGTTCACGTCCCGCAAACAGTTGTGCATGTGCGCATTCGCGTGCACTGTGTAAGAGGAGCCGACGCAACGCACGAAGGGGAAAGAACGAGCATGGATGAGTCTTAAAAATAGTAAACGCTTTGAGGTAGGTTTGTAAGCAAAAAGGCAATTGAAAACGCCCAAAAAACGTATTGGCAACAGACAGCATTCAAAAATAGACCCAAGACACTCACCACTGTCAGCAGTCTCGAGGGAGTAAGACACAGTCCCTTCCTTGATCGGGCGAGCACATAACTCGCAGTTGGTTGCCCAATACAGGATGATCCCGCCACCATCGCACATGAGATCCTCGCAGGTGGCGAAGGCCACGTTGTTGCGACCAGGCGCGGAGTTCTTGGGCAAGTAAGTAAGTGCTGGTCCGTGCACCGGTCGCAAATGACAGTCGGCACCAGGTCGGTCTTTGTCGTTGCCGCTCTCTTGCCAGAGGGCGAGGACCACGCGCCTCTCGACGAGGGGGAGGTGAGCTTAGGGGGCGTGGAGAAGGGGAAGGCGGGGGTTGCAGCACCAGCAGGTTCGCCACCGACAGCAGCAAGCAGCTTGGCCGCCTACAGCTGCATCTAGATGCCGTTCGTCGAAGGCGAGACGCCTCTTCTAGGCGTTGTGCGAAGAGCTGTCCATTGGTTGCAGTTTGCGAAGAAGAAAGAAGAAAGGTTGTTTGGCTGTTTGGCTGTTCGGCTGTTTCAAAGAAGAAGGGCTGTTTGCGAAGAGCTGACGGTCTGTCTGCCAAGAGCAAGCAAGTGACAACGACCCCAAAAATCGTAATTATAGTTGTATTTATACAAGTTATACTTGTGTGTGTTTTACCCACAGGGTAAAGAGTTTGGGCGTGCTTACGTGTGGCGTGCTTTCACACCTCAACATTTCACAGCTACTCCGAATACTTGGGAGTAAACCGAAGTATGTTCGAGAAAATACTGCTATAATTATCGTATTACGGGGGACCATAGTTAACAGGACCTACGGTACACACAAAACCCATATATTTACCTATTTTTACAAACAATATTTGGTCCTGTTTACTATGGACCCCCGTAATAGGTACTTCGTACACTCGCAGTATTTCGGGGGTTTTGTACTCAAGATACTGCGAGTACTCGCAGTATTTTGAGGTTCTCTCGGTACTACTTCGTATACTTTCGGGCTCGCACTAATGCGGAGTTCGCTACTGCTGCTGGCGTGGATACCCCCTGTTGTGCTCCAAGTGTCTCAAGGTTCTGTACCGCGGGTACTACAAGTATTCTAGTCTAGCAGTATTTCTTCCGTTGGTAGTGTTTGTACTGCTGCTTCTGCGAGACTCAGTACTCGCAATAATGAAATACCCTCAATATGCCCAGTATACTTCGAGTATGATGTATAGTACTTCAACCGTCTGTGCACCGCGTCGACAATTCTCAGGCCCAGCGTTCGTCACAAAACACACCCAGATAGTCCCACACGAGTGGGAGTTGGAGCAAACCACTTCTTTCGCTCGAGACCAACTTGAGTCTGGCAGTATTTCGAGATACGCATTTGCGAGGAATATATATATGCATGTACTGCGAATACTCTCAGTATCTCGAGGTTCTGTACTGCACATATTGCCTGTACTCCAAGTATTTCGTGTTTCGATACTACTGCGGGTACATACCTTACTGTGTTCTCGGGGTTCGGTGCTGCTCACACTCTCATTACTCTCAGTATTTGGGCCTTCTCAGTGCTGGCAATATTTTTGCCGCCAGTACTCCAATACTCTCAGTGCTCGGACTACGATTTGTTCTCGAGCATTCATCTGTGAAACCTTGATGTTACCCTGAGCACCAAGAACCATATATTTTGGAGGAACATATATATTGTACCAGTATATATATGTGATGTACCCTGATCAGTTTACTCAACCGGTCACAAAGTATTATGGCGCAACCTTGGCCTCGCGCCACTTTTTTGTTCTTACGAATTAATCGCCGCGAGGTAGCTGGATCGATATATCCACTTACCGCTACCCTATTTTACATTATATGGCTGTAGTAATGATCCCACACTAATTCCGTGAACAGTATAAAAGTCTGTCCTCAAAAATATGTTGTGTATGTTCTTCACGTTAAAATGATGGGTGGATGCAGGTACTACTTCTACACAAGTGTGCAGGGTTGCATACGAATATTATTTCGCTCTTGCGCCACTCCCCTGTTCATACGGCACCTCCCGGAGGGGAACCTTGTACCCCGTATACGGCAATATGCACGTTTTGTGGTGCTGAATGATTGTGCGTTCAGCGGTAAAAACACGACGCGACGGATAGTCTCACCATGACGCTCCTCCCGTGTTCTTACCTTTCCAGAATGATTTCTAGTTATTTGCTGCCCACGTCTGCCGTCGCCTCAAAGCTAAGTGTGTAGCTACCCGATTCGTACACAACAGCACGGTATTCCAACAGGCCAGGAGAGATTAACCGCAATCGGCAACACATGGATGATGGCATTCTACCGTATATCGCTGGTAATGATTTTCTGCATGTATGTAAAATGCTCGTGGTCTTTCAACTCAGACTCCCCGACCAAATGATACGTTTGAACCCTGTATCCTACTGCCGTAATACTCTTACATCATGTCGAATAGTACGCGTAGGAGGGCCTGCTCTCGTCGTGCTCGTGATAGTGCTCGAGGACGTCCTCGACGGCCGCTCCATGTGGTGAGAGGCGATCCGGCACTGATGTACCTACAGTACTCGACCTATGGCGTTGAACTGATGTCAGAGTATTACTGTAGGAATACAGTGTTCAGGGTACTATTAGAGTAGAATACAATGCTGATGTGAATCATCCTGTAGGAGAGTCTCAGCTGAACAACCATGAGCGATACATACGGAAAAACAATATCAGCGATATAGGGCAGAATACCGTCATCCACGTGTTGCCGGTAGCGGCAAATCTCTCCTTACCTGTTGGGATGCTTGGTTGTTGTGTACGAATTGGATAACTGTACATGAATAGCTGTGCACCGACGGCCAAGGTGTGAACCAGATATTGCGGGGCCACCGTAGGTAACAAATAAAACGGGAGGGGCGTCATAGTGAGACCATCCGCCGTGTAATGCCTGCAGCACCGAAGGCACAATCAATCAGTACCACTAAAAACGAGCTTGCGGCCGTACACGGGGTATACGTTTGCGTATCGCGGCCACACCGCCACTTCAACGCTCGTTCACTCCCTAAAATTGAGAGAGAGGCATCGGGAGTGGCGTGACCATTCACGGTTCGTGATGATCACGGTACGACGCGCCACGACGGACGTACATATCGTCTGCGAATATTGGGCAATATCATATTTGCAGTGAGTAGTACACAATAGGGAGGGCACCCACCAGTGGTAAGAAGATGATCTCAGCTTCACGGAGAACCAACATGTAGATACAAAGACTGTGTTCGGCAGCGGGCGTGACACCTCGTGGAAGCCTTCACGAAAGGATCGTCGGATGCGTCACCTGTCGCATGGGGGGGGGGTGAACACGGCCTCGGGCACCTTCCCCGCGGGGGGCTTGTTCCCTCCAGATTGCGTTTCAACGGATATCAACCAGAAGGAGATATATGGCCTCTACCATCTCCTTCACCAATTCTGAACGCAATACCCAGACGTCTCGCGGCGAGCACAGGTGCTCATACACGTGGACAACCGGTCAGTAGTGGGTGCTTTTACCCGGGAGCGTGCGAAAAATCGCAAGACGTACGCGTTGCTGGTGGAGTTGTTCGAGTTGCAGGTGAGTACGGATTCAAGTTATAGTTGAAGTGGCTCCCGACTGCGGAGACCGAAAGCACATATGCCATTTCGCGGCCGTCACGACGCGCTATCATCTGCAAAGCGCCGGCATCGTTTCGAGCGGTCTGCGACGAGATAGGCCTTTTAAACGAAATCCTTAAGGCATGCACGGCGTCCGTGCTGCGCTCCCCATTACCTGGGGAGGCACTGCCCTGTTCCTATCAGTACGACTGTATTGGTTCGGCGAGAACCGACGTGTTGGTACACGGCGTTTCGATTGTTCCAGGTACCAGAGTCCCGGCCTTCGGGTTTTAGTTTGCACTCCCGGTCATGACAGGACACATCGTGCAACATTTGACGGAATGCAAGGCCCACGCGGTTGTCCTGGTCCCGGATGTTGAGGCCGTATTGGTTCCCTTTGATGCGGCTAGCCACAGTGGGGACGATCGAGGTGGCCGCAGTAGCTGCGGAAGGGTGCTTCCAGTGGCCCAGTCCAGATAGTGGCCTCAAGAATTAGCGGTACCCTCGCTGGGAGATGATAGCGGAGGACTTAGCCTTCCGTACCAAGGGGTAACGATGACATATGTGTCGGCATCTAACGCGTAGGGACTGGCATTGATCACATTGTAGAGTGCTTATAGTTCGCTGCTTCGGACGCTTTCGAACGCTCAACGACGTTTACGGCCCCCCTCTCCTTGATGTTCTCCTTCAACCAGAACGACGCTAGCGGGAGCCACTTTCAGGGTGGGGCACATCTCAGAGGGACTGTAACGGCCAGGGCCCCGGTGCGGTTCGCGTTTGTTTTACTTGTCACGGAGAAAAAGTTTCACAGCTTAACGTTTTTCTGCAAATGCGGCGCTCAGCCGGTTCGATCATTGCCGGCCCCGCAGTATCCGGAGCGGGTGCCTGTCGTCGTGGATGTTGATAAGATGCAAGCTCGTCGACGTCAAGTACTGGCGGCGATGGAGGAACGCTCCGGGAAAGTCCGGAAAAGAAGAGCAGCCGACGAGTTTGACACGTTTGTGCTCGATGTTTCGACCGGCTCCCGCGTTTGGCCAACAGCTACTCCGGACGATATATTTTCCTCTGTTTCCTTGAAAAAAAGGCGAAGGGAACCAATAGGGTGCATGAACCATCTTGCCGCGGTGTGGGCCATGCGGGCGACGATACGCCCCTGACGGGGTGTTCGTGTGCTAAACGGTAGGCGGGCGAGTCTAACCGAAACGGCTTTTCTCGAAGCGAAAAATGGGGATGAAAGAAAGCGGGAACTAAGAACAATGGGTGAGGGTATTCCTAACCCTAACCCTAAATACGTAAATATATAGGTTTTTGTGGGCACCGTAGGTCCTATTTTCTTTGGTCCAACGAGGGTTGCTATCACGGGGGACCATAGTAAATGGGACCCATGGTACAGACGAAAATCAATATAATTACCTCTTTAATAGTAAAAATATCGAAATATATACCTGGTACCCTATAGTTTTCGTGTACCGTAGGTCCTATTTCATATGGTCTCCCGTAATAATCATGTAACCCACATAGCCAAGGAGTAACTACTCGGCGAGTTATAGCCAGTCAAATGACATCTCTAGTACTCATGAAGCCTACCTAGCCACCTGATAATGGTGGGCGACTTAGAGACGGCCAACGCGTCCAGGCGGCACCCGCCCCTTGTACGTATGCAGTGCCCCCTGTTCCTGTTGTAATGAAAACTATTACTGCTGTAACACAAAATGTCATTCTTTCAATTCGTCTTTCTGGTACTAACGGTGTTTCTGAGTGCTCAACGTTGAAGCTCGCGCCAAAGATCGCGGGATGGCCCACACAAAACTCTATGTATATAGACATAGAAAAGCTGTCACTAGGAACTCGCGCAGCAGGGTATTAATAAATTTCCTCAACTTATGCGCGTTGAGGGACGGTAAAAACCGGGGACGCTATAACTCCATATCGGTCCTCGGAAAAGCCTTCCCATATTGTTGAACACCGTTACGGTGGCGGCAGGTGCACCAAATAGCTCGAAACGGGCCCCTCAAAGAAAAGACGCCGTCGAAATTACAACCTGGCATTCGCTCGTACTAGTGACAACAATGGTAATTCTGAGCAAAAGCGCATTTGCAATATTTACTACCAGGTATTCAGCTTCGTTCGGGGAATGCGTATGGGTGATCAACGTTGAAGCTCATGCTGCACGTTGTCGGATGGAAAACATAATAACAAGGAGCGTACTTTCATAGCAACAGCAATAATGAAAAAATAATTACAACGTCAGAGTAATACGTGCTGAAAA
Source organism: Macrocystis pyrifera (assembly GCA_031763025.1). Taxonomy (NCBI): domain Eukaryota; class Phaeophyceae; order Laminariales; family Laminariaceae; genus Macrocystis; species Macrocystis pyrifera. The sequence continues at coordinate 10,000,300 of JASSKH010000021.1, forward strand.
ACAATTATTATTCGTATAAAATTTAAACGTGAATGCTTGCTACTTAAAGGCGGCTCCCGCGCCACCATTTTTTGCCGTGTTGGTTCCCTTTTTGTCCAAACCGGAACCTTTGAGGGCTGGTCACCATCACGAACAGCACTATCGTCAATCTCGAAGTCGCTTATTGCCTCGCTGAGTCGTACCAAGCGCCCACGTCGCCGATCGACGGCATTCTCGCCGCAATTGACAATTTCGAGAAACATTTGTTTGTTTGTTTGTTTTTTAATCCTCCGGCGCATCGTTAACAATAAAGCTTAAGCTCACCACACTTCCACGTTCCAATTTCGTGTCGTGTGCCAATCTAGCCCACTATGATAGCTCCCGTTGCAACATCAGGACAGGCTGCTGATACCACTGGCGTTTGGGCACGTCGATGAACAACATTTGGTGGCGTCGGGTAAGAGGCGGTAGCGGTGTGCTCCATCAAGCCGGCCCTCGTGCACTATGCCACCACTTCCCGTCCTTCCTCCCGGGTTCCGGACGCCAGCAAAATTGCCTCAAATGCTCCGGTCGCGGCCATAATTCCACCGGCCGGGAACGTAAGCGCTTTACATGACTCAGCGAGGGATTGAAGGGGCTTCGAGACTGATTATGCTGCTTGTGATGGTAACCTAACCTTCAAAGTTGGTTTAGTCTCCTGGCCTTGAAACCCCCATTGCGAGGGAGAACGGGACAATACAGGGCTGTGACTTGGATGGCGGGACGCCACGGCTAATTAAATATTGGAGGACGAAGTAGGTCACCAAATTGGCTTAGCTGAGTGCGGTAGGTCGTCGGGCGCTGATTGTCCTTGCATCCGACCGGTGCGTGTGTGTCCCCGCGTGTGGTTTGTTTTTACGCGTGACCTACGAGATACGTTTGCTTATTTCGCTATCCACCTATAAGTACTTAGACGTCAAGTATCAAGCCATGTCACAGCTCTTTCATTTCCCTTTCCCAAACACAATGAAAACTAGATAGAAATATTTTTGCCGAAGGTAAAAAACCGCTTAGGCGCAAAAAACGCGAGGCGGTATCTTGTGAAGCGCCGACGTACCTGGCGGACGGATTGTTTGGCGGTAGCGACACCTGTGTGGCGGCAAACCTGGTTATCTACTGTGGACAGGGCGGTGTGCACGGTATCCTCATCTGCGGCGCTCCCGAGCAGGTCCTCATCTGTCCCACAAGTCCTCTAACTTGTGTTTTTGTCGAGATGAGCGCAAGGTGTGGTGTATTTCCCGCGGGCCGCACGGCCTCCATCCCGCGCGAACCGCGACACATACACCGCACCTCGCGTTGCACTGGTGAATGGGCATACGTCATGTAGATGATTCGCGGGACAATGGAGTAGCTGCTGGAGGAACTTTCTGAAGGATAATGCCATGGACGCTGCGCTGCTCTCTGTCGAAGACGAGGTTACCACTCATCCCGGGTGCCCATCAAAGCCAAACACTTGTCGTATTTAGCGATTGCCGCCATAATTTCGTCCGCCAGCGATATCGGCGTTTTGCACGATCCCTCGACGATGTACAGCCTTTTCGCGGCTCTATTCAAGCTACAGGGAATCTAATAATGCGACCCGTGGTCGTGACATGGCCTTCCCCTGTTTTTTTAACACGAGTAGAGAACTCGATAGGCTGCGGGTTGGCTGAAAGATGTCACGGCTGAAATTGTGGTTCGGTGGCCAACTCACCCAACTAACGCACTGTAACTGCGGGCGGTATTTCGTATAGATCTGCGTGTCTTTTGTATCCGACCGTGGCGCGTTCGTGGCTCGGCTTGCTGTTTCGGCTTGCTATTTTGGGACGAGCTAACTCAGTCAGTGAGTTGGCTCACTACTCGTCATTCACGTTCAGTCAATTAACTGCAGCCTGATCCCTTTCCCTTCCTCTGGAAAATGGAAACTGTAAATACACACTGACGGTTGGGTCATCAGCCTCCATGGTACGCAAGGCCGCCAAGACCCTCGACGTTATCGCGAAGGTTCAGCCTCCATGGTACGCAAGGCCGCCAAGACCCTCCACGTTATCGAGGGTCTTGGTGGCCTTGCGTACCATGGTGGCTGATGACCCAACCTTCAGCGTGTGTTTGTAGTTTCCATTTTCCAGAGGAAACGAAAGGGATTCGGTTGCTGTGAATTGGCTGAACTGACAAAGTGTGCCAACTGACTAGCTGAGAGCACGCGGGAGGGGTGGGAAGTTAATCATGCGACCAGTGGCGGTGACTTGGCCTTCTTTGTACATTTAGCACGGTTAGGGAAAACGATAGGGCTGCCGACTTGCTGCAGTATTATTTTACGTTGCTCCCGATCACGCAATGTAAGTATTGGATTTGGATGAGGCCTCCTGCCCCGAGGCTGGGGGTCTCGCCCGGGATGCACGTCGCGCTGAGTCCCATCCCTAGGAACTGTAAACACCGTGCAGAAAAAGACTACTACTACGCTTGTAGGGTGGGTGAGAAGGTCTGTATTTTTCTTCCTGCACCTATCCCCCTGTGCTCACAGCTAGCTCGTCTCCGCCGGAATGCGCGTACGACGATACCGATTGTGAGGGAAATAGGTACTGTATTATGGAATCACCTCTTGTGTCCAATCGGGGTTCTGGTGATTGGTCAACAATTTTTTACTCAAGTTTCTTTCACGCTGCCGCCGATCAATCAATGTATGTATTGGATTTGGACGAGGCCTCTCGCCCCGGTCAGTCGCCCTACCCAGACTTAGTTGTGGTCCTTGGATTACAGTTGGCCACCTCCCGGGCGGTGTGTTGTCTCACCCCGTTTTCTTTCGGTATACGCGGCAGACGTACTTCGGCGTGCACATCGAAAACTCTGGCTCAAACGCTGCCGACAGTGGGAAGGCGCCCGCGGTGGCATAGGTGTGGACCCGTTTTCTCTTGGCTGCCGAGATCTGCGAACTCGTCGTCGGCCCGATATAATACTTAGCATATCTCTCCGTCTTCCGCCCCCGTATCTTCATTATCTCGTCAATCGCCGTACCGGCCAGAGACCCGTCACGCCTGAAACCGTAGTTCGATGACCTACTCACCCAACTAATACACTGTAGCTGCGGCCGGTAATTCGTAGAGATCTGCCCGTCTTTTGTATCCGACCGTGGCGCGTTCGTGGCTCGGCTTGCTATTTTTATTTTGGAACGGGTTAACTCAGTCAGTCAGGTGGCTCACTCTTCGTCATTCACGTTCAGCCAATTCACAGCAGCCTGATCCCTCTCCTTTCCTCTTCAAAATGGAAACTGTAAATACATGCTGAAGGTTGGTGGATCATCATTCTTCTTTGCAAGCAATGACATCCATTACGCTGGACATCGTCGCCCACTTATGAGAGGCCCAAGCGTCGTCGACAGACTGCATTCTGGCGGCCGTCGCCAGATTTGAGTCTGTTGATTGATCTCTAAAGGTATAGGCGCAGCTGGCACGGGAACGCGTGGTTGACTCCAGACAGTAACACGGAACTCCTCTTGTATAATATCCGAGCTGTCGAGTGACAGCTCATGCATCGTATGCAGATTATTATTCAACATGACGCGGGAATAAACCTCCCGTTTATCCCCCCGAATATCCGACTAAATATCCCTCTCCTATAATCCTATGTCAATATATGGAACTCCCTAATATTAGATGTAACGTCTCCGTCGTGTTTCTGAGCACAATCAATATCCCCCCTGCTCATTATACACGACCATACTTTAATATCCCCCCAGCTCTGTACACTACCATGTACGACTCCGCTGGGTGGAAACATCTCAATATTATGACCAACTCAAACGAAATTCAGAAACATAATTTCACTCCAGAACCAAAAATCAAACTCTCAATTTCCAAAGTACTATCCAAACTCTCCAACTCAGAAAACATTTTCTATGGACCGCACACGCCCCCAGGCGCTTCATAGTCTCTCTTCAACCTTATCCAAAAAAAATCTCCCTCTATTTCATGAGGAATTAATGCAAATCATATAAAACATCACAGTAGTCATACTCATCAGAATAAAAATTAAGCCAAGAAAATAAATGCCAGAGATCGCAAGGAACCCCGTTCCCTCGGACAAGGGTCTCCCCTTGCCCCCTACTCCCGCCATAGATACACAGATCGCGACGGTAATGCGAGATAGCATACATTCCTTCACTTGAATTTTATTTGACGTGGGGACTACTCGAAAACACCAAAAACTCTCGAAATCCATCACCAGGAACGAAATGGTATCATCCTCGGAATTAGCCAGGGAAAAACGGCAGCATCTTCGGATTTATACGTAGTTCACACAAATCCTTCACTCAAAAATAACATAAAACCTTCCACCTCGGAAAAACCGTGTCAAATATTCATCAGAAAATCCCGGTGGTAACGAAACACCGTGTTGTTGAGCGGCTTTGTCAAGAAGTCTGCATGCTGTTTCTCCGACTCTACATGGGTAATAACAAACTCCCCCTTAAAAATAAGCTCGCGCAAAAAGTGGTGTCGTACGTCGATGTGCTTCGAATTCGACGTGCACACTGGATTTTGTGCCAGGTGCCTTGCCCCCTCGTTATCCTCGAAAACCGTAATGCATCTCTCCCCAAACCCCGGAAAAATAAAACTCCATACATAGCGCATGAACATTGCCTCCTTGATGGTGTCTGCCAGTGCTACATATTCGGCCTCAGTGGTTGAGAGTGTGACGCATTTCTGCGTCCTAGAAAACCAGCACACACACGCCCCAGCACACATGATGGCCCCACCGGAAACTGACCTCCTGTCAGTGGCTTTGTTGGCATAGTCTGCATCTGCAAACGCTACCAGCTCAAGCCCGCTACCCTTCTGGAACGTAATGCCGAAATCGCTCGTAGAAAATACATACTCTAAAATACCGACTGCTGTCTTCCAGTGTACTTCCCTCGGCCTATTCGTGTACCTCGCTACCGCCCTCACCGCGTTCGCAATAGCACCCAACAAACGGAAACAAGACGCTGCAGGCGTCGGAGCAAAAGTCTCAAAGAAATCAATACCCTCACGCTGCTTGAAACCTCGTGCCACCAGCCTTGCTTTCGCCCGCACCACGTCACCATGCTCGTTGGACTTCCAGGCGAACACCCACTTCGCCGAGATGACGTTGAGCCCCTCTGGTTGCTACGTCGCTCCAAATGTCCCCGCGTCCGCCAGCCCATGGTACTCCTTGTCCATCGCCTGTCTCCAGATGGCCGAATACTCGTCCGCACACGCTTCAGCATACGAGTTCGGCGTCGAAAGCTCGCTCGCCGGGCGTGTGGGAAGGGGAGGGTTCTCGCGCGGTGGGGCTTGGTGGAAAAGTACATGTCCTATACCTTCCCGCGCTGCCATCAACGACAGCAGCCCATGCCCCATAGCCTCGCGGTTCCGCGCAGTCTCCCCTCTTGTCCGCCCCCTCAGCACATCTCCACCTTCCGGATGTCGCCCAGCTTCCCCCCTGGCCCGATCACCCTGCACACCGCCATCACCCTCCTGGTGTCGTGCGGTCTCCCCCCTAGTCCGCCCTCTCCGCACAGCGCCACCGCTCTCCTGGTGTCGTGCAGTCTCCCCCCTTGTCCGCCCCCTCAGCACATCGCCATCCCCCGGGTCCGGGATATAATAACCCAGTGCCCGGGCAGCACGCTGCGAAAGCTGTGGCTGCGGTGACTGCTGCGGCGGCGACGGCGATGATAACGGCGGCGACGGCGGCGGCGGCGGCGGCGGCGGCGGCGGTGGCGACGGCGGCGGCGGTGACGGTGGCTGTAGCGGCGGCGGTGACGATGACGGCGGCAGCGACGGCGACGGTGACGGCGATGGCGGTGGCGACGGCGACGGCGGCGGCGGCGGCGGGGAGCTCTCCTCCTCCGAAGGCAGTAACCCCACAAACGGTTTCCTCGGGTGTTCCCAAGTGACGTCACGGGAGAACGACCTTCGGCCAGACATCAGCAGGATCTTGCTGCAGTCAGCTGCGTGGTGGTTGCCGCCGTTGAGGTAGAAGCAAGCCTCCGCCTTCGGCTCGGTCTTCAGGGTCCTCCTGACGTGGTGGAAGCCCGGCTTCAGAAACGGGAGCAGCCGCGCAAACGGTGGTCTCCCGTAGAATTTTCGGTACGGCGAGTGCATTTCCGGCTTGTCCCTTACCCTCGCCGTCATGTTGATCACATCGCTCGCGTACACGCATGACTCAGCCCAGAGGGGCTGCGTCGCCGGCATCCTTGCATCGCCGAACAGGCGGGTGGCCTCCAGGCGGGACGCCATTGCAAGCTCCAGCGTCATGGCGATCCGTCGCTCGACCACCCCGTCATGCTTCGGAGAATCGACGGGCGTGTACTCGCGGCGGATGCCGTGGTGGTTGAGCAACTCCACGAACTCCGCCTTGGTGAACTCGGTGCCGTTGTCCGAGCGAAGGCACTCCACGATGGACGGCACACCCTTCGCGTTGATGTCGGCCAGGAAACCAGCGAAGACCTTCGGGACGTCGGACTTCCGCTTCAAGAAATACGGCCATCCCAGTCGCGAGTAGTCGTCGACGATCATCATCAAGTATGACGCACCGCCAGCAGACGTAGGCTGTTGTCCCGACAGATCCACGAACAGACGCTCCAGAGGCCTGGTAGAACGGCATTCGGTGTTCCACGGCACCGCCATCCTCCTCCCTTTCGCCTCAGAACACCCAGCACACGGAACCAACTCCCCAAAAACCTTAATGTCCATCTGACGTGCCGTCTCACGGAGAGTGTCAGCATGGGAGTGGGCAAGGGCAACGTGAAGGTCGTTAATATCGATCCTCCTCATTTTTCCAGGAGCCAAAACAGCGGCAGCAATCGGGGTCTCTACAATCCGCGTGGCGTCTACGTATGAACCCGCGTCCCTACGTACGAAAGACAGCTGTCCATTCAACGTGTGAGCTCCCTGAGCATCAAGTGTCACCGGGCATTTCAACATTACTGCATGAAGCGAAAATAAATTGAAGCGAACACCGGGTACGTATGCTACGTCCATCAGCCTAACTTGAACGTCACCCTGAAAGCTGTGCATCACAATTGGAATCTGGCCGAAGTACTCTATCTTCAGTGACCTCATGTCACCGACCACCAAACGGCTCTTACCAGGGGGAGGGGGAGTACAGTTTACCATCCCAAAAGGGTTGCCAGTCACATGAAAAGTTGCTCCCGAATCCGCTACCCACTCTTCTCTCCCATTAACCCAAAACAAATCATCATTCGCCTTGCCTTGGTGCGCAAACTGCGCGGTGAGGAGATGCGGATCGAACGCTGGCGTAGGGTTGCCGTTGTTCGCTGGGCCAGGGGAGGGGGAAGTGCTGAAGGAGGGTTGCTGTGGCGGGGAAGCTCCGGCCGAGGTATACCCACCACTGCCGTAGGGCGTCTCCTGCAGCCAGCCACCTTGAGAAGCGGCACCCGGGAAAGCGATAATCATTTGCGCGGGAGCTGCCTGGCATTCCGCGGCGTGGTGGCCCGGTCTGCCGCACCGGAAGCAGGGCCCCTTGCGCCTCCATGTGTTGTTCGGTGGGGGACCCCAGCCTGCCGGAGTCGCTGCGGGCGGCGGGGGCATCGGCGGCAACGTCCCTGGTGGTGGGCCGGTAGGTACCCAACCCATGGGGGGGACTACTCCACCCGTACCGAAGGGGTCTGGGACTGAGTCATCCCAACGGTACCTGCAGGCCACGGCATCCCAACGCCATTTGGGGCCGGTTATCCCCCCCGACGAAGCTCCTCCCCGGTTGCCACGTTGCTGATGGGGACGGTGCTGCTGCTGCTGTTGAGGACGCTGCTGCTGCCGTTGCTGCTGCTGCTGCTGCTGAGGCTGCTGCTGCTGATATTGCTGCTGCTGCTGCTGATACTGTCGCTGGAGCTGCTGCTGCTGCTGCTGCTGGGGCTGCTGCTGTCGTTGGGGCTGCTGCTGTTGCTGCTGTTGCCCATCCTTGAGCCTCCCACCTCTCCTGTTCCTCCTTCCCCCTCCTGGACCCGCACCTCCGCCACCGGCAGGCTGCGCACCTCCGGCGTACAAGGCATGCTGATCTACCACTCCCTGCACGCCCAACGCCCTAGAAACCATCTCCTTCTCTACCTTGTCGTTAGCATACGCGTCACGGATGATCTCATCGATCTCGGAGCGGGGGATGGAAGGGCGGGAAAGAATGGACTTGCTTTGAATAGTATACAAAGATGAGAGGTTGGTGACAATGTGGCGGTTCACTTCCTCCGTACTCTTACCACATCCTAGCATTGCCAGCTCATCTGCAGCCTTGTCTACCCTTCCTAGGAATAGCAAGGGGTTTTCATCCTCGGCCATTCGGATTGTATCAAATTCCCTCCTCAATCTATGAGTTGCGGCTATCGTCTTCGGCATATAATAGTCTTCCAACTCCTTCCAAGCACCACTCGGAGACATTGCCTTTTGCATTCTGAACTCAGCCATATCGTATCCTGTCATGGCCTCCATCATCAATCCATACACCAATCTCGCGTCCCTAATCTCCTGGGGGGAATGTCTGGAGGCTAATTCCTCCGGCGAAACCCTCATGTCACCCACCATAACTGGGTTTGCTGTGCTACTGAGTACATGCAAGCACCCAAGCGATGATAGGTATGCCAAAAACTTACTACGCCACATGCTAAAGTGGGCCTCTACGTTATCGAACTTCGGGGGTCTCGACTGGGACAAACTTGGGCGGTACAAAGAAGGTAGTGACATGCCTGATCGGGCCTCCAGCCCAGGTGTCGGCACCGTCGACGCTGCTTGTTGTCTTCCAGCAGTTCCTTCTCCTCTCGCCCCCCCACCGGCCCCCCCTTCCTTTCCTGCTCCCTGCGCGTCCCTCTCGGCGCGCAGTCTCTGCTCCTCCATCGTCCTTTCCAGGACCTCTATTTTCTTCTTCATCTCCTCTATGGTCTTTTCACTCTCCACGCTGGCTTCTTGACTGGGCATGTCCTCGAAACTAAGCGTGCCGAAGCAGGTTCCCACCTCTCTAGGTTGGCCTTGGCTACGCTTGCCAATAGAAGATCGCCGGACTCTCACTAGTGTGTTGATTGATCTCTAAAGGTATAGGCGCAGCTGGCACGGGAACGCGTGGTTGACTCCAGACAGTAACACGGAACTCCTCTTGTATTATATCCGAGCTGTCGAGTGACAGCTCATGCATCGTATGCAGATTATTATTCAACATGACGCGGGAATAAACCTCCCGTTTATCCCCCCGAATATCCGACTAAATATCCCTCTCCTATAATCCTATGTCAATATATGGAACTCCCTAATATTAGATGTAACGTCTCCGTCGTGTTTCTGAGCACAATCAATAGAGTCATTTTGTGCCACATCGAGCACGCGGGAGGGGTTGGTAGCGGTAGTAGCGTCAACGATCGCGCCAATGACCGCTGCGGCTGCGCTGGCGAAGAAGACCATCAGGTGCGATATCTAAGTTCGGTTAATAAATCCTGCTTGATTTTATGTTGTTCTTTTTTTTTCTGTTTTGTCCTTCTTTCTTTGGGTATTACTTTGGTTTTCAGTCAAAAAAAAAAACATTGGGCAGTGATATGTAGCTTGACCCTACCGCTATTCACTGGAAAACGTCGATGCGGTTCTGACATGTTTTTACTATATGTATGTCCTTCTTAGCAAGCATTCTCCCACACTATTTTCAGTAGTTTGCCCCCAAAACTTGCAGTTCTAGAGTAATTACTATCTTCATAAGATCTACAAGGAGGGCTTCGCCGGGGCGGGCTGACGCCCGCCTGCGGCTCCGCGCATGCACGTAATGGCTACGGGCGTACCGGTGTACAACTTGAGACTGTTAGTGCGACAGTACTGCCAAGGAGTGAATTAAAAAAACAACTTAGAGTGAAGACAAACAAAAACGTTGCCATCCGTCATCACGCCCAACAACACATACTCGTTCGATTACAGCAACAACCAGCCCTACAAAGTATTACGTACGAGACGCTCGGCGTCCGTCCTGTATACTTCCCGTACAGATAGACACTAAACAATTAGTTGAGCAACAGTCGATGGAGTTAATCGACAGTACGAAGCGCCTGTGATTACGTTGGTGCAGCAAGTTCAGCAGCGGCAAGCAACAGCAGCAGCATAGCCTACCGGTACATATCATACGAAATTTATGCTAGCACGAGACCTCCGCCGAGATGCCATATAAATGTCATTTGCGAGACGGTGCTCGTGCAGCTTCCGAAGCAGATGGACCCGTCTTTCAGCTTTAAGTTGCGCAGATACATCATCGAGAGGAGTTGACTTGCACAGTAAACCATGCTAACACGGGGGTCAGCCAAACAAGCAGCAGCACTAGCAACAGAACAGAACAGCAACAGGACATGCATGGCAGTAACACGAGGGCAGCGTATGAACAGCGGCAACAGCAACAGTAGTAGCACACCATGCACGCCCGAGGCTGCCCCTGGCACAACAGTCGGGGCAGGAGAGCCCGGTGGCGCACGGGGAGGAAGAACCACGACGTCGTCGTCGTACCTCGTCGGTACATGTTCATGACTTTAATGTTTGCTCGGCGGTCATACGGTACAAATTAAAAACGCGTTCACAATACAACCGAAACTCCACGCCTCATGTGATACTGGAGCCCAATGGCAACGACGAGTACTCGTCATTGCCATTGCTGGTGCCTACTGGGGAATTTCTAATATATGGTAATTCCCATTGATGGCAATTATGGCCATTGCTGCTGCCTGCTACGTGTAATAAAAAATAAAATCGTAGGCCCTGTTTGTACCTCCATCACTATACCGCTCCTCCCACGGCGTAGACTCATCCGATTCGGTCGAAACCATAGACCCCGTCTTCTCTTCCTCGCGGAGCCTGGTCGTCCAGCGTGTACAGCAGCCGAGAAGGCTCGTGACGCTCGTTTCTCGACCATGTGCTAGCCTACGAATTTCAACATGTTTGCGCAAAACTCGTGCTTGCACACGTGAAGTAGCCCTAATCGGAATCTCGATACTCGTTTCTGGAATGCCCAACCCTCATCGCGCAAGCCACGGCGCAGCATGGGAGCGGCCACCCCAGTCCATCTTCCCCACACTCTTGCCGACATGCGCTGTCGAAAACCGCGGAGGATTCAGCCGCTCCCGTTTCGGAAAAAAGAGAAGAGTTCCAATCTGGGTGGTGGCATCGAAAACAGAATAGTTTTACCGTCACGAGCGACCATGGATGTCGGTTGACGGCACATTCGCCCCTTGACAGGCAGCCGTCAAGAACATCCCATTGCTCAAAACATTATGTTTCTGTAGAGGGTTTGGCGGGTCAAAATAGGCCTCAAGGGGCAAAGGTAGGCCGCCAGCCAAACTGTTTGGCCACGAGACTGTAATAAATCAAGTATCGACCACTAAACTCGTCCCACTCACCGCTGATGTTTATATAAAAAGCTTCAGCAAGAAACGAGCACAGCACACCCGGCCACAGCTTTCAAGAATATCCTAATGGTTAATACTATAATATTTTGGAAGAGGTTTCACGGGCCAAGCGTAGGCCTGACGGGGCAAAGGTAGGCCGACAACCAAATTCTTTGTCCACGAGACTGTGATAAATCAAGTATCGACCACTCAACTGGCCCAACTCTCAGCTGACGTATTCGCACCCGGCCAGCCGGCAGCTAGGGCACGGCGCAAGCACGCCCGAGGACGCCCCCGACACAGTCGGGATCGAGGGTCACGACGAGCTAGTTTCGTCTCGTGAGGTGAACCTAATCTCGCGCTAGCACGAGCTACGCAAAAAAATAGGTCTAAGGAACGCTGAGGAGCGCTGAGAGCACATGACCAAGAATATCGTATATTTATCTACTACAGAAATAAAGATGCAGAATATCGTTCGATGTTTGACTAAATGCAGCACATACGCTTCAACGTTGATCAGTCATGAACAGTAAAAAAAACAAGGAAGGGAGATCAACACAAACGGGTTTCTACTGCAGTACTATATATGTTGTCCCAAGAACCGTGGGTATAGCACTGAAACACCGGTAGTTCATGACATGCGTTTTTTGTTCACGGTCTGCTTGCATGATTTTTTTCCCAGGCGGCGCCAAGGTCTGGTAGTCACGCCCGTCATGCAGGACGACATGCGTGAGCTCCAACCGTGGCACCCTGGGGGGTGCAGTGCTGCCCTGGTGGGCAGAGTGTACGAGGTTTGTGCAGAGTCTTCTGTGCGTTGGACTTGCTGTGTGTGTTGTATGCGTTGTATGTGTTGTATTTCCTGCATGCGTTATGTGCTTTGCGATGTGTGGGGTATGTGGTGGTGTGTGGTATATTTGCGGTATGCGCGGTATACGCTATATGCGATGTATGTGATGTATGCGCGCAGCGCTCAGGGGTAGGGTGTTCTATGTATATGCCAATGTATGTACTTGAGGATTGTGCTCTTGTCACATTCCAGATATACATCGTAACAGCTGAGCTATCAGTGAGCGCTGGCTGCTATGCAGATCAGCGACCTTGGTGTATGTCTGGTAACTAACACACATTAGCACATGCCTCAAACACCTTGTTCATGAGTGCTGCGCTAGCACAACGCATATACAATACGCTAAAGATACAGCAAAAAAACACATACAGCACATGGAGTACATCTGGATGTGCTGTATATTTCTCATATGAATTCAAACATCCCTACACAAGGATTAGTTTCTGCCGAGAAAAGTCCTACACTGTCTCTGTAAAACCCAATTTTAATCACTGTAGCTAATATCGGCCTCCCCGGTGGCTTGGTAGGTGGTCCGCGAGCCTATCAAGATCAATTTCGTGAGTTCGAGTCTCACCGAGTGCATGCTCGTAGGGACTTTTTCTTGCATAAAATTGATTAGCGGAAAGCGCGAGAGCGTGAGTTAGCTGTACATTCGATGAAAGTCGACGAGCAGTGGGAATGCTGAACCCTATGCGCGATAAAAACTAAAGGCACGTACCGGGGGGGAGAAGGGACGGCACCTGTGACCACGGCTTGTCCAGAAGATCGTCGAGAGTAAAACCTCCTACGAGTGGGCTGGAAAGTAAAAGTGATGATGAAAAAAAATATTAGCTCGAGTCAAACGCTCTAACTAACGTCAATGCTATGCGTCGTTGTGCGCCGAACTGCCAGCACGGCGAGAACAGTGGTACCACCGCCCTCTCTCTCTTAATCTTGCCTCAAGTGGCGAGTATACATGCGTTGGCGTGTAAAAATGCTATATATGGTAGGAGTTCACGGTTTAAGAGAGGGTTGAGTGTGCCAGGCCTGTATCAGACCTGTCTTAAGACGCTTTGTACGATGGGAATAGTAATTTTTTATGCGTGCTACGGTAGAAGTAGCACGTTGTGGCTAGAATATATTTTCTGGATGACGGGGCTCCTCAACCCCAAAGCGTCGGAATTCCATTCTTGTTTTTCGAAATCATATTGTTTTATACCTACGATGCCATGGAGTTATTCATCCGGTCGTTCGTTGCTTTTTCTTCAAGTCAGGTTTTAGGGTGATTACAACTAGCACAAGAGCTTCTCAAGTGGGAAGCCTCTGAAAAGCAATGGTGCGCCTCTACTCTGTAGCATGCGTCTTTTTACCCAATTTATTTCTGACCTGTTGGGGGCTTCTCAGCTGAGGACCTACCCAACATCGTTTGCTTCTAAATTATTTGTTTGCCACAGACCTAGTAGGGCATGCCATCTAATAAGTGGTTGCTCGTCGGTGTAACTGTACGTTTCTTTTCAGCCCTTTCAGGACCGCAAGCAGTCCCGATTTGGGGACAATCTACTCACAGATCTAGGAGTTTGTCCGCAAACTGGGACTGCAGTACTAGAGGGGTTACATCCATTTTGGGGGGGAGACGCGGCGCTCCTGTAGCGAGGCAGACTCGGAAAAATCTGTAACATCGTGCACCTATACCGAGGCATGCGTCTTAGACGCCAACTGGTGGGTGATGTGTTAAGGATGGCTATTTTCGTAGACCATTGATTGTGTACAAGTCTATTTCCAAGAATGGGGAGGGGTCGCTATTCAAGAGAGGGGTGGGTGCGTGTCAGGCCTATAGTAGACCTCTCTTGAAACCCAAACTTGCCTTTAGCTGGTAGAATAGGCTAAGCGTATACTACTTGGTAGCTATAATGATATCCCTGTGCCATGATTTAAATGCGTTCCTCAAAACAGTTCTGCTCTTAAACACATAGCTCTTGGTATTAAGCATTCCCAGAACTGAGAAGCGGTCATTGTCGGGAGTATTAAAAAAAGGATGATGCCAAATGAATGAGTTATATTTCTCTATCCGACGCATGGGGGCCGGCGAATACGAGCAACCCTGCGGAGCCCTTGTACATACACACCAGGTACATAGATAATCGATTTCCCGCTTTGTAACCTGAATCTGCCAGGAATACTACAGTATATATATTCCTGGTCTTTAGTAGCGCATGTTTCCGGGTGGAAGCCGTATATTCTGCACTACCTCGGGCCATTCTTCCTGGATTTGATTTTGTACGAGAATACAGATCCTGCACAACACCTCATAACGGCAGTGTAGGATCTGCCCGGTAGATGATTTGAATCGTGATCTATCTGACTTGCGAAAAAAACATATAACATGTAACGAATGGAAAAAAATATGAAACGATTTTCTTTTTAATAATGTGACGGTTTCGGTGCCGTTTGAATATACATCTTGCGATCTAGTACTGAGTTCGACACCAACCCCATCTTACTATTTGTTGGTTCTTTCGGTTCAATATGAGTTACGACGAACGATGCCGCGCTTCGATAGGAGATTATGCCTTAAGAAAAAGGGAGGCTTCGCCGCGGCGGCCTGACGCCATGGTTGCGGCTCTGGGCATGCCCGTAAAGGCTGAGGTCGTACCTGTATGCAACTCGAGGCTGGTCGTGCGACAGTAATGCCAAGGGTTCCACTAAAAACAAAATTATATGAAGAAAGAATACGCTGCAAACACCGGAACAACAAACATTGCCATCCGCCACCCGGCGCACAACGCATTTCTCGTTCGTGCAGCAGCAAACAACACTACAAAGTACTACGTACGAGACGCTCGTCGTTTGCAGATATAAAACAGTTGAGCGGCAGACAAGACGAAGTTCCCGCGATTGCGTTGTTGGTGAAGCAAGGTCAGCAGCAGCAAGCTGCAGCAGCATAGCGTGCAGGTACGTATCATACCAAAACTACGCTAAGACGGGACCTCCGCCGAGACGCCAAACGTCAATTCGGAGACGGTACTCGTACAGCTTCCAAAGCAGATTGATCCGTCTTTGATATCTAAGGTGCGGAGACACATCACCGAGAGGGGTCGACTTGCATCATAATGCTCACGGGGGTCAGCAGCAAGAGCGTACCGCAGACATAGCAGCAGCAGCAGCAGCGCGCAGCAGCAGCACATACATCAGGACAGTGGCAGCACCAGTAGCAGTAGCACATCATCCACGCCCGAGTCTGCCCCTGGCACAACCGCCGAGGCAGAAGAGCCCGGTGGCGCACGAAGAAAAGCGTCATAATATGTCTAAGGCTGACCTACTCTGTGAGGGGGACTGCGTGAGCAGCAGCAACCACAACAGCAGAACAACACAGCAGCTGCGAGGAGGAACAGTATGAGAGCAGCAGCAACAGAGCAGCAGCAGCAAAGCAACGGCAGTAGCAGCGGCAGCAGTGGCACATCATGCGCCCCCGAGGCCGCCCTCGGCACAGCAGTCGAGGCAGGGGGGCACGGTGGGGCACGACGACGAAAAGAATAGCGAAGTCACCGATTGAGTAACAGGTGAATATCGTACCTACTAAAGTCGAGTTGTGGGTTCGAGTCTAACCGAGGGCGTGCTCGTGCTCATAGGGGCATATTTTTGCGTAAACCCTTGACGAGCGGATAGCGCGAGGTCTTGGTTTTGCAAAATTCGATGAATAATCGACGAGCGTTGGGAATGCTGAACCCTCTGCGCGATAAAAAAAGGCACATACCGAGCGGGAAAAGGAACGACACCTGTACCACGGCTTGTCCAGAAGCTGGAAAGTATAAGTGAGATACAAATAAACAAATGTACAACAGTAACCACACCCTCGAGGTTCAGCAACGAATCACATTGCGGGCTGACATACTCCATAAGGGCATCTGTGCGAGCAACAGCAGCAGAACAGCAAAGCAGAGGCGGCACGTAGCAGCAGCAGCAAGCATCACATCACGCACGCCCGAGGCCGCCACGGCAGAGCAGTCGCGGCAGGGGGGCACGGTGGAGCACGACGAGGACAGGCACAATCACACCCTCGAGGGTCAGCAACGAAACTTATTGCAGGCTGCCCTACAGTAGTCTGATGGGAGAGCTGCACGAGGGCGCCAAAGAAACACAACGTCGTCGTATCTCGTCGAAACCGGCATATGTACTCGTTCATAACTTTTGTTTTTGTTGGCGGATATATGAAAACAAAACTAAAACGCTTTCACAACACAACCGAAAGTCCGCGCTTCATGTGATGCTGCCTGCAGAGTTTTCCAAAAGCAAAATCATAAACACCGTTTGTACCTCCACCACCGTACCGCTCCTCCCGCGGCGAAGGCTCATCCAATTTGGTCGAAACCAAAGACCCCGTCTCTTTTTTGCCTCACGGCGCCTGGTCTCCCGGCGTGTACAGCAACCGAAGAGGCTCGCGACGTTCGGTTCGCGACGATATGCAAGCCTACAAATTGCAACATTTTTGTGGAAAGCTCGCGCTTTCACACGTAAAATAGGCCGAATCTCTAATTCGACACCCGTTTCTGCAACGCCCAACCCTTAACACACGCACAACGATGGGGCACGAGACCGGCCACCCCAGCCCGTGTTTATCACGCTGTTGCCACCATGAGCTGTTTAACGCCGCGGAGGCTGTAGTCTCTCCCGTTTCGGCCAAAGGAAACAAGTCTAATCTGGGTGCTGGCATCGAAAACTTAATATGTTTACGGTCAAAAGCGAGCATAGATGTCGGTTGACGGCACACTTTCTCCTTGATGGGCAGCTGTCGACGACATCCCAATGTGTCAAAGCTAGTACCAGTATGTTGTAGAAGAGGGTTTGACGGACCAAGGGTAGACCTGGCCGGGAAAAGGTAGGCCGTCAACCCTAGCTAGCCCTGAGAACACACCGCTAACAATATCGTACATGTATTTATTTATTACTCCGGCCTCGCTCAAGGTTGCCTGATAGTAAGTACATTTTACTTTCCTTGTTGACGAGCACCCGACAAGACTGTCGTTGAACCTTGACTATCTTGACTATGGTGATAACAACAAAAACGTGTCAACGGTCTCGCCTAGCCCCCACACCCCTTTAGGACCTGCTCTCATAAATATTTGTTCCCAGTGGCTGTTTACCTTTCTCTATTATTATGTCTATCAAAGGACGAAATCCTACTCTGTTCTTATAGTACCTCCACTCCGCAGCGCGCGACCAATTTCTGCACGGTACACTGATGTACTAAATATTATCCACAGCGAGAGGGCCTAATACACAGCAGAAGTACTACGTGCACCAGGCGCTCCTAACCACACGTTGTCTGTAGCCCTATTACATCACACTATGGGCGGTACTCTTGTATTACTGTACTACAGAGTACTACAGAGTACTACGACGGCTGCTTCGAAGTACTACTGCTACATGCGAGGTACACCACAACCACAACAAACAGTACTACTGCTGTACTACCGGTACTCCCTTCCTCGACGCTCGGCGTTGACTGGCGCCGCTTGTCTGGATGTGTGTACAGCACCAAGAAGAACTAGCACGTCACAAGGTCAACAACACAAGAATATGACCTACAGCACAGTACATGAGCGCGTCAGGAGCGGCAAGGTGAACCAGTGCGGAGTTCTTACGGTAGTTATACCTACGGATCGGTATGGTATTCTCTTTCATCGCTTGTAGTAAAGCATCAAACCAAGAATCAACACACAGCACGCTAGAACAGACGCTACAGTACTTCACTAAAACTTGTAAAACTTCGTCGAAGTAAAGCTCAGTTTACTTCCGTGCCTTCGCCTTTGTATGTTTCCTTCTCGTACGCACCGTCGGCTATACGTACAACGATAAGATACGACGACGCCTTGCAGCAGTGCAACAGGAGTAGTAGCACTACAGTACCCCTACCATCACTGGCGTCGCTGTTCGTGGTGTACAGCGCGTTCTACTATAGGCGCTAGCTGTGGGCTCGTTCGCGCTGTAATCATAGAGTCGCCGCTGCCTCAATCGATTTTGCTGATCAAGGAAAAACAACAGCCACGACTCCCCATTTCCTTGCGTGCGTTTATGTGGCGTTTTTGCTTGTGCGAGTACTCGTGGACTGGAACCCGTACATGAGTGAAATAATGAGTGATGGCAAAGGTGGCACGAAAGTGTCTGTGGAAATCACTTTTGAGGAAGAAGAAATGCAATGGTTTGAAATTAGCGCTGTGGCCAACACAAGTATGGTAAACATGTTCATCTCAGAGACCTAGGGAAGAAGACAAGAAGACAAGCGTGGGGAGGAGAGGAGCGATCGAGGTAGGGTTGACCTTCGCCTGATCATCCGGGACAATGCCCATGCGTCCGGCAGGTAGTTTTTTACCATAGCCCGTACTGTTCCCTGTGTTGATCTCTACAGCGATCTAGTAACATTCTAACAACGTTCTCATCATCTTTTTCTATGGTGATTGCTGCACTGGATATACAATATACCCTACTAGGAATAAGACACACTCGAAATTTATCCGCACATTGCATTTTCCCGACTCTACAAACTAAAATACTCACATACTTCCATCAGTGCGTAGTAACTGCACATCACATAGATACGTATGGGCTTCAACGTCTATAAGCTGACCGTACGGTCGGCTGCGCCTCGCAAATCTGTTTGCGTATCTCTGCAAGCACTTGATTCATTCGCCCGAGCACGAACACGATTGATTGCTTTATGCCAATCACCGACTCCGGCTGACTTTGGTGCGTCGCAGTGTCGTCGTATCGTCGTATCATCGTATCGAGAGTTCGTGGGGGTCCCCTACATGTACACACCTACACGGTCGGTCGCACTCCCAGCCGACGTAGAAAACCTATGGTACAGCGAAACGATACGGTTATTGCTCTGTTAGTGATTACTTTTATCCCCGTTTAAGCTCTTATTTCAATGTCAAACGTTGATATTTAGAGTCAGAGTGGTCAAATAATGCATCCAAAATGATAAGGGAGCCGCCGTGCGAGACTGCGTTTTTCCTTGCTAGGTAAAACCGAGCGGGGCAGCGCTGTCATTTCTATCACAAAATCAGCACATCGTCGAGAACGACGGTCGGTATATCGAGGTAGCTTCTGTAGTAACTACGCTTACAGTAGTCTCTGGAGTGCGTCTTGCAATATAGCGAACGAACAGCTGTCGGTCGTGATAGCGCTGTACGACAGCAGTACTGCTGCTGTAGTGGTATAGAAATTGTTATATTTTTACCGAGGTATTCCTCCACTGCAGAATTATTGGAGCCTGTCCTGCGACCACGGACTGTAGAATATGGTGGCGATGAGTTAAAGCGAGAACAATAACAAAAACATAGAAATTCAACGGTGCTATATCGTGCTGTTCACAAGGCAGGCAAGTAGATGTTGAAAAACCTTGCATCATCATATTGTATGGTAGTTGGTGCGGTCATGGACGTGTCCATGGCAGGGCCCGTGGTCGGCCATGAGCGATCATGACCGGGTCCGTGGTCGACCACGATCGCCCATGACCTGGTACGTGGTTGATCATGAGCGACCATGGCCAGGTCCGTGGTGGTTCATCGTCGTCCATGGCGAACCATGAACGGGTCCGTCACCGGTCTTGGTCCGTAATGGTCGACCAAGGACCCTTCCATGATCTTCCATGGGCGGCCATGGTCGCCTCCATAGCGACGTTCATGGGCCCGTCCATGGACGCAGCCATGGTCGGCCATGATCGGCCATACTCGACCACGACCGCGTCCGTGTTCGACAATGGTCGACCATGGGCGCGATCATGTGCGCGTCCATGACCGCATCCGTGGTGACGTGTATAAACGTGTCCATGAACATGGATGCGTCCATGGTCGATCGTGGACGCGGTCATGGGCGCGTCCATAAACGCATCCATGGCAGCGATCATGGACGACGTCCGTGCACGGTCATGGACGCGTCCATGGACGGGCCCATGGACGCATCTGTGGCTACAATCATGGACTCGTCCGTGATCGCGTCCTTGATCGACCATGGACGCGTCCATTGTCAGGCCCATGGCGGCGATCTACAACACGTCCGTGATCTCGTGTATGACTACCCATGGACACCTCCATGATCGCCCATGGACGTGACCATGAACGGGCTTTTGAACACATCTATGTCTGCGATCATGGACGCGTT
Source organism: Macrocystis pyrifera (assembly GCA_031763025.1). Classification (NCBI taxonomy): domain Eukaryota; class Phaeophyceae; order Laminariales; family Laminariaceae; genus Macrocystis; species Macrocystis pyrifera. The sequence continues at coordinate 10,020,657 of JASSKH010000021.1, forward strand.
TATGATCGCGTCCGTGACCGTTCATAGACAGACCCATGGTGGCGATCTGAAACGCGTCCATGATGGCGTCCATGACCGCTAAAGGACGCGTCCATGGACAGTCTTATGAACGCATCCATGGCCGCAATCATGGACGCGTCCATGGTCGCGTCTAGGCAGACTTCGGGCACGGCCATTAGCGGTCGTGTACACACCCATGGGTGGTCATGAACGCGTCTGTGACCGGTCCAACTAACGCATGCAGGTCATTTGACTTGTAGTCGAAACTCAGCTGTCGAAGGTACAGCAGTATGCGATACTCGTACGTACATCGTCCGCGCATGTTTCACACCCATTTCTTGCTAGTACTTGCATACTTGTCGTACTCGCGATCAAACGACCGCTGCCTAAAGACAATTGCCGGTCGCGTGCGCCTCGTTTTATTCTCCCGAATACGACCGCTGCTGTTTGCGTGAACGAAGCACTTCTCGCTGCGTCCCAGTATTGTCGTGTCGTCGTTACGATATTTCAATCATTCGCTGGACCCAGAAGATGTTGCAGATGGATCGAACAACTGTAACAGTGGTCAAAAGTACACATAATATTGAAAGCAGACAGAATATACATAGATTCCGATTAGATGCAAGATTATACCGACGGGAAGACAGACCATCGTAAGCAGTTGCACAATCCTATATCACGTGCTCTGACGCCAGTGTCGTGAGGGGATACACCGGATGGATTTTGAGTTTTTGAAACTACTGCCAGGCCTGTAGCCAAGACACTGGTATGTAAACACTCAGAAACGCAGCGTAGAATGGTGTATAATTTTGCTATAATCGAACCTGGTGTTATTCGCGTTGGGATAGGTGTGAGCTAGTGGTCAACTTGCCCACTTCGCCCGTGTTTGTCATTTGACTTTGGCATCTGACTGGCTCGAGTTGTTTTTTTTACGTTTCTTCTACGCTAAAGAATACCAACGCAGCAGTGCTTTACTTGATCCATGCATGTCAATTTGAGTAAAGTGTGCTCAAGTTTGCCGAAACCACTTTTGCAGTATATCGATAGTTTCACCACCATAATAACTACCTGTATAAGAGAAGAAATTCCTCGTTTCACGACCGCAACCACTTCTAATACAGAATATCATTTGTTTTCATTACATATTCATAGTTTTTGTCACAGATACCTATTACGGGGGTCCATAGTTAACGGGACCAAATTTTGTTAGTAAAAATAGGCAAATATATAGGTTTTTATGTGTGCCATAGGTCCTGTTAACTATGGACCCCCGTAGTAGTTAGACAAACGCCTACCTGGTAGGGAACACCTCCTGCAGGCTACCGGATTGTTCCTTGTTGGGGATTTGATCAACTCCGCAGACTCTTATCGCTGGGAAGCTGTATCCAGCCCGAAGGTACTTTGCTTGATCGGTATACAAAGGTTAACCACTCAGTTACTCGGTCAGGGCTAACTGAGTAGGTCAGTGGTTTATCCTCAACATTTCGAACGTTCCTCCGGTTGCACCTTATTATTTCTTTCGTGAAAGACAGTTGCTGGGTGAGGGATACACTTCCTCAAGGTGGGCACAAATGCACGCAGGCACCAAGACGCACGGCCTGAATAACAAGCACACGGATACGTTGTCACTCGCACACAGATAAAACAATACAACCCTACATACATTCGAACAGCATGCGCACACACGAGGGGGGTGTCTCTTTGAACAACAGCAATCACACACAGTGGATAGAGGCATGGGATCTTGTTTGCCTCACATATGGAGAAACAATCTTGTGTCTGAGCAACACTTCTGACGTGCGATCACTGGTCGATTCCTTTATCCACTTGCACAACGGCCGGGTAACATATTTCTTTGCCGATTTCTCCCAGCATTCGTCTAACGAGTGGGAGGCGCGGACGCTTATCGCCACAAGGGTACCAAATTGATGGCCTGTACAACAAATTTACGGGTCCAAGGCTTGTGGTCACCTGCACAGGGGTCTGTCTTATTGAGGTCCCACACACTGAAATTCGGTGCTAAATTGTTGTATAACGCGCCAACAGGAGGGGGATGGGATTACCTGGCATGTGAATGTATACAGCCAGTTACTTCTGCACATCGTCCCAATCGACATAACACTGTGGTATGGACAGGATGTCCAGTCGGTTACCCTGTACGGAGTCCAACCTTCTAACTTCTCACACGGCCTATTTTTTGACATAGTCCACTCTGAAGCAGTACCTTGTAAAGGGTCAAGTCATCCAAGTTAATACAGGGTCCACGTCAAGGGGTAACTCGTCAGGTGGTATGTCATAACAGGCTTCGTCGAAACGTTACCTTGATGAGGGTCCTGTTCCACATACCGTGTGGAAGGAGCACGTGGGTAGACTTCGTTTCCGTCTTACTTGTTCGAGTATACGTACTGGCTTTTATAGCCACATATGAACTGTGATCGGGCGGGGATTTGGGGCACTAATCGTACGAGTGTTCGTGTTGTTTGGGTTTTTAACCTCGGAGAACCACGAGTGCGTCTTGAAAGTCGAACAGCCTGGACTTAAATCGCGAGATAGAGGCTGTCGTCGGTCGTGGAATTCACGCCCTTAGAGTAGCTGCAAATACCTAGTGTAATCGCTGCGAGCGTCGAGAACGCATCAAAACATATCCATAACTGGTAACGAATAGAGCCCATGAAAACATGTCATATTTCATGTGGATACACCAGAGGCACGCTTTTAAAATTCGTGCATAGCAGGAATTTAGACGAACACACGCGGGCTGTACAGAGGCGAACATAGTATTTCAAAACTTGCATCCAAGCACTGAGGTTCCAGAGACTCAGATCCCAAGACTAGGAGGGTATAGCCTATATCTGAAATACCTATGCTGTCGGCTTCTCTCGCCTGTTGACTGTTTTGATCTACATCGGCAATCACGCTTAGCCCGACGGAGGTCCTCGCACCCTGCCCGAGAGGTCTCCGTGCGAACTCAGTCACGAGCAGGTGAGCCGGTCGCAGATTGTAAGATCGCGGTACTCTCAGGTTCTGAGAGCTGAAGGCTGCTGCATCCGTAACCCTATCAAGCATGCAGCGAAAGGTGCAGGGCGTAGCATCGTGTGGTCTTGAATGTACAGGACAAGGCGCAACTTTGAAGCTGAAGAGTTCTCGATGACGACGCTGTTCGAGTCAGGGTCTACCAAGTACCGTTGGATCCGACACATGCGTTTGAACAATCTTTGTTAGATAAATATGAAACCCACGGGATTGTGTGTAGATTATACCCTTTCCCCAAATCGGTTGTTAGAGTTCTCCAAGGCAGGATCATCATCAATATTTGTGGCCTTTGTTCTCGTAGCAGGGCTCTGATGTTGTCGTGGTCGGTTCGGTGTACACGCGAAAACAAAGCATATGGCTTTGATAGAGTTCAAACGTTCTAAATGTCAAACGATCTCTCGTAAGTATTCACAGAAAATTATTGCCTGAACACTCGATATTTAACTTCGATCGAGAAGCTGCTACTTACCGTGTACATTATATTAACCTACACTTTTTGAGCCATGCATGGATACACAACATATCGTAGTCTTGAAGGGGCTCGGGTCCCTCTGAGACTGGCCAACGCTTCGTAACCACAAACGGCTCAGCAGGCAGAGGTACACATATCACTCATTGCTGTCAGAAATCCTACCTATGAATGGCGCATAGTGCACCCTTCGCATGTAACTTCAATACAACCAACCGTCCAAATGAGATGCCGCGATTGTCAGCCACCTCACCTCACCTGTCAACACGAAGGCTCGAATAGACTACAAAACACTGCGACGTTGGCTTGCGCCAGAGACAGCAAATGTCTCGTGAAAAAAAATGGACGCCCATACGATTATTTTGCGTGGATAAATAGTTCGTGCTATACTAAATCCAGTATAACGACATTCTTAACAACTTCCAGTCTGCTCGTTTGGATCGTTCCAGCAGCGACGGTTACAACTTGTAGAGGGTTGCGTATAGCTTTGCAGGCGTTATTCATACTTTTGTCGTGTGCACGTGAGGAGAGTTCGAGCACTCCGTTTTCCGCGCTCCGAGCTACGAGATACGCTCCGCTCTTTCTTTCCTCCTCTGTCCTCTAATACAATGACTATAAACAACCTCATCAGACCACGTGATGGTCAGGGCATCCAGGCTCTACAAACACACGAGTGTCTTGAACGTTTCAGGTCTGGTGCCAGAAACCAATCATTTCCTCGGAGAGGTCGGCTCACTTGGAGTACAATTCTTCGAGTGAAGTTCAAAAGTTGCGACGCGAGTTCAAGCTGGCGTTGGAGCATAGGCAGGCATCAATGATGTATGCCATGAGGAGCATGATGGCCGAGTTCATGAGGAACAACGGTCGATCGGAGCCAGGTGGCGCTGAAGGCAGCGTTGCTGTAGGAGAGAGTCCAATAGAGGTAGGCACCACTGCTGAGGGGAAAGCCCACGAGGGATAGTACCCACTGCTGAAAAACGAGAGACTACTGCTGCCGTTGAAGCAGGCATTGGTGGATCGGAGTCCGGCAGCGCTGAGGGCGGTGCTGCTGTATGGGAGAGCCCGCAAGGGGCAGTACCCACTGTTGTACGAGACTCTACAGCAGGAATTTTTATGGTGTTGCATGATAATGCTTCGCGTATTTTCGTAGCGACGGGACGCGGCGAAACTGTGTTATCTGTCGAGGTTGGCCCACCGAGGGGTCAGCTAAACCAACCTGGGAGGGCCGGAGAGAGCGATCCATACCTCAGCGGTGAGTCTGGTGGTTACTCGGTCGCGACTACCAGTGGCGATGGCAACAGCGCCAAAGCCGCCGAAGGTAGTACCTCCGCAGGGAGGTGCGGCAAATGTGGAAAGAAGGGCCATAGGGTTGCAAACTGCACGATGAAGCTGTGCAGTGGATGCAACGCACGGAGGCACGCTGCTGATGTCTGCTCCATGTCAAAAGAAGAAGCTGTCATGACGAGATCGGGGCAAGGGGCGACGACCAAGAAACAGGTACGGTCTAGGCCTCAGTTTCAAGGCCGGAGAGACAAGCAGGTACAGCGATGGTTCGGGGCAAGGGGAGTCTGCTTAGAGTTAGGAGACGAGGCCTGGATATGCCATAGTGGTGCGTCTACTTACATGACGCCCTCAACAGACTGCATGATCAACTATCGAGCGGGCAACCTGAAACTGCGAATTGCGGATGGATCTACTCGATTGATCAAAGGTTACAGTGGCATAAGCGTTGGCTTTCGGTCTGAGAACGGTCTCGTGCAAACGCTGAAAACGAACGTTGCGCACTTGCCGGATCTCAGCTACCACCTGTTTTCCCTGCCCACTCTCGTCCAAAACGACCACATTTTCGAAGGGCGCCCTACGGGGGTTGTAGTCAGGCTCGCGTCGGAGCATTCGATCGTGTTTCCGTTGAGTGGGACCATTTTCAGCCTGTACGACTACCGGGTCGACCGCAGTAGCATGGATGATGCCTGTGCTGTACTCTCCCCGGGGCAACTTCCCCACAGGTATGCGATAAACATCAATGACTTCCACTGCCCCGCTGGACACTCTCACGAAGTACTACTCCGCATGACCGTGGAGCAGCAAGGGATTATCCTCAAGGTTAAACTGCTGGAGTGCAAAGGGTGCTCCATGGCGAAGGGTCTTCGCAAAGGTATCAAGCAATCGACACCCACGAGCAGATAAAAAGCTCTGGAGGGTTTTCGTGGTTGTGAGTCCACCACAGTTGGTAGAGTCTCTCGGGAGGAAGCGATATACTCTCATCGTGCGTGGGTGTACTTCACACGCCACAGGTCGGACGCCGCTCGAGCAAATACTCGCGGATTCTCATGCAGACGGTGTTTCTTCGACGGTGGTAATCGTTCGATCTGATGGGGATGGCGAATTCTGCAGGGGCAAGTTTGGCGACCTGTGTAGATCACGAAGGATCTAACAAGAATTCACGACGGTCGACAATTCCCAATACAATGGAGTAGCAGAGCGCGCGCTAGGTTTGATTGAGACGGCCCCAAAGGCAGGCCGAATCAAGGCTCAATAACGTTTTTTTAGCACGCAACTCCCGGCCATTGCATCGTTGTGGGCGGAAGCTTCCCACTGGGCGTGTGACGCCTTGAACTGCACAGCAACAACAGCTGACCCAGAGAGCAAGTCACCGCATGATATGTGGCATTATACCTCTCCCCCGATAGTGCTACTACTTTTCCTTATGCCTAGCTCTTGTCACTGGCGAAAGGACGCCTTCTACGTTAGAGGTAGCACATTTCCGCTCAAGTACGTTCTTGATGACGGGACCCCCCTGACCCGAAAACATCGGATTGCCAATCTTGTATGGAAAAATGACTACTGTATACTCGAGCCATGGGGTTTTTTCAATGGGATGCGATTTAAATTTTGCTGAAGTCAGTTTTCGGGTGAGGTATGGAGCTCCTTAAGTGAGGAGCCTCAGCAAACTTAGGGTGAACCTCTATCGTAGAACGGCTAGAATCACAAGAATGTTTTTACCTTGGCCCTGCACCTAACTACCCTTGACACTCAGTACGAGTAGTGACGAGGTAGCGCACTGTATTAATCACACGGAATGTCACCTGGCAACGCGTGTCTCCTACACCACCTGTACCTGTCAAGTCAATGACTCCCTTTCTACGGAAAACGGGGAGTCCAAGGCAGACGACGTGAGCACCACGGATCGAGGTGATGGGAGGGTTGTGAATGAGCTGGACGACTGTCTGGCTCACTTGAACGATCTTGACGTGACGTGCGGGTTTGACCTGGACGCCTTTATGCAGGAGCGCGCACAGTAGGCGCCTGCCGCCGGGAAGGCCGGCGACAAAACACCCGAGACGATGGGTTTGTCTTAGGGGGACGTCGTGGACGCCTCCTCGATCCCGACAGGAAGGGTCGGAATCGACCCGAGCGCAGCATCAGCTTCCGACACCGGTCAAGAGAACGGTGAGGATCCCCCCGCGGTCCTGTCGGTGAGGTCAGCACTCGAGCTCAGCAGCTGGGCACGGCTCCCCCCAACAGTACGGGGCTGGACGCGGGGTTAGAGCCAACGCCTGGAGGGTGAACCCGCTGTGCACCAGCTAGGGGTGAACGATGGAGCCGCAGACGTGCTGCTTGCGGCTCCGTAGTGGTTGACGAAGCCTGGGAGTATCTTGAATCGTATATCCTAGACGACGCAGGACGCAGTGGCCTTGATAGTCGGCGAACCTGCTGTGGAGAATAAAGGGGAGTTGAGCGCGTGCATGCAGAGTGGTTTCCCGTAGGACGTAGAACTGCCCCTGCAGTCCGTAGCAGATGTAGAGTTTTGTCAATACAAAGCAGAGTGGCACGAAGCCATGAAATAGAGTTGGATGGTAACATTATGACCGGTACGTACGAAGCCGTGACACCGCCACAAGGGCAGAAACCCGTATTTGCGAAGTGGGTGTTTACCTACAAGACGGATAAGGATGGCCTGATAGTAAATACAAAGGCTAGACTTATGGCTAAGGGTTTTAGCCAGGTACTGGATGTAGATTACTTTCAATTGTTTGTACTAACTTCCTCGCTGGCAGCTGTTGCCGATAAACGTGGTATAGAAATATTTCATCAAAGCGTCGCACAAGCCTTTGTTCGCGTGAAACTCGAGAAATACATGAAACTACCCGGTGGGTGTGGTAACGTGTCAGGAAAGGTCGTCCGCCTAAACAGATTACTGTATGGTCTGAAGCAAAGCGGACGGCAGTGGGCCGGGGTATTGGTAGAGACCGTGGTGGAGTACGGTATGGAGCAGTGTAGGTCTGACTCGTGTATGTCGCAGAATCGTACGAGCCGTGGAGAAATTCCTATGCCGCGCTAGGTCCGAAATTCCCCACGAATAACTTTAGCGAACTGACTTGGTACACTAGTTGTGTTTTCAAACGCCACTGGGAATTGGGGACATCGGAGATAACGCAGAAGGCGATTATTGAGGGCACGCTGAATTGTTTTGGTGTTAACCCATTCTCTGACATCCCCGCGACCCCCGGTGTCGAACTAAGCCCGAAGAGGAGGGCGAACTTGGAGGAGACTGGCCATATAGGGAGGCTGTGAGCAGCTTGATGTGGCTGCTGACTATGACGATCCCAAACATCTCGAACGCTGTGCGTGCTGTGGCGTGCCACTCCCACAACCCTACGGAGAGGCATTGGAAAGCAGTGTCGAAAATTGTGTCTTACCCCCACGGGACCAGGTTTATGGGATTGACTTTTGTGCGGGGCTCGAGATTCGATTTGACTGCGTATAGCGATGCGGATTATGCTGATAAGTCGAGCGATAGGCGCTCGGTATCGGGGACGGTATTTACCCTAGGGGGTGCGGCCGTCAGTTGGACAAGAAGTACGCAGAGGTGTGCTACGTTGTGAACAGCAGAAACAGAGTATGTCGCCCTGGGTGAAAGGGTGAAAGACACCTTGTTTCCGGGCGCAGTGTGGTCGTTTATTTGTCTGGAGCTACTGTAATCGGATCATGTCTCCCGGTTTTCGAAGAGAGCCGGGGGGGGGGCATAGCGTTGGCTGAGAACCCTCTTAGTTCTGCTTAAAGTAATCGTATCGACGTGCGTTTTCATTTTAACAGAGAGATACTTTGTGCTAAGAATATCGACCTTTTTTTCGTAGCTTTGGAAGAGCAGCACGCGGATACTATGACGAAATACCTTTCTGCAACCCCTTTAAGTCTCACCGTGGGTTCTTGTTGAATCTGCCTTTGGAGGGTGAATAAGGGGGTACGAGCTTTTTTCGATAATTGTCATGTTTGAGTGATTCGAGAAACGTTTTGTCAGGTTGACAACCCTGCGCTACATAGAGGGGCATGGGAGAGAAGGGCACTGCTTGGCATCAAATGTTCTGGCCATGGTCATCTTTTGGAATGCGGACGTTGTTTCAATTGCAATGTTTCGAGTATATGTCTTATACAGGGGGTTTTGACCCGGTGGCCGGGTCTCCTCCTGCGGGACTGTTGTCGGCTGTTCTTACGTCCCAGCACGTCTTGAATGCCTCTTCGGTCTCGTCACTGCTATGAAGCGCCAGGGAGGGTCTTTGTGTGGATCGTTCCAGCAGCGACGGTTACAAGTTGTAGAGGAATGCGAAAATATTCGCAGGCGTTATTAAGAATTTTGCCGTGTGCTCATGAGGGGAGTTAGAGCACTCTGTTCTCCGCTCCGAGCTAGGAGATACGCTCCTCTGTCTCTCTCCTCTAAAACAACGACTATAAAAAACCTCATTTGAACATATGGTCTTCAGGGCATCCAGGCTTGGACTCTACGAACATGGGGCGCCAAGGCAGTGGTTAATCGTTGTATTTCGAACACAGTCTACAATTTTCCAATTCCTATTGGTTCTCCGTAAAGCTCAGTATATCTGTCTTTTTTGTTGTAACCATCTCCTTACCGCTGGTGGGTGCCCTCCTTGATGTATACTACTCACTGCAAATAAGACATTGCTCCACGGTCGCTAGCACGTCCGTCGCGGCGCGTTGGTCACACCACTCCCGATTCCCCTCTCTCAAGTTTGGACATGAACAACTAAGTGGCGGTGTGGCCGCGGGACGAACATTTATACCCCGTGTACGGTCGCAAGCTCGTTTTCAGTGGTACTGGTTGAATGTACGTTCGGCGCTACAGGCATTACACGGCGGACGGTCTCACTATGGAGACCCTCTCGTGTTGTTTGTTGTTTGCTGCCCACGGTGGCACCGCGTTACCTGGTTCCCACCTCGGCCGTCAGGGCACAGCTATTCGTGTACAGTTATCCAATTCGTACACAACAATCAAGCATGCCAACAGATAAGGACAGATTTGCCGCTATCGGCAACACGTGGACAACGGTATTCTATATCGCTGATACTGTTTTCCGTATGTATCGCTCATGGTTGTTCAGCTGAGACCCTCCTACCGAACGGTTCCATTAAGCACCGTATTCTACTCTAGTACCCTCAACACTGTATTCCTACAGCAGTACTCTGGCATCTGTTCAAGCAATAAGCAGATTACAACGCCATAGGTTTAGTACTGTAGGTACATCAGTGCCGGGTCGCCACTCAGCGTATGGAGTAGCCGTCTAGGACGTCCTCGAGCACGATCACGAGGACGACGAGGGCAGGACCTCCCACGCGTACTATTCGACATGATGTCAGAGTGTTACAGCTGTAGGATACAGGGTTTCAACGATCATTTGAGGGGAGTTTGAGTTGAAAGACCATGAGCATTTTACATACACGCAGAAAAACAATACCAGCGATATAGGGTAGAACGCCATCATCCATGTGTTACCGATTGGGATACCTTGCTGTGTGTACGAATCGGATAGGTTCACGCAGAGCTGCGAGATGATGGCGGACGTGAGCGGTAAATAACACGGAACCACCGTGGAAAGGTAAGAACACGGGAGGAGCGTCATGGTGAGACTATCCGTCGTGTCTTGTTGTTACCGCCGAACCCATCAATCAGTACCACAAAACCTGCTTATTGCCGTATACGGGGTGTAGTTTCGCGTCTCAAAGCGACACATGGCATCGGATGTGGTGAGACTATCCGGTTCATATTGGTCACGGTGCGACGCGCCGCGACGAACGTACCCAGCATCAACGAATATGGGGCAATCGTACTTGTAGTCAGAATCATTCAACAAGGAGGACACCCACCAGTGGTAGCAAGATAATCACCACAAGAAAGACAGATAGACTGAGTTTCACGGACAAACAGTAGAAGTTGGTACACCTGTATATAGATTGGAAGCTATTAAGGACGTGGTTAAACTGGAGTTAGTGAGGCAGGAACTATTTGTCCACGCAAAAACTTCAGAGGGGGCAGTCGTGTCCAGTTTCTTACGGGACCTTGGCTATCTCTGGCGCAAGCCGCCGTCGCAGTGTTTGTTGTTTTTTCAGGCCTTCATGTTGAAAGGTGAGGTGAAGGGGCCGACAGTGCTGGCATCTCGTGCGGTCGATTGGTTGTTACCTGCGAAGGGTGCATGATGCGCCATTCATAGGGATGGCTTCACGGCAGAAAAGGGTGAAGCTCGACATCAATAGCCGGTGACAGGTGTTCCTACGCCTTTTGAGACGTTTATAGGTATGACGGTCTGCTGGCTAATCTCATAGGGGCTCAAGCAACCCATTCCAGAGTACGAATTGCCGTGTATCCATGTATGGCTCAAAACACGTAAATATACTTAATGGCTTTTGGGCATTTTCTTCATTTCACACGTTTTACGTTTCAAAGGGAACCTTCCAATTCCGCCTTGGAAACGTCAAACCCCAGAAATGCTTTGGTGCAACGGAATGGTTGTCATCCTGGTACAGTTAATACGTACGAGCGGCAATATGACGGCTGACGAGTAAACGTCGTGACGTGAGCGGGTCACGGGTGCTGACTTGGCGTTCGAAGTTAGACTCGTGGTAAGAGCAACAGTCAGCGTGTTTGATCCTGATAGAGAAAATCAGACGATATGCAAGAGACACACGCTAAGAATCTTCGAGAGAACTTCGAGGGGGGCGTGAGCCAGTCCTATCCGTTGGAGCCGTGAGTCACAGGCATTGAATGGGTGATTCAACGCTGCCCGTTTGGGCATCAACGAAACAAACTCGATCCCGCGTGATAACCTGAAGTGACTTAAAAAAAATCTCCCGCCAACAACCGATGAGCGAGTGTCGTAGGTGGCTTGAGTTTGGGACCTACAGCCATGGTCGGCGGGAGAGTCAAATTTAGTTCACGCACGAGTGCCTACTATAGCTGACGAGAGAATGCTTTCATGGGCGCGAGTCACGCACTCGATGTTCGAAGCTTTACTCGTGGTACAGCAACAACAACAAGCAGCAGTGGCCATATTGTGGACGTGTTGGTGACATTGCAAGCTCCTCTTACGATGGGTCAATGAGCGAGAGTCGTGCTGCCCGAAAGCCGATGGACGAGAGTGTGGCGGGCGCGAGTCATGGGCACCACACGGGCACCACAATACTTGCGGTGGGCGATAGTTACAGGCCCTTGGCACGCGGGAGGCGGTAAGCGACAATCGTAGCGAATGTGAGTCATGGGTACAAAATGTCGAGCGTTTCCACGGCAAGCCCATGGTTGTGCCAAGAACACTCTGGAACGTGCAACTGCCTTCAAGGGGAATGCGAATTTCTGTGGCACTGTTCTGTGACCATGCCATGGGGCCGTCGCGAGATTCTCGCTATGGAACCTCATCAGCCTCGTCATGGCGTCCTTGTAGCGCTTCCTGGTACCTCGTAGAATATCGTGCTCTCTGCTGTATTTGCCTTGCTTCGCCCAAGGCTATTCGCGCTAAAGCAGCATCCGGGCGGTAGTTATTGCAATAGTGGTAGAACGGGTAGTGTAGTTTGCACAGGACAAAAACACTCGCTACATTCTGAAGAACAGTAGAGCTTTGGGTCTCGATAGATGATGAGAAACTAGCGTACGAAGTCCCGTACGACACCCGCCCGTCGGTTGGTGTGATGCGCCTTCACTGTTCTATTTTGTGAAACCTTCTACCGTCCTGATGTTGCAGCCCTCTTAAATCCTTGTGCCGGACCTTCGATAACTAAGGCATACATACATACATACTCACGCGCAGTTTTGTTTCACAAATATTGAACGCGTGTTCGAAAAACTTTCGCCATACATTTCACAGCATATGTTTGGGATTTTGTCGTTCGGCCACGTTTTCTTATTCTGCATCGATATCTTTCCAGGCGCGCGGGGTGGTTACGGCGACGTCTACGCTAGGAGTCGAGATTGAATTCGTCGTGAGCAGCTACCGACTGGAACTCGATCTAACGCACGACGAGTTCCGCTCGGTAGGAGCGCACATAGTGGTGTCCGCCTTCGATATGTCTTTCGGTCGTACACGACCCTGGACACTAGAGTACGTCCACACGCACGTGCTCCGTATGTCAAAAAATCTAAATATATATATATATGTTTACGTTTGTCTGCGGCCTGCGCTGGCGTGCCCATGCATACAGCCAAATGCACGACATACACCCCAAAGAGACAGAAAACACGGCAACGCCCCTCAAGCCTCAACCCCGAGCTATCCCCCTACCGTCAGCAAACTAATTACCCAACGTGTGCCCTGTCCTTTGCCTGGCGACTGGCCTCTACTAACACAGAGCAACGGCACCTTCCTGAATCGAGGAAGAGCACACTGGTCTGCTGCCGGGCAAGTGTCTCTGCGCCCCTGTACTCTTTAACGGCTCGAGATACGGGGTTGCATGTTTTCCCGAGGCAGTATGACCCCGAGGCTGCTCATCGTAGCGTTTCCTTGCGCTAAAATTCAACCGTAGCATTTCCTGCCTTTTCGATATATAACGCGTCGTCAATCAGAGCAAAACCGTCAACATACAAAATGTATTCCACGCAGTGATGAATTGTACGTGCTTAATATATAGTCCATTCAGCACGATGATACAGAAGGAAGGTGTCAAGCACCGCGGCGAAGGGGGCCTAGAAAATCGTTTGCCTGCGACGAGTACGATACCGGACATTGTTTTTTCGCCCGTGGCCACACAACGTGCGGAATAGCAAAGCATGCGGCAAGACGCACATGACCCCGAACGGGAGCTGAGCATTGTGCAATTCCTCCCACTTTTGGGCGCTCATTCAATTTTCTACCGCCTTAATACACCCTTCATCTCAACTCACAACCCTTCAGACGGGAGTACGGCGGAGTCCAAATTACTCGTATTCAAGTCAGCACATAAAGACTTGTCTTCAAAACAGAAAGCCGCGCAACCACAGTGATGAGACACGATGCCAGATCTTGTGCATGTATGTAGGAAATTGCTCAAATTATGTCGAGACAATCCAAAGGGTTACGCAATATTTCGGGAATCACACCTACAGAGCGGGGCAACCAGAGGCGTATCGGTGAGCGGTTCGAACCGAATCACTGCGTCTACACAACAACTTCGGACAAAACTCACCAACTACACCTAACTCGATCTACCCACTGCGCTATCATGTTTTTCGCTCGCATTATCCTTCCGTCGTCGCCAACGTCTCGATCAGATTACACAACCGCGGATACACTGTAAGTATGCGAGATATCAAGGATCACAGCAAAAGCTCCCAAAGGCCCACTTAAAGGAAACTGAATAATACGATAACTAGAATCAAATCCGTCCGAGAAACGGCCACCGATCCCTACCGTACATGGTGGAATTCTCCGTTCGCACTTCCCCACTCTTACATACTCTCCAAACACTACCTTTCGCCCCAAACAACGTAAATACGGTGTGATAAATAAGTATGATAGATGCTAGTTGTTTCGTCAAGCTCCAAGGCCTGCGCGTAAAACAAGGCATCGCATACGTTTAAAGCTAAATTTCAACAACTAAGAGGCCTACCAGTGATGCACGATACTCGTTGCCAACCTAAGGGCGGAGGAAGTACGGTTTATCTCCGGCCTGTGTCTCTAGATGGGTTACATAAAATATGCAGTGGTTGGAAATATAGGTGCCTATTCCGCAGCGCGCTTCATTCTTGAATCTTCTACAGGAAGCGATGGCGTCAAACTGATAGCACTTTCCAATACAATACATACATACGGGGGAACAGCGACCAACTGTATGATGGGCCGCGCAATCCCTCGCTCATACATACGCGGGAACAACGACCAACTGTATGATGGGCCGTACAATCCCTCGCGCATCACGGAAGGGTTCGACGCATTCAAAGTATTTCTACTCTTGGTAACGAATTTCAATAAAGATCGATCCCCAAGTTCCTCGCATGAGAGAGAACTGTTCCCGGCGGAAAATGGTAACGTTCATCCCGTCAAACGGTCGGAAGAGAAAAGCCTTACGCATTCCCGTTTTTTCTTACTATCCATCCTATTGCTGGGTTGAATACCGAACACGTCTAGCGGAGTCAATATGCGGCAAGACAAAGAACCTTTGTGATCCCACTCAACTACAGCTCCGTACGTGAGATCGACCGGAGGGTCGGGCAAGACTTGCGCCTCAATCCCCGCGATGGGTATCAATATAGCCGCTTTCGCACGATCCGCCATGCGTGAAGAAATCGAGGTTGCTTTGCAAAACGAGCGCCACATCCATGTTTCTCGTTTCAGACTTCATGACCGACGGGTCGATCGAGCAGGTGTAGCGCGGCTTGACCAGCGGGATCTCCCAGATGGATTCGGTCCTGAACAAGTGCTGCGCCACCCACGTTTGAGGGTCTATAAACCACACCCCCGGCGTATTTCGGGAGTAAGCGAGCGCCGCCATCAACTGTAGAGTAAAAACCGCAACAGGCAGTGAAGGAAAAAAAAAGTGAGTACCGGGTACGAAATATGATGAAACTGTCCTGAACACAGTGGTTAAAACGTCGCAAACCATTGACGGTGCGCAAAATGTTGTATCAAATGAAAGCAGAACACATCGTTGCTGGTTACATCTGCGTTTGGTCTGTTGCCAACCGGTTAGTTGTTTCCGGTCACTTGTGGTTCCGGGGCAGGAGAACGGATACCACAAGATTATCACAATACATAGGTAGCGAAACGATGGCTGACCTCTAGATCCTGCAACGACTCGTCCCACTTTTGGTTTTCCTCGTAACACGACGTGCGTATATCACGCGAGACTGTGGTTGGTCACCGATTACCTAGCCACTGCGACGACTCCTTGTGGAGTCTTACCTGCGGGACGGTAGACATGTTGCGTCGCTTCACCAAGCTCTGCAAGGCCTCGAGCGCTCCCTCACGACGTTCGTATTGTCCGTTGTTTTGTATGGACACCAACACGTCGCGGAGGTCGGCGTTGGCCCCAACCGGCAGGAAGAGGTCTGTGTTGAACGTGAAAGACGGCGACTGGAACCCGAGCACCGCCGTGGTCTGCTTCGCGAGGTCGCGGTCGACATAGCTTACTTTTGCACTTCCGTGAACCACGAGGAGGTCCCCGTGAGTGGAGTGCGTGTCCTTCGACGTGAAGTGCCTAGATACCACGGAATCGGACTTCATGTAGAAGATGAGGCTTGTGTTGACGCCGCAGTATTCGTCGGCAAACAGGCTTGCAGTGAAGGGGTCTTCCGTGGAGTGAACAGTGACTCCGGGAAAGACACCGACAGCTCTGAGCAGGACAGCACAACGATGTAGGAAGGTCGAGTAAGTGAGGCCAATATATTAAGAGACCTCGACACTGCAGCGAGATAGACCATCGCGAATCAAACCACGAAAGTCAACAAATCAACAAATTAATACCAATCCGAGAACATACAAACCGTACACAGAGTTCACGAACGACAATATTGATTTCCGCCCGGGTGCATTACTGGAACGCCAAACCTCCTGGTCGAACGTATGCGCACCTTTGGTACGCGTCGAACCCAGCGTTGTCAGCAGCAACCGCCACCGTCATTCCCGGAAGGAACTGAAGAACGCTCATCACCGCCACTTCGACCTGGTCTACCTCGTTCACATCTCCGGCAATGAACGCGCACAAATTGCCTCGATTTAGATCATTCACGTAGGGGAGGATGGCCGCGTCGGCAAACAGGGACCGCGCGTCATCCCCTTCGGCGACAACAGCAGACCGCGTACGCCGGGGGTTGGTCACCGCCACCGAGAGACCACGAGAATTCAGTGGGTACACTTCGACGGGCATCACCGTATCACACCTTAAACAAATCGGAGCGTAGAGCGTAGAGGGGAAGTTTAGTAGAATGACACAAGCGACGAGTACTGCCTGACCCTCACGGCCAATGCCTGTGAGGGGAATACGTTAGATGGCGTTTATCGTCCGACCTCTACCAAGAAACATCGTGTGCTGAATGTCCGTAGCTCCCAAACACGCAAGGACACAAAAGACGCGCCAGTGCTTGGGTACAAAGAAAAACAGAAAAAAAACAATATGAGAAATACATGCAAATATTTCTCGACTTACATGATCGCACGATTATCGGGTTCGTCGTTGGCCAGCGCTCTCTCGACATCGAAGTAGCAAACACGACAGAGTTCTCCGTGTCGCCCTTCCCTGGCACCACAACCGTTCGTGCCAAACGGGTCACCGTCGGCGCACGAAGGGTCACACACACGCCCCCTGAAGCCGTTGCTGTTGGTGTGGGGGCACTCCTCCTCGTCACAGGTAGGGACGGTATCCGGACCCTCGACGGGCATCAACGTATCACACCTGTGCGGAAGTAGATCATACGTGAAGCATTGAGCTCGGTATCGCATGCGAAGACGAAACATTTGGGACAGTCGCAGTGAAACACGGACGACCTCACATCATTGAACGTCCGATCGCGGGCATGCAGTATGCTGTTCCCTAGTGCCCGCATCCCTAACTGACGCGTAGACAGAAGAAACAAGCCAGCACTTGAACCCGACAAGAACACACGCAATAGCGTGTTTGACATAGGAGGCGTGCTGCGACAGGCGTGGGAAACGTTCTGGCAAATGATTTCTGCCTGGTGGGAGGCTCCACAACTTAGCAATGTTTAGCTAAATATTTGTGCTTGACACCCGGTTTCGATATATACATAGCCCTTGGCATTGGTCACGGTTTAGAACTTTCGTGTCTCTCTCCAAATCAAGTTTTGCGTGCGGGATAGAGCTCGTCAAATAGGGAAGCCAAGAAAATTATACTGGACACAGGTGTATCTCTATCGCATCGTTAATCCATCTGTTAGTGTAGGCCACTCTTTAACTTGACTTACATGATCGCGCGGTTGTCGACTTCGTCGTTGGCTAGCGCTCTGTCGACATCAAAGTAGCACACACGACAGAGTTCTCCGTGCCGCCCTTCCCTGGCACCACAACCGTTCGTGCCAAACGGGTCACCGTCGGCGCACGAAGGGTCACACACACGCCCCCTGAAGCCGTTGCTGTTGGTGTGGGGGCACTCCTCCTCGTCACAGGTAGGGACGGTATCCGGACCCTCGACGGGCATCAACGTATCACACCTGTGCGGAAGTAGATCATACGTAAAGCGTTTAGCTAGGTAACGTATGCGAAGACGAAACATTTGGGACAGTCGCAGTGAAACACGGACGGCTTCACAGCGTTAAACGTCCGATCACGGGTATGCAGTATGCTGTTCCCTAGTGCCCGCATCCCTAACTGACGCGGTGACAGAAGAAACAAGCCAGCGCTTGAACCCTACAGGAACACACGCAATAGCGTGTTTGACATAAGAGGCGTGCTGCGACAGGGGTGGGGAACGTTCTGCCAAATGATTTCCCACTGGCAGGAGGCTCCACAACTGAGGAATGTCTACCAACATATTTGTGCTTGACACCCGATTTCGATTTATACATAGACCTTGGCACTGGTCACGGTTTAGAACTTTCGTGTCTCTCCAAATCAAGTTTTGCGTGCGGAAAAAAACTCCTCAAATTAAGAAGATAAGCAAATAGTACTGGACACAGGTGTATCTCTATCGCATCATTAATCTATGTGTTTTTGTAAGCCACTCTCTAACTTGACTTACATGATTGCGCGATTGTCGGGCTCGTCGTTATCCAGCGCTCTTTCCACGTCGATGTAGCAAACACGGCAGAGGTCTCCGTGCCGCCCTTCTCTCGCACCACACCCGTTCGTGCCGAATGGGATACCGTCGGCGCACGAAGGGTCACATACTCGCCCCCGAAGCCGTTGCTATTGGTGTGGGGGCACTCCTCCTCGTCACAGGTAGGGACGGTATCCGGAACCTCGACGGGCATCAATGTATCACACCTTTGCAGACGTGACCACACAGTAAAAGAGTTGAGGAAGGCAGCGATAAATGGGAAGGAAGGAAATACCGGATGTTCACCGTATCGTCTTTATGAAGGTCACACCGTTGAGCGTCCGACCGCTGGCATGGCATGTTGTACACCTAACGACCGCATTTCGAAATGACACACTGACGAACAGACGAGCGAGAGCTCGTGTAGTTCAATAGTACAGGTGAATTGCGCGTTGCGTTTACACTGTATGCCACAGTGTATTGCTCGACTTACATGATTGCGCGATTGTCGGGCTCGTCGTTATCCAGCGCTCTTTCCACGTCGATGTAGCAAACACGGCAGAGGTCTCCGTGCCGCCCTTCTCTCGCACCACACCCGTTCGTGCCGAATGGGACACCGTCGGCGCACGAAGGGTCACATACTCGCCCCCTGAATCCATTGCTATTGGTGTGGGGGCAATCCTCCTCGTCACAGCTGTTCAGGGCAACACAAACACACGATATGGGGTTGAGACGAAGTAGGCACTACGGGCGCGATTCGTTCGAGATGGACTCCAGCCTGTGGCGCTAAATTCCTATTAAAGAACCAAGAACGGTGAGGTATAAATATCTTCCAACACCTAACGGTTGGTGGCGGAGTCATATATTGTGTGAAAACTACGTATCTGTTCATATCGCTCACAAGTTGGCCTGAAGCTTGCGTGATGGTGAAGTGCTTGGCAGCGGCTCCACTTGCGCGACAACGGTCGAGATTTTCGCCTCTATCGGTGACGTGCGTTGAGAAATGTCTGGAAGAAGCGCGCTTTGCTTGCCCTCGTAGGGAGACGTTCCATCTACAGTCGCGGCAACGGCGGTGCTTTCCTTCCATTCTTTTAGTTTCTTGCCAATGCGTGGGGCGCTGCCCTCCGCCACCGAGAGGCGACGAGCATTCAGTGGGTACACGTCGACGGGCATCACCGTATCACACCTTAAACAAATCAGAGCGTAGAGCGTAGAGGGGAAGTTTAGTAGAATGACACAGGGCACGAATACTGCCTGAACCCCACGGTCAATGCCTGTGAGGGAAATACGTCGCATGGCGTTTATCGTCCGACCTCTACCAAGAAACATCGTGTGCTGAATGTCCGTAGCTCCCAAACACGCAAGGACACAAAAGACGCGCCAGTGCTTGGGTACAAAGAAAAAGAGACAAAAAACAATATGAGAAATACATGCAAATATTTCTCGACTTACATGATCGCACGATTATCGGGTTCGTCGTTGGCCAGCGCTCTCTCGACATCGAAGTAGCAAACACGACAGAGTTCTCCGTGTCGCCCTTCCCTGGCACCACAACCGTTCGTGCCAAACGGGTCACCGTCGGCGCACGAAGGGTCACACACACGCCCCCTGAAGCCGTTGCTGTTGGTGTGGGGGCACTCCTCCTCGTCACAGGTAGGGACGGTATCCGGACCCTCGACGGGCATCAACGTATCACACCTGTGCGGAAGTAGATCATACGTGAAGCATTGAGCTCGGTATCGCATGCGAAGACGAAACATTTGGGACAGTCGCAGTGAAACACGGACGACCTCACATCATTGAACGTCCGATCGCGGGCATGCAGTATGCTGTTCCCTAGTGCCCGCATCCCTAACTGACGCGTTGACAGAAGAAACAAGCCAGCACTTGAACCCGACAAGAACACACGCAATAGCGTGTTTGACATAGGAGGCGTGCTGCGACAGGCGTGGGAAACGTTCTGGCAAATGATTTCTGCCTGGTGGGAGGCTCCACAACTTAGCAATGTTTAGCTAAATATTTGTGCTTGACACCCGGTTTCGATATATACATAGCCCTTGGCATTGGTCACGGTTTAGAACTTTCGTGTCTCTCTCCAAATCAAGTTTTGCGTGCGGGATAGAGCTCGTCAAATAAGGAAGCCAAGAAAATTATACTGGACACAGGTGTATCTCTATCGCATCGTTAATCCATCTGTTAGTGTAGGCCACTCTTTAACTTGACTTACATGATCGCGCGGTTGTCGACTTCGTCGTTGGCTAGCGCTCTGTCGACATCAAAGTAGCACACACGACAGAGTTCTCCGTGCCGCCCTTCCCTGGCGCCACAACCGTTCGTGCCGAACGGGATACCGCCGTCGCACGAAGGGTCACATACTCGCCCCCTGAAACCGTTGCTATTGGTGTGGGGGCACTCCTCCTCGTCACAGGTAGGGACGGTATCTGGAACCTCGACGGGCATCAATGTATCACACCTTTACAGACGTGACCACACAGTAAAAGAGTTGAGCAAGGCAGCAATAAATGGGAAGGAAGGAAATACCGGATTTTCACCGTATCGTCTTCATGAACGGCACACCGTTGAGCGTCCGTATCGCCGGCATGGCATGTTGTACGCCTAAAGACCGCATTACCAAATAACAGACGAGCGAGGGCTCGTGTAGTACAATAGTACAGGTGAATTGCGCGTTTCGTTTACACTGTATGCCACAGTGTATTACTCGACTTACATGATTGCGCGATTGTCGGGCTCGTCGTTATCCAGCGCTCTTTCCACGTCGATGTAGCAAACACGGCAGAGGTCTCCGTGCCGCCCTTCTCTCGCACCACACCCGTTCGTGCCGAATGGGATACCGTCGGCGCACGAAGGGTCACATACTCGCCCCCGGAAGCCGTTGCTATTGGTGTGGGGGCACTCCTCCTCGTCACAGGTAGGGACGGTCGTCGGAACCTCGACGGGCATCAACGTATCACACCTATGAAGAAGTGCAACACATTGAAAGCGTTCAGCAAGGCAGCGATACATGGGATGGACGGAAATATAGGATATTCACCGTACCGTAGTCATAAACGTCACACCCTTGAGCGTCTGACCACCAGCATGTCATGGTTTATGCCTAAAGCCCGTATTACCAAATTGCACGCCGACGAACAGACGAGCGAGAGCTCGTGTAGTACAACAGGGCAGGTGAATTGCGAGTTACGTTCACACTGTATGCTACAGTGTAGTACTCGACTTACATGATTGCGCGATTGTCGGGCTCGTCGTTATCCAGCGCTCTTTCCACGTCGATGTAGCAAACACGGCAGAGGTCTCCGTGCCGCCCTTCCCTCGCACCACACCCGTTCGTGCCGAATGGGATACCGTCGGCGCACGAAGGGTCACATACTCGCCCCCTGAATCCATTGCTATTGGTGTGGGGGCACTCCTCCTCGTCACAGCTGTTCAGGGCGACACAAACCCAAGCACAAGAAATGGATTTCAGACAAAGTAGGTACGACGGGTGCGATACGTTCGAGATGGACTCCAGCCTTTGGGGCAAAATTCCATTCAAGAAGCAAGATCGGTGAGGTGTCACGATCTGCCAACACCTAAGGTTGGTGGCGGAGTCATATATTGTGTCAAAACCTCGTATCTGTTCATATTTCTCACAAGTTGGCCTGAAGCTTGCGGGACGGTGAAATGCTTGGCAGCCACTCCACTTGAGCGACAGCGTTCGAGCTTTTCTCCTCTGTCCGTGACTCGGTGCGCACAACGTCGGCCTTGAGGCCCTTGGTTTGCGGAGGCTCGAACCTTTAGGAGAGTGGACGAGTCGAATATTTACCATAAGTAGGTCTGAAAGGTTAGGTGACATGTGAATATCAAAGAATAAATAAATGCTGGTCGTATTTGTCTGACCCCATATGCCAACAGCACTGAAGCCCG
This sequence comes from Macrocystis pyrifera, assembly GCA_031763025.1. Lineage (NCBI taxonomy): Eukaryota > Phaeophyceae > Laminariales > Laminariaceae > Macrocystis > Macrocystis pyrifera. The sequence continues at coordinate 10,043,050 of JASSKH010000021.1, forward strand.
ATTTTTTCCATGCCGTAAACATGTACTGAAACTCAGTAACGAGCATGCCTGAATCCTAGCACACTTAACATTTTTTCGCCTTCTAATATTATCCCTGATTTGTTAAAGCATTACGGGAAATATCTGATATCCGGCGAACAAACAAATTTTGCGCGGGAACGCGACGCACGACGTACTCGGTAGTACGCAAACGTCGTGTTCTTACGTCGAGCACATGATAACGCGGCCACCCCTGCGCTGGGCCACTTCGTCCGCCATCAAGGCAGCCTCGAGATCGTTGAAGCAGAAGCGACATTTAGGCCCGTGGTTCCTCCAGTTGCAGTTGTAGTCGCCGTGGCGCCCCGTGCCGCAAGATTCGTCACATACCTATCATACAAGCGGGACGATAGACAATACTTGAGGATCGAACTTTACACAGTAGTACGTACACATATTTGTTCGAATGATCACAGTGCGATAATGTTGATGTTGTTCTTCTTGAACTATTCCACATACTACTACTATGGACCCCCGTAATAGTATTTCTATAATACCGTAGTTTAGGGTTGTTTACCCTCTGATTGTCTGGATTGAGCGTGATTTGTCCCCAACTGTCCATATACAAGGTGTAGACTGGAGTCTGGTGCTTCTGGGGTTGGTCTTTGAGTGTTATTGTACGGCCCTTTCAATTTGGAGGACGATCCAACCCCCAGTAGTTATACCTTATATACAGAATGTCAGATATAGACGGAGAGGCAACTCCACAAATACTCGCATCTCCTGCTGTCGAAGACTGTGCTTGCAGAGGCGACGGACTCGACGATTCGGCTGAGTGCGTCCGAACATTTTTCCCGAGCGTGCCTTTCGTTTTAGCTCGCTTACCGTATCTTTCTTGTGGGCGCACTTGTCGCTGCATTCGGCGGCCTCGGGTGGCCTCATGGTGTCGCACATGATCACGTGCGACGCTTCTTTTCCGCCGTCCAGGTCCGACCTCGTCAGCGCCAACGACTGCTCCTGGCGACGAGCTTCCTCAACATCGACGAAACAGAGACGGCACATGGATCCGAACCTGTCCGCGTTGCCAGCACCGCACAGGAAGCCGCCGAAACGGGTGGATTTTCCGGCGCAGGTGGCGTCGCAAACCGTGGAGGTCCCCACGGCAAGACCGGCGGCATCTTCGCTGCCGCACGCGGCGTTACATGCCAGCGGAGGCGTTCCGGTGAAGCCGCGGTGTCCAGATGCGTGGGTCTGCGTTCGTTCATGCTCGGTGGCTTGGATGGAGGCCAAGTTACCTTCGTCGACTCTGCTGCCGTGGATGAAGAGAGTCTGGCCTGCAACGGCATCGGACACAGTGCTGTGGTCGACGTGTTCGTACCCGACGTAGGAAATCTGGCGCAAGTGTGTTGCAAGGCGGAGGACAGGGAGGGGATGGAAGGCGAGCGCCTTGTCACGCATTTTGTTGTGTGTAGGGGCACGTACATATTCCCTCTACAAACTCCTTTGCGTTCATGCTGAGCAATCCATGTTATGTCCAAACCTATATATGTAAGAATTCAAACACAGGTTTGGGATTGAACTTCATTTTTTGGCAAAAGCTTCGCACAGTAGACCGCGCAGACACAACTCAAATCCATCGACCAAAGAAAAGCACTGGTTCGAAAAATAGGACATGTTTTTACAAACGACACCCTTCTTGTAAAGTATTAAAGCAGTCTGAGCAACCCCCGGAGTTTTGCTTTAGCCAAGAAACACCTTGGCCCTAGCGGCGTGCAGGCGTGGTCACGTCAACGGTATCGTGGTTTTAGCTGTGCGTGGGGTGAAGTTAGGCGTGAAACCGTCAAATTCCCCAAAGCATCTCGAACAAACGCAAAGATAAGGGCTTTTCAACTCGAGTAGAACTGTTCAACTAAAAGCCGAATTCGTATTTTTATATGCTGTGCTCGTACTCTTATGATAAAATGAGGTACATCCTGATTTCGAGGGTTTCCAACGAACGGAACGATATGGAATACGAACTGCACAAACGTGTATGATACACACATCTAAGGCCGCTACGTATGCGGGACTTTTGCTAAGGTTACAGAGATCCATTTGCTTTCGAAATAGGTTTGAACACAGAGAGCGATCAAATCGGGTCGGCTTATTTCGGAATGAGTCTCTCTACCCTGGGAGGAGTACTCGGATCAGATGTTTTACATGCAAAGCTATCAAACCTCGCGTTGGCTCTTCACGAGATGAGTCCTGCTACTCCCTAAGAGGTGCCCATATCCGTTTCCCGCTTCACAAGGGTCGCGGTTACGTCTCTCATTTTCGTGTTCTTGCCGGAAACTAAACGTTGAACAAACAGGGCCCGCTTAATGATCAACTGTCACTTTCGTGACAAGAACATTGAAAGAGGAGCGAGTCCCAGAATCTTGTACCTGCGATGCTCGAGGAACGCGAAGCTAGTCTGGGTGCCTCTCTGAGAGTTGTGTGACTCGGGAAGAGCCCGCCCGATTTCCTACCCTGGGCCGTTCTTTGTGCAAGATTTGGTTGAGCTTGTTTGAGCTTTTGAGCTTGTTTGAGCTTCCAAAAAGCCCTTGCCACAAAAGGAAAAAATAACGGAATCTTGTGCAAAACCCCAAACGTGGCAGTTTCAGAACAAGCATAAAGGAATTCGAGTTTGATACGGCTGTCTCGAGAATTCCGGGGTCCGATTTCAATCAGGATAGAAACTGTAAACTGAGATTCAGTCCTGTGGGCCTGTATATAGGCGCTTATTAAGCCTACCTGGTACACAATTTATCTATTTGGAGTATATCGGTGGATCTGAGCCATCGTCAGGAGGAGTTGTAGACGAGTTATGGCAGGCAAAGCTATTAATAGTACATACTTGTGCCGCTGTTGATGTGAGCCTGTGTTTTATCCTGCCCAACTTGACAGCCACGGAATGCTCTGGACTCGCCGAGCACCATCGAAATCTGGGCGCCGTCGGCGCTCGCCTCGGGTCGAAAGAGCTGCGCGTGCAGAGGCGGCACGTGCTCGGGATGCTGGGTGGCGCGGTTGTGACTTGTTTTTTGTACGGGTACCGTCGAGGTACGTACGTGTACCTGTGCTTAAAACTTTGTACAGCGCCGACAGCACTACTGTTGCCGCCGTGTACAAATCATATACATATCCGTGGAGTTTATTTCATGAGATATGGGGTCCCTCGTCTTGTGTTGTCTCCGTGTCAACCAAAAAAGATGCAATAGCGCATGCTGCGATCGGCGTAACGGATTTTGGCATACTGCTTTCTGACTGACCAGGTGGAGTCCCTGAACTGAGTACTACCCAATCTCGTTGATCATATTCTTGTTCTATACTATGCTTCGAACAACATCTATGATAGGCGGACGTTCTGCGTCCCTTTTTTTCTGGCGAAAACAGTTTTCTGGGGAGATTTGGAACTCCCGTATGTGAAGACCCTCAGATGTAGTAGGTGCTACCACTCCTACGGTAGCACACACGTCAAATGAGCGGTTTTTCATGGGAGGGCAAAATCTGCTACACCCAGAAAAACAAATTGAAATAGAAAAAGTCACAAGCAGCGAACGCGAAAAAGGCCCACTTTTTGAACGTGAACAATTTTTGCAGCTGTACAAAAGCAAAATGCCTTTCCGGGTCAAAAACTATTTCGAGAGCATAAATATATCAGTTTATACCCTCCGAGACAAACGTCCCGCATAAATAATGGTAGCTACGACAAGACCCAACATTGCATGACAGCAATGTGCGACCAGGACAGCGGTGTTACACGTGCTGCTGCGATACGTGTTGTTTGTACGGGGTCCAGGCCCCACGGTTACTCCGAATATATATATATATATTTCCTCGACGGTATAACTACGAGTATTACGTAATTAGTTAACTATTGACCTGGTCGTTTCGTTGTGAGACTAGAAGTATGTAATTTTCAGGGCGTATTTTCACTTTGGGTATCGTATTATACGTAAGTTCACACCAGTACGGGCCGAAGGTTGCGTAGTATTGCGTAGTTCGCTTTACATTGTATATTATACATTGTACACAACAACATAGAACGATGGTGTGTGCTTGTCGGGTTCCTATTTCGTGACGTCAAGGCCATATTGTATACAGCCTCACACTGTTTGTGCGGGAACAGGATTTCGCAATTTTCGCGGGACCACGGGGATATTCCCGAATCCCGTACAATCCCGGCGAAGACCCTTACAATTTGACCTCATGCTTCATACTATTAATAGGTTATTTCTCATCCGAGGGTCTGTACTACAAAGTTATAAACTGTACAGTAGGAGCATTTGAGCGTAAACACCACATAAATGCTGTACACCACCGGGGCAATACGGAGAACGGCTCACTAATTTGGCGTTCGGTTTCCGGCTCACGTCTAGGGGTTGTTACGCTCAAGATGCCTTCTGGATAGCTGTTAAAGAAACACTCACCAGGCATATTATATGTACATGAGTGATGTGCCTACTTAAATAACATACGTAGCCGGTTCAACTACCGTACAACACGCAAAATACTCTACGCGTGGGACCAAATTCCCAGTGAATTTTTCTCGAATGCGGGGAAGGTAGAGTACAGACGCCGCGCGACGAGTCTATGGAAAGATCTCAACAAGATTTTCCCATGGCCGCTATATTTATTGTGGCGTCCTCCAGGTCTTGGGAGAAATCGGCTCCGAATTGTCTCCCAGGTGGGGATGTCATCTTGCAGGTTATACGGTACTACAGCAGTATTACATAGCTACTTTTTTTTTTTTTCGTCTCGGGTAATGCTGTCTAATCAAGCACACACCCGTGCCAGCCACTATGTTACAGCCCGATTGAGCAATCACTAACCAGATTGGTGGTGACGAACTTGGCGGAGTACCGCTGCCATAGCGGCCAGCTGTACGGGAAGTCGGAGATGGTCAGCCAAAGCGCGACATCGTACGGGTAGGTGTATTCCCAGCGAGTGCGGGTGTAGTCCACGTACTCCACGAAGGCGGGATCGTTGTTGTTGTAGATAGCGTTGCCATTGATATGGCCGAGCACCTTCCACATGTCCGATGCCTGCGCGGTGGAGTGGAAGCTCGTGCCCCCGAGATTACTCCCCTTCACCCAGAAGTCCTCGTTTCCGCGGAAAGCGGCGTGGTGGAGCTCCTCGAACGAACGATCGCTGGCCACGAGCACGTCCCACTCAACGATGGCGAGAGCGTCGTACTCGGACAGGTGAGCGTGGATACCCTCGTCAAGGAACATATTGAAAAACATAACGGAGGGCCCCTTGGGGTACACATCTTCCTGCGATATGGGTGCGGCACGGTGGTGGGTCGAGGGTAGAGAACGTGGGCACTCACGGAAGTGAATAGAAGGAGTGTGCGTTTCGGGTTTTGTCAGTACCTCACATTTCGTTTAAGGCTGGCGGCTTAATATGATACCAATGATGAGCACGAAGGCGATAGTATAGAATTTAGGATGGTGTAGTTGCTGAGCACAAAGGTTTACGAAGCGGTAAATTCTTCAATCACAATAAACTCAGGCTGAAATTATAGAACTAACAAATTATGAACACATGGCGCGTATTCAGCGTGTGTGTGGCTGGGGTCTGAACAATGTACTTCATTCACAAAGCTGTTGTTCTGAACCACATACCGTAACACGCAAGATAACATACTCCCTCCGGGCGATTTTCAAAACTGGGTTTCACGACAGCGGGGAATGCGTACTGAATACGCCGAGCGATGCGTCTTTGCAACTTTCTCGACGAAATATCCAAAGCCCACCATTATTCCGCTGTGTGTGTCCCCCGTGTTTAGGAGGAAATCGAGTCTGCAAGTCGTCCCAGCCTAGGAGTGTGTTTTCGCGCGTGGTATACGGTATATATATGCAGACAGAAGAACAGCACCGACTGCCGCGCTAAACACCGAGTTAGACTTACTCCCGCCACCATATTACACTACCTCGTTGTCGCTCCTTGATACCTGGTAGGCTGCTACTACTGACGCCCGCGAAACCCAGTATTGTCACCTATTTACAGCACCATGGTTTCCCACGTCCTTGCACGACCGCGAAGGTAACGGTCCAAGTGGTTCCATTGCCACAGAACTAACTAATGCTAATAAATAAAATATAATTCATACTTTTACTTGGGGTTACTGCAGTGGGACAGGAACAGCACACGTAATGTTTCCACTCTCGTCTCGAAGCCATAAACAACAATGACACTCCCAAAAATGATCAACACTGAGAAACAAACCAGTGGGGGAGGGGTTTCGGGACGGTTTAACGCATATTCTTGCAATATTTACTTGGTTTCAGTGCACCTCCCAGAGATATACCCCCTTGTTTGGACTCGAAAATCGATAGTGGGGTGTCGGCTTTTCATTCCTGGGTTTGTTGAAGACATGCTTTTTACATTAATGTTATAATTGTGCAAGTAGTCTTGAGATATGGCTTTCGTGCGTAGGCGATGAGCGTCAGCGCATAAACCTTTTACCTGGTACGAGGTACCAGGTATGCGGTACGCACCAGGTACAATTTTGAAAATGTTGAGTCTTGAACAACAGGGACCTTATGACGTACGCCCATCGCCACCACCACCACCACCACCACCACCACCAATCTCCACTACGACCAACATCACCAGCCCCAGCATAAACAAGATTTTGCTGTTGCTGCTGGTCGGCTGGTGGTGGTGGTGAGGATGGCCATCTCGGTCTGGCACCTAACTGGTTTTCCAGTGGGCACACAGCAGATAGAATGCCCACGACACACACCACAACCAGAAGGACCCGCAGACACAGCAACATAATTATAACGTTACTCGCTACGGGCTGATGTCGCTAACACGGTAACGTTTAATTGACCATGTGCGTCATCCCTCCAACGTGTGTTACGATAGTCACAAAGAATTCCGCTCACACCCTAACATGGTGTTACTCGCTATGGGCTGCATACCCTTACACCGTAACATATATGCTGCGGTCAGCACGGGATCAAGGTAACACTCCAACATAATGTTACGCGATCGCCCGCCAATATCAGAACACACTATTAATAACACTATATTATCACAAAACCCCGAAAGTAGTTAACGTAGTAACGATTTTTGTCGGACTTTTTTCGCTGACGTCTAACGTTAACATTTCACGTCAAGTGATACGTTATCCAAGGTGTGATTACGTCACACAGTTTCTAGTCGTATGATAAAATGGGCATCATAAATCACTTGATTAAAGCCTTGTTTATTGGGCATCAGACGAAATTACAGTACGTAGACGAGTATACATACCAGATAATGAGTATATATACTAAATATGACACTGCAAATATTACTTTGCGGTTGACCCTTGCCACATACATGTATGTGGAGCCGCAGAGGCGGGCATCAGCACAGTAGTACACTATGGAAGTCTGTCGTGCGCTCATGCTACGACTAGTAACGTGGCTGTGGAGTCGAGACCATGTATATCGGATTGATTGAAACAAAATGGCTGTGTACCATACCGGTAATAGTTTTTTTTTGGAATGTGCATATCGGGGGCCGGGTGTCGCTGAAATATTACGAAGGTTTACTTATTTTGACCAATGTTGTGATAGGGGCCCCTTGCCTGAGAGCCGAACGAAGCCATTCGTTACTTGATCGACAGTTTATTGTGTCCGAACTTTTCTGTCTGATAAAACAATCTCCAGGAAATATGGTTTATGTCGTGTAATAGAAATATACTACTAGTACTGTTTTCATCGCGCAGATAAACTGAAAAAGCGCTCGAGGCATGAGATATCAACAACAACGACAGCAAGCCAGGGAAGAACAGCCCAGTGAGTGCGCCCTGGCACCCGGTGCAGTTGCGGCTGCTGCGCACACCAAGTGTCACCAACGACGGGAGTCGCCTGACCTGAACTGCGCTCCTGGTTCTGTGTTCTGCTGCCCTATTGTCGTTTATGTTGGCAATTATCATGCAGGCGAGTCCTTGCCACTCTGACCGGTGAGGTGGCTAGGATCAGGGTGGCTGGCGGGCCTCCAAACAGCAAAATACACAGCATCGGTGCTGAACAACACCAAGAGGGCCTACCTCTACGCCGTTGACCAAGAACGCTCAGGAGTGGCCGCTTCTGCTGCTGCTGTGCAGCTGCTTTTGGGACTGTTGCTTGCTGCTATAGCTGGTGATGTGTTTCGGCTGTTGTTGTGTTGGCTGAATATTGGGAACCGTTTCGAGCTGACTGAGGTCGGTTTCCTACGACGTCGACCTAACCAACACGTACATACGTCACAAGTGAATACAAACAACACACAACAGCACACCGCCTGCGCTCAGCAACACCACGAGGCCCAAATCGTACGCGGCTGACCGCAAAAGGGTAGGGGTGACCGCTGCTGCTGCTGCTGCTGCTGGGGTATTTACTGTTGGGTTGGGTTGGTTCTTTATTCTGTTTCGATCTGGTTGAAGCCCATTTTCCTCTACGTCAACCAAACCAGCTCGAAAAGTATGAAACAGCATGGTAGATAGTAGCAGCACCGAACAAAACCCACGAGGGCCCAGCTGTACGCTGCTGAAAAGAGAGACTACAGTAAGGTTGATCACTGTGGCTGCTGCTGCTGCGGCCCTGCTGTTTTCCTTGCTGATGTTGCCTCTCCTGCTGCTGCTGTGCTTCTGTGCTGCTTATTGGGGAGGATTTTGAGCTGGCTGAATACATCGTTAAATAACTGGAGCCTGTCCTCTGTGACCACGTGCCCACGTGATATTTTTGGGCGACAAGTCAACAACAGCTTCCGTCCACCATCCACCAACGCACACAAGACCACGACGGTCATGAATATTCCGCTGTGCGCAAGTCCGTAGCAAAACGGTTCGACCTCGACTACATGTTTCCGCAGTGAAATTCGAGAGTCCGCCACATGCAGGGTGGTTGGAAAATAAGTTGTGCTATATTTTCACTGCTTGTTTTCGGCCGGGTTGGGTCGTTGGCAAAATAACATACCAGGTACGTACCTGGTATTATTACGATGTTATACCATTCTGTCCCGAAATATAATCACCGTTTTGTTGAACAATTAGTGTAACAGGTGATTATATTATGGGACATATTGGACATTATTAGGTTGTGGTCGTATCAATCGGAAAAAGGAAGAGAAAGAAACACAATGAAAATCGCATAGGGTCAGCGCAAAAAGAAGCTGGAAGATTCTGGAATATGACGCGGCATGCCGATACACCCGTTCGTTGCAAAAGGAGCTGTCGAAACGGTCGTGCCATCAATCAAAGGTTTTTACTACGTACTTGAAAAAAAACACACGTATATAAGAGTGGCGAAGGACTCGACAGCGGTCGGGGTGTTTGATGGCAAGATATCAGATTGTTGTGTCGCCAACAATATGTTTGGTGGTATACAATACATGAATTCCGCGGATTCGTTTTGGTCTCAAAATCTGGAATTATTATTAATAAGTACTGGATCTTATCCACACTTAAACCACAGCAGTAGCTTATATAGCACACACCCAAGATAGACTGCCACCTTTACTTAGCCGTAAGGGAGGGCGGGCGGGTTCTTGTTTCAACTCATCAGATTCTTCTTTCAACTCGCCGACCTTCTAAGGATATCAAACCCCCGCTGCTCGTACCCCCACGAACAGAGTACTACGGTAGATGGTCTTCTTCCTCACTGGTCTTCTTCCTCACTGTGTCAACCCTTCCCAGGCTGCCCCCCTAGTTCAACCAACACTTGTCATGAACTCTGTGCACCTCTTGCCCATCCCCTCTGTCCAAGCATGCCAACGATTCAATACCTCTCCACAAACCCCAGATTTCCTCCGTTCAATCTTCTACATGTTTCGCCCTTGGGATATATATGTGTGTTACTCGCATTAAGCCGATATTTCTACCCGTTGACACACGATATGCTATGCAGATTGTTTTTATGACCCCCCCTGGTCCGTTTGTCTTTCTCCTCTTTATTATAATGTCGGTTGTGGTTCTTTCTTGGCCACCAACTGGACGTCGACGCGTAGAAAGAACGGTTTAATGTGAAGGAAACAACAACAACAACACCAACTGGACATAGGACTGCTCTTTTTCTTTTTAGTGCTATTACGGGGGTCCATAGTTAACAGGACCTATGGTATATATAAAAACCTGTATATTTACCTATTTTTACCAACAAAGTTTGGTCCCGTTAACTATGGACCCCCGTAATAGCTGTTTATCTCTACCGTATTCTTGTCTTCTTGCTTTCCGCCTGGTCTTCTTGTGATTATGTACTCGTTACTTTCTATTCCTAAATCCTAAGCCGCATCCAAGCTATGTATTGCATGTAGATGTGTGGCGGCGCTTGACGATGTCGAAGGCGACTGCTGTAGCTGTGGCTCGCTTGTGGCCACAGGCGATGGCGCGTCCGACTCGCTCATCGCGGATCAAACCCGCTCGACAGGCAGACAGCAGCGGGCACGGACCCCCTTGGTACGTCCCCTTGCTTGTGTGTGCGTCACGCTACGTACTCGTACTCGTACATACGTACCAGGTACATACTGCACGCATATTCCGCCCAAAATGTACGCCCGGATGACGCAAGATATATCGTTCAGACAGCAAGTGGTCATATCATGCCACATATCGGATAGCTATATCGCGTATTTCACCTCATCCTATAGGCCGATATATAATTTAATATATAACTATAATATATACCTGGTGTTATAATTTTATAATAAATACAACTTTATAAGTATTTAGATATAATTATAATTATTTATATAAATTATTTTTTTCCAAATATTATTAACAATAGTAGCAGCATTGGCCGTGGCCTCCTGCGGCTTGCTCTCGCCGGACATCCTGAACCAAACTAGTCTTTATCACACCTTGGACCTGTAGCTCTGCCTCTGCTTTGTTGCGCTGATACGTATAGGTTGCGGCTACGTACCAGACAAGGTGTGTGTACCAAGGACTACGATTCATGCTATACCTACCGTGAATCACCGCAGTCATCTGACTGGCTAAAATTCTTACGTACCAGGCACGTACTAAACTCACATTCTCTGATTCTTCCGAGAATTCTCTGGTTATTCGAATATTATTATTTAAATAATACCTGGTAATAATTACAAGGTTCCCCTCCGGGAGGTGCCGTATTAACAGGGGAGTGGCGCAAGAGCAAAATAATACTCGTATGAAACCCTGCACACTTGTTTAGAAGTAGCACCTGCACCCACCCATCATTTTAACTTGAAGGACACACACAACATATTTTTGAGGACAGACTATATCATATTCGCGGAATTAGTGTGGGATCATTACTACAATAATATATAACTAGGGTATCGGCAAGTGGAGATATATTGGTCCAGGTCACTCGCGGCGATTAATTCGTAAAAGTACAAAAAAGTTGCGCGAGGTCGAGGTTGCGCCATAATACTTTGTGACCGGCTGAGTAAGGTACAGCATATAAATACATGCATACTGGTACTACAATATATATGTTCCCCAAAAATAAACGTTTCTTGGTGCTCCGGGTAATATCAAGGTTTCACAGGTAAATGCTCGAGAACAAATCGTAGTCCGAGCACTGAGAGTATTGGAGTACTGGCGGCAAAAATATTGCGAGTACTGAGAAGGCCCAAATACTGAGAGTAATGAGAGTGTGAGCAGTACCGAACCCCGAGAATACAGGTAAGTATGTACCCGCAGTAGTATATCGAAACACGAAATAATACTTGGGGGAAAGGCAATATGCGCAGTACAGAACCTCGAGATACTGAGAGTATTCGCAGGACATGCACATATATATCGAAATACTGCCAGGCTGCTTTAAGTGCTCAAGTTGTCTCCAGCGAAAGTAGTTTGCTCCAAGTCCCACTCGTGTGGGATTATCTGGGTGTATTTTTTGCCGAAAGCTGGGCCTGAGACTTGCCGACACGGCGGTGCACAGACGGTTGAAGTATACTTACTTCATATTCGAAGTATACTGAGCATATTGAGGGTATTTCATTTCTGCGAGTACTGAGTCTCGCAGAAGAAGCAGTACGAACACTACCATCGGACGAAATACTGCTAGACTAGTACTGGTATACTTGTAGCACCGGCGGTACAGAACCCCGAGATACTTGAAGCATAACCGGCGGTATCCATGCCAGCAGCACTAGCGAACCCCGCATTAGTGCACATATATTGTTCTTGCAGAGCAAGCAGAGTAGATAATGCAATGAGATGGCTACGACAGGCACAACATACACATCCTATAGAAAAGAGGGATATATATATATATATATATATATGTATGTATGTATCCAGCCGTAGTAAATATACGAGTACATCAAAAAAGAAAGGGATTTTTTTATTTTTTGCTAAGCAACATTCCAAACCGTTCTACCGGTCGACATCCAGCACAGCCAGTGTCCTACTCTTCAATCCTCCAGAGATAGTACGCGACAAAGATACTACATACATTGTTCTTGCAGAGCAAGCACAGCAGTAGTAGATAACAATGAGATGGCTACGATAGGCACAACATACACATCCCATAGAAAATAGGGGGATATATACTCGTATATATTGTATATATAGCAGTAGTAAATATACGAGTATATCGAAAAAAAGGATTTATTTTTTTTCGTATTCTTTTTACCATCGCTCTCGCTTTCCAGATATTTTAATAGGGTCGATCTTGACAAGTATTATACCCGGTATGTATGTCGTTTGTTCTGATTCGGCTTTTCATCAACTTCAGCGAGGGTTGAATCTTATCGAGTACGTGACCTGGCTCGCGAAATAATCGTCCACCCGGCACAGAACCGCCACTAAAGCAGCTGCGACCGTGCCGTGGTCCCACTGGCATCAGCCTGACTCGTATGCAGGTGTCGGTGCCTTGGGGAGTGAAATCCATCACCAACTCGTCATATTACAACGCTCGACGCGACAAAGTCTCAGCGATTACTGCTCTCATCGAGCTCAGTCGGTCGGCCACCTCGGTGCGGTCACCTTGTGAACTCGGCCACGAGAGCCCAGAAAGCTATTGCGCCTTCTGCGTTCGGGCATGACTAGCGAATGACCTGCGGAACACCCCTTGTCCGCCCTGTGCGCTCGCGAGTGATATCACAGCTCTAACGGTAAAATCCCCTACAGCCTTGTACCCAAATTCCTGAAAAACTTTAAAAGCTTCAAGACGTCATTTTTCGGGGTCGGAGTGTTTCGGCTTTTCCCAAAAATATCGGGATAATACCGAAATTTCAGTAAAATACTGAAAACACCTGACAAACACTCCTCGCGAAGATCGTCCCTAACAGCTAACTCGTATGAGGTCTTACCCTTAGCGATCTTCTGGACAAGCCGTGGTCACAGGTGTCGTCCTTTCTCGTCCTCGGTACGTGCCTTTATTTTTTATCGCGCATAGGGTTCAGTATTCCCACTGCTCGTCGATTTCCATCGAATGCTTTTATCTCATGCTCTCGCTTTTTTTTTCCCGCTACTAAATTACTATGCAAGAAAAAGTCCTTACGAGTACGCACTCGGTGAGACCAGAACCCACGGAACTGATCATGATGGGCACGCGGACCACCTACCAAGCCACCGGGGACGCCGGTATCTGTGCCTGGTGGTCGAGGTGATATGGCGGCCGCAAGGGACCTACGTATGCTTCTCGCAACGAGACAACCCGCAGATACTTGATGTCTTCGATATCTATAGAAACGAAAAGCGATATATATATATATATATATATTAATTATATAGATGAATGCCAGACGGCAGCCGACAGCTGACGTTAATGGAAATGAAAATTGGGGTGCCGACGTCATAGAATACACCCGCCTGTCCCGCTTTTTTTTCCTCTCTCTTTAAAATTTTGTTATTGATAATTCTTGCAACTTGTCTGATTTGGGCTCCGTCTAGTACAGGAAGTGATGGTAACTCGTTAGTACCGGTATGCACCAGCCAACAAAATATTGGCACTACTTGTGGCGGAAACCGGCACTACTCCGCAAATTGCCACACTCGTTAACCCGTTCAGGATTGCAGTTCTGTTTGGCGGACAAACTACCTAGAATTTGTGCGGATTGTGCCCAAAAAGACTGAAGAGTTCCTTGAAGGGCTGATCCCACCTGCAGCCTGTGTCAAGCGATTTCACAGGTGTTATGCGCTATAGTTGTTGTTGTTCTCACATTCACTCTCAAATGAAGGAGTCCGTGGTCACACCAAGGTGCTGGAGCCTTAGCAAGAGCCGAAAAAAAAACGTAAAAGTTCGTACTTCGGCCGCCTAAAATTACACGAGGCGAAGAAGTGGCACACAAGATGAAATCAATGTTCAACCTGAACTAGTATGGCCGCGGGTATATCCTCTCAACTACAGCACAGAGTTTTCCCCGTTCCCACAAGTAACCAACCCGTGGCTACCGACTACAGCGTTTGCTGTCTGGAGCGCTGCCTGCACTGTACGAAACGCACGGTAGTCGTAAACACGGAGAGGAATACGCCAGCTGTCTGGGGTGCTGTCAGGGTGACGACTCGCGGACATGCAGTGAAAAAGAAGCAATCGAATCTAAAACCACCACACAAGTATCAACGATCGCCATCTATTGCCGGACCGTCAGAAAAAAGGTGCAGCACAGCTGACTATGGTACCACGTCTCTAATAATTGCTAGAGTCTTTCCCCATGAAGGATATACAATTCGCCAACACTACAGAAACCAGTGACGTAAATAACAAGTACGTACTATATAGTGACCCATGAAAAACAAAGCCAGAAAAATAACGATCATGGGTCTCCGTGAACCGTCCTGCTGCCGTTCTTCATGGCCTCCTCATCGCCTTAGCCCAATCGGTGCGCTCCTTTGAACGTGCTCTCGTTGCCACTCCCTTCTAGTCGGTTCCCCTTCACCCCCATCTCGAAAAATAAAATAAAAATATCATCGCACTTGCAGATCCGATCTCAAAAAACAAATTTCTCGCGCAGGGTGAGTTCAATCCGTCTCTTCCCCGCTCGTCGACGCTCTGTCTCCCTTCTCTTTCGTCGTCGAATCCACTCCTACAGGCGCAATAGACTGTGCGGTAGTTTGGCCTGTGGTGGTGCCTGCCTCCGCGCACGCACATCCCGATTGAGCATTGCTGCTCTTCGGCTGCTGCCTAAAAGAAACACGCGAATCGTAGGTGTCCGTGCCCGACGCACCACGTACGACCCAACTCTACTGCCGGCTGAGCCTCGTGGCCACACGCAGCAGCGGAAAGCATCACTTCTTGAGAATGAGTCCAGTTTTGCACCCGCCAGAAAGACATATCCTGTTCGATGTATGCCTGATAGGGTATGCCTCGCAGCATGCCTTGCCGAGGCAGAGAGGGGGACGGAACAGTATATGCTCTCAGCGCGCGCCCAGCACTACTAAACCAGCCCTATGGAGGGACTACGACTACAATCCCTGCTCAGCAGCTATACTCGCACTCAAGATGCGTCGACCTTACAGCATTAGTACTCCTGTTGTTGTATGGAATATATTTTGTGGTACTGCGGCCTATAGGTGCAGTTACAAAAGAGCACGAGAGCAATTTGAGAAAATTCGATGAACGGACGAGCGGTGGAAATTGCTAAATATTTATTTTACTCTGTGTGCTACACCGTGATTTCTACCAGTCGACATCCAGCTCAACCAGTGTTCGTGCCGAGGGTTCACTCGTTTAAATGAATGATGATGATGATGATGATGTTCTCACATAGCTCACTCTCCTGAAATACTGCCTGTGGTGAAAAAAGACAAGCTGATTCGGATGCATCTCGATGAGAGACAACACACATGTACGATGATATAGTGTATCAGACCAGTCCGCAAGGGAAACGGTACTAAGGCGCGTGGTATACCATACCGTATCACTTGCAACCGAATGGCACAAGAAACATATCCTCCATGGTACTATATGTAGACTCGAAAAAAAAGGAAACGGAGATAAAAGAATAAAAAAACGAAAGAAAAAAAGCAAGGGAAAAAATAAAGGAAAACAAAAAAGAAGAAAGAAAACGAATCAAACATGCGCGCAGGGCGCAGGCCGAGTCTCGAGGGCAAGGTTACTGTTCGCCGGTGCGATCAGTCCTATCTATGATGTGTCTAGCTGATGACCCAACACAAACAAGGACGTCACACGAAGACCAGACCGAAGGCAAAAAGCTAGAAGTTCACAAGTACCTGGCACCGCCTCGATATCACATAGATAAATTGGTATCACACTTAATCCTGGTCTAATTTGCGTGTCATCTCTGTCTCGTAGTCCATGCTATTGAAAATACGAGGTATACAATTAGAGCATTTTTTGTTTTTGTTTTTCACCATCACTTTTACTTTTCAGCCCACTCGTAGGACGTGTTACCCTCGACGATCTTCTGGACGAGCCGTGGTCACAGGTGCCGTCCCTTCTCCCCCCCGATACGTGGCTTTATTTTTTGTCGGCATTCCCACTGCTCGTCGATTTTCATCGAGTGTAGCTAACTCACGCTCTCGCGCTTTCCGCTTACCTGGTATCAATTATTTGAAAAAGTCCCTACGAGCATGCACTCGGTGAGATTTAAACCCACGAAATTGATCTTGATAGGCACGCGGACCACCTACCAAGCCACCGGGGACGCCGGCATGTATTTCATTATTTTTTTGTTCAAGATAGGAGTGAAACTATTAATAGCACGGAAAAAGGGCGTGCTGGCAAAGGGCACTATTTTATGTCGGTTGTTGCCACTCGCGACGGGAGGTTACTATTTAATCGAGAAACGCGACGGAAGGTTGCCACTTAATCAAGAAAATGGCTGAGGGTCACCGTGTACGAGACACATAGGAACTAACACTAACCCAACGTTTGTGCCAATCCGGCAGTCATCCACTGTTGATAGTGGTCGGAATACCCGTTTTGCCTCATACAAAGTGTGTGCCGACCATTTTATCAAATAGAGAAAGCGTACTGGCTCTGCAGATGCGTCAGATGCCGTTTATACCTGTATATCGGGACCAACACGCCTACTATTAATTGTGCGACACTACTGCTAGCAGCTGTAGAAGACGATGAAATTGGCATTTTATTCGTTCGAGATCTAATTGGTCATCGCGAAGTGATCGGGAAGAATAACGACGAGAGCAGAGCACAACGCACTGGATGCCGTCGGGGCCAGCCGAGCACTGCCACTGCCTGCTCCCGGGGCCGCTCGGGTGTCTTCGTGAAAAACGAGGCGGACGAATAATATTTCGTCTTGCAGAGGGACGGGCGCTGATGAAACAACTTCTATCATGGGAAAACAAATTCATACCAGGTATCTGATAGTTAACCCTTTCTAGGACCACAGTCCCGTTTTGGGGACAAACTACTTGGATTTTGAGTGAATTGGCTCCAAAAGGGGACTGCAGTCCTAAAAGGGTTAAGCACCGACAACAGGTAAATGATGAAACAAGAGCTTCGTACTTGTACAGTAGGTGGACCGCATAGATAGATAGAGTGCAAGAAAACACACAATGAATTGGTTGCAGTTCGCCGCGAGTTGACGAGAGAAGAAAGAACTGCACCAGCTGTCTGCTCGACACGAGCCGTAGTGGGGAGGGGGGGGGGGGGGGGGGGGGGGTAGCCCATTACGTGACCCCGGAGCTTAGCTACTCTTAGGGCGGAGAGAGACGGCGAATGAGGGAAATGGATGAACGAAAAAAACAAGGTGCCCCCAGACCAGTTCGAAGTGACTCGAGAATAAGTAAATGGTACTCCCATCCGGGGAGGATGCGGCAGAGCCCCCAAAGGATCTCAGGCTTGATATTGTGTTATTGTACATAGACGTCATAAACATTGAAGGCGATACGTCTTCTACTCTGTTGGTACCTTGTATTTTCGCTTTCACGCCAATACCTAAATTGACCCGGCGAGGGACTGAGCAAGACGCTGCGAGAGGTTCGAAAGAACAGAGCACGTCTTGTATGTCTTTCCGTGTTTTCTCTCTTTTTTTTGCTTCCGCTCCAGAGTGGTCGGAGCAGTCCGTGTCGTGCTACCACGGGTTGGATTATAGCCACGAGATCGTGTGAGAACCGGCATCAAACCGATTGTAGATGTAGAAGCAGGGCAACGCGTCAGCAGTTAATAGCCCCTTTATTTAGCCTACATCTCGCGGCATACTGTGATATCAACGTTGCATATGTGTGATTTTCAAAAGTAGTATACAGGATATCGAGTAGCGTTCGTCGCTGAGCACAATGTCATGCTTCTTAGTTGTAAATTCGAAAAAAAAAAACGTCAGCTTGAAATGCGTGACTCACAAATTATCAAACATGCAAAACATGCCACGTACTACTGTATGTACTGCTGCACGCACGACATATGATATCCTTGGGGTTGCCACACATGCATACATGCGCTGACTTGACCTGTACCAACTCATTCGCCGACAGGTGACGCTGCTACGAATGGATGTACGTATATGTTTGGTTCAGGGACCGAGGCACGACCGACTAGCAGGCGATTAATGGGGTGACCGTGCTCTGTAGTCACACGAACCCGTACGTAACACAGCCTTCGAGTTACGGCTGGTCGGTGGGTGCTGCATTGAGCGGGATGAAGTACTGCAGTCCAGCTTTGAGGACAAGCTACAATACATACTACAGACGAATTTGAGTAGTTTGTTCCCTCGACGAGAGTGCAGTCCTAAAAGGGTTGAACCGGGCAAAATCCCAGGAATGAAACCGGTAGGATACACCCGGAGGTTGATCTTCAATTTGTTTACCCTCTGCCGAAAGGTTGCTTGAGGTAGCTTTCAACACGCCTGATGCAGAAGTGATAAATTGCGGCGCTAGCCTTGACACGCTCGGCCAGGAAATATTTGTTCAAAGAAACGCATACAAATCCAATAACTACAGCCTACTTAGATCGATAGTGCGCAGCTATGTGCGATGACAGTAACACAAACTCTAGTGACTGACGGACGGCGACGTGTTATAAAAAACGGTACAATCCAAAGAACGCACGCGCATAGGGGCAGACTACTGTGCTCCAATTTTATCCACTGAACTTGTCACATCGACGGAGGTACCAACACTGTCCCGACACCGCTATCTAGATTCTGCTGCAATGGCATTTCCCCACCTCTTCAGTCAGGTGAGCGTACACAAGGCGTGTTTGCGCAAAACAACGGCCTGCAGTCTCGCGGATGATGTCCACGGCAGGAGTCACCACAGGAGCATCCTCCTCCCCCTCCGCGTAGTACAGGACGAGGTCGGCGTTGCGCTCGGTCAAGGGCGAGCACGTGGATGGCCATCTCTCCAGGGAGGACACCGCTCGAGAAAGGTCGCCTCGATAAACTGGGACGATTACGGCTAAGTGTTGCCCCGGGCCTTCTGGAGACGGCTTAGCTGGATCTTCGATTATTTCAATGTCTCGCGCGTTTGCCAAAGAGGGAACCGCCAAACCCGATAAGGCTAAACATCCTGCTAACGCGGCAGTACGCATGTACGGACGGTAGTTTAAGCTCAGCGTTGCGTTGCAGAACAGTGAGGTATATCAGGTGAGGGTCTAGGGTAGAGTGAGAATGAGGGGCGCACTAACTGCCTCGGATTAAAGGACATGAAAGAAAGAAAATTGTCTGCTCGCGTGTTTTAGATTTTTCGTTGTATTTCTTCAGCAGAATAAAGAATATTCCTAAAATTAATAATAGTATGTGTTTCTCAGCATGTGTCCCGGGGAGAAGCAACCGATAATCAACCGACCGAAAATGACGAATCGGCGGGGTATCGTGTGGTCGTGCCTACAGGCTGTGAACACTGAACCTTTTAGTTATTCCCCACTTCCGGGGTCGAACTATACTGGGAATTATTGTGAACTGGTGTTTGTTGTTATGTAAAGAGTTAAAAGCTCATTGAACCCCTTTAGTGCTGCAGTCCCGATTTCGGGACGAACCAGTCTAATTCCATGTGCTTTGCCTCAATAATGGGACTGCAGTCCTAAAGAAGTTAACGGAAAATCGGCAGAAACACATCGAGGTCAGTTGGAGCGCCGAGCACCCACAACGTTGCGATGCCGATTTCTTACTACTAATAGGTTTTGACTAAAACGCTCGCTTCATCAAAACGTAATCCGGGCGCGAAGCTCGAGGTCGTTCATGCCTTTGGCTACAATGGCAAGGCTTAGATTGGGCACTATAGATATTTGCTTGATACATACCAGTAACTTTTACATCCTTGCCCCCTTAGTGTTAGGAATTGAGACCGCACTGCTGTGGTCCACTGCAGCAGCCAAACAGGCGGGGAAGTGGTGCCGGGGGGACCTCGAAGCAGCCAAACGGCTCATGGTGAGGTGGCACGAGGATGAGTCACAGCTGAGTAGGCAGCGCCACGCATCCACCGTGGGTAGTGTGCGAGGGGATTGGGGGATGGGGGGGAACACGAGGAGTGAAAGGAAACCCGCCCAAGGGAATGGGGGGAGGGCGGGGGGGCAGGAGTAGTAGAAGGGAAACAGCGGTGGACGATAGTAGGAAGGAGATTGCAGACAGGGTAGCAAGGCACCAGGCCGACTAGGAAGTAGAACACATGCCTATGCTACTTGTACCGCCAACAGGTGCTTCGAACGTGGCATTCCTTTGTCTTCTTTTCTTTTCCGCTTGATCCTCTGAGATTTTCATTTTATCTGTTTGTCTCCATGTTTTTTTTCTACTGATAATGATTCGTGTGGCGTGGGTGCATGGCTTGTCTGCTTTGCTTGTTTCGTATTGTCTGACGCCGAGGGGCGGGGCATAGTTGCCAACGAAGCACGGAGACGGCAGACAGGGTACCAAGGTCCCAAGCGCACTATATATAAAAGTGAAAATCTATGCTCTATATCCGTACTACAAACTGCTGCGGCTGCTTGGAAGGTGTTTGTGCTTCGGTTTCCTGTTATTCCCCTTGGTTATTAGTGTCACTCTTTTTATAAGTGGAGTGGTGTTTCGATTCTTCAGCACGCTTTTTACAAGTATATTGCCACATCCCCTGCGGGGAGGCACGACAGTTTTTATTTCTATCTTCCTTTTTCTCTCTCGATTTGTTCTCTTTTTTCTTTGTTTTTTTTTCGTTTTCTCTCTTTCATAGAATATGTATGTCGCCCCTTTCATATCCAGCTCGTTCAAGTGCCTGCCACATCCCCTGCGGTGGGGGCACGACATGTATTTTTTCGACGTATATTTTCGCTTCTCCTTTATTTTTCTCTTTGGATTTGTCTTTGTTTTCTTTCGTTTCTCTATTTCATATAATTGGCATGTCGTGCCTGTCGTTTCCAGTATGATGGCATGTTTGTTGTTATTATTGTTGTTGTTGTTGTTGTTATTGTTGTTTTCTTCGCAATAAACCGTTCTTTCTACCCGTCGACATCCAGCACAACCACCAGTGTCCGTGCCGATTCTTCAATCGTAAAGAGATACAGGTTCTGTGGCCACAAAGCTACTCCACAGAGATACTACGTTGCCACGTATGCAATGCAATGCCATGACACCATACTGTGTACGACAGGCACGGTATACACATTTCATGACCTCTAGAGAATGGAAACGAAACAAAATGAAGAAAAAACAAAAAACAAAGAAAACAATTCGAAATAGAAAAAGAATCAAGGAAAATATATATCAACATATATATATATGTATAAGAAACAACCCGTCGTGTCCTCCCCGCAGGGGATCTGGCAGACACTTGAAAGGAACGAACTGGAAAAAAAGGAAAAAGAAGAAAACACCACCAGTCGTCGTCAACAGAGTAAGACTAAGAACCAAGTCAAAATAACATAGGCAAACCAAACAAAGCACAAAGCATCTCCTCCAGGTAGCGGCAGCGGTTTCTGATACGAGTAGCACAGTCAGGGTCTCCCTGCTGGTCCGCCTGGTATCTTGCTACCCTGTCTGCCACCTCCGTCCAG
Organism: Macrocystis pyrifera; assembly: GCA_031763025.1. Classification (NCBI taxonomy): domain Eukaryota; class Phaeophyceae; order Laminariales; family Laminariaceae; genus Macrocystis; species Macrocystis pyrifera. Next base: position 10,064,898 of record JASSKH010000021.1, read on the forward strand.
CGTTCGTCAACTATGCCCGCCCCCTCGGCGTCAGACAATACGAAAGAAGCAAAGCAGGCTCATCATCCACCCACGCCACACGACTCCTTCAAAAAGGCTCATCAATAGGAGAAAGGAAGAGAGAAAAATAAAATGAAAATCACGTAGGGTCAGCGCAAAAAGAGGTATGATGACATGGCATTTCATTGCCGACTGTCCTTACTGCGTACATACGAGGCAACTTTAAGTCTGTGTGTGTGTGTGTTCTTCACATTAAACCGTTGTTGTACTCGTCGACATCCAGCAAGCCCAGTGTCCGTGCTGATTCTTCACCCTAGAGTATACGAGCTCTGTGGTCACAGACTACGACACAGAGATAACACACCGTAATGCATTAATAGCCTACGTAATACCATGCCTTCGCACTAGGTGCGGCCGACACAACATACATACATACGCCAGCAACCAAAATACACCATAAAGAAAGAGAAGCAACGAAAAAACCAAACCGAAAAAGAACAAGAAAAAGAAAAAGAAAAGGAGAAGAATCCCAAATAAATAAATAAAATGGGAAGCCAAAGCTCAGACACATCTGTGGCGTAGCTTTGTGACCTCATAATTTGTATCTCTTCTAGGATTGAAAACTCGGCACGGACACTGGTTGTGGTGGATATCGACCGGTCGAAAAAATGGTTCACTAAATGAGAAGAACAGACACACATGTGCCAAAATACTTTAAATAATACGCACCTGGCACCAGGTGTACCAGGCATTAAAATGGTACGACTATTTGATCAGTGATACGCCTTCGACGGAACAATTGAACGACCGGCATCGCTCTCACTGACGATTAAATGTTTCGAAGCCTCTCCGCTCGCTCGTTGTCGAATTTCCGGGCGCCATATCCGTTTGCCTGTTGTTGTTGTTGTTGTTGTTGTTGTTGTTTTTCTCACATTAACTCTAAAAACATCATGGAAGCGGTGGTCGCACCAAGGGTCTGGAGCCCTAAAATGACCCTACAAAACATTTTAAACAATGCCTACCGGTACAACAGTACTGGTTTTTCCCTTCGTCCGTGCAGACCCCATTTTGTTTTCCAGGTGCTTGCTCGCCTAACTGCTCGCCTACGGTACGGTTCCCTTATCTCCGCTCTCTCTCTGGTCGTTACCAGTATTCACAGCCGGCCTTTCCATTAGTACTTGAAAGAAATGCACCCCCTTCTCCTGCAAGCATTTTGAAAACCTTCGCCATTCATTTCACAGGAATCCTCCGGTGTACTATCTCGAAAATACAATGGATGGTTTATTCTCGGGCGCGGAGGGGTGGCGAGTCTCTTGAGCCAGATCTGCTTAGCGTTCTCCGATCATATCGCTCCATTTGCTTATTTGCTTGGGACCTGGTATAAGTACCCCATGGGGTGCGTGGATAAAAAGTACCCCAACGAGGTACTTTTAAAAGTGCACGTACCCCAAACAAACCATAGGGTTTCTACAGTGTACTCGTGGTGTATTTCGTTTGTGCCGGTAAGATCCCCCACGCCACGCCGGGCCATCGCCTATCGACACGTCCGGTCCGTTCCCGTCCCAGCTTCCTCTCGCCAGCACCGCAGAGCAAGCCAAACGCAAAACACCCCCAGCCAAGGAAACAGCAGCCAGAAGCACACGCACAGCTCTCCATCGGCGGGCACTGCAGGCAATCAGAGCGGTAAAGAGAGAGGCTGCAGAGCTTCGAGCAAGCAATGGTAGGGAAGTCTTCTGCTGTAGCAAGCGCCAACCTACCCCAACAGCAATAGAAGGTTAGCAGTCCTCGTCTAGGTGCTGATGTTGTAATACCTCGTCGAGACAACCTGTTCCGGGTTATCTCCTCGCCAAACAGAGCAGATACAACTAACCTGTTGTGGCGGGCTGACCGGTCTATTTTTTGTAATTTGAATTTGAAATATTTCAAGGGCTTGACTTCTTACGTACGTACAAAACTCACATTCTCCCCATCCTTCCGAGAATACTCTGCTTCGCGGGCGGCCAGAGAAGATACAACCAACTTGTTTGTTACCGTTTTTTTTAGTTAATTTGCATTTTGAAATATGTACAAGGACTCCGCTTCGCGGGCGGCCAACGCCGCGCGCTGCGCTCGCGAAAGGACACGTCAAACGGAATTGCGAAGGAGGTACACATTTGCGCGAATCTGGCGACTTAAAAATGACAATATCTCCATCATGCAACATTGTGTAGCTGCTGTTGCTGGGTCTCGCACCTGCAGCAGTAGGCATGCGAACATACTCGTGCGAATTTGACGACTACAAAATGACAATAGCTCCATCATGCAACATTGTGCATCTGCTGTTGTTGGGTCTCGCACCTGCAGCAGTAGGCGCGCGCACACAAGGAACGTTGATTCCCATGGCGGCCTGACAGCGTTCATGTGATTTTTTCACAACCAACGCTCCTTGGATATCCAAGGTGGAAGTTGTATTCCGGGTAGATGATGTAGGGGTCTGATCAGGTGTATCTCGACACGTGATATTTGACACCAGTGGTGTTTTTCGTTGTCATGAATCCTTACACACTTGACGTGTTGATTCGAGGTAGTGTCGGCATTCACGATTCATAGCAACAATACCACGAACGGTGTTTTTCGTCGGTCGTCAAGAACGTCCGGTGCTTCGTCTGAACGGCAGGAGCAAGACGAGGACAGCATCATGGCTGGACAGTTCAACTCGGAAGAAAAACAGCAAGCGAAGGCATCAACGCAGGGACAGCAAGACAAAGCTCAGCGAGACGGGCAAGGTAAGAAGAAGGCCATCGATTTTCTCGTAGTTAGTCGCAGAAAGGTAGAGAATAGCGCCAAGCATCGGCACACCGGGCGTTGCGATGTAAAGCTCGGTTAAAGGTTGGTTGCCGCTCCGTACTACCGTCGAGGCCTGCATCCGCCGGGGCAATTATTGGAGCCATCGGCATAGTGAACATGCCGTATTTTTCGCCCAATGCGGACCTCCCTACTATATTTGTACCGTCCTTCCCACGCCCTCCATTACTGTGGCAAGGTGATGTACCACTCGACCGTGGCGAAAAAAACGGAGGAGCTGGAAGGCATGCTCAACAAACTCACCTATCCGCTAAACACTCGAGGTGGAGCCTCCAACCAGACCGCTACCTCCAAGCGTCAGCTCTCTAACCTCTGCACGGAGGAATGCACCGTACTGAAAGTGTTTGGCTGCCCCGTGGTCGAGCTTCCGATCGTGCCGGACCATGTGGAGGAAGAGGCAGGTCGCGCCTTTTTTGGGGGGGTTGTGGCCCAGTTGTTTTGTGCTAGTACGCTCTCCTGACATACTAGACTGACTATGCGGCCGGCCAACGAGTTGGTGCTTGACCGAAGAGTCCCGTTTCGAGTTTCGCATCTGTAGGTTTTAGGTTGCCGGTGCGTTCGCAACGCGTTTGGCCAAGTAAATTTTAGATCAGAGGATTTTTCAACCCCCATCCTCCTATTGAAACCATGGTGGATCAGCGAATACACAGCATAAAGCACGTACCAGGAAAGTCGTTGTTGCCGACGTTCACTAATTCGTATCCGTAACGAATGCACACCCGTACGGCCTGTTGGTCCCCGTCTTTCCCGCGTCATTCCCCAGGCCCGGCAGTTGTTTGACTGCAACGCCACACAGGTGCTGCCTCTAGAGTTGCGTCAGGTGTATCGCGCCTTCTACGTAGAAGGCGACGGAAACTGCTTGTGGCGTTCTATTTCTCACGGCCTATGGGGCACCGATTACGTCTGGCCCCATGTGAAGCTCGTGGCGCTTGCGAAGGCCGCGAAGGACGCCGAGCAACTGGTGGGAGATAATCGTCACCTGCACCATGCCTGCCTATACTACAGTAACGCTGTTCTCGCGAAGTACCAAGTAGCCGACGATTGTAAGCAGGACGACTACGAAATGATGCTACTGTCCCGAGATGCTTCGCATGTGCCCGGACGGGGCGTGGGGTGGCGGTCTTTCCGCCCATTGGGTCTCTGAAGCGTTGGGCATCAGGGTCAAGTTGATTGACCCGACTGATGCGATGGTGAGGAAAAAGCAAGACGCGGGCGCCATGTCGAAGGGTACAGGAAGGAAGGGGTCGACCTTCGACGATCAGCGCAAATCCCGGCACTTTGTGCCGTACGGCGGTGAACTGTGTGAGTGGTTTTTGCCCGGCTCCAACAGCAAGACAGGAATCGTTCGCGAAGAAGTGGTAGTCGCGTACGTAAACTGCAGCGACCCCGTCACTGAACCTGGGCTTGTGGAAGTTGGAGAGGTAAGCAAGGACACGACGGTGACGGGCTTGAACCACTTTGCTTCGGTCATGAGGACGCAGGCCAGCTCGCGTCCATTTCCTCTCCATCTCTGCTCACCATCTCGCTTCTCCACATTGGTGAGAGTGGCTTCTGTAGTGTCAATTTCACTGTTTGTACGCATGGATGCGCAAGAGTGCATGGGCGTTGGGTGTGTCATGTAGGGGAAGGGATGCTGCCCGATTGCGAGTATCCCCAGATTTAGTAGCAACTCGTGTAACGTAACGACGCATGCTAGCAGAGTTACAATCCGTCGGCTAATTCAGTCATTGTTATACCAACCGGTTTTGTTTCCCACCCTAACGATCATGAAAGATGAACAGCTACGCGAGAAACATTTAGCTGAGGTTCCTGCATGGGAAACGAGGCAATCAGCTAGAGCTGAAGCAGCGGCGGCAGCGGTTGCGGCAGCAGCGGTCACAGAGGCGGTCAATGCCAAAGCGGTGGCAGCCGTCGCGGAGGCCTCAGAGACTAAGGCGGCAGAAGTGGCCGCAGATGCTTCAGAGGCGGCAAAGGCGAAAACGGCGGCAGCGGCGGCAGCGGTGGGGGAAGCGAACGAGGAAAGGAAAAAGAAGGCGCAGCGCTAGCGGCGGCAGCGATGGAAGAGGTGGAAAATTCCAACGCGGCGGCAGCGGCGGCGATGGCCGCAGAGGTCAATGCGGCGGAAGCGGCCGCAGAGGCTGCAGAGGCGGCAAAGGTCAAAACGGCGGCAGCGGCGACGGCGATGGCGGAGGCCAAGGAAGAAAAGAGGAGGAAGGCGGCAGCGATAGCGGCTTTAGGGACCACGGAGGCGTCGGACGCCGAAGCGGCGCCAGCGGCGGTGGTGGCCGCAGAGGTCAAGTCGGCGGGAGCAGCCGCAGAGCCGACAAAGGCCAAAACCGCGGCAGCGGCGGCAGCAGTGGCGGTGATCAAGGAGGGAAGGAAGAAAAAGGCGGCAGCCATAGCGGCGGCAGTGAACACAGAAGCGGCAGCGGCCGCAGAGGCGGCGGCCGCCGTGGTGGCCGCAGAGACCAAGGCCGCGGGAGCGTCCGCGGATGCCGCAGAGGCCAAGGCAGCGGCAGCGGTGGCAGCGGCAGTAGCAGCGGCAGTGGCAGCGGCATCGACGTCGGCAACGACAGAAAACGAGATGGAAGGAAAGGCGAAGTCGGCTGGGGTAGACGCTTCTTCAGCAGCAACCAAGAAGAAACCAGGAGCAACGAAGCCGAACGGGGCAGATGAAGCAATGTCTTTGTCGAAGCAACGTCAGGCTATGGTAAGCGGCATGAATACCGCGAGTAAACCCTTATCAACCAACATGATTCGGTTCTAGCCGTCGTCTCGTTTTGAAACTTAAAGCATATAACTCTTTGAGGATGCCCCGCGGGGCACCTGATCTCCCCACCGCCACCCCCCGCGGCTGCCCGACGGTGCGACGCCCGCCCCATACAGCCGTCGGTGTCCCCGACGAGAGAATGGGCGGCACCGCCCAACTCGGTCGGCGGGGGGCGTGACCCTCCGGGCGACGGGTGGCTTGATCCCCGGGACAGAATGGGAGTTATTTCGTAAACGTATTCGAATGTGCGAAGTGCAAAGTTTAGACCAGACATGGTTAGTTGACATTGTCCCATGTTCGATACCTTGTATTCGGCAATGGAAGACCCACGCGTTTTGTCTATGCTGCCTCGTCCCTGCATTGACCAAGGAGCACGAGCTTGCCGTTCTTAATGCTGCTGAGGATGCGGTGATAGCAGTGGCGAAGAAGGCGATGAAAAAGTACAACGGTCTCAAGGCGGTAAGGTTTTCGTCTGACAGAAGGAATATTTACTGGCAGGTAGAACCAGTAAGATGACAGTGCTCTTGGAACGCACGGGCAGGTTGTCATGTGCTAAGCTCCATGTATCAACTTTTGTGGTGTACATATACGTAGTGTGCATCCGTTACTGGCCATGCTATTGCCTTTCGCCTTTTCATGCTTGAACAGGCCGCCGAAATGGCCATCGAGTCCAGTGCACAAGCCACTGCGACGACTGCATGGGAACTACAATCCCAGGCAAGACGGGACGCTGCTAAGGCGTGGCGTTCCCGCCAGAAAGTGACGCGTGGACGGCATAAGCTACTGAAGAAGGTGAGCGAAAATCGTTCGTGTTCCAATCTCAAAGTAAACCATGAGGCCCCCGCTGCGGCACGCGCATGCCGTTGCAAGTTGCTTGATGCATGACCCCATAACCATGGAATTAAGAGGTGTTGGCCGCGTCATATTGTTTGGGTGATGTTCGGTTCGCATGTTCTGCTGTCCATTTCGTACGTGCGGGTAAGGTAAAGCTTTACATGTGTTGTGATCTATTTGTCGTCGTGTACGCATCTTGAACAACTTCATGCTCGCATTCGTCGCAAACGTATGCGTTGTCAACCCGCGGCATCTTTATTTTCCGTTGCGTCAGTAGGGGGGGTGCCTTCATCAGTTGGTGTTTTCGTCTTATCGTTCCAAGCAGATCCATGCTGGCAGTGGGCACACCACCAGCGATAGCGACGAGGAAAGCGACTCCAGCGAGGATATTACATCCGATTCTTCACGAAATTAGGACAGTGAAGATCCATACTCGTCAGAGGAAGATAAGGAAGATAATTTGACTAATAGTGAAGCACGTACGGATGCTATTCTCTCAGTGTAGTCATTTACAACCGCAATGCATTATAACATATTTACGAGCACAGGTTTCCATCTGTGGGCCACGATGGGACACACACTCCGTTGTTATGTCGATATGGGACGCCCAGGCTTTTTTTCACGGGTGTGCAGCTCGACGTGTGAAATATATCTGAAGTACGGTTGTTCTGCTGCATCTTTTCGCACCATCCTCGCAGATTAAAGTGATGATGGGGCGAAACACAGTGCAGGCCTACCGAAGCTACAAGAAGGGACGGAGTTCGCCGTGCTGACTGATCCGGATGAAACGTGGAAGAAGATTTGGGACGGCGTCAAAGCCTCCCTGGTCCAATCTGGCCACAAGTCTGCAACAACAATCCGATCAATTGACAGGGTGCGTGTACGACTGCCATGACAAAGCTGCTTTCGTGCAGCGCATGGTAACATATTGCGTTGCCATGTTGTGTAAATTCCTCCGTATCCCGTTTGTAACTCTTCCGCATTGTCCGTTGTACGTTGTTTTATGTATGTCTTCGTGCCACCACAGATCGAAGGTCGTTCTAGTCGGTGGAAAAGGATGGAGCTACTTTGCAAGTGCGCTTGCAAGCCTACATCAACACCAAAAGTCGCCAAAGTTGAGAGGCAGAGGGCTACGTCGTCAACCAGGGTAAGACTCCGCGCTGGTTTCGTTTTACCCCCACAATCGCAACATGAACGCAGGACTAATCGCTCTTTGGCAACGAGCTAGCTTGTTGCCTTTTACTTCGCCAAGTATATTCAAATACCTCCTGCACGTATGCAACATGTATCCCAATTATGTCCCTCGCGTCCGTTCCATCTCTGTGCGTGTGTTTGTACCGGTTTGGATTAGTGTGGGTGTACCTTCAAAGCGAAGGTCAACTGGAACAACAACAAGCCACCGACGATGGGGAAGGTATGCCCAGTTTCCTGCTCCTTTCTGCCTTATTTTGCCCGGATGGTCAGTACAGTTTGCTACGCTTCTTATTCATGAACTCCCCAGAAGGGACAATGCGGTGATAGTGTTATTTTGCACGCGTTACCTATCGCCCGGCACAGGTCTGCCTTGAGCACGTCGATGAGTGTTCGGCAACGGTGGACCTGATCAGGAACAAGGATATGGTTCCTCCTGACCGCATTGAGGAAGAAAGCCTTGAAGATATTCGACATTGGACGAAGACAGGGATAACCTATTTCGACATGTTCAGGTTGATCGCAAATCACTTCGCGCCTCTTGAACTAGGAGAGATGGGCCGTCAGAAGGCGAGTGAAACAGCACTGGTTGAAGTATGCTGAGGGGTGGAGGATGCACGTTGACACCGGCCGTAGAAATTGATGCGCTCAAGCTGTGCAGGCGTACTTGCCTCATAAGCATTACGTAGGCACACACACAAAACAAGCGGTATGCTACAAAGTGTGTGGTACGACTCGCCTGTATACATCACCCCTTGTATACTTCGTCATACCACCTCATCTGTCTGTCGGGCAGGGCATGTTGGCGAGGCTACCGGGGCCACTAATAATGACCTTGCCAATGTCGTACATCATTTTAAAGCTTGAGCGTGCAAACGCTCATAGAAAGGGTCGTTGACTGCGCATGTTCTCTAGAGCACTGTGTTCTCCTGGAGAACAAGGTACCGCCATTCATCCCTTCGTCGCGTGTTGGCCTCCCACGTATACCGCACATATTCACATGCTTGCAAACGTCCGCTCAGCATACTTTGCTCCCTCTATTACCATGACGCTTACTCGTAGTGCTTGCGATCCTCCCTCCAATGTTCCAGGTTCGGAACATGGCAAAGAAAAAGGGACGCGAAATGTGGTCGACGCCCACCGACGCAATTGATCTAGTGGCGTCGTTGAACGGCACGCCTGGTTGCTACGTCAAGTGGGACTTGGACGGTTCAGGTCGACTGAACAAGATTTTCTGGTCTACTGCCGATCAGCAACTCCTTGCGCAGCAATACGGCCACCTTGTTATTCAGGATAACACCTGCCTGACGAACAAGTGAGTCTCGTTCGTGGAAACCACAACGCTGTTCGATTGCTCATGGTGCGCCAGACTTTGACACCGCTTTGCATATGTCTTATCAGTTTCGCAGTTGTGGTATCGCCGAAACGGTCCGTCGTGTCCAACGTGTTCCTGCATTCTTCGTGTGTGCAGGTATGACCTGAAACTGATGTTGTTCATCGGTGTTGATTCCGAGAACAAGTCTGTAGTTCTGGCCCAAGGTTTCTTCTCGGACGAGCAGACGACCTCGTTCGCGTACGCCTTTTAAGCATTTTGTCGCCATTTGTGGTGGGCACCCTGAGGTGAGTTCACGGCCAGTCTCTAAACTGTGTTATTCAACGGTCATTTACCACAAACGATTTATTGAGCGCGACGATAGCTAAAGGGGTGTGCATTCACGTATTGTCGACGGAAGGGTTGGCCGCGTACTTCGTGAAGCGTGAGGTGCTCTGCGTTTTTCGGGTGCTTGCCATGGCCGCAGTGAAAGTTGGTGATGAGTTGCTCTGTTTGCCTCCACTTCTCGTCGATCGAACATGTTATGCCACTGCCTATTTGGTGCTCGCGTGTCACGCCCGTACGGGCAGAGCCTTAACGTGTTGTGTTAATGGTGTATTCCCTCCCACCGTGAAGGTTATTATTACGGACGCCGACGCTGCCATGACAAGCGCAGTTGCGGAGCATCTTCCAAACACATTGCACTTGCATTGCCTTTGGCACTTGATGAAAAATGTCAAGAAGAAGTGCCAAGGCGCGCTCGGGCAAAGCACTTCTCACCTACAGGGGTTGATATATGCTTGCGCATATGCTACGTCGGAGAATGTAAGTGGCACGGTCCAGACTGCAAGGACCGGCGACCACGGTTCGCTGCGGTTTTGCGCCGCGTTTGTTGTGCTAGTTTTTTCTTTATGGAGTGTCCAATACCTGGTGCATATAGCCTTACCAGCGTTTTCCGTGGGTTCTTGTCGGCGTGTCGCTCGTCCACGGGTTGCAGGCCTTTGACGGGGTGTGGGCGAAAGTAATGGAAATGGTCAAGGACTCGACGTGTCAAGCGTACCTCAGCGGCTACCTATTCGGGTGAGTCCGACGGTCAGACGGGTACGAGCATGGTTTTCGGTTTATGCTCAGAGACAAAAGCATATTGCCTTGCTAGACAGAACGATAAAATTATCTCATGGTTCAATCGTTGTATTTATAGGCAACGGAAGCACTGGGCCCGCTGCTACCACCCGATCGCTATGACCCTGAACATGACAGCATCATCGAGGGTGGAGGGAATTTTCGGTGTGCTAAAAACACGCCACGTCATCAACAGGAAATCCACCCTGAACTGGGTGAAGGAGTGGCCAGACGAACAAGGGCCATTGCTGTGGAATCCCTCGCGTGAGTTTGAATCAAGGGTAGTACGGCGAGGGTGGGCGATGCCAATGTTTCATGTCTAACCCTCCACATCATCCATCACATGCTTTCTATTCCACGATCTGGTGTCTCCTCGTTTTAGGCCGATCCGGAAATATACGGCCAGTTAGTTGGCTTGAGTTCAGTCGCTCATGTTGCTTTTCTTTCGTGGTACACGTAATCAATGGTGAAAAAAAGACGGCAGGAAACATGAGAGAAGTCTATTATCCTTGACGAACAGTAAATTGGTCCTCAAGATGTTGGGTAGATTGCGGTAGATTACTGACCTTGACACTAGGCCCAGTTACGGGGGGTATACGTCGAGATGTCAAGTCTTACACCATGTTTGGGTGCTGCATGCTCACCTGAAAGACCCTCGACTGCCCTCAACGACGGCAAAGACGTGCCGCCAAGGTCCCCGCCGTCAGCATCAAGGACCTGGAGGACAGAGGGCTCAGATCTTTCGAGCCTATGCTGCAGGAACTCGGAAGAGTCAAGGTCAGCCACTACGCGCATAAGGTGAGAGGAGACAACGGTATAACGTGCCGGTATTCCTTCCTTGACAGTGATGGTGCAAAGAATCTCCTTCAGTATATTCTCATCCTGAAATAGGTTTATAACCGTGAGCGGATTGCACCTCTCTCCCTTGGGCCCAGTTTGAAATGTGGTTATAGCACTATTATTACCTGCTAGACCACTCAGTCAGCGCTGACTAAGTACTGACTGAGTGATCCAGACGGTAGTGCTCTGTATCTAACCACTGTCGATCGGTCCAACAGTTTGAGTAACCATCAATGCTCGGTTTCATCCACCCTTGTGCAGAAACTGCTGGAAGAACTACGGACAAGCACCCTCTATGATACAGACGTGCTGGCAGAGAGCAATGGTGCCAACGACTTCCTGAGGAAGTTGGCAGAGCACAGCAGTGACCACCACGATGTATGTCGCGAGGTGCCGGAGGAAGGGTTCGATGAGGACTATGATCCATTGGGCCCCAAATTTGGGGCGACATCTTTGCCCGCGTTTCATCAATTGGTTGAGCACGTGCAGCTAACTGCTGTCGTAAAAGTAGTGTTCCGGTACCAAGACGAAAGCGCGCACATCGTTGTTGTCGGGCCTGACGGTTTTCAGCTATGCACTTGCTTGCAGGTGCTGCGTTGTGGCTTGTCATGCAGGCACGTACTAGTCGCACTCTTCACGCGGCTGCAACGCGCCCTAGAGTTCAATGGCGATTGTATCCGCCCTCGTTGGCGATCTTCTGGTGACGAGTGGAGTATCCACAGGGCCGACCTTAGCGTGTTCGACGGGCATGAACGAGGGACGTACGATGGTGGCTTCACTGACGATTTTGGGGGGATATACATGCAGGATGACAACCATGTCAAGCGCAGCGTCCTAGTTGCGGTCATCAAAGGGAAGCTGAGCGCCAACATGATGGAGACATGCGTTGCCGCGGTCAGGAGGGTTATCGACCACTTCGACCAAAACCGCCCGAATTACTACAATGCAGGGATGGAAGTAGCGGCGAGGTTCGCGCGGGATGCGCAAGCTTTTGTGTGGGGCCCTCTCCTCTCTCGCGACCCAGACAACATCTCGGGCATACTCAATCCGCCCGATTCGTCGGTTAGAAGTAAGAAGGAGAATCGGTATCTAGACTGCACGGAGCTACACTCGTCCAGGAAGAGACCCAAAGCCACGTAGGTGGCCAGCCAAGAGCGTAGGATTCGACACGAGTCGACACAGGAAGGAGGTGCTGAACCTTTTTCGCGATAGAAATACAACATGTGCACGGTAGCGCGCACGGGGGGGGGGGGGGGGGGCGGTATCGGGGGGGAGAGAAAAGCCTGCTATATGACCCCGGATCTCAGTTAGGACTAAGAGGGGGCGAGAAAAGAAATGAGATGGGAACATAAAGAGAAAAAAATAGTTCATGTTGGGCGCAGCGTATGTCATTTAGGGTCATGGTGGGTAAACCGCGTAACGACCAAGGACGATTTCACAGGTTCGAGCCCAGCCAACTGCATGCTCGTCTATACTCGTAGGGACTTCTTCTTGTGCATAGAGTTGACTTGCGGAAAGCGCGAGAGCGTGAGTCAGCGACATTCGATGGAAATCGACCACCAGTCGGGAATGCTGAACCCTCTACGCGATAAAAATGAAGGCACGTACCGGGGGGGGAGTACAGACGGCTTGTCCTGAAGCAGCAAAGTAAAAGTGAGGTGAACAAAGAAAAATTTCCGGGCAAAAACGCGAGGTCAATAAAGCGCGAGGCATAGAAGATGCCGGTAGGCAGACATGGTGTTCCATGGATGAATTGAAGAACCCCCTGGTACGCAACAGCGTTTCCTTAGAGATATGTTTATATTTCCAAAGCGTGACCACTCGCTCGCGCTACGTACTACGTCGTCGGGGGGCATTACGTTGCCTACCACTCTCTCGCCCCAAAACGACCATATTACTACGTCAGAACGCGTATACTATCTACATCGAGTACGAAGCAAGCAGCTATTTGTAAGGTGCTGATATATACACCAATGTCGACATTTTAAGGTACGTAGAAAAGTGGAAATTGAGTGGCACATATTCGGAGGGCAACCTGAATAACATATCGGAGGTAAAACTCCTTGCGCATGAACTTACGGTTTCACTATCCGACAATGTATTAATTATATGTGCAGTGTACGCTGTGAAGCCTTACTGCTGCTTGCTAATACTCGTGTTGTTTATAGTTGTACTACAAAATTAAACAATACAGGATGTACAGATACACGGTATATACTTCCTGAAGGTGTTGAGCAGTAGGCGGCAGAGGTCCAGCACAGGCCTGATGCTCGCGCTGCTCATTTGATGCACGTGCGGTGGGTGGTCGTTCGTGCACCATGGCGTCTGCTCTGCTTTCTAAAATACGACAAAATTAGGTATATTATCATCAAAACAGCAGTTTGTATTATAATATTTATATTAATAGTGTCAATCGCTAACAATTCACGAAAAAACAGCAACCAAATCAGTACATTCAATGCTTATTTATTTGTGTCTATCACCCGAATCATGAGGCCAGGACGGGAGGAACCTATTATCCTTGATAGCTCTTCTGCACGCATTTCCTAAAACAATATGGTGAGGACAACCACCAGCAGCAGTAGTAACATACCGAGGTAAAGGTTGTTTGTTCGCCGGGAGTGGAGGGAGAGCGATGGGTTACAGATAGATACATACACACTAACAATGTACTATTAATAGACCATGATCTGTCGGATACGAGTACGAGTGAGAGTATAATACTCTAACGGACGACGTCGACGTACTATTGCGGGGCAGCGGTAGTATAAGATACCAAATGACACGATAGTACTGCTGCGGCTGTATGTGACCTTATGTACTGGTGCCGCGGCCTGCTGTACAGCAGTAGCGCACCGGATCAGATCAAAGCGTGGGAGACGTCGACATTGGATGTATGTATCATGTGTTATAGTTACAGTAGGTCTTCCTTTGGGGTACGTGCACTTTTAAAAGTACCTCTTTGGGGTACTTTTTATCCACGTACCCCATGGTGTACTTATACCAGGTCCCTATTTGCTTCACATCGCAACGCACCCAATGTGTGGAAACCCATTTTTGCTTAGCATTTTGACCAATCAGGAGACCCAGTTTGCTTATAACACCGCGCCGCACTTGCTTGGCATCGCGCCGCAAGGCCCGCGCTTACGGCACACACCCGGTATTCCGCACACTTGGATTTCACTCTGCACACACCCCTGGACTCTCTGAGTTGGTGTCCATTCTACGCTCGCTCTTGGTCTCCTGTGAGCCAAGCGTTATGGTGTGGAAGGCCTCGTACTTTGACAACCGTTACGCCGGAAGCACACACAGACATTGGCCTCGACCTGAACGGCCAAGTCCGTTTTCCTTACACCGCACACGCGACTGCAAGTCGCCCAGCATGTTGCAACAACGCGAGTTCGGCTATGAGGCTTATGTGGGTGCTTTCATTGCCTGGTGCGTTAAATGTCGCGGTCTCGTAAATTTCGTTTCACCGCGTTCGGATCAAGTCTAGGCAGTGGGAGCGTCTTGCGAACACGCGTTTTGACGATAGCATCAAGACCAACCGTAGTACAGCTACCAGTCGTGTTGAAGCCACGGCGATAGGAGCGGCTACAATACCGCTACCATGGTGAGGCAGTAGCACTAGCAGAAAACACAACAGAAAAACTGTGGATGCTGCTGAAGGTAGCAGGAGGTGTGCTGGTTGCTTTGGCTGCATAGATAGGCTGCGGCTGTTGATGTCCTACTAGTGCAGGTTTTGTTGGACAGCAGTACCGTTAGTGATCACGTCATCTACAGAACAGCAGCGGAAAAGGTAACAGCAACAGCAAGGCGTACGTAGTAGCGACAGCTACCGGAAGGGTTGCTGCTGTACATTGATATTCGATTGGTTAAGGCCCCTGCTGTTGTCGCTGCTGCTGCCGCCACTGCTGTCCGCGGCTTTCCCACACCACGTAACCCCGTACATACGTCGGCGGTACTTTTTTTGACAGCGCGGTGTTGAGTACGACGACGCTATCTCAAAGCACCAGCAATGGCTGGGGCTTTGCTGCTGAGCTGGGGTTGCTGCTGCACAGCAGTAGCTGTGTCAGTTTCGATAGCTGATGGGGCTGCTGTTGCTGCTGTAAACGGTGTTCTACTGTTCGTATTACCAGACAACAGTCATCATGTCGCCATGTACAGATCCTGCGTGTAGGCGTCATCCGAGATAGCAGGTAGTACAGTAGTACCTTTTCATGGCGCCTTTTCCTCTCTCCGCTCGTGCGCCAGGCTCTGAACAATGGTCGTTAGCCTGGGTCAGCGATGGATGGGATCTGCAACGCCGTAGTGCCCACCGGGAGCTTTGCAGTTGTGAAAAACTACGGTTCCAACAATAGCGCACTGTTACGGAGAAACGTAGATAATCGGCAAGAATGCCACCACGTCAGGGTGAGGTTGACTGCCAGTTGGGCAGATGGCGTGAACTGATGGTTCGTTGATGGTTCGTTGGATTTCGAGCTGTGTATCTCCGGAACAGATGCGGTGCGTGTCAAATTAGGCTAGTAGGGTAGCTCGTGAAATTCTCTCTCCCACGTCGTATATCCTTCGCCCCTCTGGTCGCCCGTCGCTACAAGTTGGCGCATTGACACCCACAAGTTCTCCACTCGCGTTCGTGCGATCTGCTGCCGTTGTCTCTTGCCAGCACCACACGGTGTTGTGCAGACAAGAAATATTGCTACGCACATAGGGCAGGCTCTCGTGCGCATCACGGGGGTCAAGGTCGTGGCGGACAACATCGGTGAAGGTCATCTCTTGTACTTCCACGGGAGAGCGATGCGGTAAGTGGTGCATGTAAAATTCTATGCGCCCTGCCCATGTGATGGCTATCTAGCTAGTACGTAGGTCTTTTTCTATCGTTGGGCCCATAATCGTCCCCAGCGTGCAAGTTCGCAGATGAGCAGACCGCCCTGGCCACTTGATGAATTTCTACTTTGAGAGGGTATGTATGGCGAGAAAGTGAGCCAAAGAGTAGGCATCCTATGGACCGATGGACAACGAGAAGTAGTGCAAGCGTGCCGTCTTTGCAAGCACGGCGATCCGTTGAATTGAACTGGCATGTCTTCAGTCAAGAACGTTCGCTCCAGCGTGTGGCACATCGTACCGAGGATGAGTTTCACAAGATGAAAGAGCCTACTAGAAATAGAGGCGACAAGATTTCCATGGGGTGCACACCGCGTGCGAGTGCAATCAGGTCGTGCCTCAGGCGCGCTTTCTTCTTTGAGACCGAGCCCCTTTTTCAATGTTTCGCCTGTATATTTTAATACAGACGAATGGCGACCTTCTACACTCTGGCCGGTTGTCGACAAAATCGCCTTGCTGCTTATCCCCTACCCCGTCAATTTTGTCTACCGTCTCTATTTCCAGCACCCGAAGCGATAAGTCTCAGTTGGAGCCTAGGACGAGGTCATTCCGGATGCGGAAGGCCCTGGCCAGCTGTGTCCGCCCTTGAATGTTGCCCTATCCGGGTGAGGCTGGACGCAATCGTGCCAGTGGTGGGGGTGTACTGGATAGGAGATATGTACTCGATATCATGCATGGCCGTAGTCCTATACCTCAGACCCTCGCATGCCTACAATGCCGGGACGGAGCATGTCGGGTTTTCACCAACCAGGCAGAGATTGCTTGCAATAAGCGCGAAGCGCCGTCAAGTATCCGGTGACTCGCATGAAGGGCGAGCTATATCCTACTAAAAACCGCTTGTGACGTGGACATGCGTATGGATGACAGCTTCAATGAATTTATTTAGTTTCCGGTGTAGCCACTTGCAGAGACTCTTGCCAGTGGAGGGGGACTATTGAGCTATCGATAGCCAACACGAGGAAATATCGTAGACATGATGGCTCGATTACCTCGCAGTTAGCGGTAATGTGTGTGTGCGGCATCACACAAGGCTCGACCAAGGCGGCTATTAACAGTTATCTCTCACGACCGCAGTACCCAAGCATCACTCAGTGAAAGCATACGTCAATATGGAAACACGACTTAGATACATCGGTTTGGTATCCTGACGATCACCAATGAATTACACCCCTTAAGCTCTCCTCCGCGCATTTATCATGGTTTAAAATGTTTTGCGTGCACGGTTTATAGGGTAAGTTGTCATAACGTCTTGTTACCCGCACTGCTAATGTCGAAGGGGGGGGGCGCTAGACAACGGTGAGCGTTGCAATGTACCCAAGTACGCAGCATCATCGTCGTAAAGGTCGCTTTCGCTCGTACTTCATTTGTGCGCCCCTAACGGGTAGTAAGCTCTGGTTCGAGCGAGTCTTCGCAAGGGTCGTGGTCAATCCTGATTTACCCATGATTCCTCGGGGAAAACGCAGGGGCATAGGCCAGAAGTTTCTCTTAATAGGGGTCTACGCACAATGACCAATAGACGACGTGCAGGAAGCTACATCTGGGTGGTTCCACCCTGTATTTACACGGCGGGTTTCAAGGATAACCCACATATTTACCGAGTTTTTGCATGACTAGTCGATGCGCGGAATGTTAGCTGAACTAGAATGAGGTTGGATTCTGTAAAGCGTGTACGCTATCGTACGTTGGAGGTGGCAGGGACGAGCACACTGACGCAGGAGATTGTGAAGAGGCCGGAGCGCCGAATATAGGAGCTGTGGACGGTCGAGCACCAACTTCTCGATTTTGTACTGCGTTCGTTCTTGTCCGTACAACAGGCACGGAACACCATAAATTAACTGGGTATGGATTACTGACGCTACGTCTGCACCAGTTTTGCGACTCTCTATAAACTGCGTGCCTGCACGTACTCTACCTCTGTGCCATTTTCTTCTTCGGCGATCGTGTTGAGGTATGAGCGAGTACTAAAGCCTGGTTTCATCACCCCTTTCGTCCTCACTGTCATCGGATTCGTTCGCGCCGTTTGCAGGCAGTCCGACAGGAATCCGTCACTTCACAACCGTCCAGCCAACGGAGAAGTCCAAAGTTTATCACTTGCCCCGCCGAGACGGCAGAGCACGCGGAACCGACGTTGCAAGAAGCTGGCTAAGCCAAAGATGATGGCTGACCGGCTAGGTTCGGGTTGGCTTTCAGTGAGGGCACCATATTCCCGAGAGTCCCCGCTTCAGAAGCTGCTCAAGCTAGTCCATTGCTGTGTATCTGTATTCGCGCTGGACACGGCGCAGAGGCGGAGGAGGCTAACGAGCATGATATGGGATGTTGATGTTAGGGGGGGAAGGGGGTGATGTGGCCGGCGGGGAAGGCGATGATATTGGCAGTATTTGTGTGACAGGGGGAATTGTTGGCGGGGCGTCGTTACCAAAGAGGAAACGGAACCATTCGCGGCCTATTGAGAATCAACAGTGGATCTACTGCAGAACCCTTTTGCAAAATCGAAGTCCATCTCTTCGGCATCGGTGCCGCGTCGTTGTGGTTGATACATGCTTAAGGCTGTAAAGCAGGCCAAGAAGTAGTTTTCCTTTTTGTGGCAAATAGGGAATCTAGAGCGTCATATCATCCAGGCCGCCATGGAACCGGTATAAAGCTCGAATATGCATATATGTGCGTTGCATTCACCACCGGCAATATTTACGGTGGTACAAGGCTCGCGTGTCATAATTGGTGTGATATAGGATGAACAAAAAAATATCAGGTAGCTAAATTATGCATACTACTACTGTAAACTTCAAGTACACGCGTTACAAAGAAAAACAAAGCTACCGGTGCCAGACTATATGCTCGTATGACCACTGTGTCCTCTCAATCTGCACTTCTTCATTTATTTGTGAACCTGCACGGTGCTGTCTTAGCTCCAGGTAAGGTAGAGAGTAGCCGCGCCTACGTATTATTGTACCAGGTACATGTACACTACTACCACTGCTGCATGCGATGTACGTACATACAGCCAGTAAGCTCCTTTCCGACGGAGAAAGACAGCATCCTTCGCACATTGACGAGTGCGCCATAGAGCAATCTCCTTATGAGCTATTTCCGTCGTACTATCTGCTCTCGCGTTGAAACTCGTTGTCGAGTACTGCAGAGTGATACTGCTGTACTGATGTACTTGCGCTCTGGGACGTTCAGAGATGTATCGCTCTTCCAAATACCAACAGTAAAGATATGGACAGAATAGCCCACTTGAGCAGCAGAGCGCTAACTGCACAGACAGCGACGGCTGCCGGCAACAGTGAGAACACTCTACAGTCGCAGTCGGCAACGAACGTGATGTCGAAGCGCAGAGCGGATGTATCCTCGCACCGCAGAGTCCTGTATATTCTCGTTTACTGTAGTATTCTGGCTCTCTACCGTGGATCATTTAATGTAAGTATTGGATTGGGTGAGGCCTCCTGCGACAGCCTGTGGTCCCGCTCATACTTCGTTACGTCTCTTTTCAGATTGCCTTTGCTTTGTTGACCGCTGGTCCGGGGCAGAACGTCTCGCCCAGACTTTTATCCCCTGAATTCAGTTCTTACCCGCACACGCCGCAAAGTCCTTTCTGAACTCCGGCGACAACGGTAGCTCGCTAGCGTCCGCGTAGCTCTGGCTACGTTTCTCTTTGCTACCCCGCACTTGTCCGCTCGAGGTGGCCCCGATGTAGTACTTCGCAAATGACTCTGTCTTCCAGCCACAAATTCTCACGATCTCGTCCACAGCTATTCCGGCGAGGGATTTGCTGAGCGAGCCTCTCACTCGAAAGGAGTGCATCGTGAAGTGGTTCGGCAGGTCTGCCATTCGCAGATAGCTTTGCAGGTTCGCCGTCATACGGGCCGCGGAAAGAGAGAGACAGCCCCGGCCACCTTCTGCCGTATCAACGGGGAAGAGGTGCCCAGTGCTTAAGTCCCACCCAATCCGCTGTGCGGCCGAGTTGTAAGCCGTAACACCTTAACTGCCTGAATGCGCGCAAATCGCCGGGCAGTCCCGGTCCGCTAACACTACCACTGCCTCCCTATAGGCCCGCAGCGTCTTGCCAAACTGAAAGTTGAAGATCAAACCCTTAGACGCTGGGAGCCTCAAGACGTGCGAACCCATGGTAAAGGAAAGATCGTAACCCCTACGCATCGAATAGAAAACCAAAGAATACAAGGCGATATCTCGAGTCAGCGAAATACGCTCAGCTAGGGAGCTGGCCACCTGAGCGCGCAACCGCATGTCGCTTAGCAGATCTATGAGTGTGTGTTATAGCATCGGCGCGGCCTGATTGACCTGAACCCCGACCTGTTTCTGTTGCTCCGATACGAAGGTAAGGTACGAATCTACCAACGGGCTCGAGCACAGATTTCCTACCCGGCGGACGGGGTCCCATTCCTCTCCCTGCCCAGATTCTTTCATCGCCATCTTCGACACAAAACCTTTTCGAAAATACTTGGCCGCGTACCGTTTAGCACACGAAGACCCCGTCAGGCACGTATCGTCGCCCGCGTGGCCCACACCGGGGCAAGACGCTTCATGCACCATCTTAGTGCCTTTCCCTTGCGTGTCAAGGAAGCAGAGGAAATTAACAACGTCGGGGGTAGCTGTTTTGCCAACCCCGGGACCCCGCCGAAACCACGAGCACAGACGCGTCCAACTCATCGGCCGCCCTGCTTTTTCGGACTTGCCCGGGGCGCCCCTCCATCGCCGACCGTACTTGGCGTCGACGTGCTTGCATCTTATCAACAACCACAACCACAGGCACCCGCTCCGGATACCGCGGGGCCGGCAATGATCGAGCCTGCTGAACGCCGCACTTGCAGCAGAAATTAAACTGTGCAAGGTTTTCTTCCTGACACGTAGAGCAAAACGCAAACCGAAACAAGACCCTGACCGTTGCCGCCCGACCGAAAGGTGGCCCACCCAGAACGTGGCTCCCGCCAGTGAGGTTGTGTTTAAAAGATGACACCAAAGAAAGGGGGAACATAAGCCTCGGTGAGCCCTCGAAGACGCCCGAAACAGCGAAATATATGCACGCTACTACAGTATGTAATGGCTGCTCGTCCCTGCGCTATAGTAGCTGAAACTTGGGCACCCGGCACCCTTTGGTACGGAAGTCCAAAGCGTATGCTATCATCCTCCAGCGAGGGTACCGCCAATTCTTGAGTCCACCATCTGGGCTGTGCCACTGAAACCGCGCGAAACGCGCGTGAATCCTGAATGGAAGTAATCGGATCAACGAGGGGCAGACCTCTGCCACCCTGGTACGGAGTAAGTGAATTTTTGCCAGCACGCGTCGTATACAGAATGCTGTATCGCGCCGTAAGCAGACTCGCAAATACAGGCGTGAAACATTGGTGAGGTAATCGATTCAACAAGGTACAGAATTCTGCCCCCCTTGGTACAAAGTAAGTAAATATTTGTAAGCAAGCGTCGAAGCGAAGCTGTGTATCCAGGTGGGCCGTCGAGAAAACATGACGATTGCACAGACACCGGCAACGCAACTCCGTGCGTATCTACGTGGGTGTTAGTACAGTAACAGAAAGTGTGGATAACGAGTTGCGTTGGTGTCCGAGTACAGTCGAACACAATAAACTAAAATAAATTAAAAAACAAAATACATATAAAACCATATACATACATGAAAAACCCAAACCCGTGGCGTTGGAGTAATGAGAGCGAATGTGAGACCCCCAAAGGTGCGCTGTCAGACGTGAGCGAGAATAGTACAGCAGTATCGAGCGGGAGGGAGGGGGCACCACAGTACCAGACCCCAGAGGACCATACCCTCCCCTCCCCCGTCAAAACGAGAGAATACAGCCGTATCACGAGAGAGGGAGGTGGCGCAAGAGAATACAGTAGTATCGAGGGGAGTGAGGGGGCACAACAGCACCAGACACTGAACGATCATACACTCCCCCCCACCGTCAAAACGAAGACGTACAGCAGCATCAAGCGGGCAGGAGGGGGCACAACAGTACCAGACCCCGTAAGACCATACACTCCACTAAACCATCCAGACGCAAAATGAGCCGTATCAAGAGGGAGGGAGGGGGCACAACACTACCAGACCTCGTAGGACCATACCCTCCACTCCACCGTCAAGGGAGAGAATACCGCCGTGTCGAGAGGGAGTGAGGGGGTACAGTAGTACCAGCCCGCGGAGGATCCTACCTTACCCTCCCCAGTCAAACAGAAAGAATGCAGTAGTATCCAGAGCGGGGAAGGGGGTACAGCAGTACCAGACCCCGTACTACCCTACCCTCACCTCCACCGTCAGAACGAGGGAATACAGCAGTATCAAGAGGGCGGGAGGGGCACAACAGTACCAGACCCCGAATACCGCCGTGTCGAGGGGGAGTGAGGGGGCACAAGCGTACCAGATCCCGTAGGGTCCTACCCTCCCCGTAACTGTGAAAACCGAGAGAATGCAGCACTATCCAGAGAGAGGAAGGGAACACAACAGTACCAGACCCTGTAGGACCATACGCTCCCCTTCTCGTTAGAACGGAAGAATACAGCGGTATCAAGAGAGCGGAAGGGGCACAACCGTACCAGACCCCGTAGGACATATGCTCATCTCCACCGTCAAGGCGCGAAATAAAGCCGTATCAAGAGGGAGGGAAGTGGGCACAACAGTACCAGACCCCGTAGGACCGTACCCTCCACTTTAACGACAAAACGGGAGCCTACAGCAGGATCAAGAGGGAGGGAGGGGGCACAACAGTACCAGACCCCGTAGGACTATACCCCCTACTCCACCGTCAAGCAAGGGAATACCGCCGTATCAAGGGGGGGTGAGAGGGAACAACAGTACCAGACCTCGTAGGATCCTACCCTCCCCCCAACTGGGACACCCAGAGATTGCAGCAGTATCAAGCGGGAGGAAAGGGGCACAACAGTACCATATCCCGTAGTACCATACCCCCCACTTGAACGTCAAAACGCGAGAATACCGCAGTCTAAAGAGGGAGGATGGGGGCACAACAGTACCAGACCCGTAGGACCGTACCCTATACTCTACCGTCAAATCGGGAGAAAACAACAGTATCGAAAGGGAGGGAGGGGCACCACAGAACCCGACCCCGTAGGACCATGCCCTCCCCCCCACCGCCAAGACGCGAAAAAATAACGTATCTGGCGAGAGAGAATGCAGCAGTGCCGCCGTATCAAGGGAGAGGAAGGGGGCACAGCAGTAACAGACCCCGTAGGACCGTACCCTATACTTTAAACGGCAAAACAGGACCCTACAGCAGTATCAAGAGGGATGGGGGGGGCACAACAGTACCAGACCCCGTAGGACTACAGTCTTTCCTCTTCCGTCCAAGCGGGAGAAAACAGTAGTATCGAGAGGGAGGGAAGGGGTACAACAGTACCCGACCCCGTTGGACCGTACCTTCCACGCCACCGTCCAGACGCGTGATAAAACCGTATCAAGAAGAAGGGAGGGGGCACAACAGAACCCGATCCCGTAAGACCATACCCTTCCCTTCCCCGTCGAAACAAGAGAATCCAGAATAATCAAGCAGGAGGGAGGGGGCACAACAGTACCAGACCCCGTAGAACCATACCCTCCACTTTGAACGGCAAAACGGGAGAATACAGCAGTATCAACAGGGAGGGAGGGGGCAAAACAGTACCAGACCTCGTAGGACCATACCCTTTACTCCTCCGTCCAAGCGGGAGAATGTAGCAGCATCGACAGTACCCGACCGCGTAAGACCATACCCTTCCCTCCCCCGTCGGAACAAGAGAATCCAGAAATATCAAGCGGGAGGGGGGGGCTACAACAGTACCAGACCCCGTAGTACCATACCCTCCACTTGAACGTCAAAACGGGAGAGTACCGCAGTCTAAAGAGGGAAGATGGGGGCACAACAGTACCAGACCCGTAGGACCATACCCTCTACTCCACCGTCAAATCTGGAGAAAACAACAGTATCGAGAGGGAGGGAGGGGGCACCACAGTACCCGACCCCGTAGGACCATACCCTCCCCCCCCACCATCAAGACGCGAAATAATGACGTATCCGGAGAGAGAGAATGCAGCAGTGCCGCCGTATCAAGGGAGAGGAAGGGGGCACAACAGTACCAGACCCCGTAGGACCGTACCCTCCACTTTAACGGCAAAACAGTACCCTACAGCAGTATCGAGAGGGAGGGAGGGGGCACAACAGTACCAGACCCCGTAGGACCATACCCTTTACTCCTCCGTCCAAGCGGGAGAAACCAGCAGTATCGAGAGGGAGGGAGGGGGCACAACAGTACCCGACCCCGTAGGACCATACCCTACCCTCCGCCGTCCAGACGCGAGATAAAACCCTATCCAGAAATGGGGAGGGGGCACAACAGTAAAGGGGTATCCCGTAGTGCCCACCCATATACGAGGACCCCCAGGAGAACACAGCAGTATCGAGCGAGAGGGAGGGGGCACCACAGTACCAGACCATAGAGGAACGTACCCTCCCCTCCCCCGTCAAAACGAGATAATTCAGCAGTATCTCGAGGGAGGGAGGTGGCACACGGGAATACAGTACTATCGAGGGGAGTGCGGGGGCACAACAGCACCAGACACCGAAGGATCATACACTCCCCCCCACCGTCAAAACGAGGACGTACAGCAGTATCAAAAGCGGGCAGGAGGGGGCACAACAGTACCAGACCCCGTAAGACCACACACTCCACTAAACCGTCCAGACGCGAAATAGGCCGTATCAAGAGGGAGGGAGGGGGCACAACAGTACCAGACCCCGCAGGACCATACCCTCCACTCCACCGTCAAGCGAGAGAATATCGTCCTGTCAAGAGGGAGTGAGGGGGTACAACAGCACCAGACCCCGTAGGATCCTACTCTACCTCCCCAGTCAAACCGAAAGAATGCATCAGTATCCAGAGGGGGGAAGGGGGTACATTAGTACCAGACCCCGTGCTGCCCTACCCTCACCTCCACCGTCAGAACGAGGGAATACAGCAGTATCAAGAGGGCGGGAGGGGAACAACAGTACCAGGCCCCGAATACCACCGTGTCAAGGGGGAGTGAGGGGGCACAACAGTAACAGACCCCGTAGGGTCCTAAACTCCCCGCAACTGTGAAAAAAGAGAGAATGCAGCACTATCCAGAGGAAGGAAGGGGCACAACAGTACCAGACCCCGTAGGACCCTACCCTCCCCTCCACCGTCAGAACGAGAAACTACAGCGGTATAACGCGAGAATACACCAGTATCAAGGGAGAGGGGGGGCACAACAGTACCCGACCCCGTAGGGTCACACCCACCTCTCCAACGTCCGAACGAGAGAATACAGCAGTATGGAGAATGAGTGAGGTGGCACTCAGTCCCAGACCCCGTAGTATCATACCCTCCACTCCACCGTCATATCGAGAGAATACAGCAGTATCAAGGGGGAGTGAGGGGGCACAACAGTACCAGACCCCGTAGGATCATACCCTCCACCCCACCGTCAGAACGAGAAAATACACCACTATCGAGGGGGAGAGGAAGGGCACACAACAGTACCCGACTCCATAGGGTCACACCCTCCACTCCACCGTCATAACGAGAGAATACAGCAGTATTGAGAATGAGTGAGGGGGCACAACAGTACAACACCCCCGTAGGATATACCTTCCACTCCACCGTCAAACGATAGAATACACCAGTATCAAGGGGGAGTGTGGGGGCACAACAGTACTAGACCCCGTAGGACCATACCCTCCACTCCACCGTCATAACGAGAGAATACACCAGTATCGAGAGGGAGAGAGGGGGTACAACAGTACCTGACTCCGTAGGATCATACCCTCCACTCCACCGTCACAACGAGATAATACATCAGTATCGAGGGGGAGTGAGGGGGCACAACAGTACCGGACCCCGTAGGATCGCACCCTCCACTCCCACGTTTGAACGAGAGAATACACCAGTGTCGAAGGGGAGAGAGAGGGGCAAAAACAGTACCTGACCCCGTAGGATGATCCCCTCCACTCTACCGTCATAACGAGAGAATACACCAGTATCGAGAGGGAGAGAGGGGGCACAACAGAACCTGACCCCGTAGGATCACACCCTCCACTCCAACGTCTGAACGAGAACATACAGCAGTATCTAGAGGGGGTGAGGGGGCACAACAGTACTACACGCCGTAGGACCATACCCTCCACTTTTAACGTCAAAGCGGGAGAATGCAGCAGTATCAAGAGGGAGGGAAGGGGCACAACATTGCCAGGCCCCGTAGGACCATACCCTCCACTCTACCGTTAAAGCGAGAGAAAAGTTCAGTATCGAGAGGTAGTGAGGGGGCACAACAGTACCCGACCCCGTAGGACCATACCATCCACTCCACCGTCAAGACGCGAAATAAAGCTGTACCAAGAAGGAGGGAGGGGGCACAACAGTACCCGACCCCGTAGGACCATACCCTTCCAATAGCCTGGTGGCTTCCGCCTCACGGTACGCACGTGAGGTTCCGGCCCGAGCGGAGGTGGCCAACCTTTCCGCGGCCTCCAGAACTTGGGGCCATGTGTCAGAGCCCGGGCGGGGGGGCACCTTGGAAACCAACCCGCCGAGCGCGCACGCAACCTCGTGCCGCGAACCCGCCACAGAGGGTCGGTGTTGAACGCGTGGTTCGCGGCATCCTCCAATACTCTCAAGACTTTCGCGACTGATTCGTAAAGCTTACGAGGTTCGGGAGCGAAAGGAAGAAGTGACCTCGCTTCGATACAAATTCCGAGACACTTCGATATAATCAATGGTTTCATTATTTGTGCCAAATTTGAATCCATGCATCGGAATATTTCTGCGTACTATCCCAGCTACGTACAGCACAGGGTTTCCAATAACGTTCCGGGGCTTCGCCACCGGAATTAATTTAATTGAAAGCTGGCCCGGCGAATTTTTCGTGTACCGGGCCAGCCAATGGGAATGACTGTAATGTCGTTCCTATTGGGGCCAGCTTTAAATTAAATTGATTCCGGGGGCGAAGACCCTGAAAATTCATGGAAAAGACATAGATTCCACTGAAACGGGCTGTAGGAAGTTCATGAGTTCTTTCTACTCCGGGCCAAAATTATTATTCGAGTGACTTAGGTCGTTTCAAGGTACTGACGTTCACGCCACATCGACTTGCTGGCACTAGCCAAGGTAAATGTTTGATTCCGACTTAAGTAAGTGTTTGAAGCTACTGGCGTTTGCGCCACCTTTATTCGAGTGACCTAGGTCGTTTCAAGATACTCCACATCGACTTACTAGCCAAGGTAAATATTTTATTCCGAGTAAAAAAAGTGTTTGAAGGTATTGACGTTTACGCCACCCCCCCAGCACGGACACTGTCCACTCGTGCAACATGTTCCTGCTAAAATCAATCACGTGTCTTAAAACGGCATTCGTCCAGACCTACTTCCAAATCGTACCCCTCGTATAACGCTTTTTGTGGAAGTAGTTGCAGCAAGGTGGAGACAAACACCCCCCCAGAACAGAAACTGCCTACCACCTACTCGCATTCCAATCATACCTGTCGATTCGTTCCTTCAACCCTCGACCACTATGCTTGGAGCGACAAATAGTATCTTGTTAGGTTGCACGCTGTCACTACTGTTATTGTGCCATCGTTGCCATCAAAGATAGTCACGTGGAGAGCAGCAGTATGACGCCAACATGTTTCTCGGTATTAGGTGCCATGCAATTTAGTGTCTCTTCAAGCATTCCTGTCTCATCAGGCGGATCATCCGCTACTCAGATACGGACAAATAAAACAGGGATGCGTGGTACGCTCAACACCTACACGTTCGCGTTCGCAAACTCGGGCGCCATTAGCATTTTGTTTTTGGCATTCAGGGAACCTCTCGTTTGGGCATTAGGCATGTGACCTTTAGAACTGCCCTTCCATTGCGCGGACGAAACACTTGGAAGTAGGGTCAAATTTCGGTACATGTACAGCAACAGTAGTGCAGTACTCAGAAGACTAAGATGCCCAGTCGACATTGGGAACCGTGTCAGATACTTAAAACAGCGCGAAAATCGATTGACTGTCTGTTCACCGCGCTAGTGAGTAAGGCGGTCAATGAGTATACGTGTCCTGGGAATGGTTTTTACTATCGGAGAAGGCCAGGTTTTCTCTGCTCAGTTTGGTTTGAATAGTGCATCTCGAATCCACCGCTTAGGATGCATGCATCAGTTCTGGGAGAGCAGTCGCAATTCCTGCAGGCAAATCACTCATGATAGGAGCCGACGATCCGGGGTCCTTTCGGCACGATGTCCAAAGTTCTTGCCCGCTCTTATGCTCTATGCTGGGTGTACATGTAATAGCATGGACACGTTCATGGTGTTATTCATTTGCAATTGATGCGGGATGTACATACCATATCGGACAGGTCGTTAATACCGTTTCTCTCACCTACCGGTTCGGCACTGTTTCGTACTTGTTAGTTTTCTCCAGTCGCGACGCATTTTAGTTTTCACAGCCTGTTTAGTGACCACGGGCGGGATTTCAGGTCTTCGAGCTATCGTTGTAGTGTCAGAACATGCGTACTACAATACCTGGTAGTATGTATTTGACCACCCCACCCACTCTCGGAGTTTAAAAGCGTTTACCTGCTGGCCAGATTCGTTCTCGGACAACCCAATCTTCAGATGATACTTACGCAAGGTGTGGACCTAACCACAGGCAGTGTATTCTTCAAACCAAACCGATCTTGAAACCCCTCTACGCCCACCGACCATGCAGTGTTTCTTCGTACGCGTTTGCTGATTTTTCACACCAGGTACCTTACATTTTTTTTTCGTACGTAGTTATGTATGTACGATACAGATATATCATTGATTTCCATCCCATTTGTTATCTTCGCCCTTTTTTCTCTATCCCTCCTACGTTTAGACATCCGGTGTCACACAGCAAGCTCTTTATTCCTCTCACCGATGTGGTCTGTGCCTTGGGTTTTATTGCGGAAATACTTCAGTTCTTCGTTGCGCCTACACTCGTTAGGCGATCTCAGCAGTTGATTCCACACCTTTTTGTTGTATATATTGTGTGAATCCCCGCCTCATCCATCTTGAGATTCGAGCTCCATGGTTCAACGCTAAAAACAGAAGCGATACTCTAGACCACGCGGGCCTTTAGATGAAAATAATAGGCCAACCATATCAAAACCAACGAAACTCTTTCAGGGCACGACCCAGATCGGGTATGTGTACGTATATAGAAGGTCGAACCCTAATAATTACCATGGTATAATCTCCGTGTTTCTGTGCGGACATTAGTAACGTAATCTACAGCAGATAATAAAGCTTCAATCGAATTTTTGGACATGGACGGAGAAGTACAACATTAATAGTATCTTACGAAGCTCATGCACAGCAGTAATTATCTCATTGCTCACATCCTCGCCGTAGTGGACAGAATTATACGGGGTATCTGCCAAGAGTAAACTGAGGCTGTGTGATACCGCTCGGTATGCTGAAGATACTGCTGTATATTATAGAATATGAATGAAGGCAACATACTTTGCAGTCAGCATGAATAATGTTGTTGTTGTTTTCTTCACATTAAACCGTTCTTTCTACGCGTCGACATCCAGCGCAACCAGTGTCCGTGCCGATTCTTCAAACCTAGAGAGATACAAGTTCTGTGGTCACAAAGGTACGCCACAGAGATACTACGTTGCCACGTATGTAATGCAATGACATGTCATCATACTGCGTACGACAGGCACGACATACACATTCCATTACCTAGAGAAACAAAAACGAAACAAAGAGAAAAAACAAAAACAAAAACAAAGACAATTCGAAAGAGAAAAGAAACAAAAAAAGAAACTAAAATATACCTGGTATATGTATATACTTCAGTATAGCAGCAAACCATCGTACCTCCACGTAGGGGACGTGGCAGACACGTGAAAAGAACGAGCTGGAAAAAAAAGAACAAGAAGAAAGCACCACTACTAAATAGTCGTCAACAGAGTAAGACTAAGAAGCAAGGTAAAAATAACAGTCAAACCAAACAAAGCACAAGGCATGCTCCAGGTAGCGGCAGCAGTTTATGGTACGAGTAGCACAGCCAGGGTCTCCCTGCTGGCCCGCCTGGTACCTTGCTACCCTGTCTGCCACCATCGTCCAGCGTTCGTCAACTATGCCCGGCCCCTCGGCGTCAGACAGTACGAAACAAGCAGAGCAGGCTCGTCATCCACCCACGCCACACGACTCCTTCAATCAGGCTTATCAATCGGAGAAAGGAAGAGAAATGAAAATCACATACGGTCACCGCAAAGAAGACAATAATGTGCGATCGTACGGATGTAAAAACCTTTTTATAATACTACTGGCTTGCAAAGTTGAGTATCAACTATTTAATCAGTCGAACTCACAGCTGACATATTTCAAAATTTATAAAATACTACAGGATGTAGAATGTATGGAGACCCCACGGATATGAGTCGTAGGGGTACTTCCCTTATGTGTGTTCTATATACCCAAATACATCTGTCCAACCCAGTGTCTGTTCTGATTTATTAATATTTGGAGACAAAGCAATGAGTAAAGCAAGAAAGCAAGGGAACTGCCAGCGTACCGGTGAATACCGGGTAACGCAAGTGAATTGCCAATGTACCGGGTACGAGAATACCGTAACGGGTAGAACAAGTGAAATGCCAACGTACCGGGTACGAGAAGACCACAACACCAGCTATGTTGTGAACATATGAGTCGTTGTATAGTTCTCAGTTTCAACGTAGCTTTCATGCGGTGCTTTCACCCGAATAAAAACCTGATTGCTGTACTGGACAGCTGACCGGTTTCACCGCAGTACTTCATGCCGGGAGGCAGCAGTGTTGATACTTTGCTGCGGGAGGATGGGACACTGTTTTAGGGCCCAAGATCGAGGGAGATCTTGCCGTACGACCTATAGTATCATGAACAGTTAATTTCTTTATAGTAATATGAATACCATATAGAACGGCTTCACAGCAGTACTTTATGCCGAGAGGCAGTGGTGTTGACGCTTTGCTGCGGTAGTAAGGGACAACTATCGTTAGGCCCAAGGATCGAGGGAGATCTTGCCGTACGACCAATAGTATTACCCATATATTTATATACACCCTCCAGGTTATTGTCTTTTGAGTTTTTAGACCAACGTCTTTTCTACCCACGTCTTCTACCCGGCTTCACTCGGTTCATCCAGCTTCAAGTATGCCCCGTATGAATATGATGGTGTATGTGTGTGTTCTTCACATTAAACCGGTTCTTCTACTCGTCGACATTCAGCAATAGTGTCCGTGCTGATTCTTCACCCTACATATATACATACGGGTGTTGTGTAGTGCATCCAGCAGATACTGCTGCTGTGTAGGTGCTGTTTCAACGAGTCAACATGATAACTCGTCAAGATAGAAGAGAGATAGGCTCAAGGGTCCCTCGGGATCTTGCCATACAATTGTATACGTCTTATATGTACGTTTGTTTGTGCAAAAAGCATACTGCGAGCCAAAGGGTTCCTCGGGATCTTACCGTACAGCAGTTTTAGTATTATGGACATATGGTATACGTCCTCTATGTACGTATGTGTAAAAAGCGTACTGCGAGCCACCCCCCCTGTACGCTTGTGGTTTAGTATTCACCAACCCCGTATATCGATAAATCAACCTTGTTCGGGAAATAAATAAACAAAAACTGCAGGTACAGCGTACAGCAGCAGTATGGTTCCTGTATTTTCTTCCAAATTAAATGCACTTAGACTGATATTAATACCAATACTGTACGGCAGTGCAGGTCGTCAGTAATATTCTTTTAATCTTTTGAGCATCGTGCGTAGTGTTTAAGACTACTGATAGCATTGTAGAGGCGGAGATACGGCTCTTCTGTTTAATTCCGAGTTGAGGCGCCTTTGTTCCGGGCGGCGGTAGGCAAGGTTTCGTGGCATGGTAGGCTCATCAGTAACGACGTCCAGCTTCACACTTAGAACCATCTATGGGAGGCGCTCATCCCGCCATCATATTCAAAAGTACTCCCTACTACTGCTTTTTCGATACCAGCAGCGAGACATTTTTTAACACCACCAGTACATGTGATATGTGACCACGAAAATAATGAAGGTTGATCAGGTTGGGCTGACTAATTGAGTCGTACATATATTGACAGCCCACAGCAATACTTTCCATGGTAGTCTAAAGGAATACAGCACATCAATCAATTTACTACTCGGATTCCATGCCTTTCCGAACACACCGGGCAGCTCGTCACTGGTATGCGCTATGTCATGCTTGCTACCGGTATCTCATTGGGTCCATATCCCTGGTCTTACATCGGTGGTCCCGCATATTACGGCATGCGCTGCGCGAGTTTTCTAGCTTTGGTGCGTGACTTGAAGTCTAAGTCAATCAGGGCGACACAGCAGCCTACCCCCCCCGATTTTTTTTTTTTTGCGCTCGATGAAAAACGTGCAGCAAGAATAATATAGCATTTTCGACTGTGGATACGACATCAGAAAAAGAGAAGGATCACCACGGTTGTGTTTCACCCGCTCCATACCTGTTGGCCTGGTACTACTCAGGTTGGGCTGCATCTATATATCTAGCCCGAGCCCTCTGGACACAGCAAGCCACACCTTCCTCCGTTGTGTGCAAGCTCATCATCGTCCAGCTGAAACTATGTCACCCCGTGTGACCCGTGCCCCCCCGAGGGCTTGCGTAGCCGATCTTCCTCTGCTCTAGTTTTTTTTTTGTCATTTCCTCTTGTACTTGACTTTCAGTCCTCTAGGTGTTATACCTGATACTCGAGCGCAACGCTCGGTTGGTATACAACACAGAAAATGGTACGACCGGAGACATCGAAGAGGGTCAAACGTGCATCGGACTTTCCATTTGGTGTGCATAATACGACGATTGGTCTATTACTACTGATGTAGTCTACAAGCATCGCGGCAAGAATACCAAAATATATATGGTTTTCTTGAAAGTTCTATGTCTGCCAGCCGACAATCACGGTGTTGTCCAGAGGTTCATGGTTCTATAGGGTAACGTACGCCCAAACCGCGTAAGGCTCAACGTTGTTAGTTTCCGGTATCACCTAACCAGGCAAACGGTACACGAGAGCATGCGTGCTTTAGTACGTACGGCACCTTTGGCGTGTATCGATACCTGTCGATTGCATTCGGTTTTGAAGACAATATGTGGTCAATAGCATGCAGTCATTTATTAACGAACATGCATGTGTGTGCGATCATGAACAACGAGCGAACAGACGAGCACGAGCAACAGGCAAACGGAGCACGAGCAACGAGTATGCCTGCATGCATTGACCAGATAAGTATCTTGAAAGCCTCACGAAACAAACAAGCAGAGCACCATTGGCAGCGTGAATACATAACAGCATATTGCACGTATCACCATCATACAAGGCAGGCAACAACGAAAACATGTGGATGTATGCATATACCAAGTAACTCGTATGCAAATAAAGTATTATGCAAGATCAAACGTGGGGTTACACAAAGAACACGATGACATTATTTCACACGTTAGCAAACGCTCCGATCTCTTGCAAACGTTTTGCGAACACTCCGATCTCCTGCAATGCACTTCGATCAGCCTGGGTTCATCATGTTACAGCAGGGTGCAGCTCTCAGACCGTAAAAAGGACCTGCGTTCGTTAGATCTCTGAGGCCGGCTCACCTGTTGTTTGGGAGTTCGAGGAAGTGCCTTCAAGCAGTAATGATCGGGTCATGCAGAACGTGGATCGATGCAATGCGATAGATGCGAGCAGTCGGGGGGGTGTAGAGGGAGTCGGGCGTCAGAATGAGCCTGGCTCTGTGATTCTTGCCCGCGGATGCGATTAACTACTGCTGAGAGCGTGCGACTAGACAGCTCGCTAGGTATGATACGTGCATACTGTATGGCCCGCCAACACGAAAACCTAATCTGGGCAAGCTTGAAATTCTTACTGTGTCGCCATCTTCAAACAACCTTCCGCGTAGGCTATTATAAAGGATAAGGTGTAGAGTTCATCACTCAGCCGTTGTTCTTAACCCGATTTTCTTAGCGTTCTCCAATAAGTGAGCACTACGTTCTTATCCGGCACTTTAAGTTTTGCGGGCCTATACCGTATACAGTAGATACCTGGTGCCAATTTCCGCCAGGCAGACGGACCGAGGGAAGCAGTTTTGTGGTCACGTACGTGCTTGGTGTGAGGCGTGTGGTCACGTACGTCCTCGGTATAAGGGGTGTGGTATCCATCAAAGGGCTAGGTGGAACATACATGACTCTCGACACTCGACGGGCGTGTTCCGGTGCTGCTGTACCTGCTGCTGCATCTGTTAACTTTGAAAAAAAAACAAAACAGAAAAAAGGCCGGGGATTTAGAATTATTCATGATTGAGATTTTCAACGCAGATATAATTATCAGAGAAAATGATTCCTTTTTAGAAGTGCACACACCTCGTCGTATCAGCAGTCGGGTAGCGTGGGCTGCACCCGCTGCCGCACCGAGACAGGGGCCAGTACGGCGAGACGGGAGGCAGTATGGGCCTGTCTCTGTGGCTCTTGCCCGTTGCGATTACCTGCTGCTGAGAGCGAGCGACGGGGCAACTACAGTAACTATTAACAGGTATGGAACCAGCACGTATTTGTAGATACCTGGTGCCATTGTCTCCCAGGTATAATAGGCTGACGAAGGGCGGCAGGTTCGTGGTCACGAACGTACTCGGTGTTAGGCGTACACGACCCGTCGATGGTGAAACAGATATCACGGTCGACAGATGTGGACTGTTGTTGTTGCCTTTTAGCTGCTGCTGCTGCTACTGCTACTTTTTCTGAGGTTGAAACCATGTGTACAGCAGAGGGGGCTCAAAAAAGTGTTTGAAGGTGGCGGGCTATTTGCTGACCAGGAATGAAAAAAAAGGGAGATTTTCCGTGTTACGTACTCGGCTCGGCGAGGCGGAAAGCCAGCCTAGCGACGTTCAATGCCCCGAGCACCGACACGGCGCTCGGCCGGGATCCAGACATGCGACATAATGTACCCACGGCCCCCTGCTTGCCCCGCGGACGAAAGTGCGAGAAAGAACCCTTGGCCGCCGTAGAGCAGCATGCCAAAACAAAAGCGTGCTTCTTATACATGTACATGTGTTCCATGTATCGATGTTTGGTGCGAGTGAGTGTTTGCACACCATCAGGAACAATTAAATGCGAACTGGTCCAACAATTGGTCTTATTTAAATTATACGGCAAGCATTCTCGGACTGGTAATGTGGGTTGCACTGC
Source organism: Macrocystis pyrifera (assembly GCA_031763025.1). NCBI lineage: Eukaryota > Phaeophyceae > Laminariales > Laminariaceae > Macrocystis > Macrocystis pyrifera. Next base: position 10,099,945 of record JASSKH010000021.1, read on the forward strand.
AACGCGTCCCTTTGCATCTAGTACCACACGGCGTCTTCGGGTCACCGCGTATACCGTATATATCGGTAGTTAATTGCTACTCGTACAAGAAGACCTAAGAACAACGACTGTGTGGGGTTCTGCTGCTTCATTCCCGATATGCGAAATTCCCACTACTACAGCAATTAAACACATCAAGCTACACGTGGTGGTTTGATTCCCAAAGTCTTTCAATTTATTCATTCTTTTGGGTGTCGTAACTGTCTTACATTTACGAACAGAGTATAGTGGATCTTTACTGTATTGTATGGTGCGAACGACAGTAGTAGTGATAGCTACAGAGCAAATCGCCTCGCACATACGTACGAGTTTATCCTCTATCAATCCCAAAACTAAATTTATTCCACGAGCTGTTCTCATGTTTTTCCGAGTATCATAGCGAACGAACAAAAACACGGTGGCCGTGGTTGTAGTACGATTTCGAGCTTCAGCCGTATCAGGCCACACAGCAGATGACAGACATTGAGCACGATGGGTCGTGCCGGCCTCACGCACGGGGCATCAAGCCCATGCCGGACAGATGGATGTAGAGGCAGGAAGCCCGTCGACCCGGCCACCCGCTGTGACGCGGTGGAATGCCCCCACACCAACACCAAACGCTTCAGGGGGCGTGTGTGTGACTCTTCGTGCGCCGACTGAGTCCCGTTCGGCGCAAACGGTTGTGGTGCCAGAGAATGACTACACGGAGAAGTTTACTGCAGCGACGTGAACAGGGCGCTGACCAACGACGACCCCGATGGTTGCGTGACGACGTAAGTTGAGTGAGAGTTGCATACAGTAGTGGAAGCTGAATAACCCTGGAGTTCCTGTGTCCCTCCTTCCTGTACTACGCAAACACTGGCTTAACTTCTACATTAATACGTCCTTGAAAATGCGGGCAGTAAGTAAAGAACATCTGATAATTCATCTACACCACCGGTCGGACTTGGAATGAACGCTGCGTAGTAATTTCATGACACTAACTACATAATATTTCATTATCATTTCTTCCCCATGTGTTGCCTCGATAACCTTCCCTTCTATGCCTCACACCTTTCCAGGTGTGCAACGTCGTTGCCCGTGGGCAAACTGCGATACCTACCGGCTTCCCGATGTCTCTCAGCAGTGACGGAGAATAGCGCCACGTGCATTCGCAAGAAGCTCAAGGCATGGAAGCATAGCTCGGTCGTCCCACAGGACGTATATGAGAAGTAACGGGCAGAAAAGACTGTCGCGACCTCAGCTGTGCACTTGGAGCCACCGAAAACACCTCACCACCACGCGAGCTTCGGGCGAACTTGTGGGTAACTAAAACCATTTGTCAAGAGCATTCGCTGATATGATCGGCCGAGTCTTAGTCGGTTCACAGCAGGGTGTATGCATTATCCACGTAGAATACAAGGAAAGGAAGTATGAAAAGAAGAAACAAGAAAGGCAAGTGGCGGACAGCAACACGCATATTTCCTGTGCGGGATTCCCAAATGTCGTTGTACTTGATGTATCATTCCCATTGCCCTGCACCGAGTACGTGCGCGCTCCGAACAAGACATCTATTACGTTTTCATACACCCAGCAGAACTACCACCGCCGCTAGGGTTAAACACGATCTAGCTACCCCGACGTCTTTCTTCTTGTTGGGAACTGAGCGACAATGTCTGCAATCTGCACCGATCGTATTACGGTTGTCCTACATGATTTCTCTGTAACTCATCTCGCTTCCTTCCGTTGCCCTGAACAGCTGTGACGTGGCCGACTGCCCCCACACCAACAGCAATGGCTTCATAGGGCGAGTGTGTGCCATTTGGTCCACAGACAGAGTCTCGTCCGTCACGAACGGTTGTGGAGTACATAAACGGGCGGCACGGAGGTCTCTACCGTGTTTGCTGCACCGATCTGGACAAAGCGCTGCCCAACGACGACCCCAATACCATATATGACTCTTTGGTTGCATGCCATGGCAATGCCATAGTACTACCCATGGCTTACCATGGCATCCCAACGGCGGCATCCCACGGCGTGGCAGGGATTTAATGGCATGCCGTTCCATACCATGGGTGACACCATGGCAACCCCGGTGGCAACCACCACAGCATCCCCCACGATACTCCATGGCAAACCACCGAAGTCATGGCAACCCCCACGGTACTCCAACGTCCACGGCACCTAGCGTTTGGATTAGGGTTGGAGTTCCGTGGTATGCCGTGGAAGGTTTTGTCACAGGTAGTGGCACGGCAATGCCACGGCAATGCCACGGCATGTTGCGAAAAAATACAATGTATATCCCTCCGATATTCGTGCGAACATGCAAGGAAAACTGCGCTCAGCGGTAGCATACAGTGTATCTAGGTCATGTCATTTCCTGTGCTGGGGTTGTAGCACAAAATCTCGGGCTTGTCTGTCTTGTTGTTGTGTCACTCGGAAATGCCGGCAGTAAGCAACCAATATTCCGTGCAAGCGACCTGATGTTCGATGCGGCGATGCCTTTCTATCGCTCTGGGACGATTCCATAGATTATCCTTTTTCATGTATTTCCTACCTGAACATCCACTTCCGCAAAGATGTGGTACCTTGATACCCGTCTCAAATGAGCTCGTCGACTCGGACACTAGTTGCCACTATGTGGAGTGACCCTACATCAACAGAAACGGCTTCAGGGAGCGAGTGTATGATCCTTCGCGCACCGACGGAGTTCCGTGTGGCACGAATAGTTGTGGTGCCAGAGAAGGGCAACACGGAGGGAACTGCTGTGCCTGCTACATCGACGTGGACAGGCCAACGGCGACCCTAGTGGTCGCGAATTGGTAAGTCGAGTAAAAGTCGCTAGTTTGTCCGCTTGCTTGTCTGTTTGATAATGATGTTCCCGCGCTCCTATAGTGCGCCAGCTCTGGCTCGTCGTTTCTGTAGCTGTGTCATTCGGTGCTACGGACGTTCGGCACGCAATGTTCCACGGGAAAGTTTACATGTTCATGTTCTATACAAGGCGCTCCGCTCCGCGGGTGGCCTACGCTGCCCGCTACGCTCGGTCAGGAAGGAAACGTACATCAAATTATGCGAAGCGGACAGAGTTCCATCATTGAGCATAGGTTTTTAATGATGATTGAAGTTGCAAACTGACGACTTGATGACGCTAAGAGTCCCACCGCCATGCTCCCGGAGAAAACGGCTCGGACGCCACAACATGCGCTTCGCGTCGCCTGCGATTCCGCCCGCTACGCTCGCTCACATGTCGTAGGTATGTACATTCTCCAGATAGGGTATTTATTTTATTTTTTTGGTATGCTGTATGTCTTATGTACGAAAGATAAAGCACAGCACCGCAAAAACAATGAAAATGAAACCAGAATTTCATAAACAAATAAAAATCCCGTCCCCTCTCGTGTAATAACTTCCTGTCTGATTAAAACACACACCTTAGACCGGTCGACCAGAAAAAAACGAACAGCAGAAATCCTCTCTCAGCCTCGTACGCCGCCCGCCCCTCTCGTGCCCATCTCGCAACCGATTCCGTCCGGGTAAAGCTTTCCTCTCTCTCGGCCACAATCAGCCCCGTCGCCCGCCCCACATGCATCCCGGTGCTAACCGTGGCCCTCGTTCGCCAGCTCGACAACGTTGGTGCTCAGACTGCCTCGCTCTCTCTGTGATTTCTAGATTCGTCGTAAAAATAAGCACGCTCCAGTCAAATTTCGCACATAGAAACGACCCTTATATACTCGTACAGAGTATAACCGGGACCACACTAGGAGGCCAGACAAAGCCCATTCATGCTTCCCTCGTGTCTCGAGGGACACGCGACGCTTAGCCAGGAAAACGACGACCGCGCTCCTTGCAACCCCCCCTCTACCCACCATCATCCGCTTACACTCGCGACGGTGCCGCGCTTGCCCGCGGTGCCGTGGTTGGCGTACACGCACGCACACGAAACGAAAGAAGAAGAAAGGAGAAGGGACTGTAAGTGCCAAGAGAAACGGAGAAAACAAAGAACCGCTGTAAAGGTCCGACAAGTAATAAAAAAGGCAATTTCCAGGTGGGAGCTCTGAGGGGCCAGCGATGTACCAACCGAGCACGCGCAAAGATTGAGATACCTGTAAGTATTCCTATAGCGTTTTAGCCTGAGATCACTGGAGTGTTTGCGATTTTTTTTTTTACTTTTACTTCTCTAAAAATTCTCCCGAGGTAATTTTTTGAGGTAAATTTCCGAAAAAACGGCCGAAAAGTACTTTAGCGAAGAAAGGATTTCAGCGAAAGTTACGGTAACTTTTGGCTCTGTGTTTCATTGGCCTACACGCACCGAGCATTATCCCGACGCAGAACGCAACTCAAATCTCGAAGGATCAAAACACCGAGCATCTTCCATGCCACCATGCTGCTTGCCGTACGCATCACGACAACTGCTGGGAGCACAGAGGCTCGGGAGGTGTAGCTTGGGTATAGCGCGCACGAGCGGCGTTGGATTGTGCCAGCGGGCCGCCGCCGCTGCTACAGTACACGCTTTCGCGCGCTTGGTGACGACGTGGAGGATGCGTCGTCCCAAAAAGGACTCGTACTCACTCGTGCTCGTACTCGTGCTCGTAGAGAGCGCGACAGCATGGCCGCTCGTGTATCATTTCGATTTCACCATACTACCGCGGCAGCCGCAGCAGCAGCAGCAGCAGCAGCAACAGCAATTCAAAAACGGAAGCTGGTTGATACCGGTGCTGGTACTGACGCTGTTTATTTTTGTTGCTCAAGCTGCCCCTAGCTGCTGCAATCGCCAGCTAGCTGCCGCTTCCTGTGCTGCTGCTTGTAGTCGTGGGATGGCAATGGTGGCTTCGCGGTCAACTCTGCCGCCGAAACGTTGCTGGGCTGCCGCTGTTAATTTTTATTTTCTTCTTTTTTTTGTTCGCCGCTTTGCCTCACCTCCCCACTTCCCTTCTTATTTTCGGAGGCGTCGCCTGCAGGATTTGGTTTACCTCACTCGCAAAGACACCGAAATCAGGAAGGGAAAGAAATTCACTTTTTTTAGCGGAAGTAAGTTTTTTTTTTTACATCTATCGCAAACACTCTACTCTACCGTGGGTATCAAGCAGTAACCTTGCCCTGTGTAGCCTAGCTAAACTACTCCTCTACGCTCCTTTTCTCTCAAGGTGTGAAACGTTGATGTCCGCACGATGTCCCCACCGACTTCCCGCCGTCTCTCACCGGAGGCGGTGGTCAACTCCCAGCGTATGCGGACTGGCTATGTCGCCGAAGTGCAGGACGTACAGACCATGTTGGCGGAGGCGGCCATCCTCTGTAGATGTAACAGAGTTTTACACTGTTTGACGTTTCCGTGGCATGCGCCATGGTATCACTCATGGCGTACCATGACATCTCCACGGCATCCCATGGTGCCCGGCATGCCATGGGTGGTACCATGGCAACCCTCGCGGCAACCGCCACGGCACTCCATCGTAACCCCATGGCATGTCATGGCAACCCCCAGGGCACCCCAATGTCCACGGCACCTAGAAGTTAGGATTAGGGCTAGGGCTAGGCATGCCGTGGAGGTCCGTGGAAGGTTGCTTGGGTTATCGTGGACGATGCCGAGGAAGGTTATGCCGCAGGTGGTGCCAGGGCATGCCACGTCATGTCGCGACAAAAGACAATAATATACATCTCCCAGATGGAGGTAGACCAGGTCGAACTGGCAGTGATGATCGTACTTCAGTTCCTCCCGGAAATGACGGTGGCGGTTGCTGCTGACAACGTAGGAACACGCGTACTAAAGGTGAGCACAGTTGCGACCAGGAACTTGGGCGCTTCAGTGATGCATTCTGGCAGGAACCGATACGTCGTTCGTGTGACTCCGTGTACGGGTTTTGTACGTTCTCGGGTTTGTGTTCATCCAGTGATATTGAGGTTTGATTCTCGATTGTCCATCTCGCATCTACACTGCCGACGCCTGTAAAGTTTTGTCCCGACTAGCTCGAACCTCGTCCACCGTTTTCCTTCCCTTCCCAGATGTGTCGATGTCCTTCCCGGAGTCACGGTTTACTCCACGGAAGACCCCTTTTCTGCAGGCATGATTGCGGACGAATACTACGGCATCAACACAAGCCTTAAATTTTGAATGAAGTCAAACTCCGTGATGCATTGGCAGTGCACGTCCAAGGACATGCACTCCACATACGGAAACCTCCTCGTGGTCCATGGAAGCGCTCAAGTGAGCTATGTCGAGAGCGAGCTCGCGATGTAGACCACAGCGGTGCTCGACGTCGAGTGACCGTCTTTAGCGTTCAATACCAACTTCGTCCTGGGCCGACGCCGATCTCCGCGACGTGTTGGTGTTCGGATAAGAAAGAAATCAACTTAACCGGCACAGGGGTGCGCTTGAGGTCTGCAGGGCTTCACGAAACCACGCATATGTACGCTTTCCCGCGAGTAAGCGCTCATGCGAGGTAGTCGTGTACACGGCGTCGCAGTGCTCGTTGACCTGTGGCCACACTCTCGCGTGATAGCCTCTCGTCAAATCCTCGCAAAAAACAAAATTGGTCTAGATTTTGCATGGTACGCGGATAGCCATCGGTACGCGACCAGCGCTATTGCGATAAATTTGTGGTACCCGATCTCCTGCCCAAAATATGTTAGCCGAAATATAACTCGCAGCCCCGTAGGATAAACAGGCGACGTAAATTCTACGTTCATTTGATCTCCAGTGGCGTATTTGTATGTATCACGATGTTGTAACCGCTACTTTTGAAAGCTTCATCTAGTTACGTATCCGGTCGTCACTGTACGCCCTTCTTCCCTGTATGTTGCGCTTCCTGCTCGACAGTTTGTGGCGGTGCTCGTCTACTCCATACCTACCCCAGGGTTATGTTTGTTGACCCTCATATCTGGGTGTCGCATCACTTGTTCAGGACCGCGTCCGTTTAAGATATCCTACTGGTCAAGTCGCGCTATATCTGCTCGATCGACCCGTTGGACATGAATACGCACGCGAAACACATGGATATGGTGCTCGCCTTGAAAATAAATCTCGACTTCTTGACGCATAGAGGAACGTGCGAAAGCGGCTACACTGATTTCCGTCATGGAGACTGAGTCGCAAGTCTTGTCTCCCCCCCCGATCGATCTAACGTGGAGAGTTGTAGTTGCGTGAAGTCATTCACTTTCTGTGTCCAGCTCTGCCGCGTTCTTTGCGCAAGAAATATAATCTGGTAGCAGGGTGAAGGGCAAGAAAAAACGGGAATGGGGGCCTTGCTTGTCGGATCGCTTGGCGGAATGAAACTCTTCGTCTTCCGCCGGAAAACGTTGCTTAGGTGTCTGGCGCAAGCTCGTACGAGAAACTTGAAGACGTCTTCTTTACAGAGCAATTCTCAAGGACCGAAAGACTTGGGTGCGCCCGGCCCCTCGTTGACCCAACCAAGCACCCGACCTGATAATGTATCATTAACTCTATATTAAGCCCCCTTCAGCCGACCGTATCGAGTCTACACAGTTTGCTTACGTGTTGCGTGATGGGTTGCGCGGCCCACCAGACAGCAGTTGGTCGTTGTTATCGTTTGCGCATGCTTAATACTGTTAATCACTGTAAGATCCTTAGACTTCATCGCTCCCGGCCCTGTCGAAAGCCAAGGCACGAAGGGCGCTGCAACGCAGGCTGAATTTGCACCCTCCTCGAATATCAAGTAACCTATCCGAGGACAAAGGCGGGAGTTCAACCGTGCTCCCCCCACCCTTCGTTTTTCCACTAGTGTCGGGTTTTGCCACTGTACTTTACAGTCCATGAAGAAAAAAACGGTATGCTTTCATATTTATATTGCCTTGTTTTACGGGTTGGCTTTCTGGCTTGAAGAAAAAACTACCGTAAGTATTCATAGCGGATATTTTTTGTTCATTTTTATCAAGGTAGTTGACAAAACAAAATCAATTGGAGCTGTTTTTTATTCAATTAGAGCTGTGCCGTTAACGCTTGGAGCGAAATGTAGTGATTATGGAAATAATATAGGAAGATTTACAGAACACTCCAGCATGTATGATAGAGATATATAGCCGTTTCTCCGGCGGCATTGCCTTTAGCAATCACATCAATCATTGTTCCTTTTCTGGGACTTGGGGAGGTTTTTGCTGCTTTTCTCGTGATTCTATAGGCATCCTGCATACCTATTCCTGGTTGTGCTTTAGCGGTTGTACTTGTTTTTTTTTGCGGCGGACGATAGAGCTTTAAGGGCAATCAAACAAACCGATAGCATAGTGGATGGGGCTATTGTGAATGCGTAGTCGATGACTGTTTATCAGTTGGAAGTTTATCGTGTGGACGTAGTGATTGGGCTCGAACAGCTCATCGGTTGTCACCTGGGTAGCCCCTCTCCGTGCATGTGGATTCCCAAACGCTGCAGTACTTGTTTTGTTGTTTGCTTCGGAAAGATTAAGCAATTTCCTCCGCAATTTTCACGAGTCCGTGTTGTACCATACCGGTACGGGTTGTGTGGCTCTCGCTTATGAAGATAAGGTGTAACGCGCAGGGTTCAACACATGTAGTCACTGCTCCACCGCTAGTATCTGTGTTAAGGGTTGTGAGCTTAGATCAGGGGTGAAAAAAAAAGGTGGAAAGTTGAGTGGGCGCACACCAACATGTAGAGGCTGTGTGCGACTTCCCTTACTCGTGGGTTGACTCCGCACGTTGATTCGCGCTGCGCGAAAACAATTGCGCGGCGTCATACGCATCGCAGGGAAAGGGGTTGCGGGGCCCCTGCCGCTGTGCGGTTCAACACGTCCCTGCTGTATCACTGCTCTGTGAACTAATTTTTAACGTTTGCCGTTTTGCCCCGCTAGGGGACGCAACATACCAACTTACTGTAGAGAAGGACGAGTTTCATAAGAGGACAACCGGCGAAGGTGCGCAGCTCCGGAGTCGTAATGCCTCGTGGGTACATGAAAACCCCGTCTTGAGCACCGCGGGGTGCAGGCACGCAGAGACCCTTGCACGGGATATACGAGGGGATACTATATTGCGGAACCCCTAGAGGAATAATAGCTCGGGGCTGACGCTTGGTGGGTGTTTGTATTTGTTTTTCGCGTTTTCGGGTGTTATTCAAGCGGCCGGCTGCAGACATGGGCGCACAATGGGCAAGGTGCAGGCAATCGAGTCTCTCGTAGCTTGTGTACTACGAGACATATATATGTTCAGTTCGGGTACCACACTGTCCTCTTTCCCGAATGGTAACTCTCATAAATTGATATGACGTTGGCAGCAGCCGACGGTTTATATAATCTCGACCCTAGCGAGGGTTTGGCAGAAACCACTCTTCGCCCGAGAAATATCATCGATGGTATGTTCGAGAAAATAGACCTTAAGGCATCCTGTGAAATGAATGGCGAAAGTTTTCGAAATGCTTGTAATTATTATCGGAGAGTTTTTTCCCCATGATTTCCATGTTTTTTTCGCGCAATTTTTCAATATTCAAGATCTTCCTGATTTTGTTTTCCAAATATGTGGAACTCAACAAAAAACATGATTTTTTTGTTTGTCGAGAATTTCACGAACAGTGACAGAGCGCCTCCGTATATTGATACGTATCTCCAATTATTTCCAAACTCTGGAAATTTTGGACAAAAAAAAACTCTCCGATAAGAATGAACCTATTGGAGAAAGGTGTGCATTACTTTGAAGTACGAATGAGAAGGCTCTTTGGGAATACTGGTAACGACCAGAGAGAGCTCTGCACCGAAGAGGCTCGGGGATAATGGAACCGAACTGTAGGTGAGTCGTTAGGCGAGTAGTGACAGCACAGTGAAAGCAAATAATGGGTCTGCACGGACGAAGGGAAATAGCACGATACTGCTGCTGTACAAGCATTGTTTTACATGTTGTTTAGGGTCTATTTAGGGCTCTAGCACCTTGGTGCGACCACGGACTCAGTGATTTGAGAGTTAATGGAGTGTTTGCGAATATTTTTTTTTTCTTTTACTTCTCTAAAAATTCTCCCGAGGTAATTTTTTGAGGTAAATTTCCGAAAAAACGGCCGGAAAAGACTTTAGCGAAGTATGGATTTCAGCGAAAGTTACGGTAACTTTTGGCTCTCTTTTGGCTCTCTGTTTCATTGGCCTACACACACCGAGCATTATCCCGACGCAGAACGCAACTCAAATCTCGAAGGATCAAACCACCGAGCATCTTCCATGCCACCATGCTGCTTGCCGTACACATCACGACAACCGCTGGGAGCACAGAGGCTCGAGAGGTGTAGCTTGAGTATAGCGCGCACGAGCGGCGTTGGATCGTGCCAGCGGGTTGCCGCCGCTGCTACGGTACACGCTTTCTTCGCCCGCTTGGTGACGACGTGGAAGATGCGTCGTCCCAAAAAAGGACTTGTATTCACACTCGTACTCGTACTCGTGCTCGTAGAGAGCGCGACAGCATGACAGCTCGTGTATCATTTCGATTTCACCATACTACCGCTGCAGCAGCAGCAGCAGCAGCAGCAGTGGCAGCAGCGGCAGCGGCGGCAGCGGTGGCGGCGGCGGCGGAGCGGCGGCGGAGCGGAGCGCGCCGGCGCTGTGGCGTGCATAGGCCGAGCGCAGCAGCAGCAGCAGCAGCAACAGCAATCCAAAAATGGAAGCTGGTTGGTGCTGGTGCTTGCTGGTGCTGGTGCTGGTGCTGACGCTGTTTATTTTTGTTGCTTACGCTGCCCCTAGCTGCGTCTAGCGCCAGCTAGCTGCTATTGCTGCTTGTAGTCGTGGGATGGCTGTGGTGGCTTAGCGGCCAACTGTGCCGCCGAAACGTTGCTGGGATGCCGTTGCTACTCGCACGTTGTTTTTTTTTTTCCCGTTCACAGCGTTCGTTCTTTTTTTGTTTGCCGCGTTGCCTCACCTCCCCACTTCCCTTCTTATTTTCGGAGGCGTCGCCTGCAGGATTTGATTTACCTCACTCGCAAACACACCGAAATCAGGAAGGGAAGGAAATTCACTTTTTTTAGCGCAAGTAAAGTTTTTTTTTTTTTTACCTCTATCGCAAACACTCTAATATGAGAAAAAAACTAGAACCACAACAACAGGCAAACGCACGGTTATAGCCCCTGGAAATTCGACAACGAGAGGAGAGGCTTCGAACAATTTAATTGCCTGTCAGATGCCGGTCGTGGAATTGTTCCGTCAGAGGCGCGTTACTGATCAAATAGTTGTAATAAATTTTGAAATACGTCAGCTGCGAGTTCGACTGATTAAATAGTTGATACTCAACTTTGCAAGCTGCGTAATACGTCTCGTTTATATTCCAAATAGTTGTAACAAAATTAATGCCTGTACCAGGTATCACCCCGTACTAGGTACGTATTATTAATAGTACCAGGTATGTTGGTCCATGCCTGTGTGTTCACTTTAAACACTCCTTGTAGTATTGATAATGACCGTCGACATCCAGCATAACCAGTGTCCGTGCCTATTCTATAATCCTATTATTATAATAGAGATAAAAGGTATGTGGCCACAAGACTACGCCACAAAGATACCATTATTACTCGTACATTGTTACATACTGTAGTATGCAGCACAGCAGCAGTAGATAATGCCATGCCATGCCATCATACATACTCAAGGGCGACATATATATTCAGTGAAAGAGAGAAAGCGAAAGAAGACCAAGAACAAAACAGAACAATTCGAAAGAGAAAAAGGAAAAACAAACAAACTGTCGTACCTCCCCGCAGGGGATGTGGCAAGACACGTAACAAAACGTACTAAAGAAACAAACCACCACTCTACTTACAACCAGAGTGAGACTAAGAACCAAGGGAAAACAACAGGTCAACCGAAGCACTAAACACCCCCCAGGTAGCAGTTTGTAGTATGAGTAGGGCATAGATAGCCAGGTTCTCCCTACTAGTCCGCTTATCACCTTGCTACCCTGTCTGCCATCTCCGTCCTGCGTTCGTCAACTATGCCCCACCCTTCGACGTCAGACAATACGAAACAAGCAACAAAGCAGGCTCGCCATGCACCCACGCCACACGACTCCTTTCTCAGGGCATGTCAATAGAAAAAGAAAGGAAGAGAAATAAATGATATGTAAATCATAGAGGATCGAGCGCAAAAAAAAAAGAAAAAGAAAAAGGAAAACCACGTTCGAAGCACCGGTTGGCGGCACGAGCAGCATTGACATGTTCTACTTCCTAGTCGGCCTGGTGCCTAGCTACCCTGTCTGCCATCTCTTTCCTACTTTCGTCCACCGCGGTTTCTTTTCTACTCCCCCAGTTGCTTCCCTCCCCGAATTCCCTTGGTCGGGTTTGCTTCCACTCCCCCTGTTACCCATACTACCCCTATTCCCTTGGACACCACCCACGGCGAATGCGCGGCCCTGCTTACTATGCTGTACCTCATCCTCGTGCCACCTCAACATGAGCCGTTCGGCGGCTTCGAGGACCTCCCGGCACCACTTCCCCGCCTGCTTGGCTGCAGTGGACCACAGCAGTGCGGTCTCAACTCCAAACACCAAGAAGGGGGCAAGGTTGTAGTAAACGTTACTGGTATGTATCAAGCGATTATCTATAACACCCAATCTAAGCCTTGCCATTATAGCCAGAGGCCGAAACGGCCTTGAGCTTCGCGCCCGGATTGCTATCTGATGAAGCGAGCCTTTTAGTTGAAACCTGTTTATTAATACTAGAAAATCAGCCTCGCACCGTTGTGGGTGCTCGGCGCTCCGACTGACCTCGTTGTATTTCTGCCGATTTTCTTTTAAGTCTTTTAGGACTGGAGTCCCATTTTTGGGGCAAAGTACTTGGAATTAGACTGGTTTGTCCCCAAATCGGGACTGCAGCACTGAAGGGGTTCAATGGGCTCTTAACTCTTTATAGAACAACAAACACCAGTCCACAAAAAATCCCAGTATATTTCGACCCCGGAAGTGGAGAATATCTAAAAGGTTCAGTGTTCACAGCCTGTAGGCACGACCACACGATACCCCGCCGATTCGTCATTTTCGGTCGGTTGCTTATCGGTTGCTTCTCCCCGGGACACATGCTGAGAAACACATACTATTATTAATGTTAGGAATATTCTTTTTATTGCTGCAGGAGTAAAACGAGAAATCTAAAACACGCCAGCAGACACGTTTCTTTATTTCATGTGTTTTCCTTCGAGGCGGCTAGTGCGCCCCACATCCCCACTCTACCCTAGACCCTCACCTGATATACCTTAGTGGTCTGCAACGCAACGCTGAGCTTAAACTACCGTCCGTACATGCGTACTGCCGCGTTAGCAGGATGCCTAGCCTTATCAGGTTTGGCGGTTCTCTCTTTGGCAAACGCGCGAGACATTGAAATAGCCGAAGATCCAGTTGAACCGTCTCCAGCCGGCCCGGGGCAACACTTAGCCGTAATCGTCCCAGTTTATCGAGGCGACCTTTCTAGAGCGGTGTCCTCCCTGGAGAGATGGCCGTCCTCGTGCTCGCCCTTGACCGAGCGCAACGCCGACCTCGTCTTGTACTACGCGGAGGGGGAGGAGGATGCTCCTGTGGTGACTCCTGCCGTGGACATTATCCGCGAGACTGCAGGCCGTTGTTTTGCGCAAACACGCCTTGTGTACGCTCACCTCAGTGAAGAGGTGGGAAAATGCCATTGCAGCATAATATTGATAGCAGCGTCTGGACAGCAGTGTTGGTACCTCTGTCGATGTGATAAGTTCAGTAGCTGAACTTGGAGCACAGCAGTAGTCCGCCCATATGCTTGTGCGTTTTTTGTATTGGACCGTTTAGTTTTACACGTCGCGACTTCCATCACACCCACCAGCGTTTATCGTACTGCCATCGCCCATAGCTCCACGCCATCTATCTAAATACGCTGTAGTCATTTGGATATGCATGCGTTTCTTTCAAGAACATTTTCTGGCCGAGCGTGTGAAGGCTAGCGCCGCAATTTATCACTTCTGCATCAGGCGTGTTGAAAGCTACCTCAAGCAACCTTTCGGCAGAGGGCAAATTGAAGATCAACCTCCGGGTCCATCCTACAGGTTTCATCCCTGGGAGTTTGCCCTGTTCCACTCTGGTAGGACTGCACTCCGGTCGAGGGAACAAACTACTCAAAATCGTCTGTAGTATGTATCGTAGATTGTACCCAAAGCAAGACTGCAGTACTAAATCCCGTTCAATGCAGCACCCACCGACCAGCCGTAACTCGAAGGTGTGTTCGTGTGACTACAGATCATGGTCACCCCATCATCGCCTGCTAGTAGGCCGTGCCTCGGTTTGTGAACCAAAAATAAGCGTACATTCATTCGTAGCAGGGTCAATTGCATGAATCAGTACAGGTCAAGTCAGCGCATGTATGTGTGGTGAGAATAACATGTGTCGTGCCTACAGCAGTACATACAGCAGTAGTACGTGGCATGTGTTGCATGTTTTGATAATTCGGGAGTCAAGAATTTCAAGCTGACATGTTTTTTTGCGTTCACGGATATACAACTAAGAAGCATGAGATTGTGCTCGGTCACGAACGCTACTCTATATCCTGTATACTACCTTTGAAGATAATATATATGCAACGTTGATATTGCAGTAAGCCGCGAGCAATTGGCTAAGTATAGGAATTATGAACTGCTGGCGCGTTGTACTGCCCTGCTTCTACAGTAGTCGTTTTGATTCCCGTTCTCACACGATTTCATGGCTATATCCTAGGCTGTGGTGGTAGGATACAGACTGCTCCGACCGTTCTGGAGTGGAAGGAAAGAGCAAAGAGAACACGGAAAAAAAAAAAAACAGGACGTGTTCTGTTTTTACGAAACTATTCGCAGCGTCTTGCTCAGTCCCTCGCCGGGTCAACTTAGGTATTAACGTAGATGCGGAAATACAAGGTACCAACAGCGTAGTAGTCGTATCGACTTCAATGTTGATGACATCTCCGTACAGCATCACCATATCGAATGACGGAGATCCTTCGGGGGCTCTGCCGCATCCCCGAATGGGAGTATCATTTATTTATTCTCGAGCTACTTCGAACCAATAATAAATATGTTCGGCGGGCACGTTGTTCTTTTTCTTCATCCCATTTACTGTCTTCGCCTTTTCTCTCCGTCCTAGGGGTACGTAGCTCAGCTCCGGGGTCATATGATGGGCTCTCTTCCCTCCCTCCCCACCACGACTCGTGTCTTGCATTTTCATCGTGGCGAGCAGACAGCTGCTGCTGCAGTCCTTTCTTCCGTCGTGGACTCACGGCGAACTGCAAGCAATTCAAGATGGCGATCGTTGATACTTGTGTGGTAGTTTGTGGTTCGATTGCTCGTTTTCACTGCTTGTCCGCGAGTCGTCACTCTGACAGCACCCCAGACAGCAGGCGTGTTCCTCGCCGTGTTCACGAGTACCGTGCGTTTCGTACCGTGCAGGCCGCACTCCTGATTAATCGCTGTAGTCAGTAGTCACGAGTTGGTTAGTTGTGGGAACAGGGGAAATTCTACCATGCTGTAGTTGAGAGGATATCCTTGTACCCGCCGCCATGTTGTAAATAGTTCAGTTTGCACATTGCTTTCATCTTGTTTGCACCTTCTTCGTCTCGTGTATTTTTAGGCAGCCCAGATACGTTTTTTTGACGTGCTTTCGGATCTTCACGAGGCTCCAGCTCCTTTGTGTGAGAACAACAACAACAGCAACAACAATATATAACGCCTGTGAAATCGCTCGACACACGTGGGAATAACCTTCTTAGAACTGCAGTCCTGTTGTGGGGTCCACTCAAATTCTGGGTAGTTTGCCCCCCAAACGAGGCTGCAGTCCTAAACAGGTTAGCGAGTGTAGCAGTTTGCGGAGTAGTGCCGGTTGCCGCCACAAGTAGTGCCAATATTTTGTTGGCTGGTGCATACCGGTACACTATTGAGTTACCATCACTGCCTGTACCAGACGGAGCCCAAATCAGAAAAGGTGAAATAATTATGTACCACAATTTTTTAAAGAGAGCGAAAAAAAAAGCGGGACAGGCGGGTGTATTCGATGACGTCGGCAGCCCAACTTTCATTTTCATAAACGTCAGCTGTCGTCTGCCGTCTGGCTTTAATCTATAGACCAACTACTATGGGAAATTATTTCTGAGCTCTCGGAACTGGGGTTTTAGGTCGAATATACGCGTTTTACTCGGCGGGAAAGCGCAAAACACCGATAGACTCCTCAAAATGCTCCCCGTAGTTTTTTGCGAGTTCTCATGAACAATTTCCCGTTTCTCCAGAGTCCTAATTTGAGTTTTGGAGCTGCCAATCACTTTTCTCTGGAGGGTCAGAAATAAGGCTGTTGGTCAGAACTGGGGCCGGAAATAGTGGATCTTCGAGGATTTTTGTTGAAAAATCACGACGTCCTCAGAACTGGATATATGGACTAATAGTCCTACGACGACTCTGGAAAAACGGAAAAGTGCTCGAGAAAGCTCTCGGAAAACTAAGGGGAGCATCCTGAAGAGTCTACCGGTGTTTTTGACAGTCCCGTTGAGAAAATCGCGGGTTTTCGGGAAGAAAGCCAGTTTTGAGACCCCTTCAAAAATTTCCCATGATAGTTGGTGATACGTATATTATGTTGTTTTCACGTTTCGTTTCTGTAGATATCGGAGAGATCAAGGATCCGCGGGTTGTCTCGTCGCGAGAAGCATAGGTCCCTTGCGTCCGCGATATGGCCTCTACCACCATGCACAGATACCGGAGTCCCCGGTGGCTTGGTAGGTGGTCCGCGTGCGTATCAAAATCAATTTCATGGGTTCGAGTCTCACCGAGTGCATGCTCGTAAGGACGTTTCTTGAATAAAAGAGAGATTAGCGGAAAGCGCGAGAGCGTGAGATACATCACTCGATGAAAATCGACGAGCAGTGGGAATACTGAACCCTGCGCGAGATAAATAATAAAAGCACGCACCGACGGGGAGATGGAACGACGCTTGTGACCACGGCTTGTCCAGCAGATCGCTAAGGGTAAGAGCTCATGCGAATTCGCTGGTAGGGTCGATCTAGGCGAGGAGTGCCTACGTATGAGTTTTTTTCAGTATGTTACCGAAATTCCGGTATTATTCCGTTTGTTGTTCGGGAAAATACGAAAAACTCTAAGCCCGAATCCGGACGTCTGACGACTTGACGTTCTAAAGATTTTTCAGGAAATTTTACGTAGGTGCAGGACTTTTAAAAGATCGTCGCTCGAGCTGTGCCATCACTCGCGAGCGCACAGGGCCGACAAGAGTCGTTCCTAAAGTCATTCGCTAGTAATGGCCGAACGCAGAAGGCGCAATAGCTTTCTGGGCGTGACCGAATTCACAAGGTGACCGCACCGAGGTGGCCGACCGACTGAGCTCGGTGAGGGCAATAATAGCTGAGACTTTGTCGCGTTGAGCGTTGTAGTGTGACGAGTTGGTGATGGATTTTCCTCCCCAAGGCACCGACACCTGCCTACGAGTCAGGCTAATGGCAGTGGGACCACGGCACGGTCGCACCTGCTGTAGTGACGGTTCTGTGCCGGGTGGACGATTATTTTTCGAGCCAAGTCACGTACACTAATATTCAACCCTCGTATAATTTGATGAAATGCCGAAATTTCAGGAAAAAACGAAATATAATACGTGTCGTTAAGATCGATCCTTCTAAAATATCTGGAAAAGGGAAGTGATGGTAAAAAAATAAAACAGAATTCAAAACATTTTCCTTCTTGTTCGATATATAATCGTATATATACCGCTGAAAATATAGATATATGTACAATATTGTTGGTCCTTTGCTCTCAGCGCTCCTCAGAGTTTCTTGACGGATTTTTTGCGTTGTTCTGGCCAGCGCGAGATGCGGTTCACATTACGGAACGAAACCGCCTCATCATGATCCTCTACCCCGACTGTGTCGGGGGCGGCCTCGGGCGTGCTTCGCCGTGCCCTGACTGCCGACCGGCCGGGTGTGAGTTGGAACAGTTGAGTGTTCGATACTCGGTTTATATCAGTCTCATGGCTGAAGACTTTGGTTGACGGCCTGCCTTTGCCCCGTCAGGCCTGCGCTTGGCCCGTCAAACCCTTGTCTATAACATAATAGTTCTCACCATTGGGATGTCGTTGACAGCCGTCCCCGGATGTGCTCTGCTCGTTTCTTACAGAAAGGTTTTTTACAAAACGTCAGCTTTGAGTTGGACTAGTTGAGTGGGTCATACTAGACTTATCACAGTCTCGTGGCCAAAGATTGTGTGTGGTTGACCTCCTACCTTTGCCCCGTCAGGCCATCATATGGCCCGTCAAGTCTTCGTTAAAATATAATAGTTTTTAGCATTGGGATGTCCTTGGCGGCTGCCCGTCAAGGGGCAAATGTGCCGTCAACTGACATTTATGCTCTCTCGTAACGATAAAAATATTATGTTTGCGATGGCAGCACCCAGATTGGACCTCTTCTCATCCTCCGCGGCGTTTGACAGCTCATGGTGGTAAGAGTGTGGGGAGCATGGGCTGGGGTGACGTACGTCATGCTACGCCGTTGCTTGTGCGTTGAGGGTTGGGCGTTCCAGAAACGAGTGTCGAAGTTCCGATTCGTGTGAAAGCACGAGGTTTGGGCACAACCGTTGAGATTCGTAGGGTTGGGCGTTCCTGAAACGAGTGTCGAAATTCCGATCCGTGTGCAAACGTTTTGGGCACAACTCTGTTGAGATTCGTAGGCTATATCACAGCGTCGCGAGTCTAATCGGTGGCTGTGCACGACGGGCGACCAGACTCCGTAAGGCAGAGAAGACGGAGTCTTTGGTGTCGACTGAATCGGATGAGTCTACGCCGCGGCAGGTGCTGTACGGTGGTGGAGGTACAAACGGTGTCTACGAAAACAATTCCGTACACACAACACTGGCAGACAGTTTCACATCCATCGTGGAGTTTTGTTTGTGTTGTGAGGGCGTTTGGTATTCTTATGTAACTACCAAGACAAGAAGAAGCTATGAAGGAGTACATGTGTGCATGTGTGTGCGCGTCACGCTCACCCTGCAACATGTTTCGTTGCTGACCCTCGAGAGTATGATGATGTCATTCCTCGTCGTGCGTACAGCCGTAGAGACGAACGGAGTAAGCACTCGGTGAGGCTTGAACCCACAACTTGACTATAGTAGGGACGAGATTCGATCAGCACTAAGGCTCATTCTTATCGGAAAGTTTTTTTTCCAGGATTTATAAAGTTACACTTCCAGTCGTCGTTTTAGTTTTCTTCCCATGTTTGATCGTCGCCCTTCTTCGCCCCCCCCCTTCCGATTGATATCGGTAGTCACGATTCAGACATAGCACGCTCTCTTCACCCTTCCCCACTTCCGTTCGTGCCTCTTTTTACGCGAAAAATCTTAAACTCTTTCTTCCCTCGTCGAGTCGCGTCGAGGTGCACCTACCCACGCCGCGTGCTCTCAGAAGTGCTTTCTATCTATTTTGGCAGACATCTTCACAATCTCACCAGGAGAGCAAGAAAACGTGCTCTTCGGACGGACTCCAATTTCCTTTTTCTCGGCCTTCAATACAGGTTGATGGGGGGCGTGCGAGTTTTGGTCATTTCACATGGAGGGGGGAGGTTGGCGGCACACCCTTCATCAAAATGTATGTAGAATATTACCGCCGCAGGACTGGAAATCCGAGTGCTCTCCGCGCTTCGAGACGCCTTCTTGACGCGAGATAGGAGCTCATTCTGCTACTGAGCCCGCCTGTCTCCGCCTCACCCGGCAAGGCGGGGGCCTGCCCCGTGGCGTGCTCTAGGGCTCGTGTAGCCGGCGTAAATTCACATGTAAGACGAAAAAACGTCGGTACATGTCATGCTCTCTATATATACCAATAAAATCGATCATCCGAAGTCGTTGTAATACGAGCACATTTCGATTGTACATACGTACGATAGCCGATACCTGGTACTTATACTGAAGTATATACATATACCAGGTATATTTTTGTTTATTTTTTTTTGTTTCTTTTCTCTTTCGAATTGTCTTTGTTTTTGTTTTTTGTTTTTTCTCTTTGTTTCGTTTTTGTTTCTCTAGGTCATGGAATGTGTGTGTCGTGCCTGTCGTACGCAGTATGATGACATGGCATTGCATTACATACGTGGCAACGTAGTATCTCCGTGGCGTAGCTTTGTGACCACAGAACTTGTATCTCTCTAGGTTTGAAGAATCGGCATGCACACTGGTTGTGCTGGATGTCGACGCGTAGAAAGAACGGTTTAATGTCAAGAAAACAACAGCAACAACTTGATAACGTATGGCATCTACCAGGTACCTGGTACCATGGTATATGTGTATCTGTGTCCTGCAACACAAAATAACATATAAATACGTCCTGAACCTATTAATAGGTTTTGTGCTGAACGTTGATACAATACCTGGTACGTACAGAATATATATGCCGTACAAGGGGGCAAGGGGGGGTCCTACACCTGGTATATTTTATATTATCTGTTACCTGGTGTGTAATTATGAACTGCGTCAGCTGTGAGTTCGACTGATGATATATATGATATCACAATATATTATATACTAGGGTCGATCATTATGACACTTACCATTATACGATATTTCGTTGTTTTCGTGAATTTCGGAATTTTACAAAATTCAGCGAGGGTTGAATCTTGTCGAGTACGTGCGTCAGTTGGCCGGCGAAATAGTCGTCGACCTGGCACATAACTACCACTACAGCAGCAGCTGCGCTCGCGGAACCCATCTGCCCATCTGTGCGGTGGTCCACCCGTCATCGGCCTGACTCGTGGGCGGTGTCGGTCACGCTACATCGCCCAACGCGACGAAGTCACAGCTATTGCCTTCAGCGAGCTCAGTCGGTCGGCCACCTCGGTGCGGTGATCTTGCGAAGTCGGCCACGAGAGTCCAGACAGCGGTTGAGCCCTGGCCACGACTAGCCAATGACTTTAGGAGCGACCCTTTGTCAGCCTTGAGCGTTCGCGAGTGGTGGCCCAGCTCGAGAGGTGGGGCTGCCCGATCCTCTACACGCTTGTACCTAAATTTCCTGAAAAACCTTGAAAACTTGAAGACGGCATTTATTTGTCGGGGTCGGAGTTTTTCGGCTTTTTCCGTAAAAAAATCGGGAAAATACTGGAATTTCGGGAAATACTGAACACCCCGAAAAACACTCCGACTCTTAGCTCACTTGTTTGAAATCTTGCCTGTGGTCACAAAACAGGCTGTAACAGAATGCATCTCGATGGCATTGTAAAACAAACTAATACGAAATAGTGCGCACTGCAATATCATACCAGTCCGCAACACAACTGTCACTGGGCTGTGGTGTGTTGCTTATGTCCTGCACATTAAACCGTTCTTTCTACCCGTCGACACCCAGCACGACAACCAGTCAGTGTCCGTGCCGATTCTTCAATCCTCGTAGATAGTTACAAGTTACGTGGTCCTACGCCACAGGTATACTGAATTGTTATGCAGTAAGCAGAGTAGACAATACAATGTCATGGCATCATACTCGATACCACAGGCACGACATACACATTGTATGATAGATGTAACACAAGACTAAAAAACAAACGACAAAAAAGACAAAAAATACATACAGAGAGCAAAGAAACGAAAATCGAAGAAGGAAGGAAAAGGAAAAAAAAAAGAAAACTGCAGCAATGCAGTTGTATGTCGTGCCTCCTCGCAGGAGATGCACCCGCCACTTCAAAAGAACGAGCTAAGGAAATAGCAACAACACTACGTAGATAGAGTCCTTATACTATACATTGAACATTTTAGAACTCATACAGAGCAAGACCAAGAACCAAGGGAAATACCTGGCAAACCGAAGCACAAAGCACCCTCCAGGCAGCCGCAGCAGTTTGTGGTACGAGTAGCATAGATAGCCAGGTTCTCCCTAGAGACGGTCTGGTACCTTGCTACCATGTCTACGGTCTGCGCCCTGCGTTAGTTAGTCAACTGTGCCCCGCCCCGGACAAGATGCGTCAGGCAACACGAAAATATGTCTTAATATTACTAGTAAGAACGAAGAACAAACTCGCCCAAACAAAACAAGGCAGTATCATAATGATTTTAGAGCCGATGATAGACAATTTAAATGTTACACTTTAACGGCACTTGATCGACGTCGGCGTTGGATCTTCATGAACATTCCATTTTTTTTAATTTTCGATTTTTCACTAAAAACAACGGCTAAAATAATGTCTTTGGGAATTTTCGTGTGTCGGCGCCGACCACTTTGGCTTCCCATTTTATATATTTATTTGGGATTCTTCTCCTTTTCTTTTTCTTTTTCTTGTTCTTTTTCGGTTTGGTTTCTTCGTTGCTTCTCTTTCTTTATGGTGTATTTTGGTTGCTGGCGTGTGTGTATGTTGTGTCGGCCGCACCTAGTGCGAAGGCATGGTATTACGTAGGCTATTTGTGCATTACGGTGTGTTATCTCTGTGTCGTAGTCTGTGACCACAGAGCTCGTATCTTTCTAGGGTGAAGAATCAGCACGGACACTGGGCTTGCTGGATGTCGACGAGTAGAAGAACGGTTTAATGTGAAGAACACACACACACACACTTTGGGACCCAACGCCTTATCTCCACGAATGTTGACCCGATTTTTTTTTATTAAGTTTTTCGAGGACTGCACGATGACCGCGATCACTTGTGATCAGACAGAAAATCTTTGGGAAAGAAAAAATCCTTCCAAAATCACGAAGAACTGCCAATATCGGGTACGTAGTTCTTCTCCAAAATTTTCGTTCTGCGTTTCACGAATATCCTGTAAAAAGGTAGGCTCGTCATCCCCCACACCACACGAATCATTTGGCAAGGACAAGAAATAAATACATGTATAAAGTAATGAAATGAAAATCGAGGAGGATCAAGCGTTATACCATCCCGTATCACTTGCAACCAACTAACACGACACGAGGAACATGTGCATGATGATATTATATACGTAGACTTGAAAAAAACAAAGAATAATACAAACACGAAGCGTGAAGAGAAATAAGAAATATAGAAAAATAACTAAAGTAAAGGAAAAACAAGAGGAATAGAAACGAAGAAGCGCTCATGGCGCAGCCGAGTCCCGAGGACAAGGTTGGTTGCTGTTTGCTGGTACGATCAGTCCTATTATATGGCCGGCCGATGGGTCAATAAAATACCGTTACAAGAAAAGGGTCGTAGAGATAAAGAGCTGGCACCAAAGAAAAAACGAACAGTCCCATGCCCAGTTCCATGTCCAGTTGGTGGGTCAAGAAGCAAGAGAACACAGCCGACACAAAGAGGACAGAGACAGACGTACCAAGGGGCGGGGTCATAAAAAATACCTGAAAAACGTATCGTGTGTCGGCGGGTAGACATAACGGCTTAATGTGAAGAACGCACACATATTGTATGTATGTGTGTGTTCTTGGCAATAAACCGTTTTTTCTACCCGTCGACATCCAGCGCATCCAGTGTCCGTGCCGATTCATCAATCCTAGATACAAGTTATGTGGTCACAAAACTACGCCACAAAGATGCTACGCAGTACGTTCAATAAGCATAGCTAGCAGTGGACAATGCAATGCCATGTCATCATACTGGATACGACAGGCACGATATACACATTCTATGAAATAGAGAGTCGAAAGAAAACAAGGAAAAAAAACAAAAACAAAGAAGACAAAGCGAAAGAGAAAAAAAATAATGAATATTATTATAATAGAATAATCAAACTGTCGTACCCCGCCGCAGGGGTTTCTGCAGACACTTGAAAACAACGAGCTGGAAAAAGAAAAGAAAAATAAGGAAACACCACTACTTGTAAACAGAGTAAGACTACTGCAAGCACCAAAAGGCAAGATAACAGGCAAACCAAACAAAGCACAAAGCACCCTCCAGGTAGCGGCAGCAATTTGTGGTACGAGTAGCATAACCAGGTTCTCCCTGCTAGAACGCCTGGTACCTTGCTACCCTCTCTGCCGTCTCCGTCCTGCGCTCGTCAACTATCCCTCGCCCCTTAGCGTCAGGCAATACGAAACAAGCAAAGAAGGCTTGTCATCCACCCACGCCACACGACTCCTTTAATTAGGCTTCAATACAAGAAAGGAAGAAAAAAATATGAAAGGAAAAAACGCGAAAGAAAATGGAAGACAAAGGAAGACCACGTTCGCTGCACCAGTTGGTGGCAATGTTCTACTTCCTTGTCGGTCTGGTGCTTTGTTACCCTTTCTGCCGTCTCCTTCCTATTTTCGTCCACCGCAGTGTCTCTTCTACTCCTGCAGTTCCCCCCCCTCCCCGCGCGTTCACTAGGTCGGGTTCACTCCTCCTGTTGCCCCCCCCCCCCCAATTCCCTTGAAAACTAACCACGCCGGATGCGCGGCGCTACTCAGCTCGGCCTCATCCTCGTGCCACCTCACCCACCATCAACCGTTCGGCTGCTTCAAGGATCCCCCGGTACCACTTCCCCATATTTTTTGCTGCAGTGGACCACAGCAGTGCGGCCTCAGCTCCAAACACCAAGGGGGCAAGTCCCGTTGACCCTTCGGCGGCTCGGAACTCCCTAAGGTCTTCCACTATTCATCTATGCCAAGCCTTAAACTGCTGTCCGCGAGGTCTCGGGTTCTCCCGATTAGTCATCGTCCCGAACATTGCCCGACTGGGTAGTCGCTCCTTGCTATCCAAAGGGCGGAACATCCCGCGGATTTCATTATATGTACCACCAAACACACTACTCTGTTGGCGACACAACAAACCCGACAGCTTGCCACCACGACTGCTGTGGAGTTCCTGTACTCCTATACGTCCTTCTGTGGTAGTATTAATATTAATAGTACAAACCTTTGACTAATGGCACGACCGTGTCGACAGCTTCTTTGGCAAGGGGTGTATCTGCATGCGTCATACTTCTGAATCTCCCAGATGCCGTAGTAACCCTCTTGCGATGTTCATACCCGTATGTATGTGGTATGGGGTTGTGTCGTTTCTTCTTTTTACTCGTAGCTCGTTGTGGATACAGGATAAGAATGCTGCTGTCGGACACACATTTTTTTTTTTTTACTCTCTTTAGTGCGCATTTTTCAAGTGTCTTGCCACATCCTCTGCCGGGAGGCACGACAGTTTTTTTTTGTTTTCTTATTTCCTTTCTCTCTTCTGTTTTTTTTGTTTCGGTTTTGTTTAGTTTTTTTTTTTTTTCGTTTTCTCTCTTTCATAGAATATGTCCGTGCCTGTCATATCCAGTATATGGCATGGCATTGCGTTGTCGGCCGCTCCCGTTTGGGACACTGGGTGTGCGCAGCAGCCGCGACTGCGCCGGGTGCCGGGGTGGATTTACTGGGCAGTTCTTCTGCTGTTGCTGCTGTTGTTGTTGGTATCGCCTGCCTCGAGGTGCTTTTTTCATGTGCACGATGAAAATCAGTAGTATATTTCCATTCCACGGCAACACATAAATGCTATTTCATGGAGAATTTGATGGAAAGTGCAGACTGAAAAGTTCGGGCACGATTAACTGCCTATCAAGTAAAAAAATAGGTTCGTTCGGCTCTCAGGCAAGGGGCTCCTATCACGACGTTGGTCAAAAGAAGCAAACCCTCGTGATATTTCAGCGACGCCCGGCCCCCGTTAGACACATTGCCCAAAACTCATACTACCGGTAAGATACACAGCTATTTTGTTTGAATCAATCCGATATACCTGGTATCGATTCCACCGCCACGTTACTAATGGTAGCATGCGTATGGCAGACTTCGATAGTGTACTGTTGTGCTGATGCCCGCCTCTGCGGCTCCACAGATATGTGGCAAGGGATAACCGCAGAGTATTATTTGCAGCATATTTAGTGAATATATCCATCACCCGATATATATGCTCGTTTACGTACTGCTGTAGTTCGTCTGATGCCAAAAAAAACGACTCTTTAATCAAGTGATTTCTGATGCCAAATTTACCATACGAGATAAACTGTGTGACGCAATCACACCTTGGATAACGTAACACTTAACGTTAAATGTTTATGTTAGACGTCAGCGAAAAAATACCGTAACATTTCGTAACTACGCTAACTACTTTCGGGATTTTATGACAAAATGGTGTTATTACGGGGGTCCGTAGTTAACGGGACCAAATTTTGTTAGTAAAAATAGGCAAATATATAGGTTTTTATGTGTACCGTAGGTCCTAATAACTATGGACCCCCCCCCCGTAGTAGTGTGTTATGATATTGGCGGGCGATCCCGTAACATTACGCTCGTATGTTGGATTGTTACCCTCATCCCGTACTGACCGCAGTATCTGTTACGGTGTAAGGGTATGCAGCCCATAGCGAGTAACAACATGTTAGCGTGTCAGCGGAAATTCCTTGCGACTATCGTAGTACACGTTGGAGGGATGACGCACATGGTCAATTAAACGTGAACATTTTGTTACCGTATTAGCGACATCAGCCCGTAGTGAGTAAGGTCACGTTAATGTGTCAGCGGGAGAGGTTTGAACGCTACCGTAACATCCTTTAGACGGATAACGTACACAGCCAAATAAACGCGTACATAACACTATGTTAGTGTGTTAGTGAAATTCCTAGTGGCTATCGAAACACACGTTAGAGGGATGACGTATGTCGTCAATACTACATTTTTAGCATTATGTTACTGTATCAGCCGCAGCGGCAGTCCTTATCGAGCGACGTGAGGGTATCAATGGACGTCTTGCTACCATAATAACATAAGTCAAACGGATAACGTATATGATTGATAAAACTAACTTTAGGTTAATGTGATAGCTCGTAAGGGGATAACACGTACACCGGGTGTGGCGACGCTCGACCTCGCCATGAGGCGAGGGAGCAAAAGAAGAGATGGTGTTGTTCTTGTAATTGTAGTTGAGTTGTAAGGTCAAGGGGGCTCTCATGCCTCTTCCCCGTGACCCTATGTAGAAAACCATCCAAGTATATTTTTATGCAACCCATTCGGGAAAGCACAAAACCCACCCCATATGCCCCTTGGACAATTTGCAGCTACATAAATCACACCAATCAGCCAATCAGAATACATCAGACATTTGCGCGACTGTGAACAACTGCTATGTTCTTACAGCCTCCCCATTCGCGGCACACTGTCATGGTCATAGTGTCAATGCCGCACTACTGTAGGTCTACAATCGTCCTATACATAGGTGCTGTCGTCGTGGCACTACAAGTGGTTAGTATAGTGCCACCAATTCAAACAAAGAAATCCCAAAATCCATAAAACAGCTGCCTCCCTGCTAAGCAATTACCAAACTCATCCACAATCCAAAAACTCAAATTCTATGCAAATTTTCAAACCATACTGTTTATTCGTATATAAGCATCAACAATCTCCCAAACACTGAACTGCCGAAACTACTGACCTCTGTCCGCGATATTCAAACGGTCATCGGTTCAAAAACTACTACAGACACACAATCAAACACTCAACTGCCGTAACTGCAGACGCCTGTCCGCGATATTCAAACGGTCATCAGTTGAAAACCTACTACAAACGCACAACCGCCTCCCGGCTGTGTACACATCGCCCTTCGATTTCCAAAAACTCACTAAAATCCAATATATCCTACTCCTCAAGGTAAGTATATTATCTAAAATTCAAAATATCTTACTCCTCGCGGTCAGTAAAATACCGCCCGCATCTCTCGACGGTCGAAAAGCTATGTCTTTATTGTGAACCAACCATTTTTTATATATTTTGAAATACGTCAGCTGTGAGTTCGACTGATTAAATAGTTGATACTCAACTTTGCAAGCTGCGTAATACGCCTCGTCTATATTCCATTTTTACCTAATTTTACAATTATTGTGATAAACCGAGCGCGCGCATTCTACATGTGATTGCTTGTCAAAGATATAGGCCAGTGGCTCCCCTGGATGCTTAAAATACTCATTGCATACCACCGAAAAAAATAAACAGTAATAAGCAATGCATAGGTACGCGCACGGGCGTAGTACCATACTCATAGCTCCCCCCTACGTACGTGACCGTACATTATGCAGAGACATCAACAACAGTATTACCCAAACACTTCATAACGGGGGGGTAGGGTTACAAAACAATCAAGTTGCTTCCAACTAGATCGGCCAACTACAAATCACCCGGCTTCCAATTTCAAAATCCGATAACCAGTGAACAAAACAAATTCGTGGGTCTCGACTCCAAGTAACATACACACGTACGTGCATCATCTCCCCACCCTTGCTACCAATCTGAGACGGATGCCTTCGCCACGACCTTCGTTCTCCAATCTGATCTCCGGCCGCGGCTCAGGTCATCTTGTCCGCCTGGGTAATAGCAGTGTCGCTCCCGAAGGATTGAACCTAACGAAAGCATTGGGCAGATACAGTAGGGATACGTGAGAGCACCATACAGCAGTCGTTTTTGCTGATCCAGCAAAACAATATCAAGATATCTGGCGATTTATATATCAAGATATCACAGGCGATTTTCGAGTATATCATGCTACAGCTAGTAAGTAGTAGTATGTAAAACATTACTATACAATATGTAGTATATGTTCGTAGGGACTTTTTCTTGCATAAAAAATTGATAAGCGGAAAGCGCGAGAGCGTGAGTTAGCTACATTCGATGAAAATCGACGAGCAGTGGGAATGCTGAACCCTATATGCGCGACAAAAAATAAAGGCAAGTACCGGGGGGGAGAAGGGACGACACCTGTGACCACGGCTTGTCCAGAAGATCGTCGAGGGTAAAACCTCCTACGAGTGGGCTGGAAAGTAGAAGTGATGATGTATATATATATACTGCTGCTGTCCTTCTACCCTACTTGAAATGCCAGCTCTTTCTTACAGTTTATACGCACTCCAAAACCAGTATAAAAAAACATGAGAAATACACCAGGTACGTCGTACGGAATTTCCGCTGGAAAAATCTACGCGCATTCCATCCAGAGACAGTGCGTACGTATAATATATCAGGTTCATCCATTGGTAGATTGAGCACCAAAACGTTTTGACCTAAACGATGAAATTTGTGACGTTTACGCAAAGAGGGATGCTAATTCACAATGATCCATTTACCGATCACAATATTAATTTCAGGAAAAGCCAAAAACAACTCAAACAAAATCAAGGTTTACAACCTGATAGCGTCCCCTGTGGCTTGGTAGGTGGTCAGCGTGTCTATCAAGGTCAATTTGGTGGGTTCCAAGTCTCACCGAGAGTGCATGCTCGTAGGGACTTTTTCTTGCATAAAAAATTGATTAGCGGAAAGCGCGAGAGCGTGAGTTAGCTACATTCGATGCAAATCGACGAGCAGTGGGAATGCTGAACCCTCTGCGCGACAACAAATAAAGGCACGTACCGGGGGGGAGAAGGGACGACACCTGTGACCACGGCTTGTCGAGAAGATCGTCGAGGGTAAAACCTCCTACGAGTGGGCTGGAAAGTAGAAGTGATGATGTATATATATATACTGCTGCTGTCCTTCTACCCTACTTGAAATGCCAGCTCTTTCTTACAGTTTATACGCACTCCAAAACCAGTATAAAAAAACATGAGAAATACACCAGGTACGTCGTACGGAATTTCCGCTGGAAAAATCTACGCGCATTCCATCCAGAGACAGTGCGTACGTATAATATATCAGGTTCATCCATTGGTAGATTGAGCACCAAAACGTTTTGACCTAAACGATGAAATTTGTGACGTTTACGCAAAGAGGGATGCTAATTCACAATGATCCATTTACCGATCACAATATTAATTTCAGGAAAAGCCAAAAACAACTCAAACAAAATCAAGGTTTACAACCTGATAGCGTCCCCTGTGGCTTGGTAGGTGGTCAGCGTGTCTATCAAGGTCAATTTGGTGGGTTCCAAGTCTCACCGAGAGTGCATGCTCGTAGGGACTTTTTCTTGCATAAAAAATTGATTAGCGGAAAGCGCGAGAGCGTGAGTTAGCTACATTCGATGCAAATCGACGAGCAGTGGGAATGCTGAACCCTCTGCGCGACAACAAATAAAGGCACGTACCGGGGGGGAGAAGGGACGACACCTGTGACCACGGCCTGTCCAGAAGATCGCTGAGGGTAAAACCTCCTACGAATTATGCTGGAAAGTAAAAGTGACGTTTAAAAAAAATAATATTTTATATATATATACCAGCCTAGTGATAACTAGTACGTACGCCAACCGTGATGCTGAACACGCAAATTAATTCCCCATCAATTGGCCAATAGCCAACACCAATTTCAGCTTCCAGTCTACCAGACAGAACAACTTCTTGTACCTGGTGCAATCAATGCAGTAGAGTCTACCAGGGCAGGGTATTCGTGAAACCAAAAATGACTAGAGTTGCTCGTATACCATTCATTCAATCACAAACGAAACTACGCCAGCTGCTGGAAAATTCCTTCCTGTATGTACTTCTCTTCCTCGTTCACCATCCGCTCCTCCTGTTTCCTATCGTAGAGCATTATTGACCACTTACTCTGAGGCTGGGTGCTGCAAGATGACAAAACCGCGGATTTTTCGCTCGACGGAATCGCAATCAAGGATGCTGCGCTTGATGGTGGGGCGTTGCTCTCCTGGGCTTATGCTCATCTCCCATCTGCTCCAACTTCTACTTGTTGTGCGTAACTAACGTCGGCCGTGTCTCCCTGGATGACATGTTGCTGCTGCTGCTGCTGGTGATAATCTCGTTGTTGGTAGTATCACTGCGGTTGCTGGTGGTATTTATTGTAGATATCCGGGTGTACTTGATGCTGTCGTTGTTGTCCTTGGGAATTAGAATAGTGCTGCTGCTTGCTGCCGCTGCTGCTGCCGGTGATGATGCTGATGGTAACGTTGCTCCTCCTGCTTGCTAGTACTGCTGCAGCTGTTGCTGCTGCTTGTGGCGGTGGTGGCTGTCGTGCTAACCTTGGGGTTCTGCCATCATTCTTCGGCAGTCCAATACCCTACCTTACCGGCGGCCTTTTGCTCGTCGGCCAGCCCATCGCATCTATTGTCACCATATAATCAATTTTGCCCAAACTCTCACCATGTCTCCCTCAGCACGGTGTCCAAGCAGCGGTCCATCCCTGCGTTCACCCTCTCGCACGAGCCATCCTGACTTAAAAGTCTCGATAGCGTAAGGGGATAACACGTACACCGGGT
Source organism: Macrocystis pyrifera (assembly GCA_031763025.1). Classification (NCBI taxonomy): domain Eukaryota; class Phaeophyceae; order Laminariales; family Laminariaceae; genus Macrocystis; species Macrocystis pyrifera. The sequence goes on from JASSKH010000021.1 coordinate 10,130,973, forward strand.
GTGGCGCCGCTCGACCTCGCCATGAGGCGAGGGAGCAAAAGAAGAGACGGTGTTGTTCTTGTAATTGTAGTTGAGTTGTGAGGTCAAGGGGGCTCTCATTCCTCTCCCCCGTGCTTAGAAAACCATCCAAATATATTTTTATGCAACCCATTCAGGAAAGCACAAAACCCACCGCACATGTATGCCCCTTTTGGACAATTTGCAGCTACATAAATCACACCAATTGTCCAATCAGAATACATCAGACATCTGCGCGACTGTGAGCGACTGCCATGTTCTTATAGCTCGTATGCAATATATGTATTGACAAAAGTTAGCAGATAACGCACACACCCCCATCTAACATCAGCAACATGTTACTACGAACCGTGTTAGCTCGTACGTGCGAGTGTGTGTGTGCAGACTACGTTATAATAGATAGATATTATATAATAGATGGATAACGTAATGGCGGGGTTTCCAGAAAAAATGTTTTTTTTTTTTGCGGGGATTCCTCCTAAATATCCCGGTTTTAAAATATGGAGGGGATATTTTACTGGGGATGCCATGCTATCCTCCTCCCGCGGGGGTATTTTGTAGGTATCCCCTACTGGGATTCGGTGAAATTAGTTAACACGGCTACGTTGTTACTCCCACAAGCCGCTTTACCACTAACACAGGTAACACATCTTAGATCTCGGGAAGCTCCAAAGGGTATCGTAGCAACATTACATTAGAACGACTTCGGCCCCGACGGAAATTCAGTAACAGCGTGTTAGACCCTGATTAACTATTTTGCCAACACGGTGGTAACGGAATGTTACCATCAGAGATTTACTGACGGGAACACCGTTACATAATGTTGCAGAGACCTCCGCATTTAGGCTAACATCCTAACAGAATGCTACGTTTGGGCCGGCCAAGACTGTAACATACGTTGTGTTACGTTATCCGAGCCTAAGACAATCAGATGGCGAGTCCAGACAACGTACTGTTAGCAGGGCTGGGCACTTGCGTTATGTTACGTTAGTGTGCTCTTTGTAACACAATGTATGTGTTGGTAGTTCTGGCGAACATGGTAACGATATGTTAGGGTGTTATGTGTAACACTCCTCCTACGTAAGGGTAACACTTTGTGTGTTTTGTCTAACGTTGCGTCGACAGTAACATTATTTTATCGTGTTAGTAATATGCGGATATCGATTTGGGCATGTTGGTGTGATACCGTACGTGGCCTGACATTGTGTAACTGTTGCAGTGTTAGTTCAAGAACTGATCACGGCTTAACATGATTTTGCTGCACCAGAGCTGGACGAGATCGAGTAGCAACACAACGTTAAGGCGTGTGCAAGTTCGTGGGTTTCCATTAGCACAGTGTCACCGCGTTCCCGTGATCGCTCCTCTAGTGCCAACACGGTGTTAGTTATTAATAGCAGGTTACCTCGCTCATGTGTTAGGTCCCACAACGTAGATAAGTGTTATGCGAGTTACGTTATCCGAGGTGATAATTGCAGCAGTCAGTCCGGTTGCTACATCCTGAGACATAACATCGCGCATCCTCACTCTGATGATACTCCTATTCGATGGTACATACGTCTCCTTCTGTCACCCGGCGCGACGAAATCATCTTGAGTGCGAAATGGACAGGGTCTCTTGTGCCCCCCCCACAATAGCATCTCCACCCTCCTCTGCTCGTGTTCACGGCTGTCTCGAGTTCGCCAAGCCTGGTCATGTTGAATGGCCTACTTTATCAGGTACCAGATGTCGTCCTGGGAACAGCACGCACACCAGGTACCACGTATTTCACCTCATACCAAGTAGCAGATAGAAGGTTCACCAAATAGCACCAACAACCATCTCAGTCAACCATCACCACCACCGCGAACTGAGCATCACCACAGCAGTAGAAACGTGTCGCTGGTTGTTGTAGCGGTGGTGGTGGTGGTGATGGTTGTGGTTGCTCCTTCTGATGTGGTGGTGGTAGTGGGCATTCTATTTCCCGTGTGCCCACTGGAAAACCAGGTAGCACCAGGTATCAGACCGAGATGACCATCCTCACCACCACTACCAGCCGACCAACAGCAACAGCAAAAGCTTGTTGGTGCTGGCGGTGGTGGTAGTGGGGGTTGCTGCTGCTGCTGCTGGTTTTTGTGGTGGTGGTGGCGATGGGCCCACATCATAAGGTCCCTGTTGTTGAAGACTGAACGTTTTCAGATTCTACCTATTAATAGTGCGTACCAGGTAAAAGGTTTCTGCGCTGACGCTCATCGCCTACGCACGAAAGCGATATCTCAAGCCTACCTGAATAACTATAGGTTTCATTGGAACAAATGTCTTCAACACACCCAGGAATGAAAAGCCGACACCCCACCATCGATTTTCGAGTCCAGACAAGGGGGTGTACCTCAGGAAGGTGCACTGCAACCACGTAAAACAACACTTGCAAAATTTGCGCTAAATCGTCCCGAAACCCCTCCCCACTGGTTTGTTTTTCGCTGTTGATCTTTTTGGGAATGTGTTTTGTGGTTTATGATCTAGACGAGAGTGGGAACCTTACGTGTGCTGTTCCTGCCCCACAGTAATGCTAAGTAAAAGTATGATTAATATGGTATTGGTATTAGTTAGTGTAGTGGCATTGAAATCACTTGGGCCGTTACCTTCGCGGTCGCGCAAGGTCGTGGGAAACCATGGTGCTATAAATACGTGGCAATACTGGGCTTGGTGGGCGACAGTTGTAACAGCCTACCAGATACCAAGGAGCGACAACGAGGTAGCACAACATGGTGGCGGAAGTAAGTCTAACTCGGTGTTTAGCGCGGCGGTCGGTGCTGTTCTTCTGCCTGCATCTATATATATGCCCTGTATCACGCACGAAAACACACACCCTTGCTTGGACGAATTTCAGACCCGGTTTCCTCCCAAACACGGGGGACACACACAACGGAATAATGGTGGCTTTGGAAATGGAAATGTTTCGTCGAGACGTTTGCAGAGATGCATCGCTCGGCGTATGCAGTACGCCTTCCCCGCTGTCGAAAAACCCAGCTTTGAAAAGCGTTGGAGGGGGGGTGTTATCTTGTTTGCAGTACGGCATATTGTTCTGAACTACAACTTTGTGAATGACGTACGTTGTTCCGGTTGCAGCGACACGCTGGGTACGCGACATGTGTTCATAATTCGTTAGTTCCACAATTTCAGCCTGAGTTTTATTGTAATTCAAGAATTTACAGCTTGGTATGCATTCGTGCTCAACAAGTACACTACTCTATTTATAGATTATATACTGTAACTTCTAGCTTGTGCTCAACATTGATATCACAATAAGCCGTCAGCCTTTGCCACAATGGAAGGTACTGACTAGACTCTGAACACAGTATCCCTCCCTTCACCTCCGCGCGTGCCCACGTCCTCTACCCTCGACCCACCGCCGTGCCGCGCCCGCATCGCAGGAAGATGTGTACCCCAAGGGCCCCTCCGTCATGTTTTTCAAGATGTTCCTCGATGAGGGTGTCCACGCTCACCTGTCCGAGTACGACGCCCTCGCCATCGTCGAGTGGGACGTGCTCGTCGCCAGCGATCGTTCGTTCGAGGAGCTCCACCACGCCGCTTTCCGCGGAAATGAGGATTTCTGGGTGAAGGGGAGTAATCTCGGGGGCACTAGCTTCCACTCTACCGCCCAGGCATCGGACATGTGGAAGGTGCTCGGCCATATCAACGGCAACGCCATCTATAACAACAACGATCCCGCCTTCGTGGAGTACGTGGACTACACCCGCACTCGCTGGGAATACACCTACCCGTACGATGTCGCGCTTTGGCTGACCATCTCCGACTTCCCGTACAGCTGGCCGCTATGGCAGCGGTACTCCGCCAAGTTCGTCACCACCAATCTGGTTAGTGATTTGGGTTTTGTAATACTACTGTAGTACCGTAAATAACTTGCAAGAGAACATCCCCCCCTAGAAGACACTTCGGAGCCGATTTCTCCACGACCAGGAGAACGCACACAATGAAAATAGCATATATGGGAAAATGTTGTTGAGATTTTTCTATAGACTCCTCGCGCAGCGTTTGCACTCTTACCTTCCCCGTTTTCGAGAAAAATCCGCTAAGAATTCGGCCCCACGCGTGGAGTATTTTTTGTATTGTACGGTGGTTGAATCGGCTACAAATGTTATTCAAGTAGGCACATCATCACGCATGTACATATAATATGCCTGGTGAGTGTTTCTTGAGCGTAACAACCCCTACACGTGAGCCGGAAACCGAACGCCAATTTGGTGAGCCGTTCTCCGTATTGCCCCGGTGCTGTACAGCATGTATGTAGTGTTCACGCCCGAATGCTCCTACGGTTTATAATTTTGTAGTACAGGCCCACGGATGAGAAATTACCTACTGATAGTATAACGTTGAGGTCATATTTTCACGATCTTCGCCGGGATTGTACGGGATTCGGGAATATCCCGTAGTCCCGCGAAAATTGTGAAATCCCGTTCCCGCCCAAACAGTGTAAGGCCATATGCAATATAGCCTTGACGTCACGTAATAGGAACCCGACAAGCACACACCACCGTTCTATGTTGTTGTATACAATGTAAAAATACAACGTAATAGCAAACTACACAATACTACGGAACCTTCGTGCCGTGCTGGTGTGAAATTATGTATGATACGAAAGCCAAAGTGAAAATACGGCCTGAAAAATAGATACTTCTAGTCTCACAACAAAACGATCAGGTCAATAGTCAACTAACCACGTAATACTCATGACGAAATACGTATAACGTTTCGGGAGTGACCGTGGGGTCTGGACCTCGTACGAACACGTTTCATGTATTACAGCAGCACGTGTGACACCGCCGTCCTAGTCGCACATTACTGTCATGCAATTTTGACTCATGTGGTGGCTACCAAATTTCATGCGGGACGTTTTTCTGTTTTTCTCGGACGGTATTAACTGATGTATGTACTTGTATGCTCTTGAACTAGTTTTTGTCCCGGTTCATGGGCACCCAGAAACGAAAATGGTAACCGTCAAATACTTGTTTTCGCTAGGCGGGGGGGGGGGTTTCTAGAACCAAGTGAAAAAAGATGAAGAAATGAAAAAATGAAATAGTGTGTCGTTTTCTTATTTTCACGAACGCCCCTGTCTGGTAGGGCTTTTTTTATCGACTGCAAGATTTGTTTACTTTAAAAAAATGGGGCTTTTTCGCATCCGCTGCTTGTGACTTTTTCTTTTTCATGTTTTTTTCTACTGTACGCGCAGAACATTTTGCCATCCCATGGCAAACACGCTCATATGACGTGTGTGCTACGGTAGGGGTAACTTCTACTTAATATGAGGCTCTTCACATAGGGAGCTCCGAACCTCCCAAAAAAAAAAAATCGAGAAACAAAACGGACGCGGAACATCCGCTGATCACAGATGTTGTTCGAAACACAGTATGGAACAAAAATGGGATCAACGAGATTGGATAGTTACTCAGTTGAGGGGCTCCACCTCGTCGGTCAGGAAGCTGTTCGTTAAAAGTCGTTACCCCGATCGTAGCAGGCGGTATTGCATCATTGTTCGGTTGACACGGAGACCACACACCACGAGGGACCCCGTATCTCATTAAATGAACTCCACGTATATGTATAAGGTTTGTACACAGCAGCAGTACTGTTGCCGGCGCTGTACAAAGCCTAAGCGCAGGCACATGTCCGTACCTCCACGGTACCCATACGAAGAAAAAGTCACAATCGAGCCCCCCACCATCCCGAGCACCTGCCGCCTATCCGCGCGCAGCTCTTTCGTCCCGAAGCGAGCGCCGACGGCACCTAATCCTGCTCGGCGAGCCCAGAGCATTGCGTCGCTGTTAATATGGGCAGGATAATACACAGGCTCACATTAACAGCGGCACAGGTATGCACTATTAATAGCTTCGCCTGCCATAACTCGTCTACAACTCCTCCTGACGATGGCTCAGATCCACCGATATACTCCAAATAGATAAAATAAGTAAGCGTAATAAGCGCTTATGTAATGGCCCAGGACTGCAACCAGTTTAGTCTCTATCCTTAGTGAAATCGGCGCCCGGAATTCTCTTGACAGCCGTATCAAACTCGACTTCATCGTTGTTGGTTCTGAAAACTGCCACGTTTGGGTTGCACAAGATTCCGGGGTTTTTTTTGGCCTTTTGTGGCAAGGGCTTTTTTGAAGCTCAATCAAATCCTGCATAAATAACGTCCCAGGCCAGGAAATCGGGCGGGCTCTTCTCAGAATGAGTCAGACTACACTCAGAGAGGTACCCAAACCAGCCTCGCCTTTCTCGAGCATCGCAGGTACAAGATTCTGGGACGCGCTCTTGTTTCAATGTTCTTTTCACAAAAGTAGCAGTTGATCATTAAGCGGGTGCTGTTTGCTGAAAGGTTCGTTTCCGGCAAGAATACGAAAGTGAGAGACGTAACCGCGACCCTTGTGAAGCGGGAAACGGGTATGGGTACCTCTTAAAGAAAACTCATCTCGTGAAGAGCCAAAGCGAGGTTTGATAGATTTCCATGTAAAACATCTGATCCGAGTACTCCTCCCAGAGTTGAGTGACTCATTCCGAAAAGAGCCGACCCGATTTGATCGCTTTCTGTGTTCAAACCTATTTCGAAAGCAAACGGATCACTGTAACCTTAGCAAAAGTTCCACATATGTAACGGCCTTAGATATGTGTATCATATGAGTTTGTGCAGTTCGTATCCTATATCGTTCCGTTCGTTGGAAACCCTTGAAATCATGATTTACCCCATTTTTTCATAGAGTACGAGCACAGGATATAAAAATACGATTCCGGCTTTTAGTTGAACAGTCCTACTCGGGTTGAAAAGCCCTAATCTTTGCGTTTGTTTCGAGCTGCTTTTGGAAATTTGACGGTTTCATGCCTAACTCCACCCTACACACAGCTATAAAAAGACGATACCGTTGACGTGACGACGCCTGCTCGCCGCTAGGGCTAAAGTGTTTCTTGGCTACGTAATAACTCCGGGGGTTCCTCAGACTGCATTAATATTTTACAAGAAGGGTGGCGTTTGTAAAAACAGATCCTATTTTTCGAACCAGTGTTTTTCTCTGGTCGATGGGTTTGGGTTGTGTCCGCGTAGTCTACTGTGCGAAGCTTTCGCCCAAAAATGAAGATCAACCCCATCCCGTGTATGAATGTCTACATGTATAAGTTTGGACATAACATGGGTTGCTCAGCATGAACGCAAAGGAGTTTGAAGAGAGAGCGTGTACATGCCACTTCACACAACAATGCGTGACAAGACGCTTGTCTTCCGCCCTCTCCCCGTCCCCCGCCTTGCAACACACCTACGCAAGATTTCCTACGTCGGGTACGAACACGTCGACCACAGCACTGTGTCCGATGCCGTTGCAGGCCAGACTCTCTTCATCCACGGTAGCAGAGTCGACGAAGGTAACTTGGCCTCCATCCAAGCCACCAAGCATGAACGAAGGCAGACCCACGCATCTGGACACCGCCTATTCGACTTCACCGGAACGCCTCCGCTGGCATGCAATGCCGCGTGCGGCAGTGAAGATGCCGCCGGTCTTCCCGTGGGTACCTCCACGGTTTGCGACGACACCTGCGCCGGAAAATCCACCCGTTTCGGCGGCTTCATGTGCGGTGCTGGCAACGCGGACAAGTTCGGGTCCATGTGCCGTCTCTGCTTCGTCGATGTTGAAGAAGCTCGTCGCCAGGAGCAGTCGTTGGCGCTGACGAGGTCGGACCTGGACGGCGGAAAAGAAGCGTCGCACGTGGTCATGTGCGACACCATGAGGCCACCCGAGGCCGCCGAGTGCAGCGACAAGTGCGGTCACAAGAAAGATACGGTGAGCGAGCAAAAACGAAAGGCACGTTCGGGTAAATGATCGGACGCACTTGGCCGAATCGTCGCGTCCGTCGTCTCTGCAAGCACCGTCTTCGACAGAAGTAGATGCGAATATTTGTGGAATTGCCTCTCCGTCCATATCTGACATCCGGTATGTACAGAATAAGGTATAACTACTGGGGGTTGGATCGTCCTCCAAAGTTGAAAGGGCCGTACAATAATATTCAAAGATTAACCCCAGAAGCACTAGACTCCAGTCTACACCTTGTAAATGGACAGTTGGGTACAAAACTAGCTAAATCCTAACAATCAGACGGTAAACAACCCTGAACTACGGTACATAAGCCGAAATAGTAGATTGTAGTGGTATGTTGAATAATTCAATAAAACCAACGCCATCAACATTATCGCAAGGTAATTATTCGAAATAATATGCGCACGCGCTACTGTGTAAAGTTCGATCCGCAGGTATTGTCCATCGTCCCGCTTGTATGATAGGTCTGTGACGAATCTTGCGGCACGGGGCGTCACGGCGACTACAACTGCAACTGGAGGAACCACGGGCCTAAATGTCGATTCTGCTTCAACGATCTCGAGGCTGCCTTGATGGCGGACGAAGTGGCCCAGCGTAGGGGTGGCCGCGTCATCATGTGCTCAACGTAAGAACACGACTCTTACGTACTACCGAGTACGTCGTACGTCGCTTTCCCGCGCAATATGTTTTGTTGGCCGGATACCAGATATTTCTCGTAATGCTGTAACATTTTCAGGATAATATTAGAAGGCGAAAAACGATTAGTGTGCTATGATTCAAGCATGCTCGTTAATGATCTACAGTGCATGTTTACGGCATGGAGACCATTTGGTTTCAGTGCTGTTGGCATATGGGGTCAGACAAATACGACCAGCATTTTATTAGTACTTGATATGCACAAGTTACCTAACCTTCAGACCTTCTTATGCGAAATATTCGACTCACCCACTCTCCCGAAGGTTCGAGCCTCCGCAAACCAAGGAACTCAAGGACGACGTGGTGAGCACCGAGTCACGGACAGAGGAGAAAATCTCAACCGCTGTCGTGCAAGCGGAACCGCTGCCAAGCACTTCGCCATCCCGCAAGCTTCAGGCCAACTTGTGAGCAATATGAACAGATACGGTGTTTTCATATATGACTCTGCCACCAACCTTAGATGTTGGCAGATCTTGATACCTCGCCTTTCTTGCTTCTAAAAATTAGGGACAAAAGCTGGAGTCCGTCTCGAACAAATCGCACCGGTCGTACCCATTTTTTGTCTGAACCCCATATCGTGTGTTTGCGTTTGTATTGACCTGAACAGCTGTGACGAGGAGGAATGCCCCCACACTAACAGCAACGGCTTCCGGGGTCGAGTGTGTGACCCTTCGTGCGCCACAGGGACTCCGTTCGGCACGAACGGGTGTGGTGCGAGGGAAGGGCGGCACGGAGACCTCTGCCGTGTTTGCTACATTGACGTGGAAAGAGCGCTGGCTAACGACGAGCCCGAAAATCGCGCAATCATGTAAGTCGAGTAATTCACTTTAGCATACAGTGTGAAAGTAACGCGCAATTCACCTGTCCTGTTGTACTACACGAGCTCTCGCTCGTCTGTTCGTCGGCGTGCAATTAGGGAATACGGGCTTTAGGCGCATAAACCATGACATGCTGGTGGTCAGACGCTCAACGGTGTGATGTTTATGACGACGGTGTGGTGAATATCCCATATTTCTTTCCTTCCCATTTTATGCGGCCTTGCTGAACGCTTTCAATGTGTGGTCCCTTCTGCAAAGGTGTGATACGTTGATGCCCGTCGAGGTGGTGACCCCCGTCCCTACCTGTGACGAGGAGGAGTGCCCCCACACCAATAGCAACGGCTTCAGGGGGCGAGTATGTGACCCTTCGTGCGCCGACGGTATCCCATTCGGCACGAACGGTTGCGGTGCCAGACAAGGGCGACACGGGGAACTCTGTCGTGTTTGCTACTTCGATGCCGAGAGAGCGCTGGCCAACGACGAAACCGACAATCGCGCGATCATGTAAGTCGAGGTAGATGGTAGCCTACAAAATCACATGGATTCACGATGCGATAGAAATACACCTGTGTCCAGTACTATTTGCTTAGCTTTCTCTTTTGAGGAGCTCTATATCGCACTCAAATCTTGATTTGGAGAGACGCGACAGTTCTAAACCGTGAACAATACCACGGGATATGTATAGATCGGAACCCGGCGACAAAATCAAATATTTTTCTATCCATTCCTAAGTTGTGGAGCCCCCGCCAGTCAGAAATAATTTGGCAGAACGTTCGCCACCCCTATCGCAGAGCGCCTCGTATGTAAAACACGCGACTTCGTGTGTTGCTGTAGGGCTCAAGCTCTGGCTTGGTTCTTGTGTCACCACGTCAGATAGGGATGCGGGCACTAGAGCACAGCATACTGCATGCCCGCGATCGGACGATCAATGCTGTGAGGCCGTCTGTAATTCACTGCGACTGTCCCATATGTTTCTTCTTCCCATACGTTACCTAGCTAAACGCCTTACGTATGATCCACTTCCGCAAAGGTGTGATACGTTGATGCCCGTCGAGGTGGTGACCCCCGTCCCTACCTGTGACGAGGAGGAGTGCCCTCACACCAACAGCAACGGCTTCAGGGGGCGTGTGTGTGACCCTTCGTGCGCCGACGGAGACCCGTTTGGCACGAACGGTTGTGGTGCCAGGGAAGGGCGGCACGGAGAACTCTGCCGTGTTTGCTACTTCGACGTGGAGAGAGCGCTGGCCAACGACGAACCCGACAATCGCGCGATCATGTAAGCCGAGGAAGATTTGCATGTATTTCTCATAATGGTTTCTTCGTTTTCTCTTTGTACGCAAGCACTGGCACCACGTTTGTGTCCTTGCGTTTTTCGATTCTACGGATTTTCGGCACACGATACTCTTCGGTAGAGGTTGAACGCCAAACGGTATGTATCGTATTTCCCTCACATGCATCGACCGTGAGGGTCAGGCAGTATTCGTGCGCTGTGTCATTCTACTAAACGTCCCTTCTACGCTCCGCTTTGTTCTAGGTGTGATACGGTGATGCCCGTCGAAGTGTACCCACCGGATTCTCGTCGTCTCTCGGCGGCGGAGGACAGCGCCCCACTCATTGGCAAGAAACTGAAGGAATGGAAGGAAAGCACCGCAGTTGCCGCCACTGTAGATGATAAATCTCCCGGCGAGGGCAAGCACAGCGCACCTCTTCTTGATATTGCTCAACACACGTCACGGACAGAGGAAAACATGTCGACAACTGTCGTGCAAGTGGAGCCGCTGCCAAGCACTTCCCCATCCCGCAAGCTTCAGGCCAACTTGTGAGCCATATCAATAGATGCGAGGTTTGCACAATATATATGACTATGCCACCAATAGTAGGTGTTATCAGAGCTTGACACCTCACCCTTCTTGCTTCTTTCATCTAGTTTAAGGCCAAAGGCTGGAGTCCATCTCGAACGTATCGCATCCGTCGTACCTAATTTGTGTCTGAACCCCATGTCGTGTGTTTGTGTTTGTATTGACCTGAACAGCTGTGACGAGGAGGAATGCCCCCACACCAACAGCAACGGCTTCCGGGGTCGAGTGTGTGACCCTTCGTGCGCCACAGGGACTCCGTTCGGCACGAACGGGTGTGGTGCGAGGGAAGGGCGGCACGGAGACCTCTGCCGTGTTTGCTACATCGATGTGGATAGAGCGCTGGCTAACGACGAGCCCGAAAATCGCGCAATTATGTGAGTCGAGTAGTACACTTTAGCATACAGTGTGAAAGTAACGCGCAGTTCACCTGTCCTGTTGTACTACACGAGCTCTCGCTCGTCTGTTCGTCGGCGTGCAATTTGGTAATACGGGCTTTACGCATAAACCATGACATGCTGGCGGTCAGACGCTCAACGGTGTGACATTCATGACGACGGTACGGTGAATGTCCCATATTTCCGTCCATCCCATGTATCGCTGCCTTGCTGAACGCTTTCAATGTGTTGCACTTCTTCAAAGGTGTGATACGTTGATGCCCGTCGAGGTTCCGGATATCGTCCCTACCTGTGACGAGGAGGAGTGCCCCCACACCAATAGCAACGGCTTCAGGGGGCGAGTATGTGACCCTTCGTGCGCCGACGGTATCCCATTCGGCACCAACGGTTGTGGTGCCAGACAAGGGCGACACGGAGAACTCTGTCGTGTTTGCTACTTCGATGCCGAGAGAGCGCTGGCCAACGACGCAACCGACAACCGCGCGATCATGTAAGTCGAGATAGAGAGTGGCGTACAAAACACATGGATTCACGATGCGATAGAGATGCACCTGTGTTCAGTATTGTTTGCTTAGCTTCCTCATTCGAGGAGCTCTATATCGCACCTAAACCTTGATTAGGAGGGACACAAAAGTTCTAAACTGTCAACAATGCCAAGGGCTATGTATATATCGAAACCCAGCACTAAACACAGAAAACATCCCAGCCATCCCTGAGGTGTGGAACCGCCTGCCAGTCAGAAATAATTTGGCAGAACGTTCCCCACCCCTATCGCAGAGCGCCTCTGAAGTCAAACACGCGACTTCGTGTGTTCCTGTAGGGCTCAAGCACTGGCTTGATTCTTCTGTCACCACGTCAGATAGGGATGCGGGCACTAGAGAACAGCATACTGCATGCCCGCGATCGGACGATCAATGCTGTGAGGCCGTCCGTAATTCACTGCGACTGTCCCATATGGTTCTTACTTCCCATACGTTACCTAGCTTAACGCCTTACGTATGATCCACTTCCGCAAAGGTGTGATACGTTGATGCCCGTCGAGGTGGGGACCCCCGTCCCTACCTGTGACGAGGAGGAGTGCCCTCACACCAACAGCAACGGCTTCAGGGGGCGTGTGTGTGTGGACCCTTCGTGCGCCGACGGAGACCCGTTTGGCACGAACGGTTGTGGTGCCAGGGAAGGGCGGCACGGAGAACTCTGCCGTGTTTGCTACTTCGACGTGGAGAGAGCGCTGGCCAACGACGAACCCGACAATCGCGCGATCATGTAAGCCGAGGAAGATTTGCATGTATTTCTCATAATGGTTTCTTCGTTTTCTCCTTGTACACATGCACTGGCACCACGTTTGTGTCCTTGCGTTTTTCGATTCTACGGATTTTCGGCACACGATACTCTTCGGTAAAGGTTGAACAATAAATGGTATGTATCGTATTCCCCTCACATGCATCGACCGTGAGGGTCAGGCAGTATTCGTGCGCTGTGTCATTCTACTAAACGTCCCTTCTACGCTCCGCTTTGTTCTAGGTGTGATACGGTGATGCCCGTCGAAGTGTACCCACCGGATTCTCGTCGTCTCTCGGCGGCGGAGGACAGCGCCCCAATCATTGGCAAGAAATTGAAGGAATGGAAGGAAATCACCGCAGTTGCCGCCACTGTACATGATAAATCTCCCGGCGAGGGCAAGCACAGCGCACTTCTTCTTGATATTGCTCAACACACGTCACGGACAGAGGAAAACATGTCGACAACTGTCGTGCAAGTGGAGCCGCTGCCAAACACTTCACCATCCGCAAGCTTCAGGCCAACTTGTGAGCCATATCAATAGACGCGAGGTTTGCACAATATGCATGACTCTGCCACCAATGGTAGGTGTTGTCAGAGCTTGACACCTCACCCTTCTTGCTTCTTTCATCTAGTTTAAGGCCAAAGGCTGGAGTCCATCTCGAACGTATCGCATCCGTCGTACCTAATTTTTGTCTGAACCCCATATCGTGTGTTTGTGTTTGTATTGACCTGAACAGCTGTGACGAGGAGGAATGCCCCCACACCAACAGCAACGGCTTCCGGGGTCGAGTGTGTGACCCTTCGTGCGCCACAGGGACTCCGTTCGGCACGAACGGGTGTGGTGCGAGGGAAGGGCGGCACGGAGACCTCTGCCGTGTTTGCTACATCGATGTGGATAGAGCGCTGGCTAACGACGAGCCCGAAAATCGCGCAATTATGTGAGTCGAGTAGTACACTTTAGCATACAGTGTGAAAGTAACGCGCAATTCACCTGTCCTGTTGTACTACACGAGCTCTCGCTCGTCTGTTCGTCGGCGTGCAATTTGGTAATACGGGCTTTACGCATAAACCATGACATGCTGGCGGTCAGACGCTCAACGGTGTGACATTCATGACGACGGTACGGTGAATGTCCCATATTTCCGTCCATCCCATGTATCGCTGCCTTGCTGAACGCTTTCAATGTGTTGCACTTCTTCAAAGGTGTGATACGTTGATGCCCGTCGAGGTTCCGGATATCGTCCCTACCTGTGACGAGGAGGAGTGCCCCCACACCAATAGCAACGGCTTCAGGGGGCGAGTATGTGACCCTTCGTGCGCCGACGGTGTCCCATTCGGCACCAACGGTTGTGGTGCCAGACAAGGGCGACACGGAGAACTCTGTCGTGTTTGCTACTTCGATGCCGAGAGAGCGCTGGCCAACGACGCAACCGACAACCGCGCGATCATGTAAGTCGAGATAGAGAGTGGCGTACAAAACACATGGATTCACGATGCGATAGAGATGCACCTGTGTCCAGTACTGTTTGCTTAGCTTCCTCATTCGAGGAGCTCTATATCGCACCTAAACCTTGATTAGGAGGGACACAAAAGTTCTAAACTGTCAACAATGCCAAGGGCTAAGTATATATCGAAACCCAGCATTAAACACACATAATATCCCAGCCATCCCTGAGGTGTGGAACCGCCTGCCAGTCAGAAATAATTTGGCAGAACGTTCCCCACCCCTATCGCAGAGCGCCTCTGAAGTCAAACACGCGATTTCGTGTGTTCCTGTAGGGCTCAAGCACTGGCTTGGTTCTTCTGTCACCACGTCAGATAGGGCTGCGGGCACTAGAGAACAGCATACTGCATGCCCGCGATCGGACGATCAATGCTGTGAGGCCGTCTGTAATTCACTGCGACTGTCCCATATGTTTCTTCTTCCCATACGTTACCTAGCTAAACGCCTTACGTATGATCCACTTCCGCAAAGGTGTGATACGTTGATGCCCGTCGAGGTGGCGACCCCCGTCCCTACCTGTGACGAGGAGGAGTGCCCTCACACCAACAGCAACGGCTTCAGGGGGCGTGTGTGTGACCCTTCGTGCGCCGACGGAGACCCGTTTGGCACGAACGGTTGTGGTGCCAGGGAAGGGAGGCACGGAGAACTCTGCCGTGTTTGCTACTTCGACGTGGAGAGAGCGCTGGCCAACGACGAACCCGACAATCGCGCGATCATGTAAGCCGAGGAAGATTTGCATGTATTTCTCATAATGGTTTCTTCGTTTTCTCTTTGTACGCAAGCACTGGCACCACGTTTGTGTCATTGCGTTTTTCGATTCTACGGATTTTCGGCACACGATACTCTTTGGTAGAGGTTGAACGCCAAATGGTATGTGCCGTATTCCCCTCACATGCATCGACCGTGAGGGTCAGGCAGTATTCGTGCGCTGTGTCATTCTACTAAAACTCCCCTCTACGCTCCGCTTTGTTCTAGGTGTGATACGGTGATGCCCGTCGAAGTGTACCCATTGGACTCCCGCCGTCTTTCAGGGGCAGTGACCAACCCCCGGCATAAGCTGTCTGCCGTTGTCGCCAAGGTGGACGACGCGCAGTCCATGTTTGCCGACGCGACCAACCTCCCTTACGTGAACGATCTAAATCGAGGCAATTTATGCGCGTTCATTGCCGGAGATGTGAACGAAGCAGACCAGATTGAAGTGGCGGTGATGAGCGTTCTTCAGTTCCTCCCGGGAATGACGGTGGCGGTTGCTGCTGACAACGCAGGGTTCGACGCGTACCAAAAGTGAGCATACGTTCGACCAGGAGGTATGGCGTTTCAGTAATGCACCCGGGCGGAAATCAATATTGTCGTTCGTGAACTCTGTGTACGGTTTTGTATGTTCTCGGATTGGTATTTATTGGTTGATTTGTTGATTATTTGTGGTTTGATTCACGATGGTCCATCTCACTGCAGTGTCGAGGTCTCCTAATATTTTGGCCTCACATACTCGACCTTGCTACATCGTTGTGCTGTCCTGCTCAGAGCTGTCGGTGTCTTTCCCGGAGTCACTGTTCACTCCACGGAAGACCCCTTCACTGCAAGCTTGTTTGCCGACGAATACTGCGGCGTCAACACAAGCCTCATCTTCTACATGAAGTCCGATTCCGTGGTATCTAGGCACTTCACGTCGAAGGACACGCACTCCACTCATGGCGACCTCCTCGTGGTTCACGCAAGTGCAAAAGTGAGCTATGTCGACCGCGAGCTCGCGAAGCAGACCACGGCGGTGCTCGGGTTCCAGTCGCCGTCGTTCACGTTCAACACAGACCTCTTCCTGCCGGTTGAGGCCAACGCCGACCTCCGCGACGTGTTGGTGTCCATACAAAACAACGGACAACACGAACGTCGTGAGGGGGCGCTCGAGGCATTGCAGAGCTTGGTGAAGCGGCGCAACATGTCTACCGTCCCGCAGGTAAACTTCCACAAGGAGTCGTCGCAGTGGCTAGGTGATCGGTGACCAACCACAGTCTCGCGTGATATACGCACGTCATGTTCCGAGGAAAACCAAAAGTGGGGCGAGTCGTTGCTGGATCTAGAGGTCAGCCATCGTTTCGCTACCTATGTATTGTGATAATCTTGTGGTATCCGCTCTCCTGCCCCGGAACCACAAGTGACTGGAAACAACTAACCGGTTGGCAACAGACCAAACGCAGGTCTAACCAGCAAAAAAGTGTTCTGCTTTCATTTGATACAACAATTGGCGCACCTTTAATGCTTCTCTACGTCTTAACCACTGCATTCGGGAAAGCTGCATCATATTTCGTACCCGGTACTCACTTCTATATTCTTTCACTGCCTGTTGCGGCGTCTGCTCTACAGTTGATGGCGGCGCTCGCTTACTCCCGAAATACGCCGGGGGTGTGGTATATTGACCCTCAAACCTGGGTGGCGCAACACTTGTTCAAGACCGACTCAATCTGGGAGATCCCGCTGGTCAAGCCGCGCTACACATGTTCGATCGACCCGTCGGCCATGAAGTCTGACGCGGGAAACATGGATGTGGCGCTCGCTTTGCAAAGCAACCTCGATTTCTTCACGCATGGCGGATCGTGCGAAAGCGGCTATATTGATACCCGTCTCGGGGATTGAGGCGCAAGTCTTGCCCGACCCTCCGGTCGATCTAACGTAGGGAACTGAAGTTGCGTGGGATAACGAAGATTCTGTATCTCGCCGCGATTGTTGCCGCTAGAAGTGTTCGGTGTACAACCCAGCGATAGGATGGATAGCCAGAAAAAAACGGGAATGCGTAAGGACTTTCTCTTCGGACCGTTTAGCAGGATGAACGTTCCCGTTTCCCGCCGGGAACAGTTTGCTCTCATGCGAGGAGCTTGAGGATCGATGTACATTGAAATACATTTCCAAGGGTCGTAAAGAAGTGCGTAAATTGTGTCGAGTCCCCATGGATTCCACCACTCTACGTGAGTTGTCGTTGACTCTATACGAAATCCCATTCACTCTATTGAGTCCACACGGTTTACTTCCGTGATGCGCGCGGGGTTTTGTGGCCGATCATACAGTTGGTGGTTGTTCCCGCGTATGTATGAGCGGGGGATTGTGCGGCCCATCATACAGAAGGTCGCTGTTCCCCCGTATGTATGTTCTTTATTTTGACGCTGTTGCTCCCTGTACAAGATTCAGGAACGAATCACGCTGCGAAATAGGCACGTGTATTTCTAATAGCTGCATCTTCCATGTAACTTATCTACAGACACAGGCCGGAGATAAACCGTACTTCCTCCACCCTTTGTTGGGCGACGAGTGTTTGTGCATCACTGGTAAGCCTCTTAGTTGTTGAAATTTAGCTCTACATGTATGCGATTCCTTGTTTGGCGCGTTGGCCGTCGAGCTTGACGAAACAACTGGCATCTATCTTGCTTATGTATCGCACCGTATTTACGTTTGTTGGAGCGAAAGGTAGTGTTTGGGGATTATAGAAGAGTAGGGAAGTGTGCACGGAGAGCTCCACCATGTACCGTAGGGGTCGGTGGCCGTTCTCGGACGGAATCGAGTCTAGTAATCGTATTAGTTAGTTTCCTTTGAGTGGGCCTTCGAGAGGTGTTTCTGTGTGCCTTGTGGTTCTGCCGATATCTCGCATACTTACAGTATATCCGCGGTGGTGTAATCTGACCGAGACATTGCGGACGACGGAAGGATTTCGTGAGTGAAAAAAAAACGATATAGCGCAGTAGGTGGATCGAGTTATGTGTCGTTGGTCATTCTTGTCCGAAATTGTTGTTTGGACTCAGTGATTCGGTTAGAACCGCTCACCGATACGCCTCTGGTAGCCTCCGTCCATAGGTGTGATTCCCGAAATATTGCGCCTCCCTTTGGATTGCCTGGGCATGGTTTGGGCAATTTCCTCCATAAATGCCCACGATCTGGCATCGTGTCCCATCGCTGTGGTTGTGGCTTTCCATTGTGAAGACGAGTCTTTACGTGCTGACTTGAATACGAGTAGTTTGGACTTCGCCGTTTACACCGTCTGTAGGGTTGTGACTTTAGATGAGGGTTGTATTAAGGCGGTGGAAAGTTGAATGGGTACACGAAAATGGGAGGAATTGCGCACTCCTCAGCTTCCGTTTGGGGTCTTACGCGTCTTGCCTCACGCTTTGCTATCCGCACGTAGTTGGCCACGGGTGAAAAATCAATGTGCGGCATCGTACTCATCGCAGGCAAACGATTTTCCAGGCCTCCTTCGCCGCGGTGCTTGACACCTCCCTGCTGTATCATTGTGCTGAATGGACTAGTAATATATATTAAGCGTATACAATTCATCAATGCGTGGAATACATTTCGCGCGTTTTACCGTTTTGCTCTGATTGACGACGGAGCATATATCGAAAAGGCAGAAATTCTACGGTTGAATTTTAGCGCAAGGACACGCCACGAAGAGCAACCTCGGGGTCATACTGCCTAGGGAAAACATGCAACCCCGTATACATTTCACAGGATATATTTGGGATTTTGTCGTTCGGCCATGTTTTTTTATTCTGCATCGATATCTTTCCAGGCGCACGGGGTGGTTACGGCGACGTCTACGCTAGGAGTCGAGATCGAATTCGTCGTGAGCAGCTACCGACTGGAACTCGATCTAACGCACGACGAGTTCCGCTCGGTAGAGCGCATAGAGTGGTGTCCGCCTTCGAAATGTCTTTCGGTCGTACACGACCCTGGACACTAGAGTACGTCCACACGCACGTGCTCCGTATGCCTCATAGCCGAACTCACGTTGTTGCAACATGCCGGCCGCCTTGCAGTCGCGTGTGTTGTAAGGAAAACGGACTTGGCCGTTCAGGTCGAGGCCAGTGTCTGTGTGTGCTTCCGCCGTCATGGTTGTCAAAGCACGAGGCCTTCCACACCACAACGCTTGGCTCACAGGAGTCCAAGGGTGAGCGTAGGATGGACCCCAACTCAGAGAGTCCAAGGGTGTGTGCAGAGTGAAATCCAAGTGTGCGAAATGCTGGGTGTGCGCTGTGAGCGCGGGCCTTGCGGCGCGATTCCAAGCAAGTGCGGCGCGATGTTATAAGCAAACTGGGTCTCCTGATTGGTCCATGCCAAGCAAAAATGGGTTTCCACACATTGGGTGCGTTGCGATGCGAAGCAAATCGAGTGATATGATTGGAGAATGCTAAGCAGATCTGGCCCGGTATACGAACGACTCGCCGGGGGCTCTCATGCCTCTTCCCCGTGACCCTAGAAAACCATCCAAATACATTTTTATGCAACCCACTCGGGAAAACAGAAATCCCACCGCATATTTCCGTCGGTCAATTTGCCGTTACATAAATCACAGTCAGTTCAATCAGACTTTGGTAGGAGCAAATCCACAGAAGCAGCATACACTCTACAAAATACTTCCTGGTACACCTATACGGTACTACTACGACTACTAACTATACTACTACTATTAATAAGTACTACTGCTGACCAAACGCTCATACAATATACAGACAACCTCATAGTAAACAGTAAACAGAGAGGTCACATAACCACGCAGTACCATGGGTTGGGGCATGACCGCTATACTGCTACTGTACACCACCAGTAATAAGTAGATGCAGTACAGGTAGAGGCAACATGAATAAATATTACACTACAATATCTACTACTGTTGTTCCTATAATGCTAAAACTTCGATACTTCGGCGACGTGGCATGCCAGCGGTACCTTAAGTTAGGGGCATGACTACTATACTGTTAATGTACACCACTACAACTACTACGCAGATAGATGTACTACTGCAGTAAAAGCAGAAGCAGCATGCATGCCACAAACTACCTGATACTATACTACTACGACTACTCTTGATAATGATTTAGTAAAATGTACAGGCTACGTATTACATACGGTTGAGGGCATCTATCTACTACTACTGCTTCTATTGGCCAGGTAGAAGCAGAATGCAGAGGTAGACGGATCGAGGGAACCAGTTTCGTGTTCACGTACGTGCTCGGTGTGAGGTGTGTGGTGTACGTCAAAGGCCTCAGGTGAAGCATGGATGACGCTCGACAGCTCGACAGACGTGTGCTATTGTTGCTGCTGTATCTGCTGCTGTACCGGGTAGGTTTAGCAATCTGGGAGAAAGGATCTTTAGGGGTACTTTTGGCTTGAATATTGTGTAGCGCGGTCTGCACTTCGAATTCGTCGTCCACAGTTGAGAATTTTCCTGGTTCGATGCAAATGCGGCGCAGGCGCGTTTATGGCCAGTTTTGGCCCGTTTTGACTGCGGTTTGGGGTCAGGGATATGGTTAGGGTTAGGGTTAGGGTAAGGGTCAGGGTTGAAGTAAGGAGTGGGGTTGGGTCTTCGCCCGTACTTGATCCCAACAGGAACCAAAATACCTGAACAGCCTACCAACTAAAAGATCCTCGCCGTACCTGCTGCTGCTGAGGTTGATTAGAAAAACGGGCGATTACAAAAATATTGAGATTTTCAACGCAGACAAAATTCAGCAGAGGAAATTCTCGTGCTCGTGCCGGATTTATTATTGTTGTTGACTGCTAGCTACGACCGGGTAGGTTTCCCAGCCTATTGCACAGAAAAAAACCAACACTAGACCACGGTCACTCGATTGCTCGACCTGGTGAACAGTGCACACACATAGTATACGGACACTGCGGTTGTACTGCTGCTGCTGCTGCTGCTGCTGTAGTGCTCACCGTGGCTGGGCGTTGCTTTCAAAATACCGCAGAAGTTCGTACGAGTCGTCGTCCTGCCCCTGTGCAGCAATTACTTGGTTGCACCTTTCTCGAGATTACGTAAGTGTTCGTTCCTACTTCCTAGGTCCACACGAATCACGGCCCACACACACAAAAAATGCGCTATCAGTGCCCGCCACAAAGGGTAGAGCTTGATGAACGACTGTTGCTGTGCCGTGGCTGCCTCTGTAGAGAGCTCAACGGACGGTGTGATCAGACATGATACAGCAGCAGCCAGCAGCATACCAAAATCCTTAAAACATTTTGGGGTCTCCATTGTCCTGCTTGACTCTAGCAGGTCGGAATGGCTCCCCGTAGTTATTTGCAGGAATTCTCTACTTCGGAGTCCCAGAGCACGCGCCACGGACCTCGGCCGGGGCTTGCATTTTCGCCGTGGTGTACACCCGGGCTCCCTGAGTGCCACGCAGCCTAGAGTGCGAGAGAAGACCCGCGGCCGGACGAGAAAAGTAAAGTATTCCGGGAAAAAAGTACATTGGGTACAAAGTAATATAAGGTTCCCCTTCGAGATGTGGATAACGTGAAATCCTGGGGGCGTCGCAAGGCGAAGAGGGAGTCACATGAAACACCCGTACAGTTGTTCTTGGCGGAAACGGGCGCCATGGGTTAGCGTGGTCCTCGAAAAAAAGAGAGATACTTATTAATAGTACTGTAGTCGGCCGGAACTAAGTACTACTCTTTCTGTGGTGAATACTACACCACTACATGCACGCGGTAGCATGGGTTGACCACTATACATACCGTCACTGTACACCACTACCACTACTACGCAGATGTAGTACAGGAAGAAGCAACGTACACTCTACAAAATACTATCTGGTACACTACAACTACAGTACTACTACTACAACTACCAACGATGCTGATACTAAGTACTACTGCTGACCAAACGATCATTACAATATACGGACAACCTCACAGGGGTCAAATAACCACGCGGTACCATGGATTGGGGCATGACTGCTATATGTAATACTACTGTTACTATTATAAACACACCACCACCAGTATCACGTGCATGCAGTACAGGTAGAAACATCCTGAATAAATATTACACTACAATACCTACCACTACTGTTGTTTCTATACTACTAAAAAATCGATACAACCCTACGTAGTATGCAAGCGGTGCAATGAGTTGGGGGCATGACTATTACGGGGGGCCATAGTAAATAGGACCAAATATTGTTTGTAAAAGTAGGTAAATGTATAGGTTTTTGTTTGTACCGTAGGTCCTCTTTACTATGTTCCCCCGTTAGTATACTATACTGTTACTGTTACTGTACACCACGACAACTACTACGGAGATAGATGTACTGCTGTATTAATAGTAACGGTGGAAGCAGCATGCACGCCACAAACTACCTGATACTATACTACTACGACTTCTCTTGATAGTGATTTAGTAAAATGTACAGGCTACGTATCATATACTGTTCGGGGCATCTATCTACTACTACTGCTTCTATTGGCCAGGTAGAAGAAGCAGTATGCAGGGGTAGACGGACCGAGGGAGTCAGTTTCGTGTTCACGTACGTGCTCGGTGTGAGGTGTGTGGCGTACGTCAAAGGGCTCAAGTGAAACATCTATGACGCTCGACAGCTCGACAGACGTGTGTTGCTGCGGCTGTATCTGCCGCTGTATCTGGTGCTGTATCTGCTGCTGTATCTGCTGCTGCTGAGTGAGGTTAATAATAATATCGGGCGATTTCAAAATTATTGACATTTTCAACGCAGAGAACGTTTAGCAGAGGGAATTCTCGAGCTCGTGCGGGATTGAATATTGTAGGCTGCTCGCCACAACCGGGTAGGTTTCCCAGCATATTGCACCGAAAAAAAACAACACGAGACCACGATCACTCGGATGCTCGACCGGGTGAACACTGCACGCACATACTATACGAACACTGCTGCTGTTGTAGTGTGCACAATGGCTGGGCATTGCTTCCAAAATACGGCAGAAGTTCGTTCGAATCGTCGTCCTGCCCCTGCGCAGCATCCAATTAGTTGCACCTTTCTCGAGATTACGTAAGTGTTCGTTCCTACTTCCTAGGTCCACACGAATCACGGCCCACACACACAAAAAATGCGCTATCCGTGCCCGCCACGAAAAGGAGAGCTTGATGAACGATTGTTGCTGTGCCGTGGCTGCCTCTGTAGAGAGCTCAACGGACGGTGTGATCAGACATGATACAGCAGCAGCCAGCAGCAGACCAAAATCTTAAACCTTTTGAGGTCTCCACTGTCCTTCTTGGCTCTAGCAGGTCGGAATGACTCCCCGTAGTTATTGCAGGAATTCTCGACTTTGCCGGCCCAGAGCACGCGCCACGGACCTCGGCCGGGGCTTGCATTTGCGCCGTGGTGTACACCCGGGCTCCCTGAGTGCCACGCAGCCTAGAGTGCGAGAAAAGACCCGCAGTCGGACGAGAAAAGTAAAGTATCCCGGGAAAAAAGTACATTTGGTACAAAGTAATAATATAACGTACATGGCGTGATCATATTGGGTCGAATACTCGGCGAATAAGGCAAGCGCGCGCGATTGGCGAACTTAGCTTCTTTACGAAGCGACAGATTACAGTACGAGTACGAGTCAGTACGGGTAAACACAGCAGAAGTGGGTGTGAAACATGAGCGGGCCGACGCACTAGAAACTAGACTACTCCCGTTTTCACTCTGTGGAACTCGCAGCCGACGTGAAGGCAAAAAAAAATCGTACGCGAACTCGTACTCGCACCGCTCTGGACGACACTACTGTCCCCGTTTAGACTATGATGTCAAGGTAGAGCGTTGATAATGCTTACGCCCAGAGTAGAATAAATCTATATATCTACTCTAGACGCGATGATGAGAGAGCCACGGCCGGGAGACTAGTTTCTTTCCTTGCTCGGAAAAATCGATTCAGGTAGCGCTGTCACTTATTTTAATTGTCTTTTACACGTCGTCGCATACAACGGTCGGCCACCCCGAAGGTACAACAGTAGCTTCAGCGTCTGAAACGTGACCTATATCACTGTAGCGAACGAACGATTGTCGATCGCAGTCGTGATGGTAGGATTTCTATATCGCGAGATGGTGCTGATGGTAGTCACAGCTCGCCACAAGTTAGTTGGGGGTGGATCAAGCACACAGCCGGGCAGGAAGCAAAATTACGTACCGATGCAACTTCGCATGATACGACAGATGATAGTGAAAACAAAGTAGTATCGATACCATCATATTGGAACCGAAGATGTAGCGAGGGGACTGGGACGCGACTAAAAGCCAACCGGGCGAAGGTGCTTCGACTACCACCAAATATGTTGTCTCCTGTTCGTGTTGCTCGGATGAAGAATGCCAGCGAGCGATATCGCCGAACATTTCGATGCACAGACCGCGTACTTGTCCGTACGAATACTCGGAGTATGCACTCTCTGTAGTACGAAACAAACAAGAACGATCGACACACAAGCAACAAAGGAAAGGGAGCCGCGTGACTGTTTTTTCTCCAGCTCGGCTAAATCGGTTCTGGGGCAAGCGCTTACTCTTAGAAACTACCGCGGACGGGCTTATAGTTATAGCGTCTAGAGTAGTATAGCGCGTTGAGCAGCGCCAGCACAGCGGCGACGGTGGGAGCGTCGTGGTGCTTGTACGTAGGGCTTCGCCGTATCAATAGGGAACACGACCCCGACAGAGAGAGTAATAAAGAGTAAACGTACGAGGGGAAACGCACCAACGAAAGGCGTACTGTATGATACCTGACACTTGGTATGTCGACGAAGTTTCACAAGTATCATTAGCAGCCGCGTCTAATTCTAACTCGCTGTGTGTTGATACCGGTACTTCGTTCGATATTGGTGAAACGCAAAAGTGAGGACGGAGGAAGCGCACCGACCGAAGTAGGTACACCATATCCGCGCTTGCTCGCCTATCCGCTCTTCTTCTTGGGGTTGTTCATATTTCGGCCTGTGTTATCCTTGTTGTGTCGCACTCGATACTTCTATCTTGTACAAGTAGACAGACGCCACCAGTCAGCCGACAAACACGATAAAAACCGGGGAAGAGTCGGTATTCTTATGCTGCGGATGGAGTAACGGTACACCTGTAGCAGGCCTTCTTTCCGTGATTAGTAGTAGTAGTGGTGATTGGTCTACGGGTGAGTGTGTCGTGCAATCGTATTGTAGTATGTCGTGCGCCTCGCGGTGGTGTTCGGTAAACGTGCGGTGTGGGTTATCTCCTTTGATGACAAAAATGTCAAGAGAAGAAAACTCAGCAGGGCCGAACCTAGAATCAGCGCGGGGGCGGAAGAAGCGAGACACTACAACATCAACAACAGTTTTTTTGTCATCGTAGTCTCGGTTTAATTTGATGGAACACCTGTTGTGTAGGCAGATTACCGGTTATCAAAGGGGGCAGTATGGGGCAGGCCCGACTAATGTAATGCAGGTAGATCTAGACGCGTGCAGTGACCCTCAAAGATTGATGTCTAATCTTGATGGTTTTCTCTTTCCTGGCTCTAAGAGTGCTCTGAGAGCTGAAGGGTTTTTATCAGAAACATGCCTCCTCGACAATAGAGGGGAAACGGCATAATGAATACCAGGACAAATGCCCACCTTGACGGGATGTATATGTGGATGTATACAAATCAAGAGGGTGCAATATCCATCGAGAAAATTCTGACAAGATACAGCGCTTCACAACCCACTCCCACACCTCTTTATCTTCCAAGGCGAAAGCCCGCTAAACCAACAAAAATCCGGGGGGGGTGTGTCATCTTGCGTGTTACACGGTAATCATCTATCACGAATTTTTGTACCGGTACACCGGCGTACTGATCTCATCCCATCCCTCGCTAACACACAATGTCAGAGGGGGCTATGGTCAGTCACACCAGGTGTACAACTGGAAAAACACAATAATTCCAAACAGTAACACACGCTACAATAGCTAAACATCTACTTCGTACTCCGTACCAGTACACCGGCATATCAACCGTATCCTATCCAAACAGTAATTCGCGCTATAACAGCTAGACATATACTGCGTACTTTATACCAGTTTACCGGCATATTAACCGTATCCTATCCCTCGCTAACATACGTGTTACCCGTGGGGAATATAGACCGTCACATGTGGTATACGACCACAGAAAAACACACAGACAGTTCAGCAGTAACACAAACTAAAACAGCTAAAACAATTATTTCGCCGGTACTATTAATAGCGCTCACCTATAGCCAACTGCGTTCGCGTTTTCATGAGATGGCCTACCGTACCAGGTCCTATACTTTCACCTATATCCAGGTTATATCCGATCCGCCACTGGGGCGGAGGGCCTGGTTCTGCCCTGTATCGGAATCGGGTGGGTCAGGGCGCGCTCCAGCCCAATCCATTCCCCCGAATGTTTGCCTTCCAGCCCGAGAAAGACGACACGTCAAATACGAGGGTTCAAACCGTGGCTAGAATAGAACGGCCGCAGTGCGCTCGAACCACCACAATTCAGGTGCAGGTTACAACCAGGCCCCCCCGACCCACACGAGAAGGACGGCGGTTGGACGAACCTTTTTCTGGTCTGTACATGAAATGTGTGGGTCAGGACACGCTCTAGTCATTCCATTCCAACCACGGTTTGAACCCGGGTATATGACGTGTCGTCTCTCTCGGGCTGGAAGGCAGTCATTCTCGGGTACGGATTGGGCTGGAGCGCGCCCTGACCCACAAACCTCTGGTATAAGCCGGCACCAGGCTTCCCCAACCCCTGTCATCATCATTACGAAGAGGAACACGAAGAAACTAGGGCCTGGTGCCGGGCTTTACGTGAATTGTGCGGGTCTGGGCGCCCTCCAGCCTTTTCATTCCCGCGACTGTTTGAACCCTCGTATTAGAATTGTCGTCCGGTTGGGGCTGTGCGGCAAGCAGAAGCTGAGTTAGAACGGGCGGAGCGCGCCCTAACCCACACTATTTAGGTACAGCCCGGCACTAAGCTCTCCCGACGCCCGTTCGTTACGAAGGGGGATACGAACAAAAACTTGTTCGGGAGAGTCTGGTTCCGGCCTGTACAAGAATTGTCATGGCCAGGGCGCGCTCCTGTCGTTCCTTTCCCACGACAGTTCGCCTCCCGGCCCGAGGAAGATGCCATGCCCAAGTGGAGAGTTCGAAAAGTAGCTGGATAGCAACAGTTGGAGCGCTTCCTGATCCACACAGTCTAAGTGCAAGCAAAACCAGGCTCTCCCGACCCCCGTCCTCTTTGTGCTACGTACCGTGATGAAGAGGACGGGGGTCGGTGGAACCTGGTTCTGGCCTGTGCATGCCTTTTAAGAAAAAGGGAGTGCGCCAGTCGTTCCATTCCATCCACGGGTTGAACCCTCGTGTTTGACGTGTCGTATTCCTCGGGCTGGAAGACATTTTTTTCGCGGGAACGGATTTGGGCTGAAGCGCCCTGAGTCACAATACGCAGGCACGGGTCGGCACCAGGCTTCCCTTACCCCCGTCTTCTTGATCGAAAAGAGAAACATGAAGATGATGGCGATCGAGAGAGTTTCATTCTGGCTTGTACTTGAATTGTGCGGGTCTGGGCGCTCTCCAGCCGTTTGATCCCCGCGCCTGTGTAAACCCTCTGACTGGACGTGTCGTCTATCTCTGGATGGATAGTCAACAACCGCGGGAATAGAACAAGCTGGAGGGCACACTGGCCCACACAATTCAAGTACAGGCCAGAACCAGGCTCCCCCGACCCACGTTCGTTACGAAGAGGAACACGAAGAGATCAGGGGTCGGGAGGGCCTTTTTCCAGCCCGTCCCCGAATTGTGTTAGCCAGGGTGCGCTCCAGACGTTCCCTTTTCGCGACTGTTCGCCTCCTGAACTGAGGAAGGCGACACGACCCAAACGAGGGTTCAAATAGTAGTTTGAATGAAACGGTTGGAACGCTTCTCGACCCGCACAATCGAAGTCAGGCCAGACCCCGGCTCTCCCGACCACCGAGCTTTTTGTGTTACTCTTCGCGATGAAGAAGGCGGTGGTCGATGGAGCCTGATTCGGTCCTGCACATTTATTGTGTGGGCCAGGGTGCGCTGCGGTCATTCATTTCCGACCACGGTTTGTATCCTTTTGTTTGACGTGTCGTCTTTCTCGGTGTGGAAGTCAAACATTCGTGGAAATAGATTGGGCTGGAGCGCGCCCTAACCCACCCAATTCCGATACACAGGCCGACACTATGCTCCCGACGGCCGTCTGCTTTATCGGTAAGAGGCAAAGAGGACAGGGGTCGAAGGAGTCTGATTCTGGCCTGTATCTGAATTGTGTATGTCAGGGCGAGCCCTAGCCGTTCCATTCTAGCCACGGTTAGAACCATCGCATTTGGCGTATAGTCTTGCTCGGGCAAGAGGGCAAACTATTGCGGAGACGGAACGGACTGGAGCGCACCCTGGCCTACATTATTCGGGTATAGGCCAGGACAGGCTCTCCCCTGCCCCGACGTCTTGGTGTTCCTCTTCGTGACTAAGAATACGGGGGTCATGGAGCCTTGGGGCGGCCTGACTCGGAATTGTGTGGGTCAGGGTGCGCTTCGGTCGTGCATAACCCACGTCGTTTTGACTCCCAGCGCGAGAGACGTGGCTAGTTCAATGCGAGGATTAATACCGTGGCAGGATTGGAACGGCTGGAGCGTGTCTTGACCCACACCATTCAGGTACAGGCCAGAACCAGGCAACCCCTACCCCTGTCGTCTTCGTGTTACTCTCCTTGATAAAAAAGACGGGATTCTGGGGAGCGTTGTGGCGACCTGTATCTGAATGGTTGGGGTGAGGGCCTTCCATTCCCGCGACGGTTTGCCTCCCAGCAGGAGGAAGTAGCGATCTCAATAGGAGGGTTTAAACTGTGGATGTATCGGAGCGGCTGTCGCACGGACTAACCCACTCAATTCAGGTACAGAAAAACACGAGGATCCCCAACCCACATCCTCCTCGTGTTCCTCTTTGTGACCAAGAGAACGGGGGTCAGAGTAGGCTGGTTCCTGCCTGCATCAGAATCGTCTGAGTTGATCAGCACTCCAGCGGTTTCATTCCCACGAAGGTTAGCTTCCCGAGGCGAGGAACAGCGACAAGCCATTTACGAGGGTTCAAACCGTGGCTGGCATGGAACCGGTGAAGCGCGTCCTAATCCACAACATTTATGTACAGGCCGGAATCAGCTTCTCCCGACCCCCGCCTTCTTCATGTTCTTATTTGTTAATAAGAAGGCGGGGATGTGGGCAGCTGTTTGACCGCCTGCTCCAGCATTGTGTGGGTCAGGGCGCGCTTCGGCCGTTGAATTCCCGCACCGGTTTGCCTCCCAGCCCGAGGAATATGGCAAGACCGATAAGAGGGTTGACACCGTGGCGGAATGACACGGCTGGAACGCGCGCTGACCTACACATTTCAGGTACAGGTCAACACCAGCCTTCCCCCACCCCCGTTTTCTTCGTGTTCCCCTCTGTGGTTAATAGGACGGGGATCGGGGGAACCTGGTGCCGGTCTGTATCTTAATTTCGTGGGTGAGGAAGCTCTCCGGCTGCTTCAATCCCGTGTCAGTTTGAAGAACCGTCGCCGAAATTTAACGGCTGGACCGCACCCTGGCCTACACTAATGATGTACAGGCCAGACCCAGCCTCCTCTGAACCCCGTCTTCTTGGTGTTTTTCTTCAACCGGAAGAAGACGGGGGTCGAGGGAGCCTGGTTCCGCCCTGTACCTGAATTATGTGGGCCATGGCGACCTCCAGTCGTTCCTTTAGCGGGACATTTTTCCTCTCAGCCCGAGAAGCAGGATTAGTCCAACAGAAGGCTTCAAACAGTCGCTGGATTGGAATGTCTTGATCGCGCTCTGCCCCACACAGTCCGAATTTAGGCCCGCACCAGGCTACACCAATCCCCGTCCTCTTCACCACAAAGAGGAATACGAAGATAACGGCGGTCGGTCGAGCCTGGGTCTGGACTGTACGTTAGTTGTGTGGGTCAGTGCGTGTTCTAGATGTGTCATTCTAGCCACGGCTTGAACCCTCTTAATAGCCTTGTCGTGTTCTCATGCGGGCAGGGAAGCAGGGAAGGAGAAGGCGAGAGTGGTAGGGACGGAAAGAGAGACAGAGGGTCGGGATTGAGGACCTATTAGTCTACTAATTAAGCAGCGCCGGCTAAGAAGGCTAGTAGATGGTCCATCCTCACTTCATAGGCGAAACGTCGTGGTGCAACGCGGGGAAGAGGCGTTCTCAACGTACAGTGGAGGTTCCACGTTAGTGCGGTGCCATCGAGTTTGAGCGCTCGCTTCATTTAGTACTGCACAATCTCTTGTGTCATATTCATCCCGCTCTAGTGTGGTTGCCCTATTGGTGGGCGGCGGGTACAAGGTACAGTGGGGGGTCCCATATTAGTGCGATAATGTTTCGTTCGTGGCCTCATTCTGAACACAGTACGGAAGTAATCGTGAATCGCAATATCATCTCTTTTTAGTGCGGCTCCCGCATTTTGTGGGGTCATTTCCTCTTTAGTGCGACCCCTGCACTCACTCGTGATATTCACGCCTCCACATCACTACGCAACAAACTGTATCGCAGTACAACGTTACTCGTACGTCCAAGAACAGGACTCCCCCTCACATCCATATTGTTTTTTAGTTCTATTCGGTCCGACAGTACAATCTTATCATGTATTGGAGGTATCTATGTAGCACTCAAGAGGGGCGTTCGAAGGGAGAGCGGGGAAATAGTTGGCTTAGCGCGATGAAAGACAGTTCTGCGGTAGCAGTGGGTTTGCAACTTATGTCGGACAGATATAGAGGATCCGTTGTCGGAGGGCAATAAAAATAACTAGGTACGTAGAGTGCATTATGTACCACTACCCACTGTGGCCTACGTGGTCACGTCACGATGAAGACTATTATGGGTAGTGCTGGAAAACCAACAAAACAGATTGTTCGGGCTTCGACAGTGATCTCGCGACGTAGCAGTGGTACCCGTAGCTTTCCCCACGCAAAGTTACTGCTACTACCATAGACCGTATGAGAGCGCGTGTATCATAATAACCTCGTTGTTGCTATCGTTGCGCTTCGGATCCTACATTGCGGGGCATGAACGTGAAACTTTATCTCTCATGAAACATTCCTCAGTACAAAAACCGTATTTTGTGTTAATATTGTGCTTGAGATCCGACAATCTGTAAGATTAACGTCGACCTTTATCTCTCATAACCATTCCTCGAAAGAAAAGAACACGACGCAGAAGAAACCAGAATATGGAAACCTATGATGCATGCTTTGTGATTTCGATTCAGTTGAGCAGCACATACGGCACAGCCGTTACATAACCTGCAGGAGGTGCACGTGCGCAGCCCTCATGGGCAGAGTGCTCGAGGTATACGCTAATGAATGCACTACCGGGTGTTCTCCTTTGGATAGATTACCAGATACACTGTAATTGCTGATCTATCAGTGAGCACTGAGTAATTCAGCAATTATGGTGTATGTCTGGAAATAAAAAATTCGCAACGCGCCGTACCAAATACAATAGCACATACCTCCAACGCCCCGCCCATGAGCGCTTCGCACATACAGTACATACAGCACATATAAAGATCATACCGTGCATATCGCGCATGCAGCGCGCGCATCACATACAATACTACAGGAACATGAAACAAACACAGCTCATACGGCACATACAACACACATGGCACATGCAGCATATACACCACATACAACATATACAACACGTACGGCGCACACGGCATATACATTAGCGCATACCTCGAAAATTTGTCCCTCCAGGGCACCGCTGCACCGCTTAGAATGACACGCCAGAAGCTCCCGCATCCTGTTTTTCATGACGGGTATGATCACCAGACCTTGGCGACTCCTGGAAAAAAAAACACCCTGAACACCACGAGCTGAAAAAAAACGCATGCCACTTGGAAACTGCCGTAATATAAGCGCACCACTCACGTTTTTCAGGACAAAATCAACTTGGAGATCATTCTGTTTTGGTTTCCCTTGATTTTCTTATTCCTGAGATTTGTTCTTCAGTGATCAAGGTTGAATGAAGTTCGTGCTGCATTTTGTTGGATGGTATCGCTTTCTCTTGATATTAGATTTTTTCTGGGAAGGTTTATGGGCGATCAATTTTGAAGCTCATACATATTAGTTTTGGAATGGCAAACGCCATACGCCAAATAATAATTAACGAATAATTTCACCCGCACTATAATCCAACAGGTAGCAGGTATATGTTGCTTTTAGCATGACCTGTATACTAGTTCTAAACACACACCCGACATACTGATAGTGGCCAACAACGTACAGTCGACTTATTTCCGAATAATATTTTTTTTTTGCGTTTGATTTTACCCCCGTTTGTAAGTTCGAAACATAAGTGTCAAAACACGTACTTGCACAAGACGGGATATATAATAATAACGCGTTAGCCATGAGACCAGGGACTGTGAAGAAGTTCATATTGGCAAAGCTGCGTGTGATACCGTTCATGTGCTTAGGAAGATTTAGTACTATTAGCTACTGTAACTACTGTTGTTATTGCGTTCGCCATTCGACGATGTGCGGCTTATCGTTGATTTTTTATGTTCGTCTCCGAAGAGGCGTTCGCGCTATCAAGGGCGGCGGTGCCTATCGGGAAACAGATTGTGTTGAGGCGGCGAGTGTTTCTACACATTTGGAGCCCCAGGCGGTGTGCTTTGCCATCGCTACAGATGCTGTCAACTACGCGTTCGCTTCCCGAAAAAAATCAAAATGTTCCCAGTTAATCCACCCCACTAGTAGCTGTACATAAACTTAATTATTTTATATTTACTGGTACAATTGGGTAGTTCTTCTGATCGTGTTGTCGTTCGTTTTCGTATAAACGAAAAGATCAATTGTAATCCCCCCCCCCCCCCCCCCTGTAGTACCCCGGCAGGTACTGTTTTGTCGCGTCTGATGGTCTGTTTGACGGGCGCTACCGCCGCGGTCAATGGCGCGTTCGTCGACACCATCGACTGCCACCCCTCCCGCGTGCTTGTTGTGGCGAAGAGTAAGCCTTTTTACCGACTGAGTTAGTCTGTTCCAAACCAAACCACACGCCGAGCCACAAACGCGCCACGGTCAGGTGCTGAATACTCGCAGAACTCCACGAAATAGCGAATGCAACGAATTAGCACACGCAACGATTGGCGCACGCAACTGATTTCGTTCGTACTTTAGCCATCCAACGATATTTTGGTTGTATCATTTTACCGTATTAATTAGTCAGCGTACTTCGCCATCAAACAAACTATGAATTACTGCATTTAGCCTATTTCGCCATCCAATTAATAAGGAGAAATTTTGAAGTGATGAACAGAGTACATTATATTTTGCTGGGGGCCCTCTGTTTTTTTTGCGGCATGATTTTAGACCAACAGAAACCATACAAATGTATCTAATAATATTCGCCACCAATTGGCATTAATACACCACAAAATCTCCAGTGCCTATCCGAGGGTAGAGGATACTCGGGATGCCGAACGAGAGCTACAGCTGTCATAAAGGGGAATAAAGATAGCCATGAAGATTCAGGTTGATCTTGGTGGTTACGGGGCTGCATGTAACGTGTGAAGCGAAAACACCCAATGTTCCTTGAAACGAATCAAAATCGCACCCAGGCCACCAGTCCTCAGCTTCGAACGAGCGGATCCAATCGGTTTTGAGACGAGCTCTCGAAGTTGCGCTGCGTTTGATAATTCGTCACTATTCGAACTGGACCCGCACCACTAGACTACAGCCTCAAGGAATGTGCAGAGTCTGTTATGCGTGTCGAGATCAATACCCCATCGACGCTTTCGGCCCGTTTCAAAACGTCGCAGAGTTCACGTGCAAACACTAGCGAACCACACTTGAAGCCTTCCTGCATACGGAACCCCCTCACGACGTGTTATGCGATGACGGTAGCACATCCCCGTTATTTTGTGTCTGAATGACGGGGTCCCTTAGGCTCGAAATCGTCGGAAAACCAATCTTGTTTTGAAAAATGACGTTTTTGTATACTTGGTCCATGGCATTATTCGTCGAGATGCAATTTGATTTTTGCTATAGTCAGTTTTTGGGTGAGGTATGGAGCTCCTCAAGTGAGGAACCTCAGCAAATTAGACGTGGACCTCTATCGTAGAACGCCTCTCACAAGGCCCAGGACTTGCAGCGTATGGGTGTATTGGTGTGTTAGGGCCAGTGCCCGAGGCGAAGCTCACGACACGAATCGCGACCCGTAGCCAAAGTTCACCCTGGCTTGGTCACCAATGCTGCTCTGTGGCAAGTTGTCTTATCCGGGTATCCACAGGATGCCTTGTACGATACTCCGTGTAGATTAGGCGACATCTGAGGCCGAAAACGGCAACTAATCACCCTATTCCTAGCAGACACAAACTAGCCAACGAGTAGGTGGTGGTTATTCTGGAGGAAACACGAGCGCACCGATTGTCCTTCAGCCTCGGTCCCTCACACCGCGGCTCAACTTTTGATATTTTTCGATTTTTTTGAGCGCTGCACAGCAAGAAGCAAGTACGAGTAATATAAAAAAACATGAGTGAGTACTCGTACTCGTATTCAGACACAAGCCCAAACGTCGGCGTGCTTCGCGCGCCTAACGTTTGCTTGCTGGGCGGAATCAAGCGAAAGTTGTGTATGGTGTAGAATGAAAAACCACTTCATATTAAATACTACAGTAGGTACGTATACATCGGCGTTAACGAACCTGTGAAGCTTCTTGCTTGCATTATTGGTGGGGACCACCGGCTTCGCGACCCTCAGCCCACAAATAGCGTACACGGAGTCGGGGTTTCCACACCTTGCGGGGCGATCTCGACCGCGGATACCATCGTTCTCGTCCCCGGCTTGTCGCACTTGTAAAATCATGAAAAAAGTCTCATATGCGGGGATGATACCCGTTCCTTCGCGGGTGTCGCTGACTGCAAGAAACTCAGGAAACCAGTGACACAGAGCCAGTGAGGATGTAGTTCACCACGGTGCGAGGCGGTGGATGATCATCGTTTCCGTCCCCAGTTTGTCGGAGTTGTAGATCTATGGAGTTATGGTTATTCCGGCGATGGGATATTATCCTCCCTCGGGGCGCTGACTCCACGAAACCCAGCCAATCAGCGATCGGCCGATGGGCCTTGGGTTTCCACGCGATGCCGGGCGATATGAAGCCGCATATTTTCTTTCTCTCGGCCGACGGAGTTGCTATGGGATGGGTAAAAACTGGGGATGGGGCCCCACCGTCCCCGAATGTGTCGGGATTGGGGGGTTCCTCTAAATGACAACTCTCACCGCTCTCGCCAGAGCCACAATTCCAGTGGAATAATGATACAGCCAGTGGGGTTGGGGTTTCCACAAGGTTCAGAGCGATATGGACCCGGAAGAACGCAGTTCTATTCCCTGGGGTATTGGAGTTGCAGAGGGATGCGGCCCTATCGTTCCCGGTGGAGCTGGAGTTATTACTCGAGCGCCAGCTAATCAGCGATCGGCGGGTAGGGGTTTTCCACAGCGTGCGGAGCGGTGCCCAACCTAGAGAACCTCAGCCAACTAGTCTTAGAGTCAGTGGTGTTGGAGTTTTCACACCGAGCGCGGCGTTATTGACCCGGGGGAACTCGGTTTTTGTCCCGGGTTTGTTAAAGTTGTAAATATATGAAGGTATTTCCGATCCGGAAATGGGGCTCTATCGTCCCCGGGTGGTGCTGGCAATCAGCGATCGACCGGTGTGGGGCTGAGGTTTGGCTGTGTCGACCAGGGGGAACACGTCTTTTGTCGCCGCTTGTTGGAGTTATAGATGTATGACGAGATTTTCAACCCGGGCATGGAAGCATATTGTCTCCAGCTGGCGCAGTCCTTTTACATGAGCCCCGGAAAATCAGTGATGTACCGATGGGGTAGGGGTGCACAGCGTGCAAGGCGGTGTCGACCCAAGGGGCATTTTCTTCCGTTCCTGAGTGATTGTGGAGTTGTAAATATATAGTAGGATTTCCGACTTAGAGATGGCGTCCTACCGCCTCCAGGTGGCGCTGGTTCTATTTTCGAGTCCATCCCACCTACGATGGCCCGTGGGACTGAGGTTTCTACATCTTCGAGGGGCGATATCGACCCGGGGGGCATTTTCTCCGTCCCCGGGTGGTTGGAATTGTAGATATACGGATGAATTTCCGCACCCGAGATGGGGTCTTATCGTCTTCGGATGCTGCGGTGCTGGCGGGTTGCCGCAGGGGCAAGTCCCGCCGGGCGCAGCGAAGCCCCTGATTGATCAAGGGCGGGCGGGGGGAGGGGGGCAGGCCAATGGGCTTCGGTATCGGAAAGCGCTGGGATGAAAGCTATCGAAGAAAATATTTCAAGGCGCTTCGCGTAGCGAGCGGGTCCTCCCGCTACGCTCGTTCACAAGGAAGAATGAACAGAATTGACAATAATTGGTCTCAACGTTTAGGTGTCAACCTGCGACTTGCAAAATGCCAAGAGCTCCAAGCATGCTCCATTAACACAACCCGGACGCCCGCATACATGTATAACGTACTACGTACTTACTTCTTTGATATGTACGGAAAAGAAAGCACAGCACGGCACGTCACACACCGCACGGCGATGCACTGAGCTGCGCTGTGCTTCTTCATTTGTTTCTGTGTATTATCTTAAATTTAGTGTAAAAGCGGCGAACTCGCTCAGTTTGGAATCCTTCTTGATTCTGAATGGAGTTTTTGAATAACCATATTTGGACTTTTCTCTACTCTTCAAAAATGTATCTTGAAAATGGTGTTGGAAATCTTATCTTGGATTCAGTCCGACCTGAGCTGAAGTGGATGTGATTTTCGAAGAACAGGAAAAAAGAAAAAGAAAGCAAAGAAATCAGAAAACAAGGAAGAGAAAGAAAGCCAAGAGCGCACGGATCGTAGCAGCGCGATTATCTGTCGTAGACTCTCTGAGTGTTCCATTATTTGTGCTCAAATTGAGCCCATTGATCTGATTGCCATTTTTATTGTAGTAATCTGTTTCTATACCGTGGATCATTTAATTTATGGATTGCATTGGATGAGGCCTCCCCGTCGGCCTATGGTCCCGCCCATATTTCGTTGCGCCTTTTATAAATTGCATTTGTAGATGACCGCTGGTCCGGGGCAGAGTTGTCTCACCCAAACTTCTATAGCATAAACTCAGTCCTTATCCGCACACGCCGAAAGGTCCTTTCTGAACTCTGGCGACAATGGTAGCTCGCTAGCGTCCGCCTATCTCTGGCCACATTTCTTTATGCAACCCCCGACTTGTCCACTATGACTAGGGATAGCCCCGATGTAGTACTTCGCAACGGACTATGTCCTCCAGCCACCAATTTTCATGGTGTCGTCCACAGCCGTCCCGGCCAGGACTTTTCTGAGCGAGACTCCCGCTCGCAAGCATTTGCATCGTGGAGTGGTTAGCGTTAGGGTTAGGGTTACCTTCACCCATTTTCCTCCTTTCCAACTTTCTTTCATCGCCATTTTCTGCTTCGAGAAAAACTGTTTGGAATAGACTCGCCCGCCTTTCGTTTAGCGCCAAACGACCCGGTCAGGCACGTGTCGTCGCCCGCATGGCCCACACCGGGGCAAGATGCTTCATGCAGCATGTTGGTGCCCTTCCCTTTCATGTCAAGGAAGCAGAGGAAAATACATCGTCCGGAGTAGCTGTTGGCCAACCACGAGACACGTCCGAAACAACGAGCACAAACGCGTCAAACTCGTCGGCTGCCCTTCTTTTCCGGACAACCCGGGGCGCTCGTCCATCGCCGCCAGTACTGGGCGTCGATGAGCTTGCGTTTTATCAACATCCACGACGACAGGCCCCCGCTCCGGATACTGCGGGGCCGGCAGAAATCGAACCGGCTGAGAGCCGCATTTCCAGCAGAAATTAAACTGTGCAACGTTTCCTTCCTGATAAGTAGAACAAACGCAAACCGAACTAAGTCCCTGGTCGTTACAGCCCCTCTGAGATGTGCCCCACCCTGAAGGTGGCTCCCGCTAGCGTCGTTCTGTTCGAAAGAGAACAATAAAGAGAAGGGGATCGCGAACATCGGTGAGCGTTCGAAAGCGTCCGAAGCAGTGAAATATATGCACGGTACTATGTGATGGATGCCCGTCCCTACGCGTTAGATGCCGAAACATATGCAATCGTTACCCGTTGGTACCGAAGTCAAAGCCGTACGCTATCATCCCCCAGCGAGGATACCGCTAGTTCTTGACGCCACTATCTGGACTGGGCCACTGGAAGCATCCTTCCGCAGCTACTGCGGCCACCTCGATCGTCCCCACTGTGGCTAGCTGTATCAAAGGGAATCAGTAGGCCTCAACATCCGGGAAGAGGACAACAGCGCGGGCGTCGCATTCCGCCTGATGTTGCACGATGTGTCCTTTCGTGACCGGGAGTGCAAAGCAAAACCCGAAGGCCGGGAGTCTCGCACCCGGAACGACGGAAACGCCGTGCGCCAACACGTCAGTCCCCGCCGAACCAACACAGTCATACTGAGAGGAAAAGGGCACTGCCTCCCCAGTTAATGGGGAGCGCAGCACGGACACCGTGCATGCCATGGGGTTTTTGTTTAAATTGCCTATCTCGTCCCAGACCGCTCGAAATGATGACGGTGCTATGCGGATGATAGCGCTTCGTGACGGCGGCGAAATGGCATATGCGATTTCTGTTATCCTTCTCTCTGCAGTCGGGAGCCACTTTAACTATAGCATGAATCCGTACTCCACCTGCAACTCGAACAACTGCACCAGCAACGCGTACGTCTTGCGATTTTTCGCACGCTGTCGGTTAAAAAAGCACCCACTACTGACCGGTGCTCGCCGCAAGACGTCTGGGTGTCGCGTGCACAATTGGTGAAGGAGATGGTAGAGGCCATATATCTCCTTCTGGTTGATATCCGTTGAAACGCAATCTGGCGGGAACAACCCCCCCGCGGGGAAGGTGCCCGAGGCCGCGTTCATCACCCCCCCCCCCATGCGACAGATGAGGCATCCGACGATCCTTTCGTCAAGGCTTTCACGAAGTGTCGCGCTCGCTGCCAAACACAGTCTTTGTATATACCTGTTGGTTCTCCGTGAAGCTAAGATCATCTTCTTACCGCTGGTGGGTGCCCTCCCTGTAGTATACTACTCACTCCAAATATGGCATTGCCCCATATTCGCAGACGCTTTGAACGTCCGTCGCGGCGCGTCGTACCGTGACCATTACGAACCGTGGATGGTCACACCACACCCGATGCCCCTCTCTCAATTTTGGGAGTGAACGAGCGAAAAAGTGGCGTTGTGGCTGCGAAACGCAAACGTATACCCCGTGTACGGTCGCGAGCTCGTTTTTAGTGGTACTGGTTTATTGTGCGTTCGGCGCTGCAGGCTTTACACGGCGGATGGTCTCACTATGACGCCTCTCCCGTGGTGTTTGTTGCCCACGGTGGCCTCGCGTTATCTGGTTTCCACCTTGGCCATCGGTGCACAGCTATTCGTGTACAGCTATTCAATTCGTACCCAACAACCAAGCATCCCCAAAGGTAAGGAGATATTTGCCGCTATGGGAAACACGTGGATGACGGTATTCTGCCCTATATCGCTAATATTGTTTTCCGTATGTATCGCTCATGGTTGTGTCGCTGAGACTCTCCTACAGACCGATTCCCATCAGCACTGTATTCTACTCTGGCACCCTGAACACTGTATTCCTACATCAGTACTCTGACATCTGTTCCAGCAATGAGCAGATTGTAACGCCATAGGTAGAGTACTGTAGCTACATCGGTGCCGGGTCGCCACTCACCGTATGGAGTGGCCGTCGAGGACCTATTCGAGCCCTATCACGAGGACATCGAGGGCAAGCCCCCCTGCGCGTATCCTCCGACATGATGTCAGGGTGTCCCAGCTATAGGATACAGGGTTTAAACGTATCATTCGGTAGGGGAGTCTGAGTTGAAAGATCATGAGCATTTTACATGCATGCAGAAAAACAATACCAGCTATATAGGGAATGCAATAATCCATGTGTTACTGATTGCGGTTAATCTCTCCTAGTCTGTTGGGACACTTTGCTGTTGTGTACGAATCGACGGCAGACGTGGGCAGCAAGTAACTGGAAACCATTGTGGAGAAGTAAGAACACGGGAGGAGCGTCATGGTGAGACTATCCGTCGCGTCCTGTTTTTACCGCTGAACGCACAATCATTCAGCACCACAAAACGTGCATATTGCCGTATACGGGGTATAGGTTTGAGTCTCTACGCAACACCGCTACGTCTACATGTCAAACCTTAAGGGAGGGGCATCGGATGCGGTGAGACAATCCGGTTCATGTCGGTCACGGTGCGACGCGTCGCGACGAACGTAATCAGCATGAGCGAATAAGGGGCTCGTGCTTGTGGTGAGAAATATTCAACACGGAGGGCACCCACCGGTGGTAGCAAGATAATCACCACAAGAAAGACAGATAGACTGAGTTTCACGGAGAAGCAGTAGAAGTTGATACACCTGTATATAGACTGAAAGATATAAATGAAGTCGTTCAACTGGAGTTAGTGAGGCAGGAACTATTTGTCCACGCAATATTCAGAGGGGGCAGCCGTGTCCAGTTTCCTACGAGATCTTGGTCGTCTCTGACGCAAGCCGCCGTCGCAGTGTTTCGTAGTTTTTTCGGGCCTTCGCGTTGGCACGTGAGGTAAAGTGGCCGATGGTCCTGGCATCTCGTGTGGATGATTGGTTGTTACCTGCGAAGTTTGCACGATTCGCCCTTCATACGGACGGCTTAATGGCAGAAATGTGTGAAGCTCGACTTGAATAGCCGGTAACAGGTAGGTGTACCTAAGCTGTTTGAGGCGTTTGTAGGTACGACAAACCACTGGCCAATCTCAGAGGGGCTCAATAAGCCTATTGCAGAATAGGATTCGCCGTGCATCTAAGTATGGGTCAAACCTCGCAAGTATACTTTATGGCTTTTGTCCATTTTCTTCATCACACACGATCTACGTTTCAAAGGGAACCTTTCAATTCCTCCTTGGAAACGTCAAACCCAAGATATGCTTTGGCGCAACGGAATGGTTTTTCATCCTGATACAGTTACGCGTACGGGCGGCAATGAGATAGCTGACGAGCGAGCGTTCTGACGTTCGTGCGTCACGGGTTCTGACTTGGTGTTCGAAGTTGGACACGTGGCAACAGCAACAGGCAGCGTGTTTTGATCCTGATGGAGAAAAGCAGACGATTTGCAAGCGACACACAGCAAGCATCGACGAGAGACGAGGGGGGCGTGAATCAGCCATATCCGTTGGGGCTGTGAGTCACATGCCTTGATTGGATGATTCAACCCTGTGCCCGTGGTGGCAATAGCAAAAAGAACTTGATCTCCCTTGAAAACCGAAAGAGACGTAGCAAATTCCGCCCACCAACAATCGATGAGCGAGAGTCGCAGGTGGCGTGAGTTACGGGGCCTAGAGCCATGGCCGGCGGGAGTGAGTCAAGGTATATACCACGCACGAGTGCCTTCTATGGCTGACGAGAGAATGCCTTCGTGGACGCGAGTCACGCACTGGATGTTCGACGTTTTCCTCGTGGTACCTCAACACCAAGCAGCAGTGGCCATGTTGTCCTGTTCTGGAAATATATGTGACTTTGCAAGTTCTTCCTGCGAAGGGTCATTGAGCGGGAATCGTGCCGCCTAAAAGCCTTTGACGAGAGTGTGGCGGGCGCGAGTCACAGGCACCACAATACTTGCGGCGGGCGTGAGTCACAGGCCCTTGGCAGGCGGGAGGCTGTAAACGAGAATCGTAGCGAATGTGAGTCATAGGTACTAAACGTGTAGCGTTTCCACGACAGGCCCATAGTCGTGCGATTAACATTCCGCAACGTTCAATTGCCTTCAAGGGGAATACAAATTTCCGTGGGACTATTATGGGAGTGACGTAGCATTCCGTGTGCTCGTACAAGACGGGTCATTAGGATGTCATGCCGCTGTGACCATACCAATGAGCCGTCCCGAGACTCGCCATAGAACCTCATCAAACGCCTCGTCATGGAGTCCTCGTGGCGCTTCATGGCACCTGGTAGCATAGCGTGCTCTCTGCTGTATTTTCCACTCTTCGCCCTGGGCTATTCGCGCTAAACCGTCCAAAGTAACATGCGGTCAGTAGTAATATAATAGTGGTAGCACAAATAGCGTGATTTGCACAGGACGAAAACTCGCTTGAGGCTGAAAACATCAGAGGTTTAGGTCTCGATAGATGCTGAGAAACTACCGTACGAGGGTCCGTACGACACCCCTTGGCAGTTGCTGTAATGCGCCTTCACGGTTTTGTTTGGTGAAACCTTCTACCGTCCTGATGTTGAACCCCTCCCAAATTTTTGTGCAACATCCTCGATAACTAAGGCACACGTATATTCACGCGGAGTTTTGTCTCGCAAATAGTAAACGCGTGCTTGAAAAACGTTTGCCATAATTTTCACTGGATATAGTTAGGATGGTCGTTTTGCCACGTTTCCGAATTTTGCGAAAAAAACTATCACGGTGCAAGTGCTGGTTACGGTGACGTCCACGCTAGGAGTCGAGATTGCATTCACCGTGAGCAGCTACCGACTGGAACTCCATCTAACGCACGACAAGTTCCGCTCGGTACAGCGGATAGAGTGGTGTCCGCTTTCGAACTGTCTTTCGGTTGTACACGACCTTGGACACTAGAGTACATGCACACGCACGTGCTCTGGATGTCAAAAATACTAATTAGTTGAGCTCGCCTGCGCCCTGCGTTGGCGTGCCCATGCATACAGCCAGATGCACGGCAGTATGACCCCGAGGCTGCTCATCGTAGCGTTTCCTTGCGCTAATATTCAACCGTTGTAATTTCTTCCTTTTCGATATATGCCTCGTCGTCAATCAGAGCAAAACGGTAAAAAACGCGCAAAATGTGTTCCACGCAGTGACGAATTGTATACGCTTAATATGCAGTCCATTCAGCACAATGATACAGCAGGAAGGTGTCACGCACCGCGGCGAAGGGGACGTAGAAAATCGTTTGCCTGCGATGAGTTCGATACCGGACATTGCTTTTTCACCCGTGGCCAAACAACGTGCGGAATAGCACAGCATGAGGCAAACGCACATGACCCCGAACGTAAGCTGAGCAGTGCGCAATTCCTCCCACTTTCGTGCGCACATTCAACTTTCTACCGCATTAATACAACCCTCATCTAAAACCACAACCCTACAGACGGTGAGTACGGTGGAGTCCTGACTACTCGAATTCAAGTCAACACGGGAAGACTTGTCTTAAAAAAAGAAAGCCACGCAACCACAGCGATGGGACGCGATGCCTATTTGTGGGCAATTGCGGAGGAAATTGCTCAAACCATGTCGAGGCAATCCAAAGGGTGGCGCAAATTTATCGGGAATCACACTTACGGCTACACATAACTCGAGCCACCCACTGCGTCATATCGTTTTTTTTGGCTCACGAAACACTTCCGTCTTCCGCAATGTCTTACACCACCGCGGAATCACTGTTAAGCATGCGAGATATCGGCAAAACCACAAGGAACACAGCAAAACCTCCCTAAGCCCCAC
This sequence comes from Macrocystis pyrifera, assembly GCA_031763025.1. Classification (NCBI taxonomy): domain Eukaryota; class Phaeophyceae; order Laminariales; family Laminariaceae; genus Macrocystis; species Macrocystis pyrifera. Next base: position 10,174,736 of record JASSKH010000021.1, read on the forward strand.
TTAAAGGAAACTGAATAATATGATTGCTAAACTCGATTCTGTCAGAGAAAGGGCCACCGATCCCTACCGTACATAGAACTCTCCGTTCACACTTCCCCACTCTTCTATACTCCTCAAACACTACCTTTCGCTCCAAAAAAACGTAAATACGGTGCGATACATGAGCAAGATAGATGCCAGTTGTTTCGCCAAGCTCGAAGGCCAACACGTAAAACAAGGAATCGCATACATGTAGAGCTAAATTTCAACAACTAAGAGGCCGACCAGTGATACACGACACCCGTCGCCAACCTAAGGGTGGGGGAAGTACGGTTTATTTTCGGCCTGGGTCCGTAGATGGGCTACATAAACGATGCAGCCATTAGAAATACACGTGCCTGTGTCGCAGAGCGCTTCGTTCTTGATTCTTCTACAGGGAGCGATGGCGTCGCAACGGCTGACTGTACTTACCAATACGAAACATACATACGGGGGAATAGCGACCAACTGCATGACGGGCCGCACAATCCCCCGCTCATACATACATACGCGGGAACAACGACCAACTATATGATGGGCCGCACAATCCCTCGCGCATCACGGAAGTTGATTGTGTGGACTCAATAGAGTGGATGGGATTTCGCATAGAGTCAACAACTCACGTAAAGTGGTGAGATCCAGGAGGGGCTCGACGCAATCAACGTATTGCCACCCTTGGAATTATATTTCGATGAACCTCGATCCCCAAGGTCCTTGCATGAGAGCGAACTGTTCCCGGTGGAAAACGGTAACGTTCATCCCGCCAAACGCTCCGAAGACAAAAGCATTACGCATTCCCGTTTTTTCTCGCTCTCCATCCTATCGCTGGGTTGAACACCCAACACTCCTAGCGGAACCAGTATGCGACAAGACAAAGAACCGTTGTGATCCCACTCAACTACAGCTCCTTACGTCAGATCGACCCGAGGGTCGGGCAAGACTTGCGCCTCAATCCCCGCGACGGGTATCGATATAGCCGCTTTCGCACGATCCGCCATGCGTGAAGAAATCGAGGTTGCTTTGCAAAACGAGCGCCACATCCATGTTTCCCGCGTCAGACTTCATGGCCGACGGGTCGATCGAGCAGGTGTAGCGCGGCTTGACCAGTGGAATCTCCCAGATGGATTCGGTCCTGAACAAGTGCTGCGCCACCCAGGTTTGAGGGTCTATAAACCACACCCCCGGCGTATTTCGAGAGTATGCGAGCGCCGCCATCAACTGTGAAGCGGAAACCGCAACAGGCAGTGAAGAAATAAAGACGTGAGTACCGGCTACGAAATATGATGCAGCTTTCTCGAACACAGTGGTTAAAACGTCGAGAAACATTAAATGTGCGCCAATTGTTGTATCAAATGAAAGCAGAACACTTGGTTGCTGGTTAGACCTGCGTGTGGTCTGTTGCCAACAGGTTAGTTGTTTCCGGTCACTTCTGTGTCCGGGGCAGGAGAACGGATACCACAGGATTATCACAATACATCGGTAGCGAAACGATGGCTGACCTCTAGACCCTGCAACGACTCGCCCCACTTTTGGTTTTCGTCGGAATGTGACGTGCGTATAGCGCGCGAGACTGTGGTCACCCATCACCTAGCCACTGCGACGACCCCTTGTGGAAGTTTACCTGCGGGACGGTAGACATGTTGCGCCGCTTCACCAAGCTCTGCAAGGCCTCGAGCGCTCCCTCACGACGTTCGTATTGTCCGTTGTTTCGTATGGACACCAACACGTCGCGGAGGTCGGCGTTGGCCTCAACCGGCAGGACAAGGTCTGTGTTGAACGTGAAAGACGGCGACTGGAACCCGAGCACCGCCGTGGTCTGCTTCGCGAGCTCGCGGTCGACATAGCTCACTTTTGCACTTCCGTGAACCACGAGGAGGTCGCCATGAGTGGAGTGCGTGTCCTTCGACGTGAAGTGCCTAGATACCACGGAATCGGACTTCATGTAGAAGATGAGGCTTGTGTTGACGCCGCAGTATTCGTCGGCAAACAGGCTTGCAGTGAAGGGGTCTTCCGTGGAGTGAACAGTGACTCCGGGAAAGACACCGACAGCTCTGAGCAGGACAGCACAACGATTTGTGAAGGTCGAGTTAGTATGGCCCAAATATTAAGAGACCTCGACACTGCAGTGAGATGGTCCATCGCAAATCAAACCACGAAAGTCAACAATTAAACACGAAACCGAGAATACCTGTACACGGAGTTCACGAACGACAATATAAATTTCCACCCGGGTGCATTGGTGAAACGCCAAATCTCCTGGTCGAACGTATGCTCACCTTTGGTACGCGTCGAACCCTGCGTTGTCAGCAGCAACGGCCACTGTCATTCCCGGGAGGAACTGAAGCACGCTCATCACCGCCACTTCGACCTGGCTTACCTCGTTCACATCTCCGGCAATGAACGCACACAAATTGCCTCGACGTAGATCATTCACGTAGGGGAGGATGGTCGCGTCGGCAAACAGGGACCGCGCGTCATCCACTCCGGCGACAACGGCAGACAGCTTATGCCGGGAGTTGGTCACCGCCGCCGAGAGACGACGAGAAGGCGTTGGGTACACTCCGACGGGCAACACCGTATCACACCTTAAACAAAGCGGAGGGTAGAGGCCAAGTTAAGTAGAATAACGCAGGGAAAGGATACTCGCTTCCACTTAGACAAAGCGGAGGGTAGAGGCCAAGTTAAGTAGAATAACGCAGGGAAAAGATACTCGCTTCCACTTAGACAAAGCGGAGGGTAGAGGCCAAGTTAAGTAGAATAACGCAAGGAAAGGATACTCGCTTCCACTGACGGTCAATGCATGTGAGAGAAATACATGATATGGCGTTTATTGTCCAACCTCTACCAAGGAATATCGTGTGCTGTATGTCCGTAGATCCGAATAACACAATGACAAAGGACGCGCCAGTTGCTTACGTACTATTACGGGGGTCCATAGTTAATAGGACCTACGGTATACATAAAAACCTATATATTTACCTATGTTTACGAACAAAATTTGGTCCCGTTAACTATGGACCCCCGTAATACAAAGAAATCAATATGAGAAATACAATCAACTTATTCTCGACTTACATGATCGCGCGATTATCGGGTTCGTCGTTGGCCAGAGCTCGGTCCGTGTCGAAGTAGCAAACACGGCAGAGCTCGCCGTGCCGCCCTTCTCTGGCGCCACACCCGTTGGTGCCGAATGGGATACCGTCGGCGCATGAAGGGTCACACACACGCCCCCTGAAGCCGTTGCTGTTGGTGTGGGGGCACTCTTCCTCGTCACAGGTAGGCACGAGGGGCTCCACAACGACGGGCATCAACGTACCACACCTTTGGAGAGGTGTATTACAAAAAATCGGCTTAGTGAGGTAACGAATAAGAAGACAAATATAGGACAATAGCGGAGAATTACATATGGCCTTCATGTATTCAACGTCCAATAGCTGGCAATATGCTGTTCCCTAGTGCCCGCATTCCTAACTGACGCGGTGACAGAAGAAACAAGCCAGTTCTTGAGCCCTACCGGAACACACATGATCGCGTGTTAGAAGAAGCAGGCCGCGGTATGGGTGAGGAAAATTATGTCCCTGCTGCTTCTCACAAAACAGGGGGCCCCACAACGTAGAAATCGCTGGTATGAAATTCGACTACATGCCTAACGCGGGTTTTCGACATATACTCACATTAGACCATCGCATTGTTAATGGGGGTGGACTTCAGTGTATTTCCAAGCCACGTGTTGGGTGCGGTATAGAGCTCTTCTAATGGGGAGGCGCACCAAACTCTATTGTCCACAGATGCATCTCTATCGTATCGAGAATCCATGCATTTTTGTACGTCACTCTAACTCGACTTACATGATCGCGCGATTATCGGGTTCGTCGTTGGCCAGCGCTCTGTCCACGTCGAAGTAGCAAACACGGCAGAGCTCTCCGTGCCGCCCTTCCCTGGCACCACACCCGTTGGTGCCGAATGGGATACCGTCGGCGCATGAAGGGTCACACACACGCCCCCTGAAGCCGTTGCTGTTGGTGTGGGGGCACTCTTCCTCGTCACAGGTAGGCACGGGGGGCTCCACAACGACGGGCATCAACGTACCACACCTTTGGAGAGGTGTATTACAAAAAATCGGCTTAGCGAGGTAACGAATAAGAAGACAAATATAGGACAGTAGCGGAGAATTACATATGGCCTTCATGTATTCAACGTCCAATAGCTGGCAATATGCTGTTCCCTAGTGCCCGCATTCCTAACTGACGCGGTGACAGAAGAAACAACCCAGCGCTTGCGCCCTACAGCAACGCACGAGATCGCGTGGTAGAAGAGGCGGGCTACTGTACGGGTGGGGAACATCATGTCCTAACTGCTTCGGACTGGCAGCGGGCTCCACAACCTAGAAATCGCTGGGATAATGTTCGTGTACCTGCAGTACGCTGGTTTTCGACATATACCCACAGTAGATCAGGGCATTGTTCATGGGGTTGGACTTCAGTGTATTTGCAAACCACGTGTTGGGGGCGGTATAGAGCTCCTCAAATCACGAGGCTCAGCGAAATGTAGTGTCCACCGGTGCATCTCTATCAAATATGCAATCAATAATTTGAATATTCCACACCAACTCGACATACATGATCGCACGATTGTCGGGTTCGTCGTTGGCCAGCGCTCTCTCCACGTCGATGTAGCAAACACGGCAGAGGTCTCCGTGCCGCCCTTCTCTGGCACCACACCCGTTGGTGCCGAATGGGATACCGTCGCCGCACGAAGGGTCACAGACACGCCCCCTGAAGCCGTTGCTGTTGGTGTGGGGGCACTCGTCCTCGTCACAGCTGTTCAGGGCAACACAAACACACGACATGAGGTTTAGACAAAGTAGGTACGACTAGTGCAAATCAATCGAGGCGGACGCCAGCCTGTGGCGCTGGCTTCCCTTCAAGAACCAAGAGGCCGAGGTGTCACTCTATTTGAACGCCTAAGGTTGGTGCCAGAGTCCTGTAGGGTATGAAAACATCTGGTTTTTAAACCTGCTCACAAGTTAGTCTGAAGCTTGCGTGATGGTGAAGAGCTTGCCAGCGGCTCCACTTGCACGACAGCAGTCGTAAATGTCTCCTTCGCCTGAGACTGGGTCTGAGAAATGTCTGGCAGACGCGTTCTGTGCTTGCCCTTGCCGGGAGACGTTCTATCCACAGTTGCGGCGACGGCGGGGCTGTCCTTCCACGCCTTCAGGGTCTTGACAATGAAAGGGGCGGTGGCCTCCTCCGCGTCTGAGAGACGGCGGATATCCATCGGATACACGATGACAGGCTCCAACGTTTCACACCTTCGAATAAGCCGAGCGTAGGGGGGACGTTTAGCTAGGCAACGCCTGTGACGGGAAGATGGGATAGTCACAAGTGTGTCGCCAAAATCTCGAGGCGTTCCCCGTCAAATCGCTTGAGTTGTGTACGACGTTTGTCTATTGCTCGATTTCCCGAACGACGTAAGGACAGACAGGACAAGAATGTGCGATATTAGAGGAGCACAGAAACGTGCGTCAGACATTCTTTTTTTTAAAACTGCGACTCGACGTACATGATCGCGCGATTATCGGGTTCGTCGTTGGCCAGAGCTCGCTCCATGTCGAAGTAGCAAACACGGCAGAGCTCGCCGTGCCGCCCTTCTCTGGCGCCACACCCGTTGGTGCCGAACGGGTCTCCGTCGGCGCACGAAGGGTCACACACACGCCCCCGGAAGCCGTTGCTATTGGTGTGGGGGCACTCCTCCTCGTCACAGGTAGGCACGGGGGGCTCCACAACGACGGGCATCAACGTACCACACCTTTCCAGACGAGCAACACATTTAACGCGTTTGGCGAGGTACCGAATGACGAACAAAAAACAATACGGGACAGCAGCCGTGATATTCGGAAGGCTTCACAGCAACGAACGTCCAATCGCTGACAATATGCTTTTCCCTAGTGTACGCATCGCTTCCTGACGCGGTGACAGAAGAAACAAGCCAGTGCTTGAGCTCTACCGGAACACACATGATCGCGTGTTAGAAGAAGCAGGCCGCGGTATGGGTGAGGAAAATTATGTCCCTGCTGCTTCTCACAAAACAGGGGGCCCCACAACGTAGAAATCGCTGGTATGAAATTCGACTACATGCCTAACGCGGATTTTCGACATATACTCACAGTAGACCATCGCATTGTTAATGGGGGTGGACTTCAGTGTATTTCCAAGCCACGTGTTGGGTGCGGTATAGAGCTCTTCTAATGGGGAGGCGCACCAAACTCTATTGTCCACAGATGCATCTCTATCGTATCGAGAATCCACGCATTTTTGTACGTCACTCTAACTCGACTTACATGATCGCGCGATTATCGGTTTCGTCGTTGGCCAGCGCTCTGTCCACGTCGAAGTAGCAAACACGGCAGAGCTCTCCGTGCCGCCCTTCCCTGGCGCCACACCCGTTGGTGCCGAATGGGATACCGTCGGCGCATGAAGGGTCACACACACGCCCCCTGAAGCCGTTGCTGTTGGTGTGGGGGCACTCTTCCTCGTCACAGGTAGGCACGGGGGGCTCCACAACGACGGGCATCAACGTACCACACCTTTGGAGAGGTGTATTACAAAAAATCGGCTTAGCGAGGTAACGAATAAGAAGACAAATATAGGACAGTAGCGGAGAATTACATATGGCCTTCATGTATTCAACGTCCAATAGCTGGCAATATGCTGTTCCCTAGTGCCCGCATTCCTAACTGACGCGGTGACAGAAGAAACAACCCAGCGCTTGCGCCTACAGCAACGCACGAGATCGCGTGGTAGAAGAGGCGGGCTACTGTACGGGTGGGGAACATCATGTCCTAACTGCTTCGGACTGGCAGCGGGCTCCACAACCTAGAAATCGCTGGGATAATGTTCGTGTACCTGCAGTACGCTGGTTTTCGACATATACCCACAGTAGATCAGGGCATTGTTCACAAAGTTGGACTTCAACCACGTGTTGGGGGCGGTATAGAGCTCCTCAAATCACGAGGCTCAGCGAAATGTAGTGTCCACCGGTGCATCTCTATCAAATATGCAATCAATAATTTGAATATTCCACACCAACTCGACATACATGATCGCACGATTGTCGGGTTCGTCGTTGGCCAGCGCTCTCTCCACGTCGATGTAGCAAACACGGCAGAGGTCTCCGTGCCGCCCTTCTCTGGCACCACACCCGTTGGTGCCGAATGGGATACCGTCGCCGCACGAAGGGTCACAGACACGCCCCCTGAAGCCGTTGCTGTTGGTGTGGGGGCACTCGTCCTCGTCACAGCTGTTCAGGGCAACACAAACACACGACATGAGGTTTAGACAACGTAGGTACGACTAGTGCAAATCAATCGAGGCGGACGCCAGCCTGTGGCGCTGGCTTCCCTTCAAGAACCAAGAGGCCGAGGTGTCGCTATATTTCAACGCCAAAGGTTGGTGCCAGAGTCCTGTAGGGTATGAAAACATCTGGTTTTTAAAAACCTCCTCACAAGTTAGTCTGAAGCTTGCGTGATGGTGAAGAGCTTGCCAGCGGCTCCACTTGCACGACAGCAGTCGTAAATGTCTCCTTCGCCTGAGACTGGGTCTGAGAAATGTCTGGCAGACGCGTTCTGTGCTTGCCCTTGCCGGGAGACGTTCTATCCACAGTTGCGGCGACGGCGGGGCTGTCCTTCCACGCCTTCAGGGTCTTGACAATGAGAGGGGCGGTGACCTCCGCCGCGTCTGAGAGACGGCGGATATCCGTTGGATACCCGTGGACAGGCTCCAACGTTTCACACCTTCGAATAAGCCGAGCGTAGGGGGGACGTTTAGCTAGGCAACGCCTGTGACGGGAAGATGGGATAGTCACAAGTGTGTCGCCAAAATCTCGAGGCATTCCCCGTCAAATCGCTTGAGTTGTGTACGACGTTTGTCTATTGCTCGATTTCCCGAACGACGTAAGGACAGATAGGGCAAGAATGTGCGATATTAGAGGAGCACAGAAACTTGCGTCAGACATTCTCTATTTTAAAACTGCGACTCGACGTACATGATCGCGCGATTGTCGGGTTCGTCGTTGGCCAGAGCTCGCTCAATGTCGAAGTAGCAAACACGGCAGAGCTCGCCGTGCCGCCCTTCTCTGGCGCCACACCCGTTGGTGCCGAACGGGTCTCCGTCGGCGCACGAAGGGTCACACACACGCCCCCGGAAGCCGTTGCTATTGGTGTGGGGGCACTCCTCCTCGTCGCAGGTAGGACCGGAGCTCCCCTCGACAGGCATCATCGTATCACACCTTTCCAGACGAGCAACACATTTAACGCGTTTGGCGAGGTACCGAATGACAAACAAAAAACACTACGGGACAGCAGCCGTGATATTCGGAAGGCTTCACAGCAATGAACGTCCAATCGCTGACAATATGCTTTTCCCTAGTGTACGCATCGCTTCCTGACGCGGTGACAGAAGAAACAAGCCAGTGCTTGAGCCCTACCGGAACACACATGATCGCGTGTTAGAAGAAGCAGGCCGCGGTATGGGTGAGGAAAATTATGTCCCTGCTGCTTCTCACAAAACAGGGGGCCCCACAACGTAGAAATCGCTGGTATGAAATTCGACTACATGCCTAACGCGGATTTTCGACATATACTCACAGTAGACCATCGCATTGTTAATGGGGGTGGACTTCAGTGTATTTCCAAGCCACGTGTTGGGTGCGGTATAGAGCTCTTCTAATGGGGAGGCGCACCAAACTCTATTGTCCACAGATGCATCTCTATCGTATCGAGAATCCATGCATTTTTGTACGTCACTCTAACTCGACTTACATGATCGCGCGATTATCGGGTTCGTCGTTGGCCAGCGCTCTGTCCACGTCGAAGTAGCAAACACGGCAGAGCTCTCCGTGCCGCCCTTCCCTGGCACCACACCCGTTGGTGCCGAATGGGATACCGTCGGCGCATGAAGGGTCACACACACGCCCCCTGAAGCCGTTGCTGTTGGTGTGGGGGCACTCTTCCTCGTCACAGGTAGGCACGAGGGTCTCCACAACGACGGGCATCAACGTACCACACCTTTGGAGAGGTGTATTACAAAAAATCGGCTTAGCGAGGTAACGAATAAGAAGACAAATATAGGACAGTAGCGGAGAATTACATATGGCCTTCATGTATTCAACGTCCAATAGCTGGCAATATGCTGTTCCCTAGTGCCCGCATTCCTAATTGACGCGGTGACAGAAGAAACAACCCAGCGCTTGCCCCCTACAGCAACGCACGAGATGGCGTGGTAGAAGAGGCGGGCTACTATACGGGTGGGGAACATCATGTCCTAACTGCTTCGGACTGGCAGCGGGCTCCACAACCTAGAAATCGCTGGGACAATGTTCGTGTACCTGCAGTACGCTGGTTTTCGACATATACCCACAGTAGATCAGGGCATTGTTCATGGGGTTGGACTTCAGTGTATTTGCAAACCACGTGTTGGGGGCGGTATAGAGCTCCTCAAATCACGAGGCTCAGCGAAATGTAGTGTCCACCGGCAGATCTCTTATCAAATATGCAATCCATGATTTGAATATTCCACACCAACTCGACATACATGATCGCACGATTGTCGGGTTCGTCGTTGGCCAGCGCTCTCTCCACGTCGATGTAGCAAACACGGCAGAGGTCTCCGTGCCGCCCTTCTCTGGCACCACACCCGTTGGTGCCGAATGGGATACCGTCGCCGCACGAAGGGTCACAGACACGCCCCCTGAAGCCGTTGCTGTTGGTGTGGGGGCACTCGTCCTCGTCACAGCTGTTCAGGGCAACACAAACACACGACATGAGGTTTAGACAAAGTAGGTACGACTAGTGCAAATCAATCGAGGCGGACGCCAGCCTGTGGCGCTGGCTTCCCTTCAAGAACCAAGAGACCGAGGTGTCACTCTATTTGAACGCCTAAGGTTGGTGCCAGAGTCCTGTAGGGCATGAAAACATCGTCTTTTTTCGAATTGCTCACAAGTTGGTTTGAAGCTTGCGTGATGGTGAAGTGCTTGCCAGCGGCTCCACTGTCCCCTCTGCCCGTGACTCGGCGGCGTAAGCCACGTCGGCCATACGTTTGTTGGTGTGCGGAGGCTCGAACCTTCAAGAGAGACGGCAAGTCAAATATTTCATGTAAGGTCTGAAATATCAGTAGGCGTGTGCATATGAAATATTCACAAAAGTGCTGGTCATATTTGTCTGACTCCATATTTCAACAGCACTGAAACTCGTTTTCTTTTGTCGTAAATATTTAGCTAATTCACGTTCACTCTTGGATCCTAGCATGCTGACCATTGTTCGTATTCCAATAGTATCGCGAAAAGGTTAAAATAGCTCGAGAAACATCTGATATCCGACCAACAAAAAAAGTAGTGCTCGAGAACGCGACGTACGACGTACCCGGTAGTACGTAAGCGCTGTGTTCTTACGTTGAGCACATGATGACGTGGCCACCCCTGCGCTGAGCCACTTCGTCCGCCATCAGGGCAGCCTCGAGATCGTTGAAGCAGAATCGACATTTAGGCCCGTGGTCCCTCCAGTTGCAGTTGTAGTCGCCGTGACGCCCCGTGCCGCAAGATTCGTCACAGACCTATCATACAAGCGGGACGATGGACAATACTTGAGGATATAACTTTACTCAATAGTTCGTGCATAATCGTGCGATGATGTTGGTGGCGTTGTTCTTCTTGGAACTACTCTACATACCACTACAATCTATTAATAGTATTTATGGCGTATGTACCGTAGTTTAGGGTTATTTACCGTCTGATTGTTTGGATTTTGCATGGGTTGTCCCCAACTGCCCATATACAAGGTGTAGACTAGAGTCTAGCATTTCTGGTGTTCATCTCTGCGTATGTATTGTACTCCCTTTTTAATTTTGGAAAGCGATCCAACCCCCCTTGGTTTTACCTTATTCTGTTTATACCGTATGTCAGATATAGACGGAGAAGCAAATATTCGCATCTACTGCTGTCGGAAACAATGCTTGCAGAGGCGACGGACGCGACAATTCGATCGAATGCGTCCGATCATTTAACCGAACGTGCCCTGTTGTGTTCGCTCACCGTATCTTTCTTGCGGCCGCACTTGTCGCTGCACTCAACGGCCTCGGGTGGCCTCATGGTGTCGCACATGACCACGTGCGACGCCTCTTTTCCGCCTTCCAGGTCTGACCTCGTCAGCGCCAACGACTGCTCCTGGAGACGAGCTTCCTCAACATCGACGAAGCAGAGACGGCACATGGACCCGAACCTGTCCGCGTCACCAGCACCGCACAGGAAGCCACCGAAACGGGCGGGTTTTCCGGCGCAGGTGTCGTCGCACACCGTGGAGGTACCCACGGGAAGGCCGGCGGCATCTTCACTGCCGCACGCGGCATTGCATGCCGGAGGAGGCGTTCCGTTGTCGACGGATAGGCGGTGTCCAGATGCGTGGGTCTGCTTTCGTTCATGCTTGGTGGCTTGGATGGAAGCCAAGTTACCTTCGTCGACTCTGCTGCCGTGGATGAAGAGAGTCTGGCCTGCAATGGCATCGGACACAGTGCTGTGGTCGACGTGTTCGTACCCGACGTAGGAAATCTGGCGTGAGTGTGGTGGAATGCGAGGGACAGGGAGAGGGCGGGAGACAAGCGTCTTGTCACGCATTTTGTTGTGTGTAGCGGCATGTATAAATTCCCTTCGCTATTTCCTTTGCGTTCACGCAGTGTGTAGCGGCATGTGTAAATTACCTCTACAAACTCCTTTGCGTTCATGCAGGGCAATCCAAGTTGTGTCAAAACCTACATGTGGAATAATTCCAACACGGGTTCGTGGTAACCCCAATTTTTGACGAAAGCTCCGCACAGTACAACCCGAATCCATCGACCAGAAAAAAAGTGGTCTGGAATATAATGCCTGTTTTTACAAAACGTCACCCTTCTTGTGAAATAATCAAGCAACCTGAGCAACCCCCGGAGTCATTGCGTAGCCAACAAAACGTTTGGCCGTAGCGGCGTGCCGGCGTGGTCAGGTCAACGGTACCGAATTTTTGGCGGTGTGTGGGGTAACGTTCGGCCTGAAACCGTCAAGTTTCCAAAACCATGTCGAAACAAACGCAACGATGGGGTATTTTAAACTCAAGTATACTGCTGTACTCTTACATACTGTGCTCATACTCCATGGTAAAATGAGGAAATCCAGGACTTCCAAGGCTTTCCAGCGAAAGGAAAGAAAAATACGCACTGCACAAACTCATAAAAACCCATATTACGGAGGACCGTAGTAAATTGGACCAAATATTGTTGGTAAAAATAGGTACAAATATATAGGTTTTTGTGTGCACCGTAGGTCCTATTAACTATGGCCTTCCGTAATAGGATACAGATATCTAGTGCCGACATCGACGCGGGACTTTTGTTGCGGTTACAGAGCTCCGTTTGTTTTCGAGATAGGTGTGCACACGGAAAGCGACCAAATCAGGTCGCCTCTTTTCGGAGTTGGTCAATCTACTCTAAGAACTACTCGGATCAGAAGTTTTACAAGGAAATCGATAAATAAAACAGGCTGGCTCTTCGCGAGATGATCTTGTTACTCGCAAAAGGCATAAAATAACCGAATCTTGCTCGCAACCCCGAACGTGGCAGTTTCAGAACAAGCACGAGTGAACTCCAGTTCGATGTGGCGGCCTCGAGAACTCTGGGCGCCGATTCCACTCAGGCTAAAAGCTGTATACCGAGCGCCAGTCTGGGGACATTCATTGTACAGGCACTTATTATGAATACACTATCTATTTGGAGTATAGCGGTGGATATGAGCCATCGTCAGGAGGAGTTGTAGACAAGCTATGGCAGGCAGAGCTAATACATGCTTATGCCGCTGTTGCTGTGAGCCTGTGTTTTATCCTGCAGCGACGCGATGCTCTGGACTCGCCGAGCACGATCGGTATCTGGGTGGCGTCGGCGGCGCTCGCTTGGGGTCGGAAGGGATGCGCACGCAGAGGCGGCACGTGCTCGGGATGGTGGGTGGCTCGATTGTGACGTTTTCGTCGTACGGGTATCGTCGAGGTACGTACGTATACGTGTGCCTGGACTTTGTACAGTAGCGAGTTGCCGCTGTGTACAAACCATATACGTGGAGTTCATCCCATCAGATAAGGGGTCCCTGATCTTGTGTGGTCTCCGTGCCAACCGAAAATTGATACATACCGCCTGCTACGATCGGGCAACGAACTTTGGCAAACAGCTTTTCGACTGGCGGGGTGGAGCTCCTGAACTGAGAAACTACCCAATCTCGTTAATCCCATGCTCGTTACATGCCTGGTACTACTCTTTGAACAAACATCTCTCTGTATGATTGCCGGACGTTCCGCGTCCATTTCTTTCTGTCGGAAACAGTGTTTAGGGGAGATTCGGAGTTCCTCTATGTGAAGAGTTTCAGAGGAGGGTAAAACTTTCTGCGCCTAGCAAAGCAAATGAAACAGACAAAGTCACAAGCAGCGGACGCGAAAAAGGCCCATTTTTTTAGTGACGTCAACAAATTTTGCAGCTGTACAACAACAATGCCGTACTACATGGGTCAAAAGCAACGTCAAGAACATACATTTAGCCACTTTATACCCTTGGAGACTAACGTCCCACATGAAAAATGGTAGCCACGACAGGACTCAACATTACACAACAGCAATCCGCGACCAGGACGGCGGTGCCACACGTGCTGCTGTGATACGTGTTGTTCGTACGGGGTCCAGGCCCCGCGGTACTCCCAAGATATATATATATATATATTCCTCGACGTCATAACTACAAGTGTTTCGGACTGTAGTTAACTACTGACCTGGTAGTTTTGTTGTGAGACTACGATACAAGTATATTATTTTCAGGTAACATTTTCACCTTGGGCTTCGTATATATATATTCGCGCCTGTACGGCACGAAGGTTCCGTAGTACTGTGTAGTTTGCAAGTATTATATAACAACAGACAACGGTGGTGTGGTTCCTATATCGTGACGTCGAGGCCACATTGCATATAGCTATACAAGGTTCCCTTCGCGTGTAGGGAACGTGAAATTCCGGGGGCGTCGCAAGGCGAAAAGGGGGTCACAGGCAACACACGTATAGCTGTTCTTCGCGTAAACGTGGGCCATGATTTAGCGTATTGCTCGGAGGAAAGGGGAATAGAGGTCAGCAGGAACTGAGTACTACTCTTTCTGTGGTAATTACATTGCATGCACGCGGTACCGTGGGTTGACCGCTATACACCACTATAATACCACTACGCAGATGTAAGCAGGTACAAGCAGCATGCACTCTACAAAATACTACCTGGTACTACTTACACGACTACTATGAATAATTACTAACTATAGCACCAAGTACTTTTGCTAGTGCATGACCAATCAATCTCTCAGACAATACAAACCTCATAATAAACAGAGGTCAACTAACCACACGATACCATGGATTTGGGCATTACGACCATACTGTTACACTATACACCACTGCCATTAATGCGTGGACGCAGTACAGGTAGAAGCAGAATGAATAACTACACTACAGTATACGACAGCCGATAGATGTGTACTGCTGTTGCTGACTATGTCTGCTGCTGCTGCAGCAGCAGTACTGCTTTTCTTCTGCTAAGGTTGAAAACATATGTACAGCAGCAGGAGTGTTCCGAGTGTGACGGGCTATTTGCAGAAAAACACAAAACAAAATGTGGGGTTTCACATGGCACCTACTGGGCTCGGCGAGGCGTAAAGCAATCCCTTGTTTTTAACAGCCAATTCAGCGACGCTAAATGCCCCGAGCACCGCCACGGTGCTCGGCCGGAATGCAGACATGCGTCGTAATGTACCCGCGCCCCCCTTGCTCGCCCGGCAGCCGAAAGTGCGAGAAGCTGCTGTGGTGCTACTGCTTTTTCTTCTGCTGAGGCTGAAAACAGATTTACAGCAGCAGGAGCGTTCGAGGGTGACGGGCTATCTACGAAAACACACAAACAAAATGTCGCGTTTCACATCGCACCTACTCGGCTCGGCGAGGCGGAAAGCAATTCCTTGTTATTAAGAGTAATTTCCGCAACGCCAAATGCCTCGAGCACCGCCACGGTGCTCGGCCGGGATCCAGACATGCGTCGTAGTGTATGTACCCACGGCCCTCTTGCTCGCCCGGCAGCCGAAAGTGCGAGAAAGACCCCTAGGTCGTCGGAGAGCAGCATGCTTGATGAAAAAATGCATCTTATACATATACATGTACTGCTTGTGCAGGAACGGTCTTTCAAGTATTTCCGCGGGACGCGTTTGTGCGGGAACGGGATTTCGTATTTTTCTCGGGACCACGGGATATCCCGAATCCGTACAATCCCGACGAAGACCCTGAACAATTGATATCATGTTCTTCCTAGTAATATTTTTACCAGGCAAGACAGTTGTCATCCGTGAGCCTATATTGCGAATGTATAAGCTGTAGCAGCCCTTGAGCGTAAGCACTTTCATCACCGGGGCAGTAGGGGGAACGGCTACCCCATTTGGCGTTCGCTTTCCGGCTCACTTGTAGGGGGTATTACGCTCAAGATGACATATGGACAGCTGTAACAAAACACGTGCCATGTATTATCAGATGTACACGAGTGATGATGTGCCTACTTGGAAAAACTTGTTTCCGATTCAACCAACGTATAACACGCAAAAAAGCCTGAAAAGAATCCACGCGTGGGACAAATTCATATGGTACGGGATTCCTCACGAAACGGGGAAGGTAGAGTGCAAACGACGAGCGATGAGTCTCTGGAAAAATCTCGACAATTATTTTCCCATAGCCGCTATTTTTGTTGTGTGCTTCCTCCTGGTCTTGGAGAAACCGGCCCCGAAATGTCTCCCACGGGGTTATCGTGCAGGTTATACGGTACTACAGCCGTATTACCAAACTAGAATATATATAGTTTCGTCTACGGTAATGCTGTCTAATCAAGCAAATACCCGTGCCAGCCACTATACCCGATTGAGCAATCACTAACCAGATTGGTGGTGACGAACTTGGCGGAGTACCGCTGCCATAGCGGCCAGCTGTACGGGAAGTCGGAGATGGTCAGCCAAAGCGCGACGTCGTACGGATAGGTGTATTCCCAGCGAGTGCGGGTGTAGTCCACGTACTCCACGAAGGCGGGATCGTTGTTGTTATAGATGGCGTTGCCGTTGATATGGCCGAGCACCTTCCACATGCTCGATGCCTGGGCGGTAGAGTGGAAGCTGGTGCCCCCGAGATTACTCCCCTTCACCCAGAAATCCTCGTTTCCGCGGAAAGCGGCGTGGTGGAGCTCCTCGAACGAGCGATCGCTGGCGACGAGCACGTCCCACTCGACGATGGCGAGGGCGTCGTACTCGGACAGGTGAGCGTGGACACCCTCATCGAGGAACATCTTGAAAAACATAACGGAGGGGCCCTTGGGGTACACATCTTCCTGCGATGTGGGCGGGGCACGGTTGGTCGAGGGTAGAGGACGTGGGCACGCGCGGAGGTGAAGGGAGGGAGACTGTGTTCAGAGTCTAGTCAGTACCTTCCATTGTGGCGAAGGCTGGCGGCATGTCGTGCTATACATGTTGAGCGCAGGCTAGTGATGGCTATAGAATAGAATTTAGAGTAGTGTACTTGGTCACAAATGCCTACGAAGCTGTGAATTCTTGGAACTATCTGAAAAATCGGGCTGAAATAATTCAACTATCAAATTCTGAACTCATGACGCGTACTCAGCGTGTCACTGCAACCGGAACAACGTACGTCATTAGCAAAGCTGTTGTTCAGACCATACTGCACGTGATATAACACCCCCTCCGGGCGATTTTCAAAGCTGGGTTTCTCGACAGGGAGGAAGACGTACTGAATACGCCGAGCGATGCGTCTATGCAACCTTCTCGACGAAATATTTCCAAAGCCACCAGTATTCCGTTGTGTTTCCCCCCCGTTTTTTGGAGAAAACCGGGTATGAAATTGGTTCAAGCAAGGAGGTGTGTTTTCGTGTGTGGTATGCGGTATATATATGAAGACTAAAAACAGCATCGACCGCCGCGCTAAACACCGAGTTAAAGATACTCTCGCCAACATATTGCACTACGTCGTTGTCGCTCCTTGATACCTGGCAGGCCGCTACTACTGTTGCCCGCGAAGCCCAGTATCGTCACGTATTCATAGCACCATGGTCTCGCACGGCCTTGCACGACCGAGACGGTAACGGCCCAAGTGGTTTCATTGCCACAACACAAACTAATGCAAATATCTAAATATAAATCATACTTTTACTTGGGGTTTCTGTGGGACAAGAACAGCACACGTAATGTTCCCATGCTCGTCTAGGCCATCAACAACAACACTCCCAAAAAGATCAACAGCGAAAAACAAACCAGTGGGGAGGGGTTTCGGGACGATTTAAAGCATATTTTGCAAGTATTATGTACTTGGTTTCAGTGCACCTCCCTGGGGTATACCCTCCTTGTTTGGGCTCGAAAATCGATAGTGGGGTGTCGGCTTTTTGTTCCTGGGTTTGTTAACACATTTTCTTCAATTAGTCCTGTAGTTACGCAAGTGGCCTGAGATATCGTTTTCGTGCGTAAGCGATGAGCGTCAGGGTAGAAACCTATTACTTAGTACGAGGTAGCAGGCACGCGCCAAGTAGAATTTGAAAACGACAAGTCTTGAACAACAGGGACCAAATAATGTATGCTCATCGCCACCACCACAACCACCAGCAGCAGCAACCCCAGGTACCACCACCACCACCAGCTTTTGCTGTTGCTGCTGGTCGGCTGGAGGCGGTGGTGAGGACGGCCATCTCTGGTGCCTGGTACCCTGGTACCTGATAAGTAGGCATTTCAACATGACCAGGATTGACGAACTCGGGGCAGCCTTGAACACGAGCAGAGGCCGATATTTTTGCTATTGAGGGGGCCGCAAGAGACACTGCGTATTTCTCAAGAGAAATTATTTCGTTGCGCCGGGTGCTCAAAGGCCACGTACGTATCAGCGAGTAGGAGTAGCAATCGAACTAGTTGCAATGGCGCAGCCGCGAATACCTGTGGCCACGAACGACAAGCACGGCGCCATTACGTACCCGTTTTTTTATTACAGCATTCATTCGGTAATGTCTATCGATAGGGTACGTCCCCATTAACATTGTTCAGGCAGGAGTGTGCTGAAGTACCTGAATTAAGCTATTGTCACCGACAATGGCTATCGACGTATGGCTGGCAGAATCTATTGCGATCCACAGTGGCTATCGATGAATACATTATTTTTTTTTCTATTGTGGCCGGCAATGGCTATCGATAGATGCATTTGTGAAAGGCAATAATGACTATCGATATATATGTTTCTGAATATATCGTGACCAGCAATGGCTTTCGATATATACATTTCTAATCTATTGTGGCCAGGAAATGCTATCGATGGACACCGTTGAGAATCGATTGTGGTGGACAATTCCTATCGATGGTCACCATCACCCACCTATTTCCACACCTACAATGCACTCTGATTTATTAAGCAACGGAATATTTTGTGCCGCAGCAATGTCATATTTTCATCTTGTGATCACCACCAGTATGGAATGAGAGACCGGCGCCCCCGGTGGCTTGGTAGGTGGTCCGCGTGCCTGTCAAGATCAATTTCGTAGGTTCAAGTCCCACCGAGTGCATGCTCATAGGGACTTTCTCTTGCATAAAAAATTGATAAGCGGAAAGCGCGAAAGCGTGAGTTGGCCACATTCGATGAAAATCGACGAGCAGTGGGAATGCTGAACCCTATGCGCGACAAAAAATAAAGGCACGTACCGGGGGGGAGAAGGGACGACACCTGTGATCACGGCTTGTCCAGAAGATCGTCGAGGGTAAAACCTCTACGAGTGGGCTGGGAAGTAAAAGTGATGGATAAAAAATATATATATAAAAAATAAAAAAAATGGTGTGTCGTGATGAGTAGCAATATCGGTGCATAGCATAGCTTGAAGGAGGGCCGCAACGTTGTGTGTCTCGACACGGCAGTGGGCATCGTGGGGGTTACGTGTACTGCGTTGTGGTCTGTGTTGTTGTGGTTGGTAATCTGTATTATTAATATTTATAGTGATTTATATCAATAGTCGGTTACACTCCGTATAAAATAGATCAGGTAATATGTGCATATCCCCTGGACAATAGAAAGCAAGTTGAACATTGCCGCTACAGCAGTAGCTCGAAAAACGCGTGTGTCAATGGATACATTTTTAAGGACAATAGACTGGCAGCACTGTCTATCGATAGGCGCTCTTAACCATAATGGACTGGCAACGCTGTCCATCGATAGATGTTAACGACAATAGACTGGCAACGATGCCTATCGATAGATATCGTCAGGAAATATTATAGTTTCGGCAATGGACACAATATGCCTTTGCCCCAACAATGGAGTCACAAGGTTGTCCATAGATGGCCATTGTCTTGAACCATACAGTAGATATTGGGGAAGCAACCGTCATAGACAGTATGTGAAAAATAGACCAAAAAAGTTTGCCTATCAATGGATATTGTCGCCAACCTATACACGCAAATGTATCGAGCAATATCCATCGTCACCCACACTACACTGTTGGGCGTGTTTTCGCAATAGACTATAGCCTAAGCCAACTGTATACCGTGGAATGATTCATGCCGATGGCCATTCTTGACGACCGCCGAAACGTTTATTGCCGCCAACAATAGGTACGCGATTGTGTCCAACAATGACCATCGCCACCCACAATAAATTGTTGACCGGGACTCGAAAAATATGAATCTGAATTACTTCATTTCAGTATGGGACAAAAAACTCTGAGTTAAGAAACGGAAAGCTGATCATTTTCTTGTCAAGGTGGTTTTATTCTTAGTATCCAGATTAGCTGGCGTCCCCGGTGGCTTGACAGGTGGTCCGCGAGCCCATCTATTAATAGATCAATTTCGTGAGTTCTAGTCTCAGCGAGTGCATGCAGGTACGACGTAGGGACTTCTTCTTGCATAAAATTAATCAGTGGAAAGCGCGAGAGCGTCAGTTAGATGTACATTACATACGTGGCAACGTAGTATCTCTGTGGCGTGGCTTTGTGACCACAGAGCTTGTATCTCTCTAGGTTTGAAGAATCGGCACGGACACTGGTTGTGCTGGATGTCGACGCGCAGAAAGAACGGTTTAATGTGAAGAAAACAACAACAACACAACAACAACATTCGATGAAAATCGACGAGCAGTGGGAATGCTTAACCTTATGCACGATAAAAACTAAAGGCACGTACCGGGGGGGGGGGGGAAGGGGCCACACCTGTGACCACGGCTTGTCCAGAAGACCGCTGAGGGTAAATCTTCCTACGAGTTAGGCTGGAAAGTAGAAGTGATGATTGAAAAAAAAAAAAAATGACATTAATAGTGGTGTTTTTTCTTCTTTTTCCTTTTTTTTCCAGCTTGTGATTTTCAAGTGTCTGCCACATCCCCTGCGAGAGGGATACGACAGTCTGTTCCTTCTATATTTCTTTTTTCTTTTTCTCTTTCGATTTGTTTTTTGTTGTTGTTTTTTTTTTTCTTTGTTTTCTTTCGTTTCTCTACGTCATATAATGTGTGTGTCGTGCCTGTCGTATACAACTGCTGTTGTAGAAATATAATGATATGGAATGGAATTGTCCACTAAAGCTGTACTTACTGCATACCTCGTGCGTGTCAACGTAACATCTCCGTGGCGTATTTCTGTGACTGCTGTATCTCTCCAGGATTGAAGAATCGGCACGGACATTGGTTGTGCTGGATGTCAACGAGTAGACAAACGGTGTAATGTGAACAACACACAAACGTTATTTATGCTGAACGCAAAGTCTGTTTTCTCTTCATCATTCATATGCTATAAAATATCCTCAGTTTACTCTTAGCAGATACTTCTGTTCACTATCGTCACCGCGGAAGTAAGCAATGAGATAATTACTCCTGTGCATGACCTACGATACTACCGGTACTGATTGTACGTTTCAGTCTATGGCCGACTGTCCGATTAAAGCATTAAATCCTGCACATGAAATATCGTCAACACGAGCACAGAAACAGGTTAAGATTGGATTTCATAGAGTTCGACCATCGGTTTACTTACATACTGCGATCTCATGCCCTGAAAGCGTTTCGTTGCCGGCGTGGTCTATTATTAGTGTATCATCGCTTGTGTTTTTAGCGTTGCGCCTGGAGCTCAAATCTCGCGATGGGTGAGGTGATTTACGCGATATACATAAAAATAAAAAAGTAAGTAATCACCTAACGAGGGTAGGCGCAACGAAGAACTGATATATTCTCCGAAAAACAATCCAAGGCACAGCCCGCAACTGGGAGGGGAATATAGATCCAGCCTACAGAGAAGATTAGCATGGCCCCTGGAGTAAGGATGACACGCATAAATCGAGAGGTGTATCGAAACATTTTAGGTCGGGTCAACGTGCCCAACTGGGCTAAGTTGACACAAGACACGAAACTGGGAACGTGGAAGTGTGGTGAGCTTAAGCTTTATTTTTACCAATCCGCCGGAGGATAAAAAAAAAAAAAAAAAAAAAAGGCTCTGTGACCCAGGATGTTTATACGTACGGCGGATAGAGAAAAAACGAGCAAAAAAAAATGAGATGAAAATCAACGATATATCTGTATCGTACAAACAGGAACACAGGAATTACGTAAGTAAGAATATGTGTGTGTGTGTTCTTCACATTAAACCGTTCTTCTACTCGTCGACATCCAGCAAGCCCAGTGTCCGTGCTGATTCTTCACCCTAGAAAGATACGAGCTCTGTGGTCACAGACTACGACACAGAGATAACACACCGTAATGCATTAATAGCCTACGTAATACCATGCCTTCGCACTAGGTGCGGCCGACACAACATACATACATACGCCAGCAACCAAAATACACCATAAAGAAAGAGAAGCAACGAAAAAACCAAACCGAAAAAGAACAAGAAAAAGAAAAAGAAAAAGAAAAGGAGAAGAATCCCAAATAAATAAATAAAATGGGAAGCCAAAGCTCAGACACATACATACTTACCCCCCGAGCATGAGCCAAAAGGGACGTCCAAGGGGAAATATAGGATATGATAAATCGGCAAACGCGTACGGAGTACGGAGAAACATTGGATGGATAGACGTCGAGCGGTTTCAAGATCGGTCTGGTTTGAAGGATACACTGCAATTAACGTGTGTGAGGCCCAATTCTTTAGGCCATCTAGTATTACGGGATATTTTCGAAGGGCTCCCAGAACTGTTTTCTTTTTGCCGATAACCCACGATTAACTCGACGGGACTGTCAAAAACACCGGTACACTCCTCGGGACGCCCCACTTAGCTTTCCAAAATCTTTCTCGGGCCCTTTTCTGTTTCTCCAGAGTCGTACTAATAATAGTTAGACTTTCCTTGCTCATGTTTTTTCAAATCATCACTTTTTTTTCCAGCATAACTCGGAGGAGAAGCACCTCATCAGCTATGGCAGCAAGCAGCAGAAGCAAAAGCAGCTGCACAGCAGCAGCAGAAGCAGCTGATACAGCAGGGGTACAGCTCTCAGACCCTAAAAAGGACCAGGGATGTTTAGATCTCTAAGGCCGGCTCACCTGTTGTTTGAGAGTTCAAGAAGCGCTTTCGTGCAGCAATGATCGGCTGACGCAGAAACGACGCAAGGCGGTAGTTGCATGCAACCATAGTGAACACTCAACAGTGAACACTCAACGAAGCACCACTGACATGGTAGCTCGTTAGTGCCGTTTCTCTTACGTACTGGTACTGCACTCACCTGTTGTTTGAGAGTTCAAGAAGTGCTTTCGTGCAGCAATGATCGGCTGACGCAGAAACGACGCAAGGCGGTAGTTGCATGCAACCATAGTGAACACTCAACGGTGAACACTCAACGAAGCACCACTGACATGGTAGCTCGTTAGTGCCGTTTCTCTTACGTACTGGTACTGCACTATTTTGTATTTGCTTTTTTTATCCAATCGAGATGCACGTTTGTTACAGCCTGGTTTGTGCCCAGACTTCAGGAGTTTGAGTTATTAATGTAAAAACATACGAAATACCATACGTCGTATCGCAATAGTACGTGTTTGAACACCCCACACTCTCAGTGTTGCAGCGTTGCCCTGCGGGCCATGTTACCCTGCGGGCCAGATTCGTTTTCGGGCAACCCAATCTTCAGATGATATTCACATAAGACATAACTATTACGGGAATTTATTTCTGAGCTCTCAGAACTGTGTTTCCAGAGGCCGGATAGACGCGTTTTACTCGCCGGGACACCCAGTTTTTCGAGAGTTTTCAGGTACTTTTTCCTGTTTCTCAAAAGTCCTGGTTTGATTTCTGGAGAAGCGAATCAGGTTTTTCAGGAGTGTCATAAATAAAGCGGTTTGTCAGAACTCCCCAGGCAAAAATAAATGGATCTTCGAAGATTTTCGATGAAAATACATAATGTCCTCAGAATGACTGGAAATATGAACGAACAGTATGAATGCGGAACTCTATGCATGAACGACAGAAACGAAACAAAGACGAAGCCACCTGTGACCACGGCTTGTCCTGAAGATCGAGGAGGGTAAAACCATGGACTTGAGGCGCATAGAGAGGGGGGTGATGTGGAGGACAGGGTACGTAGATACCGTCAATCTCAGACATCAAAATGCCAACCATGAAGATACATTGACCAACGTTCGATGTATGAGATCCGCCATCACTGATCGACCTTCATAGTGGTTGACGTTCGGGTCATGAAGTCCGAACACGCCGAGAAGGACCCGCACTCTCAAAAATTATATAAGTTATCTCCTTGCGAGACACGAGGGAGGCTTGTTGAGGCACCTCCTTGCCACATATCACGAAAGAAAACGTGCACGTCGAGACCTCGGCCAACCCCGTACAAGACGAAGAAAAGGCCGACGCCTGCGACGGAGACACACTCTATACAACCGCATATAAAAACATGAAGATAAAGAACCGAAGAGAAAAACATGAAGATAAAGAACCGAAGAGAAAAGCGGACAAATTTGCTCGCTGTGTGTCATACGGTATCTGGAGAATTCTGGGATATGACGCATACTGACACACCCATTGCAAAAAAAGCTGTCGACAGGGTCGTGCCATTAGTCGAAGGTTTGTACTATTATTACTATTCAGACCAAAAAAGGACATATAGGTCCTGGAGTGGTGCATCTCGACGGAGTAGTCGGGGTGTTTGAAGGCAAGCTATCAGCTTTGTTGTGTCACCAGCAGTAGTGTGTTGGGTGGTATACGATACGAAACCCGCGGGGTGTTTTACGTTTTGGTAGAAAACCGGTAGAAAATGTGTCAAGCCTAAGGTACTCAGGGTATATATATTATTTGTGTGCTGTTCACGTTATTTCCACCCGTCGAGACTTGTGTTCTCCTTTACCCACCAACTAACTGGACAGAACTGGACGTAGGACTGCTCGTTTCTGGTTTGCTCTATTTCTGTACCTTCTTGACTTCCGTCTGGTGTTCTCGTGACGTCTTTACGTTGGTCCTGTATCATAAAACCGATCGTACCAGGAAACAGCCATCCCGTCGTGGGGACTCGGCCTACACCCTGAGCGCATGGTTGCTTCGATTTCAGTGCTCTTGTTTTTGCCTTTGCTTACACGTTCCTTCTTCCTTCCTTCCCTCTTCCGTCCCCCTGCGCTTTTTCTACATATATTATCATGGATATGTTCTTCATGGTGTTATTTGGTCACAAATGATACAAGATGGTATAACGCTTGGTCCTCCGTTACTTTTGTTATATTACTTTACAATGTTTACCATTCTTATCCTTACAACAGACGAAAAAAAAACGAGTCGTGCGGCGGTGGAAGGTGACGGGACTGCTTTACTTGTTTCGTGTTGTCTGCCGCGTCTTCTCGGAAGAGGGCGTATAGTTGACGAAGCAAGACGAAGACGGTGGACAGGGTAGCACGGTCCCCGATCGCCTGTAGAGAGAACCTGGCTACGCTACTCGTACCACAAACTTGCTGTGACTGCCTGGGTGTTTCGTGCTTCGTTTCGCCTGGTATCTCCCTGCTTTGTTAGTCTTACTCTGTTTGTGTTCTTACCATTAAATGTAGTATGTAGTGTTGCTCAATCTCTTTAGCTCGTTCTTTTTAAGTGTGTTGCCACACCTCCTGCGGGGAGGTACGACAGAGTTTCCTTTCTATCTACTTCCTTTTTTCTTCGATTTTCTTTTGTGCTTTCTGTTTTTTCTTTTTTTTTTTTGCTCGTTTGTTTCCTTTTGTTATCTATATAATAGAATGTGCCTGTGTCGTGCCTGTCGTATCCAGTATGAAACATAGCATTGGGTTGTCTACTCTGTTTACTAGATAGCAAGTTGGTATATTTATGGCGTAGTTTTGTGACCACATAACTTATAACTCCCTAGGATTGAAGAATCGGCACGGACGCTGGCTGTGCTGGATGTCGACGGGTAGAAAGAACGGTTTGATGTGCAGGACACAAAACACACCACAGCCCGTAATATTACCAAATATCTTGCACTTCCTTTTTTCTTCGATTTGCTTTATTGCTTTCTGTTTTTTCTTTTTTTTTCTCGTTTGTTTTCTTTTGTTTTCTATATAATAGAATGTGCCTGCGTCGTGCCTGTCGTATCCAGTATGAAACATAGCATTGGGTTATCTACTCTGTTTACTAGATAACAAGTTTATTTGTGGCGTAGTTTTGTGATCACATAACTTATAACTCCCTAGGATTGAAGAATCGGCACGGACGCTGGCTGTGCTGGATGTCGACGGGTAGAAAGAACGGTTTAATGTGCAGGACACAAAACACACCACAGCCCGTAATATTACCAAATATCTTGCAGGATGTTTTAAATATCTTCCGGGATAGTATAATACTGCAGTACGCACTATTCGTACTTGTTTGTTTTGGGTCATCGAGCTGCACTTTGTAACAGCCCGTTTTTGTGACCACAGGCAAGATTTCAGAGAAGTGACCCAAGGGTCGATATTTCGGGGTTTTCAGTATTTTTTTCAGGAAAAAGCGCAACGCCTCCGACGCCGAAAAAAGACGTTAGGGACGAGGCTGGAGAGGATCGGGCGGCCCAACCGATCGAGCTGTGCCACCACTCGCGACCGCACAAGGCTGACAAGGGTCGTTCCTAAGGTCATTCGCAAGTATTATATGGCCGGACGCAGAAGGCGCAACAGCTTTGAGAGCCCGAGTTCACAAGGTGATCGCACCGAGGTGGCCGACCAACATAGCTCTATGAGTGCAATATTAACTGGACTTTGTCGCGTTGGGCGCTGCAGGGTGACCAGTTGGTATTGGATTTCACTCCCAAATGAACCGATACCACCTGCTTACGAGTCAGGCCGATGACAGTGAGGGGGACCACCGCACAGATGGGTTCCGCGAGTGCAGCTGCTGTAGCGGCGGTTTTGTGCCGGGTAGATGATATTTTGCAAGGCAACTGAGTGAGGTTCGACAAGATTCAACCTTCGCTGAATATGGCGAAATTGCGAACTTCAGGGAAACAACGAAAAATATCATGCCTGTCGTCATACCTGGTATATACCAGGTATCGTATTACGATCGCGCCTTGCCCCGGGTTGTTGTTGTGTTCTTCCTATTCAACCGTTCTTTCTACCCGTAGACATCCAGCGCAACCAGTGTCCGTGCCGATTCTTCAATCCTAGAGAGATCAGATCAGATATAAATCAAAAACAAACCATTGTGCCCCCCCTCGCAGGGGATCTGGCAGACACTTGAAAAAAACGAACCGGGAAAAAAAAAGGAAAAAAAATAAAACACCATTATTAATAGTCGTCGTCAACAGAGTAAGACTAAGAACCAACGGAAAATAACAGGCAAACTAAACGAAGCACAAGGCATCCTCCAGGTAGCGGCAGCAGTTTATGGTACGAGTAGCACAGCCAGGGTCTTCCTGCTGGTCCGCCTGGTACCGTGCTACCCTGTCTGCCGCCTACGTCCAGCGTTCATCAACTATGCCCGGCCCCTCGGCGTCAGACAACACGAACCAAGCAAAGCAGGCTCGTCACCCACCCACGCCACACGACTCTTTCAATCAGGCTTATCAATCAGAGTAAGGAAGAGAGAGAAAACATGAAAAAAAAACACATACTCGTAGGGTCACCGCAAGAAGAAAATAACATGAAATCTTGTACGACATACCAGGTATACATTACGATATGTACGTACTACAATAATTGTTTGTACGTTCATAATAGCTCAAGACATATTTATATGCTGTATGTTATTTTGTGTTGCAGCAGTACACAGATACGCATGTACCATGGTACCCGGTACGGTACGTGGTAAATGCTTTACGTTATCACCTATGGTACAATGCAAGTGCTTTTATTACACCAACTTCGGATGATCTATTTTTCCATTCTATTAATAGATAGGGCCTGAAATGTACCGACGAGTATTTCTGGGTTTATGCCAGCTATACAAGCCCTAGAGCACGACAGGTGGCATGCCCGCCTTGCCGGGTGAAGTGAAGACAGGCGGGCTCGGAAGCAGAAGAAGCAAATGAAAAAGTAAATCTAGCGTCAAAAAAGCGTACATTTTTTTAAGGGATTGACCCCTTGAACAAACTCTCGACCCCCCCAAACAACCGGTTTTGAGGGCCGAAAAAAAGGCAATTTGGAGTGCGTCCGAAGAGAACGTTTTCTTGCCCTCCTGGTGAGAGCGTGAAAATGTCGGAAAAAATAAACGGAATAAATTTCTGAGAGCATGCAGCGAGGGTAGGCGCACTCGACGCGACTCGACGAGGGCAGAAAGAGCTGAAGAATTTTCGCTTACAAAACGGCATGAACGGTGGGGAGACGTGCTATGTCTGAGACCGGAATATCGATATCAATCGGACATGGTGGAGGGAGGGAGCAAAGAAAGGCAAAGATGAGACACGGGGAAGAAACAAACATGACGATTGGAAGTGTATGTGGGCAGGGAGCTATACGGAAGGAAGGTAAAAAGTACGATATCATGTATCACCCCCGCCAGGTTGGGTTAAGGACCGAACTGATCGCAACACACACAACTACAGAGGGATTTCGCTTGTTGCCCAAGCAGGCAAAAAAAAACGTTGGAAATAGTCGCGTCCCGCCTCAGCAACTACTGCGAGACCGCGGAATTACTCCCGGAGGGACAGCAGTGCGGTTTTCGCCCCGCGTGATCAACGATTGCTATGTTGCTCGTCGTGCGCCGGTTTCAAGAACTGTGAAGGACCGATGGGAGTAGGGCAGTACTCTACATACCAGTCCGCAAGGGAAAGGAGCTGTATACATCCCAGATCACATGTGTGTGTGTTCTTGACATTAATTAGGTTATTTCTACCCGTTGACATCCAGCACTTGCAACCAAATTAACACCAGAAACCTATCCATGTTATTGTATTATATGTATGACCGAAAAAAACGACCGGAAGATAAAGAAGAAAAAACGTCAAACTGAAAGAAGCAAGCCAGGTAAAAACGAAAGGGGGCAAAAAAAAAGAAAGAAAAAGGCATCAAACATGCGCTCAGGGCGCAGGCCGAGTCCCGAGGACAACTGTTTGCTGGCACGATCAGTCCTACCTTTGATCCGTCCAGCTCATGGACCGGCACAAACAAGGATATCACAAAAAGACCATACGTAAGGCTAGAAGGTAGAAGTTGCCATGTGCCGGTTCCGCGTACTTCCCACACGTACCTTTTATCACAGTTAATCCTGTTTTAATATGCAGTGTGTCGTCTCAGTCGCGTCGTACATACGAGGTATACCATGAGAACATGTACTTCGTTTTTTTTTTTTCAGATAGGATCGAAGCTAGCACGGAAAAAGGACGTTTTGGCGAAGGGCACTATTATGACGGCTGTTGCTGCTCGTAACGGGAGGTTACCACGTAATGGATAAAATGGCTGAGGGTCACCATGTACGAGACAACTAAAAACCAACCCTATCCCACCTTGATCCCAACAGGAACCAAAATACCTGAATAACCTACCAACCTAGAGATAACTTCTTCCCCATTGTAAGGGGGCTTCTCCCCTGGTGGGGGCACTTCAGTTTGTTTCTTATACTTTTTATTGTTTCTTTCTTTTCAAATTGTCTTCTTTGTTGGTTTTTCTTGGTTTCGTTTCGTTTCTCGATTTCATGGAATGTGTACGTCGTGCCTATCATATCCAGGATGATGACGTGGCATTGCATTGTCCACTGCTTATGCTTACTGCATACCAGGTACGTGGCAACGTGGCGTAGCTTCTGAGACCACAGAACTTGTATCTCTTTTAGGATTGAAGACTCTCGGTATGGACACTGGTTGTGCTGGATGTCTACGGGTCGAAAGAACGATTTAATGTGAAGGACACACACAACACATAGGCAAATCAACCAACTACGTACAATAATCGAAATACCGGCTTTGTCTCGTACAAAGTGCCAGCAAACCATTTTATTTACCAAATAAAGTAAGCGTAACTGGCTGCTGCTGTGTCAGATGCCAGTTTATACCTGTAAATCAGGACCAACACTCCTACTGTATAGTGCTACTCTACTGCTATCGGCTGTAGCAGACGATGAAATTAGCATTATTTTCGTTCGTGATTCGATTGGGCATCGCGAAGTGACCGGGAAGAAGAAACGGCGAGAGCAGAGCGCAAAGCACTGGACGCCGTCTGGGCAAACCGAGCACTGCCTGCTCTCGGGGCCGCTCGGGTGTGTTCATGAAAAATGCGGGGGACGAGTGGTATTTTGTCTTCATACAGAGGGATGGGCGCTGATGAAACAACTTTTATCTTGGGAAAATAAATTTATACTGGTACCAGGAATCTGATAATTAACCCTATCTTGTACTGCAGTCCCGTTTGTGGGACAAACCACTTGGATTATGAGTGATTTGGCTCGAAAAAGGGACTGCAGTAGCGACCGGTAAACGATGAAACAAGAGCTTTGTAGGGAGACCGCATAAGATAGAGTGCCGGAAAACACACAATGAATTGCTTGCAGTTCGCCGCGAGTCGATGACGGGACCAAGGACTGCAGCAGCAGCTGTCTGCTCGTCGCGATGAAAATGCAAGACACGAGCCGTAGTGGGGAGGGGGGGGGGGGGGGGGGTAGCCCATCATGTGACCCCGGCGCTGAGCTACTCCTAGGATGGAGAGAGAAGGCGAAGATAGGAAATGGGATGAAGGAAAAAACAAGATGCCCCCCGATCATATTTGTTTTTAACTCGAAGTGGCTCGAGAACGAATAAATGGTACTCGCATCCAGAGAATTCTACAGAGCCCCCGAAGGATCTCCGGCTTTTGATATTGTGATGTTGTACGTAGACACCATAAGCATTCAAGGTGACTCGTCTACTACTCTGTTGGTACCTTGTATTTCCGCATTTACGTTAATACCTAAATTGACCCGGCGAGGGACTGAGCAAGACGCTGCGAGTAGGTTCGAAAAAACGGGGCTCGTCTTGAATTTTTGTCCGTGTATTCTCTCACCTTTTTTCTTCCGCTCCAGAATGGTCAGAGCAGTCTGTGTCGTGCTACCACGGGCTAGATTAGAGCCATAGGATCGTGTGAGGACAGGAATCAAAACGATTGCAGATGTAGAAGCAGGGTAGTACAACGCGCCAGCAGTTCATGATCTCTCTTGTTTTGCCTGTGGCTCGATACCATTACCGCACATACATGTGCTGACTTGACACGCACTGATTCATGCACGGACAGGTGACGCTCCTACGAATAGATGTACGTAAATTTTTGGTTCAGAAACCGAGGCACCACCGACTAGCAGGCGATGATGGGGTGACCGTGCTCTGAAGTCACACGACCACGCCTTCGAGTTCCGGCTGTTCGGTGGGTGCTGCATTGAACGGGATTAAGTACTGCAGCCCCACTTTGGGGACAAGCTCCAATGCATACAATAGTAGAAAGTTAGTATTGTGTGGCCTAAACGAGAGTGCAGTCCTACAAGGGTTGAGCAGGGCAAACTCCCAGGGATGCAACCGGTAGGATGCACCCGGGGGGATAATATTCAATTCGCTCTTTACCGGAAGGTTGCTTGAAGGAGCTTCAACACTGCTGATTTAATGTAGACATGATTAATTGCGGCGTTAGCCTTCACACTCGGCCAGAAAATGTACTTGAAAGAAACGCGGACACATCTAAATGACTACAGCCTACCTGGTACTTAAATGGTGCGGAGCTACGTGCGCTGGCAGTACGAAAAACGCTAGTGGGTGTGATAGGTCGCGACGTGTGAAAAAAAAACGGTCTAATCCAAAAAAGGACGAGCATAGAGGCGGAATAGTATGCGCCAATTCTATCCACTGAACTTTTCACATCGACGGAGGTATCAACACAGTCCAGACAACGCTATTTATATTCTGCTGCAAAGACATTGTCCCACCTCTTCACTCAAGTGAGCGTACACAAGGCGTGTTTGCGAAAAACAAAGGCCTGCTGTCTCGCGGATGATATCCGCGGCAGGAGTCACCGCAGTCGCATCCTCCTCCCCCTCCGCGTAGTACAGGACGAGGTCGGCATTGCGCTCGGTCAAGGGCGAGCACGTGGATGGCCATCGCTCCAGGGAGGACACCGCTCGAGAAAGGTCGCCTCGATAAACTGGGACGATTACGGCCAAGTGTTGCCCCGGAACTCGTGAAGACGGTTCTGCTGGATCTTCGACTATTTCAATATCTCGCGCCCTTGCCAACGAGAGAACCGCCGAACCCGATAAGGCCAGGCATCCTGCTAACGCGGCACTACGCATGTAAGGACGGTAGTTCAAGCTTAGGGTTGCGTTGTACAACACTAAGGTATATCAGGTGAAGGTCTAGGGTAGAGTGGGGATGAGGGGCGCACTAGCCGCCTCGAAAGAAAACACATGAAAGAAAGAAAAGTGTCTGCTCGCGTGTTTTAGATTTCTCGTTTTATTTCTGCAGCAATATAAAGAATATTCCTAACATAAATAATAATATGTTGTTTGCCAGCAGGTGTGTCGGCGAGAAGCAACTGATCAAAAATGACGAATCGGCCGGGTATCGCGTGGTCGTGCCTACAGGCTGTTTGCACTCTGAATCTTTCAACTGCTCTCCACTTCCGGGGTAAAAAAAACTCGGAATTTTTGTGGACTGGTGTTTGTTGTTCTCTGACGAGTGGTGGCCATCGCTCCAGTGAGGACATCGCTCGAGAAAGGTCGCCTCGATAGACTGGGACGATTACGGCTAAGTGTTGCCCCGGAACTCGTGAAGACGGTTCAGCTGGATCTTCGACTATTTCAATGTCTCGTGCCCTTGCCAACCAGAGAACCGCCGAACCCGATAAGGCCAGGCATCCTGCTAACGCGGCACTACGCATGTAAGGACGGTAGTTCAAGCTCAGCGTTGCGTTGCACAACACTAAGGTATATCAGGTTAAGGTCTAGGGTAGAGTGGGGATGAGGGTCGCACTAGCCGCCTCGAAAGAAAACACATGAAAGAAAGAAAAGTGTCTGCTCGCGTGTTTTAGATTTCTCATTTTATTTCTGCAGCAATACGATAATTCCTAACATAAATAATAGTATGTTGTTTGCCAGCAGGTGTCTCGGAGAGAAGCAACCATCAAAAATGACGAATGGGCCGGTATCGTGTGGTCGTGCCTACAGGCTGTTTGCACTCTGAACCTTTCTACTGCTCTCCACTTCCGGGGTCAAAATAAACTCGGAATTTTTGTGGACTGGTGTTTGTTGTTCTCTGACGAGTTGAAAGCCCATGTAAAAAAAATGGGCAGAAATGCATCGAGGTCAGTCGGAGAGCCGAGGACCCAATAGTGTGAGAGGCGGATCTGGCACTGGACAGGTTTCGACCGAAAAGCTCGCTTTGTATTAATCCGGCGCGAAGCTCAAAGTTCTTTTTGCCTTTGGCCATAATTGCAAGGCTTAGATGGATTATAGATATTTGCGGCATACATATTATTAACAGTAAATTTTACAGCCTTGCCCCCTTCGGACCTGTGTTGCACTGCCCACAATAAAATAGCTGATTGATATTGCCAAAAGTCCCGACAACAAAGACACTGGAAGCACGTCTGCCGCCGTATATTTCCTGAGGACTTTTCTTTTTTCTGCGCGAGCTGTCCGAATGTTTCGATGGGGCTAAAACTTGGCAGACCCCATACGCAGCAACCTAGTATCTTTAATGTGCCGTAGCTTTGTGACCACAGAACTAGTAGCTCTTCTAGGATTGAAGAATCGGCACGGACACTGGTTGCTATGCTGGATGTCGACGGGTAGAAAGAACTATGTAATGTGAAGAAAACACATACTATATCGGACATGAGCTCGTCGGTGCACTCCTGAGAGTGTGCCAAAGCGACAGCACTTTTCGTTTACTCCTTCGGGTCGGACCTCGTCGCTGAAGTTTGAAAATGTGGCTCCACTTGCTTGGATTTTCGGTGTCTGGTGCTATATCCAAGTAATTTGTTTTCTGCTGTAAAACGAGACGGATATACGTATTCGTACGAGTTCTGGATTCCTCCCGCTCGTTCAACAGCAGAAAAACAAATACTTGACTTATAGTACAAGAAACCGAAAATCCAAGCGCATGGAACCACATTTATTTTCAAACTTCGGCGTCCGTCCCGAAGGAGAACACGAAACGTGCTGTTGCTTTGGCGCACTCACGGGAGTGCAACAAGGAACTCATGTCTGGTCTGTTGAATTATGTCTCGATCGAAACGTACGGAGCTAGAGCAGAAAAACGAAATGTCCACGGGAAAAACCGGCGAAAGACGTGCTTCCAGTGTCTTTGTTGTCGGGACCTTTTTTGTGTTTTTATGGGCAGTGCAACACAGGTGTTAATGTTTGGGGTTGAGACCGCACTGCTGTGGTCCACTGCAGGCAAAAAGACAGGAGGGTGGTACCGGGGGGTCCTCGAAGCAGCCGAACGGTTCATAGTGAGGCGGCACGAGAATGAGGCACAGCTGAGTGGGCAGCGCCACACATCCGCCGTGGGTAATGTCCAAGGTAATGGGGAGAGGGGGGGTAGCGGGAGGAGTGGAAGGAAACCCGACCAAGGGAATGCGGGGAGGGGGGGGAACAGGAGGAATAAAAGGGAAACCGCGGTGGACGAAAGTAGGAAGGAGATGGAAGACAGGGTAGCAAGGCATTAGGACGACTAGAACGTAGAACATGCCTATGCTACTCGCGCCGTCAACCGGTGCTTCACACGTGGTATTCCTGAGTCCTCTTTATTCTTTTTGCGCTTATTCCTCAGTGATTTTTATCTTGTTTATTTCTCTTCCTTTCAGCTTTGTTTTATTGATACACCTCAAGAAAGTAGTCGTGTGGCGTGGGTGGATGACGAGCCTGCTTTTCTTGTTTCGTACTGTCTGACGCTGAGGGGCAGGGCATAAAGTTGACGAATAGATGACAGCAGACAGGGTAGCATGGTCCCAAGCAGACTAATATGGGGAACCTGGCTATGTTACTTGTACCATAAACTGCTGCGGCTACCTGGAGGGTGCTTGGTGCTTCGGTTTGCCTGTTGTTTTCCCTCGGTTCGTGGTCTTGCTTTGTTTTATAAGTAGAGTGGTGTTCTTTTGCTTCAGCACGCTTTTTTCAAATGTCTTTCCACGTCCCCTGCGAAGAGGCACGACAGCCTTTTTATTTCCCTCTCCCTTTTTTCTCCTTCGATTTGTTCTCTTTTTTTTTCTTTGTTCAATTTGGGTTTCTCTCTTTCATAGAATATGCATGTCGTGCCTTGTCATTTCCAGTATGATGTTGTTGTTGTTTTCTTCACATTAAACCGTTCTTTCTACCCGTCGACATCCAGCACAACCAGTGTCCGTGCCGATTCTTCAATCCTAGAGAGATACAAGTTCTATGGTCACAAAGCTACGTCACAGATACAGAGATACTACGTTGCCACGTATGCAATGCAATGCCATGTCATCATACGGCGTACGATAGGCACGACATACCCATTCCATGACCTAGAGAAACTAAAACGAAACAAAGAGAAAAAAAACAAAAAAAACGACAATTCGAAAG
Organism: Macrocystis pyrifera; assembly: GCA_031763025.1. Taxonomy (NCBI): domain Eukaryota; class Phaeophyceae; order Laminariales; family Laminariaceae; genus Macrocystis; species Macrocystis pyrifera. The sequence continues at coordinate 10,209,793 of JASSKH010000021.1, forward strand.
AGAAAAAAGAAACAAATATATACGATACCTGTACATAGCATTGCATTGTCCACTACAAATAGCCGGCGTCCCCGGTGGCTTGGTAGGTGGTCCGCGAGCCTATCAAGATCAATTTCGTGAGTTCGAGTCTCACCGAGTGCATGCTCATAGGGACTTTTTCTTGCATAAAATTGATTTTAGCGGAAAGCGCGAGAGCGTGAGTTAGCTGTACATTCGATGAAAATCGACGAGCAGTGGGAATGCTGAACCTATGCGCGATAAAAACTGAAGGCACGTACCGGGGGGGAGAAGGGACGACACCTGTGACCACGGCTTGTCCAGAAGATCGTCGAGGGTAAAACCTCCTACGAGTGGGCTGGAAAGTAAAAGTGATGATGAAAAAAATAAAAAAAAAACAAAAAACAAAGTGCTTACTGCGTGTACCAGAGGTACTACGTAACAACGTAGTATTTTTGTGACCACAGTTTCGTTTCTCTAGGTAAAGGAATGTGTGTGTCGTGCCTGTCGTACGCAGTATGATGACATGGCATTGCATTGCACACGTGGAAACGTAGTATCTCTGTGGCGTAGCTTTGTACACAGAACTTTTATCTCTCTAGGATCGAAGAATCAGCACGGACACTGGTTGTGCTGGATGTCGACGGGTAGAAGGAACGGGTTAACGTGAAGAAAACAACAACAACAACAACAACAACAACAACAACGACAACAACAGAACTTGTATCTCTCTACACACAGCAGTCTAGGATTGGAGCATCGGTACGGACACTGCTTGTGCTTGATGTCGACGGGTATCAATAGGAAGAACGGTTTAATGTGAACACACACACAGGTATGGCCCAACTGACTATTAACAGGAAATAATACGTACCTGTGGTACCAGGCATTATTTTGGCTACAACTATTTGATCGGAGATACGCCTCTGACGGAACAGTTCCGCGACCGGCATCGCTGTCACAGACGAATATATGTTTCGAAGCCTCTCCGCTCATTTCCGAATTTCCCGCGCTGTAACCGTCGTTTGCCTATTACGGGGGTCCATAGTTAACAGGACCTATGATGTACATAAAAAACTATATGTTTGCCTATTTTTACTAACAAAAATTGGTCCCGTTAACTATGGACCCTCGTAATAATAACATTGGATTTATTAACTTCCTCACTTGGGAGCCACTGGCCTATATCTTTGACAAGGAATTACATGTTGTTGTTGTTGTTGTTGTTGTTGTTTTCTTCGCATTAAACCGTTCTTTCTACCCGTCGACATCATCAAGCAAAAATTCTTCAATCCTAAAGAGATAGAAGTTCTGTAGTCACAAAGCTCCGCCACATCATGAAGCAAAAATTCTTCAATCCTAAAGAGATAGAAGTTCTGTAGTCACAAAGCTACGCCACAGAGATACTACGTTGCCACGTATGCGTTGCAATGCCATGTCATCATATTGCATACGACAGGCACGACATACACATTCCATGACGTAGAGGAACGAAAGAATGAGAAAAAAAAACAAGACCAAAGAAGACAATTCGAAAGGGAAAAAGAAACAAGAAATATATATATAAGAAACAAACCATCGTGCCCCCCCTCGCAGGGGATCTGGCAGACACTTGAAAAAAAACGAGCTGGACAAAAAAGGAAAAATAATAAAAAACACCCGGAGTACGCGCGTTCGGTGTATTACAAGACTTGTACAATTCGGTAAAAATGGAGTATAGCTGATAGATGAGACGTATGCCGCTTCCCCGGTGGCTTGGTAGGTGGTCCGCGAGCCTATCAAGATCAATTTCGTGAGTTCTAGTCTCAGCGAGTGCATGCAGGTAGGGACTTTTTCTTGCATAAAATTGATTAGCGGAAAGCGCGAGAGCGTGAGTTAGCTGTACATTCGATGAAAGTCGACGAGCAGTGGGAATGCTGAACCCTATGCGCGATAAAAACTAAAGGCACGTACCGGGGGGAGAAGGGACGACACCTGTGACCACGGCTTGTCCAGAAGATCGTCGAGGGTAAAACCTCCGACGAGTGGGCTGGGTTGTGAAAGTGATGATGAAAAAAAAAAAAGAAAAAAAAAAAACGTAGCTTGCAAAGTTGAGTATCAACGACTTATAATCAGTCGAATTCACAGCTGACGAATTTCACTAATTTATAAGAACTTGAGAAATAACAAGTAATTGAGAAGAAAACCTCCAAGCGGCGAATTTCTTCAATTCATTAAATAATTCAAGTCCGATACGCTCAAAAACTATGTACTCTTCAATAGAAACCGAACGCACCTCCTCTTGCTAAAATCGAACAAGTACTGCCGGAGTTACAGCAAAAACAACATATTTACCGCGGATTCTTCACTTTTCGCTTCGAACGATTGTTTTGGCCGTACCTCCAGCTGTACTGCTTCGAATTTTGCAAGATTGTTTTTGCCGGACCTTCGGCTGCACTGGTTTGATTTCAGTAAAAGTAGCTGCGTTCGGTTGCTGTTGAGGAGTACATAGTTTTTGAGCCTATCAGACTTGAATTATTGTCCGAATTGAGTAAGTTAGCCGCTTAGACGTTTTTTTTTCTCAACTACTTGTCATTTTCTCAAGTTTTTATAAATTTATGAAATACGTCAGCTGTCAGTTCGACTGATAATCAAGTAGTTGATACTCAACTTTACAGGCTGCGTAATACGTCTCGTCTATATTCCATTTTCACCGAATTTTACAAGTGTTGTAATAAACCGAATCCAGCGTTAATAGGTACGCGGTTGTGCCCAACAATAGCCATCACCACCCACAATTGATTGATGACCGGGCTCCGAAAAATATGAGTTTGACTTGCTTGATTTCAGTATGGGACTAAAAAACTCGAGTCACGAAACGGACAGCTGAGGGCCTTCTTGTAACGTTGACCGGCATCCGAAACAAAAGTCTGCCCTACATGATTTCAGAGTGAGGCAAAAACCCCGAGTTCAGAAACGGAAAGCTGAGGACTTTCTTGTTAAGGTAGTTTCATTTCTAATATCCAGATTATTTTTTTAAGTGCCCTTTAGAACCGCAGTCCCGTTTTGGAGACAGACTACTTGAAATTAGAGTACTTTGTCCCCATAACGGGACTGCGGTTCTACAAGGGTTAATATACGACAACGCAAGGGTAATAAATCGAATATATTTCCGAAAAAAAAACAATCGAAAATAAACATGACCAGCATCCAAAACAAACCTCTTGCTTTCTTGGTTTAGGCATAGGAACAAGAACCTCGAGATGAGAAACGGAAAACGGGGAATTTTCAGCATAATAAGGCGGTAAGTGTAATGACGTTTCATTCAAAGTGGAGTTAATATAGCAGGACAAAGCAGTAAGGGTAACAAGTCGAAATATATTCCGAAACTTCCAGCGCACACTATTGTTGGCGGCAGTAGACTCTTCGGCGGTCGTCAAGAATGGCCATCGACATGCATCATTCCACGGTATGCAATAGGTATAGGCAGCAGTAGTCTGCTGCGAAAGCACGCCCAACAGTCTTTGTGAGTGACGATGGCTATTGGTGGATATAATTACGTGTGTATTGTTGGCGGCAATAGCCATCGATAGGCAACGTTTTTGGTGTGTGTTGCTCAAACAATATCTATCGCGGTTGCTTCCCCGACATGTTTCTATTGTTCAGGACAATGGCCATCTATGGACAACTTTGTGACTCCATTCTTAGGGCAATGGCATATTGTGCCCATTTCCGAAAATTTTGTTCCCTGACAACATGTATCGATAGACAGCGTTGCCATTCCATTTCGGTCAACAGTGTCTATCGTTAGCCAGCGTTGCCAATCTATTGTCGCTAACAATATCCATTGATACACGTTTTTCGAGGCTGCTGTACGAAGCGGCAATGTTCTATTTTCTTTCTAATGTCCACAGTGTAAGCACATCCTACCTCATCTATCCCATGATGCTAAAAACCCATTGCCCAAAATATCAAAATTTATTGATGTCGACAATGTCTATCGGTAGAAAGTGTGCCCAGTCTATTGTGGTCGACAATGACCATTGACGAGCAAGTTTTCGAGGCCATTGTGTGGCGGCAATGATCTATCTCTTACACGTACAGAGTGTAACCGATCAGAAATCACTATTTATAACACAGAGTACCAACCACAACACAGCCGACAATGCAACACAATTAACCCCCGTGATGCCCACAGCTTTTGAGACACACAACGTTGCAGTCACCTTTCGCGCTATGCTGCTCATCACGGTACACCATGCACTTATTCCATACTGGTGCTGATTACAAGATGAAAATATTGCATTGCTGCGGCACAAAAAAGTGCATTGCTTAACAAAATCATATTACAGTGTAGGTGTGGACATAGGCGGGTGATGGTGTCCATCGATAGACATTGTCCGCCACAAACGATTCTCAACGGTGTCCATCGACAGCAATTGCCGGCCACAACAGATCGGGAAATGTACCGATCGATAGCCATTGCTGGTCACAATAGATTCAGAAACATATCTATCGATAGCCATTGCCAGTCACAATAAATTGAGAAATACCTCTATCGATGGCCATTGCCGGCCACAATAAGATCAAGAAATGTATTCATCGATGGTCACTGCCGAACGCAATGGATTCTGGAAGATATCCGTCGATAGCCATCGTCGGTGACAAAAGCTTCAACCCAGGTACTTCTCCACACTCCTGCCTGAACAATATGTTGGGGACGTAGCCTATCGATAGACATTATCGACGACAATGGATCGAGGAACGTGCCAATCGATAGACTTTGCCGACAACAGGAGACCCGTCCGTCGCACCGTGTTCTATTGCTATTGCAGGGGCCATTGTTTATTGTCTAGGGTGCACTGGACAGGAATTGCATGTTTGGGGAGTAAATGTTCGATGCTGAAATATGCGTACAAGGGCAGCGATAGCGTTGGACTTGGTACGAAATTGAGTACTGTACGCAGTAACCTCAAAAACCTAAAAAATCAATGTAGCATATCATGAATACAACTGATTCGCAGGAAGAGTTCTTCACTGCGTCAGGTGCACCACAGGTTTTGCTTGTAGTTTACGATTCGGCCATAATACCGCTGATGATGACGCGAGTTTAGTTCCGTACGTACATTGCTGTTGTTAGTGGTGGTACGCTACTGTGGTTCAGATTTCGCGCGTCCGTCAAACATTATTTTGGGGCATGCAAGAAAAAGGGAGTGATACACAGAAAGGACTACACGAGGTATGCACTCACTAAAACGTCCTTACGAGTTCTAAACATAATATATGAAGCAACAGCAGTGATCCACAGTGCCTGTGCCTCATGAGACGATCTTGTTAGTCGGTGGTTTGTACTGTGGAGCAGGGATGAACATGAGCCACACACACCGTACACAGACTTGGCGCGCACTGATAACGATGATACCACAGCGGCAGCGGGTTATCAATACAACCGGCAACATAGCGGCATCCCACACCTGTTGTTTAGAAGTGAGTTGCCATCTTTGCACGTGTTCTTTATTTTTACAGCCTGATTTTTACTACAAGTACCAACAAGGGAGGTTGTCAACTACAGCAGTACGCCTGGTACTCTTAGTATGACTGGAAGAGTGGGATGCGCATATCGGCTATTGTTGAGGGTGTACGATGGATAGTGCCCTTGGCCTTATTTGGTATGATAGCATGCCTGAGATGTTCGCATATCGGTTGGCGGTGGGGTTCCATGACAGTAGGCTTGATACTCTTGGTATGGTAGCATGCTGGGGAATGAGAACTTTGTCACTACTAGCAGGCAGGATGGTGAGGTCAGTGCCCCCGCGGATTGACCTCAGTGAAAAGTGAGCACAGCTGAGCGTATCACCTTGCAAGTGGAGGTAAGCATTTATCATTATGCTATCGCTGAAAGGGGAGGTGAAGGTGAGTCCCTCCCTGAGGATTGGATGCTGTGCGGTTTCCAGGGGTTTGGTAGGTTTGTGTGCTGTTGAGTGTCCTGGGGTCTGGTTGTGTGGCGAGGTGAGCACCCTCGTGGAATGAGTTCAGTGAAGGTAAGCAATGAGGGCATAGCATCTTGACAGTGAAGGTGAGCACTTGTCATTACAGAGACAAAGGATAGTGAGTTCTTGCTTGAGACGTAATTTTAGTTGGGTTCGTGGGGGGTTTGGTTTGTGTTTACTCCGTTACTTACTAGGTAATCGGTAGTGGATAGTAAAGCATCCTACCACTTACAACCCAGATGCACGCACTTTTGTTACATAGTGGGTAGTGGATATCACAGCACCGTACCACTTACAACTTGGATGCATTTACTTTCGCTCAGACGACGTGAGCTTATTTATGTACCGTCGTTATCGAAAAGGCTATGTCACTTGTGCTCAGACGACGTGAGGCTATGCGCCGTCGTTATGACGAAGGTTGTGCCACTTTCGCTCAAAAAAGACGTGAGGTTATGTGCCGTCGTTATGCCTGATGCTGTGTCACTTAGTCCCCGACGACGTGAGATGATACGCCGTCGCCGTGGCGAAAATCTCTGAAATTTTGGCCTAGGTGACGTGCGGTTTTGTGCCGCCGCTGCGGCAAAGGATGTGCCCAGTTTGCTCAGAGGACGTGAGATTGTATGCCGTCGTCATAATAGCAAAGGCAGGCGGTAGGAGGCAGAAGATCGTATCCTGCGCCGAAGCAGTGGGCTTCACCAAATTAATGTTGCGAACGCTGTGCTACTTTTTCCCAAACGACGCAAGGTAGTGTTACGAGAGGCGACCCTATGCGCATCACGATTTTGTACACCTGTGTATTGTCCTATTATTGCGTGAGACATCGCAATACGGCATGCATTTCATTCTACGGTCTGACCTGCGTGGGTTCCCGGAGATCATGGCAAATCAGAGGGGTAGGTCAGGAGGGTGACTCACGAGCGTGCAGATAACGTTCCAAGCAATCAGGACGAGTGTTCCGTGCGTTCAGAGCAAGCTTTTCGTGTCAGGGATTCACAAGTTCATCACATGTGCTCAGTTTGGTTCAGGTCCGTGTATTCCAGTGATCGACATACCGAGCTCTCCCAGAGCCCCACGCACGTTTAGTCGATCCTCTTCTATGCTATCCTTCCGAGGTACTACAACTCCGGGTTCACGAATAAAATGGTGAAATGCCCCCCTGCTCGCCGTGACATCCCCCCACGTTCGATGTCTTCAGACCGAGACAACGAAGCGTTGGAAGGAAACCCGAAGAGCAGAAAAATACTCGTCAAGATAACCAAAAACAAAATCTCGGAAGGTAAAATAGGAATCCGAACAAACTCAAAATTCCGCCCCCTTGGGTGTCCCCCTCTGCTGTTTATCTCCAGGCATGGGTATGTTCCGACTTTGTAACGCCCTCTCTATTCCCTGGTTCACTTACATTTTCGTGATTTCCTCCCAATCTCCGTTGGGGTGGCGGATCCAATAGTACGACGTCTTGTAGTCGTAGACGACGCCACGGTGTCGGTATGTCTTCTCTTCTTGATCGACGAGCTCTCTCCAAACCACGGTGCCCACCGGAACGTCGCTCAAGGCGTGCGTTCTGTCAAGGGCGTCGCGTTCCATACTTTGTTGGAACTGTCGGTGACCTGGGACCGCGAGTCTCGCCGTGGTACAGCTCCCACATCGCATGAAATACGTGCAGCTGCATCGGCGTGAAGCTGTCTAGGGCATCTTCCTCCGAGGTCCAGTCCGATTCCGTCCCATTAGGGAAACGTCCTTTGTATTCCCAAAGCCAAGCCCCACTTTTTGTGTTGATGCCTGGCGATCCACTTGGGTGTATAGGCGTCCCCGGTGGCTTGGTAGGTGGTCCGCGTGCCTGTCAAGATCAATTTCGTGGGTTCAAGTCTCACTGAGTGCATGCTCATAGGGACTTTTTCTTGCATAAAGAATTGATAAGCGGAAAGCGCGAAAGCGTGAGTTGGCTACATTCGATGAAAATCGACGAGCAGTGGGAATGCTGAACCCTATGCGCGACAAAAAATAAAGGCACGTACCGGGGGGGAGAAGGGACGACACCTGTGACCACGGCTTGTCCAGAAGATCGTGGAGGGTAAAACCTCCTACGAGTAAAAAAAAAATAGGGGGGGTGCCGTAACCGACGGGGCGGCAAGTCCCACTTCCGAGTCCCGAGCGAAGTGGGTGTACTCATCGCCAAACGTGAGGCGCAACTCGGTGGGCCTGACGTGAAAAGGCTTGATGTGTGACGCCGCTGCCAGCTTTTCCCTGACTAGTCCACCGTTGAGAACGACGTGATAGCACAGGCCGGGGGTGATTATGGCGGAAACCTTCCACGGTCCCATCCATTCCTCTTGTACGAGTTCGAGGTGCACCAGAGGGTTGATTTCGCTTCTTTCACCATCACTAGGTCACCCGGTTTGATTTTGGTCCCGTCTTAAGCGCGTTGTATGCTCGCGATACTGCGGGAGCGTTGATGTTGCCGGGTCTCGTGTCGCTTTAGGAGGGCGTCGCGTTCCTTCGTTACTTCCCTCCAAGCTTCCTTTCGGTTCGCAACGAAGTTGTGTAGACCTCCATGTTGAAGGAAGTTGCTGCCATCGAGTTCGGGGGTCACTGCGTCGATCTGCGAACGCACGTCCCGGCCGAACAACAACCTAAAGGGAGTGGGGCTGCCCGGCAGCTGGGGGAGGGGTGTCGTGCGTTGCAGCCAGAGGGCTGGTTGCACGTACACGTCCCAGCGTTTGGGCCAGGATTTGCACAGCTCCGCCAGAACTTCGTGAATCCACCCCCCAGCCTTTCCATTGCTCCTTGGGCCCTGGCGTGATAGACCGGTCCGAAATCGATGGGCACCTTTAGACAACGGAAGAGTTGCTGTACGACTTCTGCCGTGAAATCCGTTCCCGGATCGCTCCGTATGGAGCGTGGCATGCCGAACATCGGGAGCAAGTCCATCGGTTATCTTGTCACGCTCCCGTCGTCGGTGGATACGCGATTGCAAACTTGCTGGCTCTGTCCACCACGAGCAGCAGGTATCGGTTGCCTGAGGAAGATTTCTCTCCCTTGTCCTGGGTGTCCATTTCAAACACCTCCCAAGGTTGTAGGAAGCGGGCTGAGAGCATGGCTACCCGCTAACTTGCCGACTTCCTCCTCCTGCACTCACACGAGCACGTAGTCCCTGACGTCGCGCTTGTATGTGGGCCAGTAAAACATATGTTGGATCAGCTCTGTTGTCCATCCGACGCCAGGGTGGGCGTAAGTTGTGTGGACCAGGGCCATTACTCCAGGTATCATAGAACGAGGCATTGCAAGCCGCGAAGGCGAAGTCATCGGCGAGTACCACAGGAGACCTTGCTCGTCTAGCAGGTATGGGTTGCCCCCCCCCTCTTTTTTCAGGTCCGAGATGACCTTAGCGAAATATGAATCCCCTGCCTGTCTCCTCACGAGTTCCGGTGCGTCTTGAAGGAGTTGTGACATCTGTCGCACGATTGGTGGGCGCGGGTGTGCTTGGACGGGCGATGTCGATGACGACGGCAGCGGGGGTGGTGGCGACATCGGAGATGTGAGCGGGGATGTAATAGGCCGGGTCGTGGGTGGTGGTGTCGGCTTCCGTAAGGCTATTGTTAGTGGCGTGGGCCATGACGGCGTTGAAGATGATGGGGAAGGTTTCGCTCGCGAGGTCCTGGTCGTGGGTGATGGTGTCTGCTCCAGCGGTGCTGGCGGCAATCGTCTTGGCCGCGGTGGTGATGGGAATGACGAGGAAGACTTCGTTCGCGGGTTCGACGTCGACGGCGCTGGCGCCAGGGGCGGTGGCGGTATCGGTCGTGGCGATGAGGGTACCTGGAGTGCGTGAGATGGCGGGCGGACGTTTTCTGTACCTTCGGTTGTTCCATCCCACCCCGTCTTCTCGTGGAGGTGCAGCAAATGATCCTGGGTGCGGTTGTTCCTCACTGTCGATAGGAGGTTTGTAAATGCGGCGCACATTGACCCCTCCGGTTCGTTGCTTGCTCGGCGGTGTGGACTTTGGCTGGTGAACATTTCCGCGTCGGAAAGGCTGACGAGTATGGGCTTCATAATATTTGTTGGCGTGGAATCAGCGAGGATTGAGGCGGCTGCCCCCCGGTTCACCGTCGCCGAGAGCAAGAAATCTTCCTCTCCTGTGGCTACCTTCTCGAAATCTGAGAGTCTGAGCTCCTGTGCTTCTTCGAGTGTCCCCTCATCCGCAGGTTGTGGCCGGTACCGGCCGGCGGTTTTTTCACCGTGGATATGCCCGCGTGACAGGGAGACGATAGGGTTGTAAAAGAGAAAATGGCTTGCTCACCCGGCGCCCGATGTAGAAAGTACACCTCTTCGCGTCCCCGGTATTCGCCGAGGCCTCTCTTGTTCTTCCCTCGCACTTCCAGCTTCGTCTTCCATCTCAACAGTTTTTCCTTCAGCCTGGGTGTCCTCCTTGCGCACGCAATGTAGGTCATTTTTCTGTTGTACGGGACTCCAACCTGGAGCGCGGAAACCTCGGCCGTTTCCCAGTCACATTCCGCGTGCAGGAGGGAATGCGTCAGATCGGTCCACTCTGGTAACTTTGGTAGATGTGATGTGCATTGAAAAATCAGAAGATGGGCCGGGGAGTCAACGAACGTGTGGACAAGGCTCACTGCGGTTCTCGGATCTCTTCTAGGCCTGCCTCGATGATGTTCCGACACGAATGCCCGATCAAGACTTCGGGTTGCAGTTGTTTGATCCAGGAACGGCAGACAGCGGTCCCTGTTGTGGTGCGTCAGAGCGCTGCTCCTCGAAGAAGAAAGCCGTTGTGCGTGGTGTATTCCAAGGCTCTCCAGTCATGGTCTGTGGCTCCGAGTACGCCAAGAATGCCTTCAGACGCCCGGATACTCCCGCCCTCACCACACCCTAGTACTACCACCGTAGGGAGCGCTGGTGTAGTACCGTTTATTCGGGTATTCGTGTCGACTGCTGCCTGGTTTCCCGTCTCGGGATATGCTCCATCCACCTCAGGGGTGAGGGCGGCGGCGGCGAAAGCGGCGGACGAGATGACCGGTGCAGGTGCCAGGGAAGCTACCATGTGGCCTTCGTCGTCCTCTCGAGTGCCTCGTAGTGTGCTCAGAGGTACCCCGTCGAGGTAAAGTCCGTGCGGGAGTTGATTGGATTTGGTGCTGTTGTTGCCCGGGAAGGAGTCATCGATGTCCTCATCATGTGGTTTGACGCGTGGTGCGCGGGAGAGCGCGTCCGCGAGTTGGTGTTGGACCCCGGGCCGCCATTCCAGGGTCATGTCTAGCTCCATTGGCCTCAACGCCCATCGGTGGTATTTGGCGGAGAGCGATTGGCTTTGAATAGCCAGGTGATTGCCGGACAGTCCATGATAAGGGTGAAGGCTTTGGCTCGAACGTACGACGCGAACTTGTCCACAGCCCAGAGTATCGCGGGACATTCCCGATTCGTGGCTGATTTCCTTGCGTCGGCAACAGACCACTTGTGGCTAGCGTAGATCAGGATCTTCTCCAAGCCATCGCAAAACTGCGTGAGGATAGCCCCTGTTCCAATCTCACTCGCGTCCGTGTGGAGTCGGAACGGCTTGCTCCTGTCGGGCAATGCCAGGATGGGCGGGCTGGTCAGCGCCTTGATGAGGGCGTCCTTGGCTTGCTGTTGGAATTCTCCCCAGCGATTCTTCAGCTTCCGGGCCCGTTTTCCGCAAAATCGCGGATCGCGTAGGAGATCGGAGATGGGGACCGTGACGGTGCTCTAGTTTGGAATGAACTGGCGGAGATATGCCTTGTAGAACACGGATATCCTCCACCGTTGTTGATCGCGAGGGTTGGGTGATGGCGTCGATCTTGCTTGGCGCCGGTCGCGTGCTGTGACAGTCGATAATCATCCCGAGCCATTCCACCACGGGGAAGGAAAAAAATCCGATTTTGGAAGGTCGACAGAGAGATGCCTCGCGCGGATGAGGTCGAAGACTTCTCGTAGTAGAGCAAACTGGTCTTCCACTGTAGCCATGGGGATAATGATGTCGTCCAGCCAGTTCCTGACCCCTTCATCTTGACAGGCATTAGCTGCCCGCCCACGTAGTTTGCGAACGCGGAGAGTGCTGTCTTGAGCCCGAATCCACAGCGAACGTATTCCCATAACTTGCCTTCCGCGTCGCGAAACGCGGTCAGGTGGCGGTCCGACTCTCGGATCGTGAGTTGCAGAAACCCTGAGGCCAGGTCCAACCATGTAAAGCAGATAGATCCACCCATTTTGTCGAAGATGATGGAGAGGTTGCCTAGTCCCCCGCTCTATTCCTTGAGAAGTGCATTGAGCCCTCGGAAATCTTGCACCACGCGAACTGTGCCGTCCTTTTTCTGTGCTGTGTGGCAGGCCGAAGTGTAGGCGCTGCAGAACGGCCGAATCGCCCCTGCCTTGGACAGCTTGGACATCTCTTCCTGGATTATTTGCCGCTGCTCTGAATAATAGCTGCGTGGGTGTGCGACATATGGCGAACACTTCGGATCCTTCAGTTCCAGCATCATGGGCGGTCCTTCGCAGGCGTTCACGACCTTAACCGCGTCTTCACTGCTGGTGTCGTGGCTCCACTTCCTTACGGATTCCTTCACCGCATAAGCCACGATGCTAGCGAGGCTCCCGGTGAGTGACCCTCGAGGCTCCCTACGCTTGCGTTTGGTTTGGTTGCGGAGGGACGCCGTTAAGGTGTGGAGATCGGAATTGTCACCATCTTTGCCGACTATGTCCTTCATCCGGGAACTCCCGGCTTTGTAGGCGGCTACTTCGGGTCCCGCGAAGGGGGTTCTACGGATCCTCGGCTCAGGGTCTTGGGATTCGAGGAAGTCCGTGCTTCGTTGGGCAACCTTATTGAGGAACTTGTCGTAGTGTGTTTCCGCAAACTGCGCACGGGCTTGCATTTGAGGGCTGAGCAAATCCCCGAGGTTGAGCGGTAGCTCGATAAGCTGGTCGATTATGTCCTCCAAATCTAGTAGGAACGACTCAAAGTAACTGGCATGCTTGCTTGCCCGCTACGACCCCGATGAGACGAAGACCTTGCTCTCGGAGAGCACTCCCATGAACGGTCCGGAAATAGCACGCCTCCTCCACGAGGTACGGCGCATGTGACTGTACGCTCGCGGCTCCTGTGCATGCTTGCACTCGGCGTCCCGCGGTAAGCCAAGCGTCGCCCTTGCCGAGTGTCATGATCCTCAGTATTCCCTAGCGTTACTTGAGGATTGCCCAGTTATGGTTGACTCCTTCACCAAGGTCCGCAGGATCTCCGGAGCTGTGAGGCTGTGACTCGGTCTGGGGATTTGCCGTCCGTCTACGTGGGGCACTGGGATCGTCTTGTTGCGTTCGACGGCTAGCATCGTGCTGCGGCGGTGGGATAACATCTTTTTCAGCACCGCCACCCTCAAGGGAGTAACAGTGTCCCTCAGGGGCTGTGGGGGCAGTCCGACATAGGCCATGTCGAGCGGCATAGTCCATGAGCCTTGAGGAGCGAACGCCGTGGTTATGGCATCCGCGAAGAGGACGGGGTCGCGGAGAGGACCGATCGGTGTGTCGCGGGTTGGGAATACATGTCCTTTGAAGCCCTCCTTGTTCTTGCCACCTAGTATTTCCTCTACCACGGGGTCGACGGCACGAGATGATTCCTTCGGAAGGGTGACTGATGCGTCGAAGGGGTTAAAGCTTGAAGCTGCTGATGTAGGCGAAGCGGTCGGTTGCGGAGGGGGGTGCAAGGGTTGCAGTCTGGGAAAGGCATGGTCCGTGACGGGTGCATAGCTTGGCTGCAGAGGCTTCCGAGGGATGGGTGGTAGTGACTGCGGCTGCTGTTGCTGCTGCCGTACGGGTGGCAGCGGCGGCGGCGTCGGCTGCTGTTGGAAGAACTGAGGTGCAAGTGGCGGTGGTGGGGGCGATAGCGGGGTTTGTTGCCGCTGCAGGGGTTGAGGGGCAAGCAGCGATGGTGCGGGTGGCATCTGCTGCTGCTGCTGCGGCTGAGGTAGTATCTGCTGTTGCTGCGGCGTAGATGGTAGCAGCGGTTGTTGCTGCTGCAGGGGCTGAGGGAGACGCGGCGGCGTCGGAAGTGGTACCTGCTGCTGTTGCGTCGGTGGACAATGCATCTGCTGCTGCTGTGGCAGAGGTAGTATCTGCTATTGCCGCGGCGTATGTAGTTACAGCGGTTGTTGCTGTTGCAGGGGCTGAGGGAGACGCGCCGGCGGCGGAAGTGGTATCTGCTGCTGCTGCTGCGTCGGCGGTGGTAGTATCGGTTGGAGCTGCTGCAGGGGTTGAGGGGCAATCAGCTGTGGCGGAAATGGCATCTGCTGCTGCTGTGGCGGAGGTGGTAGCAGTGGTTGTTGCAGCTACAGGGGCTGAGGGAGGCGCGGCGGCGGCGGAGATGGCATTTGCTGCAGCTGTGGTGGAGGTAGTGTCTGTTGATGCTCCAGCCGAGGTAGTAACGGCTGCTGTTGCCTGGGTTGTTCGTGGGTGTTGTGGTTCATGTTGTCTCCTGTGGGTACTGGATGGGCTTGGTTGTTCCTGATTCTCTTGTGGTCCAAGACGGATGGGGACGGTGGCATTGGGCGAGCATAATGTTATGCGACAATGGGACCTACTTCGTTTATCGTCATGTGCTTTTAATTCAACTCAAGTTTTATTGTGTCGTATCTTCGTAGAGGCGTTAGCGCACTACGGTCATTCCTTTATTTTGGTTCTTGTGGTTCTGTCGAGCGTTGTAAAGAATGTTTCCCTTTTGCATTCTCCAGTACGGCGTGGCTCTGCGTGGGCATGGTTTGCCAGGAGAGAAATTTGTAGTGCGTGTGTCTTTTAGTGCATCCTGTGTAGGCACGTGGCCTTATATTTCCTTGCGTAAATGCTACTCGGGAATGTATCTTGGTTCATCTTGATTTCCCAAGGTTGGTGTGTGTCGTTTGTATGGCGGATAGCGTTGAGGATGCGGCATGTGATACAGTGGTCCTGGTCTTCCCTGGAGACTTGTACGCAGCGTTCGTGAATGGCTGGTAGTGTTGCTATTATGTCGCGAGCCCCATAGCGATTCTGCTTTCCCTTGGTATTAGTTAACGCTCCCTTCTTTCGCAGCGACGACTCGTTCTTGCTGAAGTGAAGTTAATTCAAGGGATAGACCCCGTGTCCAGCGTCCTCTATGGTTCCCGTCCACAATATAACCTGTTACAGGAGTCGGCTCCCCTTGCCCCGTGTCGGCTCTGTTATTCCTTAGCACTATTTAACGCTCTCCTCTTTCACAGCGACAACCCGTTCTTGCTGAAGTGAAGTCCATTCAAGGGATAGACCCCGTGTCCTGCGTCCTCTCTGGCTCCCGTCCACAATGAAACCTGTTAGAGGAGTTTACGCCCTTTGCCACGTAGCGGTTGTTTTATGCCCTGGTACTATCCCGTCCACAATATAACCTGTCACAGGAGCCGATTCCCCTTGCCACGTACCGGTTCTGTTATTCCTTGGTACTTTGTAACGCTCCCTTCTTTCGCAGCGACGGCCCGTTCCTGTTAAAGTGGGTCATTATAAGGATATACCTGTACCCAACGTCCTCTCCGGCTCCAATCCTCAATCGAACATGTTACAGTCGATGACTCCTCTTTAATTGCTTCCTTATGCCCCATCCACGCCCCCGGCTGATATGCATCAAGACCGTCTAACCGGTGGGCATGTTTAGAAGCTGAATCAAGTAGTTGGCCGAGGTTAGTGGTTCCTCCTGCGTTTTGTCCTCTATGTCCCCCCCTCGCTACGTATGTTGCCCCCCACGGTGATTGTGAATTGAACTTGCTGTCTACCCCGGTTGGTGATGTTGCTGGAGGTTCCTTGGTTGGTTTCCTTTTTACTGGGGGCTCCTTGGGGGGCGGGGGTTCCTTGGTTGGCTTCCTCTTCAGAGCTTTCTTCGTCTTCTCGCAAGTATCTCTACGTTTCGTGGGTTGGCATAGCGGAGATTTCTCGTTCTTTGGCGCTCCGCGTTCCATAATTGGGTCCGGCGAACTATGCTCGTCTCCGTCGGATGCGTGGTCAGCCGAGGCAACCGGCTTAGCCATTATAACTTTGTCCGAGGGGCGGATTACTGGATCGAGGATGGAGGCCTCTCACAGGGACGGTAGGCCCGGGGACCAAACCTTGGGTTTCTGTGTCGTAAACGTGTGTGTCTTGCGGGTTTGTTCGGTGTTGGAGTTATTGGAATTCATGACGTTGTAGTGCCTAAACAAATGATTTAGTGTTGTTGGGGGTGGCGCCGTCGCATGGGCAGCGGAAATTTTTCAAAGTCTGGTAGCCGCTACAAGTCAGATTTCAAATCGGTGTGACAAATATATATATATATATATTATATACGGTTGATGTAGTTCTTGTGTACTGGTCGAGGGTACGATCGTTGGGGTTGATTGTGCTATGTTGACGGAGAGTCTGGCGGTTCCCGTTGAATCAATAAGAAACGTGGGTAGGCAAGGGTGCGGTATCCGAGGTTCCTTTCAGTACAATCCGCTAGCATTAGAATGCGAGAATGTGTTTGGTCGTCGAAAGGCATGCATGCATTTGTTGGTGAACGAGCATTCATGTGATATGCGATGAGGCATGCAAACAAGCACAGCGAGCGATAGACGAACAGACGAGCGACGAGTGTGCTTGCATGCCGATCGAGACGAAATATCGCCTGAATTCGTCTACGGGCGGGCCATAACGTCTAGTTCCATTGGCGACCCGACCCAGCATCCAGAGCGGTGGTGTGGTCAGGAAGCAGCATCGCTGCGATTGCTACATTCTACTCTAGGTTGAGGGTAGGGTCTCCGAGGTTTCTTTCGTTACAGTTCGCTGGTGTTTGAATTCGAGAATATGTTCGGTTGTCGAAAGGCATGCATGCACTCGTTGGTGAATGAGCATTCATGTGATATGCGACGAGGCATGCATATAAGCACAGCGAGCGATAGATCAACGAGTGTGCTTGCATGCAGATCGAGACCAACTATAGCCTGAATTCGTCTACCAGTGGGCCATAGCGTCTAGTTATATTGGCGACCTGACCCAGCACCCAGAGCGGTGGTCTAGTCAGAGAGAGCAGCGTTGCGATTACTGCATTCTGCTCTAGGTTAAGGATATATCTCTGTGTATATGAGTCTCAGCCACGGTCACGCCCCCCCCCCCCCCCCATGTATATCCTTAACCTGCCATATGTGTGTATATTCTGTGGCAAGGAGGAAAGACGCAACCGGAGTATGGTGCTACACCTATCACCGTCCAATCAGTGGTTCCTAGTGACGGGAGAGAACTGAAGTAATATATATATATGTGTTTATTTCTTAATAATTGTTCATTGTAAAATCGAGAGACGATTGATACATCTTGTGTGCAAACAACTTGGTGTGGCGGTGCCTTACTCTGGCGGTGACGTCGTCGTGCCCGCTAAAGATCTTGCTATATACATCACTTGTAGTAATAATTCACAAATATAAAAAAGGTTTATTTAAAATAGCAAAACTAAAGAATGGTTTATTTGTTTACTTATTTTTGGTACTTCATGAAAACCATCCTATTCGGACAGGTCTGGTGATTGGTCTCCGGATCCGCAGGTCCCAAAGTCAAACTCAAGTCTAAGAATGGTTGAAGAATTTAGAGCTAGCCTACCGGCGCTTGATGGTTGTTGGGCTGTCGTGTCGCTGTCGACCCATTAGGGGAGTTTTCTGGTAGTTCGAAAACGGCATTTCAAGTTTTTCAAGTAGTGTTATTAAATAACGAGACGATCCAACAGTAATGTCAAGTAGAACAAGACGTGTCTGCTATCTATACGCGGCAGTATAATAGGTACGTTGCAGCAGTGTGGTATATGCTGGTATGTGGGCGAAGCGTTGGCGTGCATCACGGGTTTGACTTGAAAATGAAGTTGTACAGGTGGTATTTTTTTTTTTTTATCCATCACTTTTACTTCCCAGCCCACTCGTAAGAGGTTTTTTCCTCGACGATCTTCTGGACAAGCCGTGGTCACAGGTGTCGTCCCTTCTCCCCCCCGGTACGTGCCTTTAGTTTTTATCGCGCATAGGGTTCAGCATTCCCACTGCTCGTCGATTTTCATCGAATATAGCCAACTCACGCTTTCGCGCTTTCCGCCTATCAATTTTTTATGCAAGACAAAGTCCCTATGCATGCGGTATAAATCTCCCCGAAAGGTACACTGCTGTTGTTTGTGTTGGTGAACGTCGATGTTAGGGATGCACACATTATTTTCGATAATGCGATGGAGCATGCATACCGGCACAGTTGACGCCGGTAAACAAGCATGAGATCGAAGGAAGAAGCGGTCATGCAAGCACAGCAAGCAACACTGTCTGGTAGTTGAAACGGTGGTATGCGTCACAGGTTTGGCTTGAAAATAAATTGTACAAGTGATATAAATCTCTACGAAGGGTACGAGCAATATTGTTGGTGAACGTCCATGTTAGAGATGCATACTATATTTTCGATAAAGCGGTGAAGGATGCGTACAAGCACACAGCAATTGATGCCGGTAAACAAGCATGCGACCGAAGGAAGAAGCGGTCAATGCAAGCATAGCAAGCGACAGTCCGTCGTAGTCCAGTGGTTAGGGTATTTGACTTCACTGATCGGGCCCGGGTTCGATTCTGGCGGGGGAGCCATGTTACGGGAAGCGACCCGATGCGCATAACGATTTTGTACACCAGTGTATAGTCCCATTATTGCGTGAGACATCGTATTAAAGCATGCATTTCGTTCTGCAGTCTGACTTGTGTGGGTTCCCGGAGATAATGGCAAATCGGAGGGGTATGTCAGACGGGTGACTCACGAGCGTGCAGATAACGTTCCAAGCATTCAGGGCGAGTGCTCCGTGCGTTCAGAGCAAGCGTTTCGTGCCAGGGATTCACAAGTTCATCACATGTTTTCAGTTTGGTTCAAGCCCATTCTTTCCAAGTGATCGACATACCCAGCTCTCCCGCCCGCTCTCCCAGAGCCCCACGCACGTTTAGTCAATCCCCATCTATGATATCTCTCCGAGGTACTACAACTCCGGGTTCACAAATAAAATGGTGAAATGCCCCCCTGCTCGCCGTGACAGGTAGTGCAATGCCTTGGCTGTGGCCAACGGCTCTGCCATTTTGGCCTGGACAGAGTGAGGCTTTGTACCGTCGCTGCGAAAGCGGATTTCCCACTTTAGCGCAGACGACGAAAGGTTGGGTTGCAGAGGACTATACCCTGCTCCGTAGCAGTGTGTCTGTAGCTGACATCCATTTTTCTGTGGGTATACGGCCTGGGTGCTCCGATAACTGACGAGCAAAGAGCTCTGGATGGCCTTTGGAGGGCATTTGGTGGGTCTGTTGAACCGGCTTGTATTTTGAAAACGCTCTGTGTATGGTTTGAGGGGGAAGCGGGCACGTGCGCTCGCCGTACCAGTGTACGGTCTCGTAGCGTGTCACTGCAGTTTGGATGTTGCCCTTGATGAAATAAGGAACTGCTCGTCCTTTATCAGTACAGTGTATAGTACTACTATTGGATCATAAACCTTACATGCTAAGTAACGGCACGAACAAATGCATTACTACCGTTCAAGTGTATACCAATATATGGTATATCTGATTCGATGTTTTTGCGGAGTTTAGATTTGTTTCATGCAGTATTAATAGTATCATAGAGTGCATAACAAAATATGCATTTGAGCGATGGTGTAATTGATTCGGTGTGTCAGATGAGTTTTTTTTTGTTTCACGCATGATCTCTAGTACCACGGTGTCCTGATTGCTGCTGTTTTCGGGAGGGTGAATGACGGAAGGAAAAGGAAAGGGGAGATATCTAGATGTATCTACATGTCACAGTCAAACTCTCGACGTATACACCTGCGCGTATTATTTGGAACGCCCATCAAGCCAGAAATAACATATACGTAGTGTCAACATATCAAGGTCAACCTCTTGAAACACCTGTGCAGATTACCTGGTACGTGTTTCAAGCCAGGAAATCAACCGCGTTACCGGGTATACCAACTATAATATGTGGCCAGGACAAAATGGTCGAACACGTCAATCGAGAAAGTAGGAGTATAGGATGGATAACGTACGCCTCACCGAGAATCCGAAACGTAACCGCGACACCAGGAATAGGTCAAAGCAACAGTTTAGCATCCCACCGAAAGTAGTTGTCGTGTACCAGTGGATGTGTCACTGTAACAGACACAGGACCGAGTGGGATGAAGTTACTCTTCGATGCCTTGCGTTCGCTCAGCCGAGTGAAACGCAATGGGGGGGACAGAGGATATTCAAGGTAAGGAGATTACTTTGGGCGGTCAACGCAACCCTTGCGAGAGGATGTCCAAGGTGAGGAGACTACTTGGAGCGGTCAACGCAACCCACCCCCTATACACGACGAAAACGCGAATAAACTCCATGGGTATCCAAGGCAAGAGGATTGCTTTGAGTTGTCGTTGAGTTCCCCCACGATGAAACGGTTCAGCAAGGTAAAGGAGTCATTCAGGAAGTGGACGATCGACTCAAGGGCAAAATAAAATTGAACGAAGAGAATATTTAATCCAAGGACATCCAAGGGAGTGGGATTGCTTTGGGCGGTCGTCGAGTCCTCCTACGATGAAGTGCCCAACTTCCTCAGGCCAACGTAGTGGGAAAGGTAAGCCCCTTGGTTGGTGTGGCTTGGTGTCAAAGAGCACGTGCCTTAATACCGTCTACTAGCTTAACGATTGAACCTGGCCCGGCCAGAAAGGAACGTCCGGCACATGCAAGTGACTGAGAACAAAGGTCTCGCTAGGTAAACACGAACTCCGAGCGGGTCATCGAGCGTACTGTGGCATGTTCTGCGTTGAGGTCATGGCTTCAGGGAAAATTTTCCAGACGCTGCACCTTGTTGTCAACCGTACTGAGGTCCGGAGGGATTAGCACCGCAGGCTCTTATCCTTGTGGAGCTTGGTGCAGACGAAGGGGTTGCACCGGCAACAGAGCGTGATACAGGACGTGGAGTCAAACGTATGTGTACACGTCATGTGCCACCTGTTACGCATACATACCTCCCGTAAACGCGGTCGAAGCCAGATAATTAATCGCGTTGACTATCATAACAAGCCTGATCAATCAGCGATATTAACATGACTGGAATTACGGGAAAATGTGACATTCTTGGTGTTGCCGAGTTACTATTACGGCAAGTGTGGATTATCCCCAAGGGCCACGAGAAGGTACGATGAGCATGTATGTCTGCCCTCTGCCATATCAACCTAAGCAACTGACACAGTGCAGAATTCGCGACCGTTAAAGGGAAACCAGGGAAGGGGTGGAGTGCTACCATTTAAATACGAATATTCTAAGTCGAGCTTGGGTCAGGTGAAGAGGCACAGATGAAGAGAGGTGGTAACTGCAATACCACGTAGGTATACGCCGGCAGGCCTTCAACGACGAGGACTCGAAGCTAGCTATATCGGAGGCAATGATGCCGGAGTTGTTCGCCTTGGTTCGCAGCACGTTTGGTTGTCCGGGCGTGGTACGCACATATTGGCTTACCCAGGGCAAGTGTAACTAGCCCACGCAACGTAGAGTATGTGCTCTTATTTGAGCGCACGAGGAACAAAAGGATGACCACGCAAGTGACAGTATTGCCCGTTTGTTTCGCCGTCCGTTTCATCTACTGCATCGATCCATGGACGTGGGATAGGCATCGGCAGGGTGCCCCCGTCCTTGGCATTGGATGCATAGCTTCGCCGTGCAGTCGCTCTTCCAATGGCCCTTCTTGCCACACCTATGACACTTGCCCACTGGAGTACTTCCGCTGGTGGCTTTGGCGCTGCTGCCATGGCCACCAGTAGCCGTTGCCGAGCCACCAACGTCCTCGCTGGTGCCTCTACTGCCTCGTCCGTGCTGTCCCCGTCGTCAGCCTTTTCCTCTGCCTTCGATTCCACCTTCTCCGCGACCATCGCCACCGCCGCCGCCGGCGTACATAGCATGGTCTGCATGGCCAGAGTTGGACCCAATCTTCTTGTTTGCAGAAAGTCGGTGACGCCGTTCTCGGACAGCCTTGATGGTGTCATCACGGCCGATGCAGTCACATGATGCCAGATTCCGAGCCTCCACCTCGTATTCGCCAGGCAGAGTGTTAGTAAAGATGGTGTATAGCATGTGGTCGTCTACTGAGATTCCTGCTGTGCGAATTTCCGCGGCAAGATCCTTGATCCTGCCCATCTCCTCGAGCGGGTTTCTCTCCGGCGCTATCTTAAAACTAGTAAGGCGTCTAGAGAGGTTCGATTTGGCCCCCGTCTTTGAGGGCCGTATCACGCAAGGAGACCATCCCACGCTAGCCTTAGCGAGGCACACCTGTGCAGAATACTCTTGTCACTCTTGCGTTTGAGGGCCATTGACAGGAAATTCCACGCAAGTGCATGCATGTGCACACGTTCGCGGCTAAACCCCCTAGCGACAAGCACGGAGTTTTCTGTGTCCAATTCCCCTAGGGAACGTACTGCGGTGGATCCTATACGAAGGCAAACAAGAAACCAACTGCAATACCGAGCGCCTCCTGTCCAGGGGTTGAACTCATGTTTCAGCCCACTAAACGATAGCACAGGAGTGTGTTTAATGCCAAATGGCGCGAGAGAAGCATATCAAATCCACCACCCAACTCACCGCCAAGGTATGCACCCATTCTCCAGTCCTCCCAGGCTGGTCTGGCTGACCCCTCGGTGGGCCAGCCTCGACAGGAAACAGTTTCGCCGCATCCCGTCGCTATGGAAATACGCGAACCATTGTCAGCAAAAATCCTAAAATCTCCTGCTATAGTGTCTCGTACAGCAGTGGGTACTGCCCCTTGTGCGTTCTCCCTACAGCAGCGCTGCCCTCAGCGCTGTCGGACTCCGATCGACCAATGCCTGCTTCAACAACAGCAGAGTCTCTCGTACTTCAGCAGTGGGTACTGCCCCTCTTGGGCTTTCCCCTACAGCAGTGGTTCCTACCTCTGCTGGATCCTCCTACAGCAACGCTCCCTTCAGCGCCGCCTGGCTCCGATCGACCGTTGTTCCTCATGAACTCGGCCATCATGCTCCTCAAGGCATACATCATCGATGCCTGCTTATGCTCCATCGCCAGCTTGAACTCGCGTCGCAGCGTTTGAACCTTACTCGACGAATCGTGCTCCATTTGACCCGATCCCCTCGCAGGCATCATCGGCTTCTGGTACCAGACCTCAAACGTTCAGTCATTAGTGTATTCGCAGAGTCCAGGCCTGGGTTCCCTGACCACCACGTGGGCTGATGAGATTCTTTACAGTCGTTTTATTAGAGGACAGAGGAGGAAAGAGAGAGCGGAGCGTACCTCGTAGCTCGAAGCGGAGAACGGAGAACGGAGAACGGAGAATGAAGTGCTCGAACTCTTCTCATAAATAAAAGCTCTCCTCATGAACACACTGCAAAATTCATAGTAACGCCTGCGAAGACATACGAAACCTCTACAACTTGTAACCGTCGATCCAAACGAACAATATTCACACTTTGGCGGAAACCGTTGTACACGATAACTGATCGCAAGCTCTCAAGAGACGTCGCAGACACGTAAGTATGCGAGTACTTTCTATCTGGCTTGACGAGGGTAATTCGAGAGTATCACTCCGCAGCAGCTGCACGTATTGCTGGTGGAGACACGTGATTATGGTATTAGTCTCCTAGAATGAGGTGAGTACAGGTTTCAGTCCACTGCAGCTGGATATATTTCACGCTTTGTAAGGACTGCACTACGGTTCAGACTGTCGTTTTCGCTCGCCGGAGATGCCAACAGGGAAGAACGAGAAACACCTTCCAGAGCAGTGAGCGAGGCACATCGGATAGATACCGAGGTCAGGAGGGAGCTTCCAGACATTCGAAGGCGGCAAACGTTCATCGAAGAGGTGTAAGACATCAGCTACCAATCAATATCGGCGAGTGGGGTATCCAAATGAAGATTGAGAGCAGTTCAATCGTCAAGCGCTAAACGAAAGGAAGCAGCTGGCGACAACTTCGGCCTAAACCGTTTGTTCAAGCATTGGGTCTGGCTGAAAGGAGAAGAAGGCTTGGAGGAGTTCAACCGTCCGGAGCTAGAGCGGAGGGAGGGGCTTGCGACGATCTCAGTCTAAACCGTTTGCTCAAGCGACGGGTCTGGTTGGAAACGGGAAGAAAGCTGGCAGGAGTTCAACCGTCCAGAGAAACAATCGAGGAAGGAGCTGACGGCGACTTCGGCCTAAACCGTTTTTTCAAGCGGCGGGTCTGGCTGGGACAGGAAGACGAGCTCTGTCATCCGGGGCCGCACTCTTTGAAGATCTGGAGGACCATACCAGACTCGGGGGGGTGTTGCGGCGGAGGGACGTGGGAGCAACCAAAATTACGGCGAGTCGAGGCATGCAGCCACGAATCGTTGGGCGCAGAGTAGAGGCAGCTTACTCTGTGGACGTGGGATATGTGTTTCATTCAGCAGACGGTTTCAGCCTGCTGAATGCAACACGCCTGACGAAAGTGCGCAGCGCATGCAGGGCGTGGGCCAACACCGAGTGTCTTTAGACGATACCGAAGCAAGGAAGAGAATACGTGCAAATCCTAAAAAAAGACTAAATGACTGAACACAAAGGGATTAAAGGCTAGACCGACTGTTCGCTTGCATAAACGCATCATTCCGTGCGAAAGCGGGCACAATCGTGCATCGCTCGTAATCGGGCGTTTTGGTCATCGTTAGCTTCGCTCTCGCCTGAGCGAAACACTGGAGCCACTTGGACTGCCGACGGGTCCGACTCACGAACTGAGAAGGCGAGTCAAGTAGGCGTTGACAACTCACGCCGGGGAGCTTGCCGTAACACTTCTGCTGCTTGCTGCTGAACCCAAATGCCACAGATACATACGACCGCGTACTTACGTAGATGTTCGTCCGTGTTGGTTCGGCACAATGCAGAATAATCCGTATTCGTCCAGCATGACGCATCGCAGATATGACTACTGCAGGTATTGTTGAGGTCGCGCTCATTACCACCAATTTCTAGTTCTATTTCTGACAGTCGTTAATGTAAACGTAGAAAGAAACATTTCATGATAAGTGCACGCATTTTTCTCATGATCTCAATCATGTGTAGACCGGTTGCTGCCTATTGCTGACAATAGTGAAGTTAGAGCTCTACTGCTGTTGCTACGAGTCAGCTGCTGTCGTGCGTGAGCACTCGTTTGACAGTCGTTAGTATTGTTTT
Source organism: Macrocystis pyrifera (assembly GCA_031763025.1). Classification (NCBI taxonomy): domain Eukaryota; class Phaeophyceae; order Laminariales; family Laminariaceae; genus Macrocystis; species Macrocystis pyrifera. Next base: position 10,234,947 of record JASSKH010000021.1, read on the forward strand.
TCATGATAAATAGATGCAGATAACTTTTTCATCGTACCCCAACCGTACGTACACCTGTACATGAATAAACACAGAGAAGCTGCTTCCAACTAATATTAGTATTAATAGTGATGTTTGTGGCTATTTGGCCTTCCTGTATTATTGACGCTGTTTTTGACACGTAGGTATAGAATTCTAAAGTAGTTCGTATAGTATATAATAATTGTAGTTGCAGTATCAATATTTATATTAGCCCATGGTACCGAGTGCATGCTGCTTTTATTAAGGCCTGTCCAGCAGCAGTAGTAGTACCTGTACTATAAGTAGTAGCAATAGTCGTGGTCGTTGAGTGTCCGCTATTATTGCGTTGTTGCCGTCAGCATGCTGCTTCTACCTGGCCAATAGCAGAAGTATATCCCCTCAACTGTATATAATACGTAGCCTGCACATTTACAAAATCTTGATAGTAGTCGTAGTAGTACAGTGTTTTGTAGCGTGCATGCTGCTTCTATCTTCAATACAGTACATCTACTTGCGCAGTGGTGGTATTGTAGTGGTGTACAAGAGGGGCTTCGCCGTGGCGGGCTGACGTCCGCCTGCGGCTCCGCGCATGCCCGTAATGGCTAAGGGCGTACCGGTATGCAACTCGAGGGTGTTCGTGCGACAGTACTACCAAGGGGTGCATTAAACAAAAAAAATGAGTGAAGAGAAAGAAAAAAACGCTGCAAAAACGAGAAAAACAAACAATGCCATCCGCCATCCGGCCTAACAACGCATTACTCGTTCGTATACAGCAGCAAGCAGCACCACAAAGTACTGCGTTCGAGACGCTCGGCGTCCGTACTGTATACTTCCTGTACAGGTACACAATTGTAGACACCGTTTGTACCTCCACCGCTGTACCGCTCTCCCGCGGCGTAGACTCATCCGATTCGTTCGAAACCAAAGACCCCGTCTTTTCTGTCTCACGTGGAGCCTGGTCGCCCGGCGTGCACATCAGCCGAAGAGGCTCGTGACGCTCGTTTCCCGACCATATGCCAGCCTACGAATCTCAACTTTTTTCGCAAAACTCGAGCTTTCACACGTAAAATAGCCCGAATCGGAATTTCGACGCTCGTTTCTGGATCGCCCAACCCTCAACGCACAAGCAACGGCAGAGCATGAGACCGGCCACCCCAGCCCATACTACCCTCACCCTTGACGCCATGAGCTGTCGAAAGCCGCGGGGGATTCGGCTTCTCCCGTTTCGGCCGAAGGAGAAGAGGCCCAATCTGGGTAATGGCATCGAATAAGGAATTTTTGTACCGTCACGAGCGAGCATAGATGTCGGTGGATGGCACATTCGCCCCATGACAGGCGACCGTCAAGGACATCCTAACGCTCAAAACTCTTATATTTCAGGAGAGGGTTTGATGGGTCAAAGGTAAACCTGACGGGGCAAAGGTGGGCCGTCTACCAAAACATTGGGCCACAATCCTGTTGTAAATCTAGTATCGACCACTCAACTCGTCCAACTCACAGCTGATGGTTTTATAAAAAGGTTCTGCAAGAAACGAGCACAGCACACCCGGGCCACAGCTGTCACGGACATCTTAATGGTAAAAACTATAATATTTTAGAAGAGGATTTGACGGACCAAGAGTAGGCTTGACGGGGCAAAGATAGGCCAATAACCATTTGCTTTGGCCACAAGACTGTTATAAATCAAGTATCGACCACACAACTGGTCCCACTCACAGCTGACGTATGCATAGCCGACCAGCCGGCAGCCAGGGCACAGCGCAAGAACGCCCGAGGCCACCCCCGACACAATCGAGGTTGGGGATCACGATGAAGCAGCTGAGTCCCGTGATGTGAACCTCATCTCGCGCTAGCACGAACAACGCAAAAAAATACGTCATAGAAACGCTAAGGAGCGCTGAGAGCACAGGGCCAACAATATCATACATATATATATATATATCAAGAGTAACACTATAGTACTCATGCCCCCATCCCATGGTATCGCTTGCATGCTACGTTGCCGTTGCATGAAAATTAGAACTATAGTATACTGTAGCAGTAGTAGTGCTCGTAGTAGGTGGTAGTGTGGTATTTATTCATGCTGCTTCTACCTGTACTGCATCTACGTATTGCTGGCAGTGGTGTATAGTGTAACAGTATACAAGGTAAATAGTAGTCATGCCCCAACCCATGGTACCGTGTGGTTATTTGACTTCTCTGTTTACCATGAGGTTGTCTGTAGTGTACGAGTGACTGGTCATGCACTAGCAGTAGTGCTTAGTAGTATAGTTAGTAGTCGTATTAGTTTAGTGTACCAGGTAGTATTTCGTAGAAGGCATGCTCCTTCTACCTGTACTCGAGCATCGAGCGTCGGGATGCACAGGGGGGGAACCTTGCGCGGTCCGACTGGTGGCCTGCTCACTCTAAGGACCGCGTGGGGTGGTGTTGTTGTTTTTTTTTCTTCTTAACCCCGACGCCAAGGAGTTCATCCCGCAGGCGGGACGGGTACACCACCACAGCAAAGAGCACTTCGTGGGCAGCCGGGGGAGTGGAGGGGCTGACCACACCGTGGGTATGCATGCACGGCAGGAAGCACGGGAGTGTCGGCGTTGGCTGTGACCGCTGCACCCAGCCGACGGAAACCAATACGCGTACCGGGCTACGAAACGGAGAGACACATTCATCTTAGAGAACAAACATAAACGAAAGAAGCTAAAACGGAGGCGGGGACAAGCCTCACGTCGGCTTGCAAAGAAAGCAGCACGTGAGGTACGTAAGAGAAAAAAGGAGGCACTTGTGTCGGTAGCGACCTACAATGTGCGCACCCTGGGTGTAACAGGGAAGAACGGGTATGGACATGACGACCGCGTACTGGCGAAGGGCCAGAAGCTAGGCTGTGACTTCATTGGCCTCCAATAAACTCGGAGGTCCGGCACTACGACGTTCCGTTAGGCAAGGTATCGCGTTTTCTGTTCAGTTCAGGAAACAACAGCTGCCAGGCAAGGACTGCACGGAGTAGATCTGGCTGTCAAGGAGTCGCTGTGCAGTAAGTCTGTGTACAAATTAATTCATTGACGAACGCCTCATGTCTGTGCGCTTCGAGCTGGCTGGTAAATGTGAGGCAGTTAATTTCGTCATCGCGTATACTCCAACTGATACAAGGACGCCGAACTGAAACGTATTTTCTGGAAGAAGCTGGAGAACTTGGGGGAACATATTCCTACGAACGAGTGCCTGTTTGTACTGATGAAAGTCAACGCGCGAACTGGGCAGAGAACAGAAGGGTGCGGTGATGAAGGTAAAGTGCTTGGAGCATATGGACGTGATGTTCCCAACAGTAATGACAAACGACTTCTGCCGTTGCCACCAACTGTAAGTTAGCTCTCACCAACCAACACATTTTTCAGCACGCGCGAGGGTGGAATATCGCATACACACAACGGCACTAGCCCGAATGACCATAAGCGGATCGACTACATTCTAACCCGCCTAGCCCATCGGCCTAGAGTACATGATGTTAAATTTGTCCCACAGCCTTCGCCCCCAGCTAACCCGACTCAGACCACAATTTCTTGTATATCAAAGTCCGACTCAGTGGTCACTTTGTACCCAACAGACAAATTCGAAAACCCCGACACCACCGAGAGTTCAACAGGGAGAGTTTTATGTCCGATGGAAGGTGTGTCAAATAGGAAAGCTGTTGGGCCAGATGGCCTCTTGGCCGGACTCCTAAAATCGGTCACCCCGCATTCGCCCAGTGTTTTCACTACTGTACATCCTTGTTAATGTTTTGGCAAGAGGAGAAGTCCCCCAGTAGTCGAAAGATGCGACCATCAAAATCCTTCACAAACAGAAGGATCGAACTGATTGTAACAACTACAGAGGGATCTCGCTTGTTTGCCCACGCAGCAGGCAAAGTAGTCTCGAACATCGTCGCGTGCCGCCCTAGCAACTACTGAAGGTGCTCACACGCTTTGGCGTACCAATCAAGCTACCCACAATTATCCTTAATTTCCACGACGGCATGCGGGCTCTCGTGCGTACGGATGACGGTGAGTACTCGGAATAGTTTGATGTCACGCAGGGGCTGCGACAAGGCTGCGTGCTTTCACCGTTACGGCAGTTCAACGTGTTCTTCGCTGGTGCGTTACACGTCGTACTAGTACGCTTCAGTAAAGACGTAGCCATCGAGAGGGATTTGGTTAACTCAATGATGATGGAGTAATCGGACCAGAGGAGCAGGACCCGTTGGAATGTGTGCGACGGGCTGTATGGGGCATGTCGTATGCCGTTGACGCAGAAATTGTCTCGAAGTCGACTGAAGGGCTCACGAAATGATGGCAGTCGTCGTGACGGTCTTCGAAGCAGCAGGCCTGACGGTATCGGAAAATAATACGGAGATAATGCTTCTCCGAACACCAGACCAGACAACCTTCGCCCCATCGCTCGTCGTCGAAGCAGCAGGTCAGAGTCCAGTTTTTATACCTAGGCGGCATTATCCATGAAAACGCTGACGTCTCGCTCTAAGCGAGCATGCCTCAAACGCTTCGGCCCGGAGTTTTGTGATAGGACGATATCCTCCCTTAGCCTGAAAGTCCGAATGCTGAAGGCCGAGGTGATTGAGACGCTGCTGTACGGGTGTGAGACGTGGAGCCTCAGAGCGGAACACTTTGCCAAGCTTCGAACGGCTCACCATCGAGTCCTCGTGCGAGTCATTGGCTTCCAGCGACGACTCTAAGCTGGCCACACCACCCTCTCGTACGCCAAGGCCCTCAAGATGACACGTTGCGAGAGCATCGAAACGACCATTCGTAATCGGTGGCTCTTTTTCGCGGGGGCCGTGACACGGCAAAGCAACGAGCGTTTACCCAGTCGGGTAATCTTCGGGATGATGGCTGGTGGGGAGAACCCGAGACCTGGTGGACAGCTTAAGACTTGGCATAGATGCATAGTTGAAGACCTTAGCGAGTTCCGAGCCACCGAAGGGTCAACGGGACCTGCCCCCTTAGTGTTTGGAGTTGAGGCCGCGCTGTGGTTCGTTGCAGTCAAAAATGCCTGGAAGCGATACCGGGGGGTCCTCGAAGCAGCCGAAAGGTTCATGGGGGGTGAGGTGTCACGAGGATGAGGCACAGCTGAGTAGGCAGCGCCGGGAATCCGCCGTAGGTGGTGCCCAAGGGAAGGGGGAGAAGGGGAGCATCAAGACGAGTGGAAGGAAACCCAACCAAGGGAATGCGGGGAGGGGGGGCAACAGGAGCTGAAGGGAAACCGCGGTGGACGAAACACCTTTGTTGCACTGCCCACAAAACACAAAAAAAAGTCCCGACAATCAAGACACTGAAATGACGTCTGCCACCGATTTTTTTTATGGGGGGTTTTCGTCCTTCTGCTCTAGCTCCGACCGTTTCCATCTAGCCAAAATTCGGCAGGGCAGACATGAGCACCTTGGTGCACCCCCGTGAGTGTGCCAAAGCGACAGTAGTTTTCGTGTCGTCCTTCGGGGCGGACCTCGTCGCTGAAGTTTGAGAGCGTGGTTCCAGGCGCTTGAATTTTCGGTTTCTTGTACCGTAGTCAAGTATTTTTTCTGCAGTAGAACGGCCAAGAGGAGAACCCAGAAGCTCCGATTGAGTACGTTTTTTCGAGAGTCGTTCCTTCTCGTTCTGCACCAGAAAACAAAATACTTGACTACAGTACAAGAAACCGAAAATCCAAGCGCGTGGAACCACATTTTCAAACTTCAGCGACGAGGTCCGCCCCAAAGGAGGACACGAATAGTGCTGTCGCTTTGGCACACTCACGGGAGGGCACCAAGGAACTCATATCTGCCCTGACAAATGTTGACTAGATGGAAACGTTCGGAGCTTGAGCAGGAAAACGAACAGTTCTCGTAAACAAGACGGCGGCAGACGTGACTCCAGGGTCTTGGGTGTCGGTGTATCACATACTACTCCTGAGGTGGGGGTCCCCTAAGGCCGTTAGGGATCCTTAGGTGCGTGGGGATCCCCTAAGGGGAAAGGGGATCTCCTAAGGTGCGTGGGGATCCCCTAAGGGGAGAGGGAGTTCCCTGTGATAAGAAGGGATCCCCTAAGGGGAGTGGGGATCCCTTAAGGTGAGTAGGGATCCCCTATGGCGAAAGGGATCCCCTATGATAAGAGGGGGTCACTTAAGGCAAAAGGGATTCCCTATCTCGCAACATGTCTATGCTACTCGTGCCGCCAACTGCTCCAACTGGTTCGAACGTGGTCTTTCTTTGTCTTGTTTTTTTTTTGCGCTTGATCTTCCGTGATTTTTCTTTTTATTACTTTATTATCTTTCTTCCTGTCTTTGTGAACGGAGTCGTGTGGCGTAGGTGCATGATGAGCCTGCCTTGCTTGTTCCGTACTGGTATTGTCTGACATATCATCTCCGGGGGTGGGACATAGTTGACGAACGACGGTAGACAAGGTAGCAAGGTACCAGACCGACTGGTAGGGAGAACTTGGCTATGTTCCTTGTACCTCAAACTGCTGCGACTACCTGGAGGATGCTTAGTGCTTCGGTTTACCTGATTTTTCCTTTGGTTCTCAGTCGTACTATGTTTAGCAGTAGTGAATATTAATAGTAGTGGTGTTGTTTCTCTAGCTCGTTCTTTCTAAGTCTGCCACATCTCATGAGGAGAGGCCCGGCGGGTTTTTCTTTTATTTATCTTTTCTCTCAATGAATTTGCTAGATTTCAGTGCGTCTGTTCTTTGCGTTCGTTTTGTTTTCTGTCTTTCCTAGAATGTGTATGTTGTGCCTGTCGTGTCTAGTACGATGACATGGCATTGCATTTCCTACCCTGCTTGCTGCATCACAATGCATCATCTCTGTGGCGTAGTTTTGTGACCACGGAATTTGCATCTCTCTAGGATTGAAGAATCGGCACGGCACGGACACTGTGGTTGCGCAGGATGTCGACGGGTAGAAATAACGATACACGATAACATACGAAGTACATATTTCTACGTCGTATTTGTAACAAATAAGGCTCAACTCACACCCGGCTCAGTTAAGCCCAGCTCAGCTCCGCGCAGGAGAGCAGCGCTATCGCAGCACCACTGCGCAACTCAGCTTAATCAAATTAGCTCCCATACATGCCAGGTATTACACGAAGTACTAAGTTCCACATAAAATCACAAGAGAAGCTCACGCACAGCTCAGTCCATCTCACGCATGGGCGCAGCTCAGCGCAGCGCAATGTGTCGACGTGCGGTGGTTCTGTGCCGTGCTGTGCTTTCTCTTTCGTACGTATCTAACTACGTAGTACATACATACATGCATGCGGGATCCGGGCTGTTTTACTGGAGTATACATGAAGCTCGTGGCATTTTGCAAGTGGCCTGCTTGCACATAAACGTTCTGACCATCTGTTGTCACATTTCTGCACATTCTTCGTTGTGAGGGAGCGTAGCGGGCGGAACCGCCCGCTGCGCTAAGCGCCTTGTAAGTTACTTACCGATGGCTTTCATCCCAGCGTTTTCCGAGGCCGAAGCCCATCGATCGACGGGGCCCTCCTGCCCGCCCTTGGTCAATCAGGGGCTGCGGCGCGCGCGGCGGGAGTTGCCCCTGGGGCAAACCACCAGCCCCGCCGCATCATGGGACGATAAGACCCCATCCCCGGTTCGGAAATCCCCCCGTATGTCTGCAACTCCAATCCTCCGGAGACGGATAAAACTGTCCCCCCAGGTCGATATCGCCCCGCACGGTCCGGAAACACCAGCCCCACGGGCGATCGTTGAAGGCCTGGGGTTCGAAAATAGAGCCGGCGCCACCCGGGGACCATAGGGTCTCATCTCCCGGTCGGAAATCCTAATGAATGTAAATCTACAACTCCAATCAATCGGGGACGGAAAAAATGGTCCCTCGGGTCAACACCGCCTTGTACAATGTAGAAACCCCGACGCCATCGATCCATCGCCGATTGGCTGGGGCTCAGGAATAGAACCTGCGCCACCCGGGGACGATAGACCCCCATCTCCCTATCGGAAATACTTCCATGTATCCAGCGCCAACCACGTAGGATAGGGTACCATCCCGCGTATGGGACCCTTTATACACACTTACGAATCCGACAAGCCGGGGATGAAAACGGTGGTATCCTGGGCCGAGACCGTCCCGCAAGGTGTTTGGAACCCTAACTCCGGGTACGCCATTTGTGGGCTGAATTTCGTGATGAAGGCGGTCCTCACCAATAATGGAAGCGGGAAGCTTCAGCGAGTTCGTCTAACCCGATATAAGGTACTTAGTATTTAATACTTCAGTGTGGAGTGGTTGTATATTTCGCATGGATCACCATGGACACACTCTTCGTTTGGCGCAGCCCTACAAGAAAAACGTAAGGCGCGCGAAGCGCGCTTACTTTTGCGGTTGCAAATGAGTACTAGTATGAGTACTTGCTCGTATTGTAATACTTGTGCCTGTTTGTTGCTGTGCGGCGCTGAAAAAAGTCGAAAAAGGTCAAAAGTGGAGCCGCGGCGTGAGGTACCAAGGCTGAAGGACAAGCGGTGCGCTCGTGCTTCCTCCGCGATAAACACCACCTACTCGTTGGCTAGCTTTTGTCTGCTGGGAGTAGGGTGTTTGGTGGTCGATTTCGGCCTCAGTTGGCGTCTAATCTTCGCGGATTATTGTACGAAGCATCCTGTGTGTACCCGAATAAGACAACTTCCACAGAGCAGCATCGGTGACCAAGCAAGGCTAAACTTTGGCTACCGCTCGCGATTCGTGTCGCGAGCTTCACCTCGGGCATTGACGCTAACTCGATAATACACCCCTAGGCTGTGAGTCCTAGACGATGTGAGTGGGTGCTGCAAGCTAGATGGCTTCAGACGTAGCTCGCAATATTTGGTACGGAAACTTTGGGACAACTTCAAACAGACCCAACACGTCGATGGGGCAGAGATCTCGACACACACAACAGACTCCGCAGATGTCTTGAGGTTGTAGTCTAGTGGTGCGGGTCCAGGACGGTGGGCGACGAATGATCAGCTCCAGCACAAGTCCGAGAGCTTGGCTCAGAGAAGATTGGATGGGCTTGATCAGAGCTGAGGACTGGTGGCCTGGGTGCGATTTTGACTCGTTTCAAGGAACTTGGGTGTTTTTACTCCACACGTGACGGGCAGCCCTCAAACTACCAAGATCATCCTGAATCGTGATGGCAGTGGTTCGGGTATCTTTATTTCCCTCCGTGGTGGTCTGTAGCTCCCGTTCGGCAACCTGAGTATCCTCTTTCCTTGGATAGGCACTAGAGGTTTGTGCTCATTTGGGCCAAGTGGTGGCGAATATTAATAGATACACCTGTATAGTTTCTATTGGTTTAAAATCATGCCGCAAAAACAATTCAGAAGGCATCCAGAAAAACGTAATGTACTCTGTCCACCACTTCAGAATTAGTTAGATGGCGACGTAGGTTAACTGCAGTAGTTCATAGTTTCATGGCGAAAGAGGCCGACTAATTAATATTTCGATTGTAGAGGAATCCGACCAACGAATAGATGGATGGCGAAGTACGCCAACAACTTTCGTTGCGTGCGTTAATTCTTGCAGTTCTGCGAACTTTAGCATCTGACCGTGGCGCGTTTGTGGCTCGGCGTGTGGTTTTAGTTTGGACAGGTTAACTCAGTCGGTCAATTGGCTTACTCTTCGCCATCCACGTCCAGCCTACTTACAGCAGCCCTATCATTTTTCCTTCACGGTGCACAATGAAAACAACAAATACCCCCTGAACGTTGGTTCATCATTATCTCTGATACACAAGGTTGCCGAGGCCTTCAACATCATCGCGGAGTCTTGCGAGGCTCCAGGGTCGTCGGCGGACGGCACCCTGGCGGTCGTCGCCAGATTTGATCCATCGTACGTATGCCACAACGAGCATGCGGGAGGGGTGGCAGTCGGTGGTGTCGACGAACGCGCTATTGACCGCGGCGGGAGCGCTCGTCAAACAGACGGTCAGGCGCGACCATCAATCCCTACGGGCAAGGTTCTAGAGGGGGATTACAATTGATCGTTTCACACCTCGGATAACGTAACACTCAGATAACACTTATCTACGTTATGGGGTCTAACACAGAAACGTGGTAACGTACTAACATAGTGTTAGCACTAGAGGAGCGATCACGGTAACGCGGTAACACAGTGTTGACTGGAAACCCACGAACGAGCACGAGCCTTAACACAACGAGCATGCGGGAGGGGTGGCAGTCGGTGGTGTCGACGAACGCGCTATTGACCGCGGCGGGAGCGCTCGTCAAACAGACGGTCAGGCGCGACCATCAATCCCTGCGGGCAAGGTTCTAGAGGGGGATTACAATTGATCGTTTCACACCTCGGATAACGTAACACTCAGATAACACTTATCTACGTTATGGGGTCTAACACAGAAACGTGGTAACGTACTAACATAGTGTTAGCACTAGAGGAGCGATCACGGTAACGCGGTAACACAGTGTTGACTGGAAACCCACGAACGAGCACGAGCCTTAACGTTATGTTGCTGCTCGGTCTCGTCCAGCTCTGGTACAGCAACATTGTGCTATGCCGTGATCAGTCCTTGAACTAACACCGCAACACAGTGTTAGGCTTTGACCAAACACGTACGTTATCACTCTAACATGCCCATATGGATATCCACATATTTACTAACACGACAACGTAATGTTACTGTCGACGCAGCGTTAGACGTAACACAATAACATTATGTTACCCTCAAGAGGAGTGGTATACATAACATCCTAACATAACGTTACCATGTTCGCCAGCACTACTAACTAAGAACCTTGTGTTACAGATAACGCACCAACGTAACATAACGCAATGGCCAGCACTACTAACACTACGCTATCTGGACCCCCCATCGGATTACCTTAGGGTCGGATAACGTAACACTTAACGTACGTTAGATACGTTACAGTCTTAGCCGGCCCATACGTAACATTCTGTTAGGATGTTAGCCTAAACGCGAAAGTCTCTGTAACATTATGTTACCGTGTTGCCGTCAGTAAAGATCTGATGGTAACATTCCGGTACCGTGTTGCCATAAAAACCAATCCGGGTCTAACTTTGTGTTACTGAGTTACCGTTGGAGCTAACGTAATGTTACTACGTTCCCCTTCGGATCTTCCCGAGATCTAACATGTGTTACCTGTGGTAGTGGTAAAGCGGGCGTCTGGGAGTAACATAGCGTAGTCGTGTTATCCAATTTCGCCGACATCCCAGTAGGGGATACCTACGAAAATATCTCCGGGGGGGAGGATAGCATGGCATCCCCGGTATAAAAACGCCTCCATATTTTAAAATCCTGAAACAGGGGATATTTAGGAGGGATCCCCGCAAAAACACGCCTCAGTTTTTTGTGGAAACCCCGCCAGTACGTTATCCATGTGTAACACATTACGTTATCCATCTATGACGTAATCTGCACACTCGCACGTACGAGTTAACACGGCAGTAACATATTGTTGACTTTAGATTGGGGGTGTACATTATCTACTAATTTGTATCACTAAATACATCACATACGAGTTAACATCATTAACATAATGCTTTGAATAGTGTTTTATCGATCATATACGTTATCCGTTTGGCGTATGGTACCAGGTACGTTGTTATGGTAGCAAGACTTCCGTAATACCCTCACATCACGTCGCTCGAAACGGACTGCTGCTGCGGCTGGTGCGGTGACATAATGTTAACGTTGTGTTGACCATATACGTCATCCCTCTAACGTGTGTTACGATAGCCCCTTGGAATTTCACTAACCAACACACTAACATAGTGCTATGTACGTGTTTATTTGGCTGTGTACGTTAACCGTCGAAAGGGTGTTACGGTAGCTCGAAGGATCCCGCTGACACACTAACATAACGTTACTCGCTACGGGCTGATGCCGCCAACACGGTAACATAATGTTAACATTTAATTGACCATGTACGTTATCCCTTCCACGTGTGTTACGATAGCCACCAGGAATTCCGCTAACACGCTAACATAGTGTTACTCGCTATGGGCTGCATACCCTAACACAGTAACACATATACTGCGGTCAGTACGAGATCAAGGTAACACTCTGACATAATGTTACGCGATCGCCCGCCAATATCATAGCACACTAGCACTATGTTATCACAACATCCAGAAAGTAGTTAACGTAGTAACGTAATGTTACGTTTTCTTTTCGCCGACGCCTAACATTAACATAAAACGTAAAGTGTTATGTTATCCGAGGTGTGATCGTTTTACACGAGAACAAACGAGAATACGATGGGAAGAACTACCCACTTGTACTAGCAAATATTAAATAATGAGTTTATGTACAGCTACTAGTCGGATGGAGCAGCTGGTTACATTTTGATTTTTTTGGAAGACGATCGCTTCATTCACGGCATCGATAGTGATGGCAAAGCACGCTGCCCGGGACTGCAATTGTGTAGGAATGCTTGTCGCCCCAAGACGGTCTGCATTCCCATCGCCACTGCCGCCTTCGATAGCGCGAACGCCGCTAAGGAGACGCACAGAAAAAAGTCAACGATTAGCCGCACATCGTCGATTGGCGAACGCAATAACAACAATAATTACGGTAACTATTAATAGTACATCTTCCTAAGCATATCAACGGTATGGCACGCAGCTTTGCCAATATGATTTTCGACATGTCCCCGGTCTCATGGCTAACGCGTTATTATTATATATCACATATTGTGTACGTACGTGTTTTGCAACTTAATGCTTCAAACGTACAAACGGAGGTGAAATCTATTGCAAAAAAGAAAACCTACTCGATAAGTTAAGTCTGCTGTACGTTGTTGGTGACTATGAGTATATTGTGTGCTATTTAGAGATACTATATAGGCCATACTGAAAGCAACATACACCTGGTACCTGCTTCGTTATAGAGGGGGCGAAATCATTCATTAATTATGATTGAGCGTATGGCGTTTGCCATCCAAAACTAGTATGTATGAGTTTCGAAGTTGATCGCCCATAAAACTTCCCAGATAGAACCAAAGATCAAGGGAAAGCATTTTTAAAAAGGGAACCTATGCGCGGAGTTTCAGCGTTGTTGGATGCTGCGTTTACCATCCAACAAAGTGCAGCAGGAAGAACTTCAACCTTGATCACTCAAAAACAAATCCCGGAAAAAAGAAAATCAAGGGAAACCAAAAACAAATAATTTCCAAGTTGATCTTGTCCTCAAAAAAACGTGAGCAGTGCGCATATATTACGGCAGTTACTAATTGCCGTGCTTTTTTTCTGTGCGTGGTGCGGGGTGTTTTTTTTTTTTCCAGGAGGCGTCAAGGTCTGGTGGTCATGCCCGTCATGCAAAACAGGATGCGGGAGCTCCTGGCGTGTCATTCTGAGCGGTGCAGCGCTGCCCTGGAGAGACAAATTTTCGAGGTGTGTGCTAAAGTATGTGCTGTGTTCGCCGTATGTGTTGTATTTGTTGTATGTGATCTATATGATGTGTGTGCTAAAGTATGTGTTTGTATGTGCCGTATGAGCTGTATTTGTTCTATGTTCGTGTTTGTGATGTATGTGATGCGTGCGCTGTATGCGTGGTATGCGCGATATGATATTTATGTGTTGTATGTACCGTATGTGCGAACGGCTCATGGGCGGGGCGTTCGAGGTATGTGCTATTGTATTTGTACGGCGTGTTTTGGATTTTTTATTTTCAGGCACACACCATAATTGCTGAACTAGTCAGTGCTCACTGATAGATCAGCAGTTATGATACAGTGTATCTGATATTCTAAAAAAAGGGCAGCACACAGTCGTACATTCATAAGCATATACCTCAACACTCTGCCCATGAGGGCTGCGCACGTGCACCTCATACAGGTTGTTTAACGGCTGTGCCGTATATGCTGCTGAACTGGATCGAAATCACAAAGCATACATCATAGGTTTCCTTCTTTAGGTTTCCGCTGTATCGTTTTATTTTCTTTCGAGGAATGCTTCTCAGAGATAAACGTTGACATTTATCTTGCTGATTGTCGGATCTCACACACAATAATAACAACAATTACGGTTTTTCTACCGGGGAATGTTCTATGAGTGATCGAAATTCAAGTTCATGCCCCGCATTGTACGATCTGAAGCGCAGCAATAGCAACAACGAGGTTGTGTTGATACGTATGCTCTCATACGGTCTACGGGAATAGCAGTAACTTTGCGAGGGGAAAGCTAAGGGTACCAATGCTACGTCGCGAGATCACGGTCGAATCCCGAAACATTTGTTTTGTTGGTTTTACAGCACTACCCATATTAGCCTTCATCGTGACGTGACCACGTAGGCTATAGTGGGTAGTGGTACAGAATGTACTCCACGTACCTAGTTATCCTTCTTGCACTCCGACGAGGGATCCTCCATATCTGTCCGACATAAGTTGAATATCCTCTGCTACCGCAGAACTGTCTCTTTCATCGCGCTAAGCCAACTATTTCTCTGCTTTCCCTTCTAGAACGCCCCTCCTTAATGATACCTAGATAATTCCTAAAAAATATCATAAGTAGTACTGTTGACCGAATAACACTCGAAAAGAATTAATTGATGTGGAGGGGAGTCCTGTTCTTGGACGTACGGGTAACGTTGTACTGTTTGTTGCGTAGTGATGTGGAGGCGTGAATATCACGAGTGAGTGCAGGGGTCGCACTAAAGAGGAAATGACCCCACAAAATGCGGCAGCCGCATTAAAAAGAGATGATATTGCGATTAACGATTACTACCGTACTGTGTTCAGAATGAGGCCACGAACAAAACAGTATCGCACTAATATGGGACCCCCTACTGTACCTTGTACCCGCCGCCCACCAATGGGGCAACCGCACTAGAGCGGGATGAGTATGACTCAAGAGATTGTGCAGTGCTAAATGAAGCGAGCGCCCAAACAAAACAGCACCGTACTAACGTGAAACCCCCACTGTACGTTGAGAACGCCTCCTCCCCGCGCTGCACCACAACGTTTCGACAAAGAAGTGAGGATGGACAATCTAGTAGCCTACTTAGCCGGCGCTGCTTGGTAGGCTAATATATCCTCAATCCCAACCCTCTGTCCCTCCTTCCCTCTCTCTCACTCTCGTTTTCTTCTTCCCTGCCTCCCTGCCCGCACGAGAACACGACAAGTCCATTCAGGGGGTTCAAGCCGTGGCTATAATGACACATCTAGAACACGTACTGACCCACACAATTAACGTATAGGCCAGACCCAGGCTCAACCGACTGCCGTTCTCTTCGTATTCCCCTTCTTGGCGAAGAAGGCGGGGGTCGGAGGAGCCTAGTGCTGGCCTGTACCCGGATTGTGTGGGGCAGAGCGCGATCAAGACATTCCAATAAAGCGATATTTTGAACCCTCCTGCTGGACTTATCGTGCTTCTCGAGCTGGGCGGAAAGACGTCGCGGTAGTGGAACGGCGGAAGCTCGCCATGGCCCACAAAATTCAGGTACAGGCCAAAACCAGGCTCCCTCGACCCCCGTCTTCTTCCGGTCAAAGAGGAACACGAAGAAGGCGGGGGTCGGAGGTGCCTGGTTCTGGCCTGTACATCATTAGTGTAGGCCAGGGCGCACTCCAACCGTTTCATTCCAGCGACCGTTCTTCAATTGTCGCGGGAATGAAACGACTGGGGCGTTTTCTCACGCACACAATCGCGATACAGACCGGCACCAGGCTACCCGACCCCCGTCCTCTTTATCGCAGAGAGGAACACGAAGAAGACGGAGGTGGGGGAAGACTGGTTCTGGTTTGTACCTGAATTGTGTGGGTCAGCGCGCGCTCTAGCCGTTCCATTCCAGCCACGCCTTATCGGACTTGCCACATTCCTCGGGCTGGGAGGCAAACCGGCGCGGAAATTGAACGGCTGAAGCGCACCCTGACCCGCACAATGCTGGAACAGGCCGGCAAACGGCTGCCCACATCCCCGCTTCTTATTCACAAAGAGGAACATGAAGAAGGCGGGGGTCGGGAGAATCTGATTCCTGCCTGTACTTGAATTTTGTGAAGTAGGACGCGCTTCAGCGTGTCACGGTTTGAACCCTCGTAAAAGGCTTGTCGATGTTCTCGCCTTGGGAAGCGTACTTTCGTTGGAATGAAACCGCTGGAGCGCTGCTAGGCTCAGACAATTCAAATGCAGGTCGGGACCAGGCTACTCTGACCCCCGTTCTCTTCGTCACAATATGGAACACGAAGAAGACGGGGGTAGGGGCAGCCCCGTGTTTGCCTGTACCTGAATTGAGAGGACGGGGGTCGATGCTGCAGCTGTTCCTTCCCGGCCACAGTTTTAACCCTCGTATTGGGTTTGCTACATTTCTCCGGCTGGGAGGCAAACCGTCGCGGGAATGGAAGGGCTGGAGCGCGCCCTGACCCACACAATTCCGGAACAGGCCGGCCCAGGGCTCCCCGACCCCCGTCCATTTAGTCACGAAAAAAAACACGAAGAAGTCGGGGCAGGGGAGAGCCTGTCCTGGCCTATATCTGAATAGTGTAGGCCAGGGTGCGCTCCAGTCCGTTCCATTCCCGCGATTGCTTGCCCCCTAGCCCGATCAAGACAACACGTCAAATGCGATGGTTCTAACCGTGGCTGGAATGGAACGGCTAGATCTCGCCCTGACATACACAATTCAAGTACAGGCCGAACTAGACTCCCTCGATCCCCGTCCTGTTTACCTCTTTGCGATAAAGGGGACGGGGGTCGGGAAAGAATGGTGCCGGCCTGTGTAGCGGAATCGAGTGGGTCAGGGCTCGCTCTAGCCCAATCCATTTCCGCAAATGTTTGACTTCCAGCCCGAGAAAGCCGACACGTCAAATATAAGGATATAAACCGTGGTTGGAATTGAATGACTGCAGCGCACCCTGGTCCACACAGTTAACGTACAGGACAGAATCAGGCTCCACCGACCCCCCTCCCAATTATCACGAAGAGTAACACAAAGAGGGCGGGGGTCGGGATAGCCTGGTTCTGGCCTGTACCTGGATTGTGTGGGTCAAGAAGCGCTCCAATCGTTGCATTCCAACTACTTTTTGAAGCCTCCTTTGGGGCATGTCGTCTTCCTCAGTCCGGGAGGCGGAGAGTCGCGGAAGGGAACGGCTGGAGCGCACCCTGACTGACACAATTAAGGAATAGGCCGGAACCAAGCTCTCCCGACCCCGATCTCTTCGTATCGCTCTTCGTAGCGAACGTGGGTCGGGAGAGCCTGGTTCTGGCTTGTAATTAAATTGTGTGGGCCAGTGTGCTCGCCAGCTCGTTCTATTCCCTCGATTGTTGACCTTCCATCCCGGGATAGAAGACACGTCCAGTAAAGTGGTTCACACAGTCGCGGGGATGAAACGACTGGAGCGCGCCCAGACCCGCACAATTCAAGCACAAGCCAGAATCAGACTCTCTCGACCCCCATCATCTTCGTGTTCCTCTGTACGATCAAGGAGATGGGGGTAGGGGAAGCCTGGTGCCGACCCGTGCCTGCGTATTGTGCCTCAGGGCGCGCTCCAGCCCAATCCATTCCTGTGAATTATTTGTCGTCCAGCGCGAGAAAGACGACAGGTCAAACACGAGGGTTTAAACCGTGGATTGAATGGACCGGCTGGTGCACACCCTGATTCACAAAATGCTTTGCACAGGCCAAAATCCGGCTCCACCGACCCCCCTCCAAATTATCGCAAAGAGTAGCACAAAGAGTGCGGGGGTCAGGAGAGGCTGGTGGTGGCCTATATCTGGATTGTGTGGTTCAGGAAGCGCCCCAACCGTTGCATTCCAACTACTGTTTGAACACTCCGTTTGAGCGTGTCGTCTTCCTCATGCCGGGAGGCGAACAGTCGCGGGAATGGAAAGACTAGAGCGCGCCCTGGCCAAAACAATTCAGGTACAGGCCGGAACCAGGCTCTCCCGACCCCGGCCCTCGTCGTATCCTTCTTCAGAACGAACGGGGGTCGAGGAAGCCTAGTGCCGGGCTGTACCTGAATTGTGTGGGTCAGGGCGCGCTCCACCCGTTCCATTTCAGCACCTGTTTGCCTCCCAGCCCAAACAGGACGACAATTCCAATAGGAGGGTTCAAACAATCGCTGGAATGAAAAGGCTGGAGCGCGCCCAGACCCGCAAATTTCAAGTACAAACCAGAATCAGACTCTCTCGACCCTCATCTTCTTCGTGTTCCTCTTGACGATGAACAAGACGGGGGTTGGGGAAACTTCGTGCGGACCTGTACCTGCGTATTGTGGCTCAAAGCGCGCTCCAGCCCAATCCATTCCCGCGAATATTTGTCTTGCAGCCCGAGAAAGACGACACGTAAAACATGAGGCTTCAAACCGTGATTGGAATGGAATCGCTGGCTCACACCCTGATTCAGACAATTCACGCACAGAGCAGAACCAGGCTGCACTGATCCCCGTCCTCTTCATCACGGAACGTAGCACAAAGCGGACGGGGGTCGGGAGGGCCTGGTTCTGGCCTGTACCTGTACTGTGATGGTCAAGAAGCGCTCCAACCGTTGCATTCCAACTACTGTTAGAACACTCCGTTTGGGGGTGCCGTCTTCCTCGGGCCGGGAGGCAAACAGTCGCGGGAATGGAACTGCTGGAGCGCGCCCTGACCAACACAACTCAATTACCGGCCGGAACCAGGCTCTCCCGAGCCCGGTCCTCTTCGTATCGCTCTCCGTAACGAACGGGGGTCGGGGGAGCCTAGTGCCGGGCTGTGCCTGAAATGTGTGGGTCAGGGCGCGCTCCACCCGTTCTATTTCAGCACCTGTTTGCCACCCAGCCCAGACAGAATGACACGTCCAACAAGAGGATTAAACAGTAGCGGGAATGAAAAGGCTCGAGCGCGCCCTGACCCACACAATTCAGGTACAGCCCGGCACCAGGCTCTCCCGACCCCCATTTTCCTCGTTTTCATCATCGTGATGAAGAGGACGGGGGTGGGGGAAGCCTGGTGCCGGCCTGAACCTGAGGTTTGTGGGCCAGGGCGCGCTCCCGTCCAATCCATGCTTGCGAATGTTTTCCTTCCAGCCCGAGAAAGACGACACGTCATATACCCGGGTTCAAGCCGTGGTTGGAATGGAACGACTGGAGCGTGTCCTGACCCACACATTTCAAATACAGACCAGACCTAGGGTCGCCCGACCCCCTTCCTTCTCGTATGAGTCGGGGGGGGGGGCGGTGTTACCCTGTACCTGAATTGTGTTCGTTAGAGCTCGCTCCGGCCGTTCTATTCCAGCCACGGTTTGAACCCTCGCATTCGACGTGTCGTCTTTCTCGGGCTGGAAGACAAAATTTCGCGGGAATGGAGCGGGCTGGAGCGCGCCCTGACGCACACAATTCGGATACAGGGCAGTACCAGGCCCTCCGCCCCAATGGCGGATCGGAAGCGATCTGGATTAAGGTAAAGGTGTCGGACCTGCTACAGTAGGCCATCTCATGAAAAATGCAAGCAAAGTTGGCTATAGGTGAGCGCTAGTACGAACTTAATAATTGTTTTAGCTGTTTTAGCTTGTGATACAGTTTACATTATCTGTGTGTTTTTCTGTGGTGGTGTACCACATGTGAAGGCCTTTGGCACTCACGAGTAACACGTATAGTATCGAGGGTTAATATGCCGGTGTACGGGTACAAAGTACGCAGCAGATGTGTAGCTGTTATAGC
Organism: Macrocystis pyrifera; assembly: GCA_031763025.1. NCBI lineage: Eukaryota > Phaeophyceae > Laminariales > Laminariaceae > Macrocystis > Macrocystis pyrifera. The sequence continues at coordinate 10,254,569 of JASSKH010000021.1, forward strand.
GTGTGTTACTGTTTAGATTACGTGTGTGTTTCCTCTTATGTATTATGTGTGACTGACCTTAACCCCCTTCTGATAACATGTGTTAGCGAGGGATAAGACGAGGTCAATATGTCAGTGTGCTGGTACTAAATACGCAATAGATTTTACCGTATCACACTGGGTGATAACATTACACACACACACCCCGGACGATTTTCAAAGCCGGGTTTCGCGACAACGGGGAGGGCGGGCGTACTGAGTACGACGAGCGATGCGTCTATCTATGCAACCTTCACGTCGAAATATGTCCAATGCCACCGTTTTCGTTGTGTGTGTCCTCCATGTCTTGGAGGAAACCATGTCTGACATTCGTCCCAGGGGGTGTGTTCTCTTATCACCCAGTGTGATACATGTTCTGTTTACCTTACGTATTATGTTCTGTTGTGTACCGTGCCACTGCCTATGGCATCCACGGATAGCACGTATGTTAACGAGGGATAGGAGGTGATGGATATGCCGATGTACTATACGAAGTACGCTAGAAGGCTCAAGTGAGAGGAATAATATAGTCCGGTAGTGCCATAAGACAGGGGGGTCCCACTACCTCTGGAATGTGGAAGTATGCTGCCACAACTTCTCGTCGTCGGTTTAGCCCGTACCGGTATATAACAGGCACATAGTTGGGGATTAATGATGCCTCTCAAATAAAGTCGCAGACGACAACTACGTCTAGGCAAGCTCAGTCTCTCCAAACGCGTTAGCTATACTTTGTTGTGCTGCTGCGAGTCGTTAACGGTGCAACAAGCGCCATCGACTCGCTTCCTCTGCACTCCCAGCAAGCTTCCTCCAACACCGGAGATGCCCTTCTTGCGTCCCCGGTTTGCGATCCAAAAATACCTCGGGAACAAAACAATAATTGTAGGAAAATACTACCACACACACATGTCTGAAGCGAATCGTACGCCACAGGCAACAAGTGAAAACAAAAATCACGCGAAAATAAAGAAAAATGCTACGATATCGTGCATGTCTCAGATGTATTGCGTGAACCAATCGTCAGTTTGTCGGGCGTTGTCGACCGCATAGCTTCCGTAGCTGCGACGATGTTCTCCTCTATCCAGAGGTCCTCCTACTCCTCCTCCTCCTCCTGGAAAAGCTCGTTCCTCCCGTCGTCGACGAAGGTCTCCCTCCACCCGCTCGAGAAAGGTCATCCCTGGTATTGCGAGAATCATACCAAACGTATTTTTAATAGTCAGACGTACCTGTACACATTGTTATTATGTCATTCGCCCCATCTGACAAAGTGCAGCACTTATTCCAATCATACCATACCAAGCACACCTAAAACGGTAACTGCGGCAGAGTGAGCAAACTACATCAAACGCGGAAGCCGCTTAAATCAGATCGGATTGCTTGACGAAATTTTGCGGTTAGTTGGGCAGAGGTGAGGTGAGTATGCGGTTTCTGGGGTCCATCGTGGGTTCTGAGCGGGCGGTATAGTCCCGCGTAATAGGGCAGGCTAGCAACAACAGACTACATTGCTCTCGCAGTTTCGTCGCGATAGTATGGTTGGTGTTGGTGGTGGTGGTGGTGATGGTAGTGTTGGTGTTGGTGGTGGTGGTGGTGATGGTGATGGGGGGGTGGTGGTGGTGGTGGTGGTGGTGGTGGTAGTCGCGATGTGGGTGGTGGTGTTGGGGGCGGTAAGGGTGTTAGTGTTGTTGCTGTTGCTGTTGATGGTGGTGTTGGTGTGTGTGGTGTTGGCAATGGTGGTGGTGATGGCAGTGTTGGTGGTGGTGGTGGTGGTGGTGGTGGTGATGGTGATGGTGATGGGGGTGGTGGTGGTGGTGGCCGTGGTGGTGGTGGTGATGGTGGGTGGTGGCCGTGGTGGTGGTGGTGGTGGTGGTGGTGATGGTGATGGTGATGGTGGTGGTGGTGGTGGTCGCGATGTTGGTGGTGGTGGTGGGTGGCGGTGGGGGGTGTTGGTGTTGTTGCTGTTGCTGTTACTGGTGGTGTTGGTGTGTGGTGTTGGCAATGGTGGTGGTGATGGTAGTGTTGGTGGTGGTGATGGTGATGTATATATATATATATATATATGGGTGGTGGTGATGGTGGTGGTGGTGGTGGTGGTGGTGATGGTGATGGTGATGGTGGTGGTGGTGTTGGTGGTGGTCGCGATGTTGGTGGTGGTGGTGGTGGCGGTGGTGGTGGTGGTGGCGGTGGGGGGTGTTAGGGTTGTTGCTGTTGCTGTTGCTGGTGGTGTTGGTGTGTGCGGTGTTGGCAATGGTGGTGGTGATGATAGTGGTGGTGGTGGTGGTATTGGTGATGTTGGAGCAGTCCCATGGTAGAGTACATATCCCCTCCCTTTGCCTCCTGAGGTTCCTCACCTGTTTACATTATAGGAACTGGATACCACACCCGAAAACTGATTTAGAGAAGCAGAGCTGCTGTAACAAAAGTTCAACTCTCGATGAACATTCCCCAAGCCTGCACAAAGTATAGCTGCATCACGAAAAATAAAGTATAGCAATAGTACGAAAAACGTTATATAGTATTCCAACGACATTGAGTTAAGGAGCTCGGTCAATCAGAATTATTCTCCTTGGAAGGAAAAAAGTGCTACCCCTAATTGCAAACCCTATCTTAGCACGCGTCGGTTGGTGCTGTTGTTGGTGTTGGTGATTCTGTTGGTGGCAGTGGTAGTGGTGGTGGTGCTGCTGCTGCTGCTGCTGCCGTAGTTTTTTGTTGTCCTAGGTGTCGTCTGCATATTCATACGGTTGTTGGTATTGTCTGTTGTTTTCGTTCTCACGAACATTACTTACATCCGTTCTGCTCGTTTTTCGGAAACCTGTATTCTTTTTGTTTTTTTATGAAAATGAAAGGAGCCTGAAAAAGCGTATGCTGTCATCTTTCCCCCCGAATTACGCTGCCTATCATATGCTCGAAAACCTCCCGCCCAAACGCCTGATGATGATAGTATTATGCCCTTAAAAACGCCCAATTATGCCGAAAGAATTGCGAGGGCATAATCGATAGTCCTCACGATAGCCCATCGCGATAACTTAACCCGTCATGCGTAGTCCCGGCGCCAGGCTCATGTAGATGAGGAGACAGTAGAGATGCAGCAGCATCGGCCCGCCAACACCAAATAGCTATTATTAGGATAAGCAAGCCTTAGAGCCCTATTGTGGCGCCATCCTTGAATAACCTTCATCATAGCCTATTCTACAGGATTTAGTGAGGCGCTCGCCGGCTTGGCACGAGTTTCTTCGTCTAATTTTCTTGGCGTCCCCCACAGAGTCAGCGTTTGCGTTCTCACTAGATGTTTCTTCGTTCTGGGTATTGTATAAGCTGTGTTATGGTGCATCGGCCTTGCTGTTCCAACTCCTTCGGGGTATAATATGATTTCTTTGTTTCAGCATAGGATCGAGTTTGGGTGACATGTTTTGCATAATATTGAACATAGGCAGGTCACATGGCAACGAAGCAACTTGAAACAGCACCATGGCGCAGCAGCACCTGCTGGTATACCATAGGTACCAGACTATACGGCAGTACTAAGCATAAGGGTAGGGGCGTTTGGACTTTCTCAATTTTATTGTCGATTTGATCTGCAACAGAAGTAGTGTGGAGTAAGTAGTTTTGGCATTAGCGGGACGCGATGTACATGTATACCATACGTTGGTTGAACGTATCTCGGCGACACCAACGGGACGAAACGAGCGCAGGTCCACTCCGAATGAAGGGATAACCTCGAACGCCCGTGCTTGCCTTATAGGGGTAGCGCCTCACACTCTGTCCCTGTATAACGACCATTTAATGCTGAGATCAAATCTAAACGGTACTAATGTTTTGGGACATGTTCATAGAGTGGTCATTCTTGTGAGGACTCTCATGTGTGGAGCCCTCTACCTCTCCCCAAAACTGACAAAACACGGGTCAAGAGGGAAACGTCCATGGCCTAAATACGTGGGGTACGCAACGACATTTAATGGAGTAATAGTGGAAGACGTGAAGTATGCATGGTACGATAGGAGTGTTTTTACCTCATACATTCGCCTTCTGAGGCTCTTCGCTTAAGGACCTCCATATATATCACCCAAAAAACGCATTTTCGACGACCAATCCCATGACTTCCCACCAAGGGGTATATATCGAAAATCGTGTAGAAAGCATACGATGTTGGGTAGTGGTGTCCGTCGAGAAGCCCCGTCAGCCAGAAAACAACCATTTAATTTAATTCTTCGACCACAGAGCGTTACAGGCCACTATTTGCAGCCCCTGACTGCAATAGATTATATATGGTATAAGGATTACCCTGGGCTGGGTAATCGATCGATATTTTACCCCTATAGCTCAGTAGATAACACCTTCCTTCACATTTGACATCGTCGAGGACACGGGTTCGAGTCTCACTTCGATCGTTTCTTTTATAGAAACGCTTGCGCGTGGGGTCCCTAAAGACACACCTCCTTGATTCCTGTAGTATTATGACTCGATGTCCTGGATCATTTGATGTAAGTATTGGATTTTTGGATGAGGCCTCCTGCGCGGCAGGGGTCCTCGTCCGGTATTTCGCCCCGCGCTGAGTGGACGAGCGCATCGCCTGCTCTGCGCGGGGATAGTACCTGCAAATGATCTGGGAATTCAAGCCTATGAATGCTCATTCTACTGATGGGTGGGTGGGAGGTCTCAATAAATATGTCGTGTCCCCCTCTGCTCACGAGGTTTTGGGAACGAAATGACAAGTGATCGTAAGCGACCACTCCACAATATAGATTCAAGGCATTTTCGATGGCACCCTGGGTTCCATGATTTGTGCCTAATCATTACCTCTGTTGTCATCGCCAATTTTACTGTAGTATTCTGACTCGATGTCCTGGATCATTTGATGTAAGTATTGGATTTTTCGATGAGGCCTCCTGCGTCGACCCGTGGTCTCACCCATACTTCGTTGCGTCGTTGGATAGTATTTTGTTGTGTGTCCTCTTAATAGACCACTGGTCGGATACGTACTTGTCTCACCCAAACTTCCTTACGTTTGCCTCAACCCTGTCTCGCACATGCTGCGAAATCCTGCTCAAGCTCGTTGATTCCCCAGGTATTGAAAGAAAACGGGTAGGTCAGCGTACAGACGTATACGGTTCTGACGCCCCAAACATCCCGCTGTTCGGAGGGGGGGGGAGAAGCGTGTTGCAAGGATCACCCTGGGCTGGGTAATCGATCGGTATTTTACCCCTGTAGATCGGTAGACAATACCTTCACAAACCCCTATGGAAGCAGGCGTGTGAATCGCATAATTCCCAGGGCTTTCAGTAGTACCTTAGTTAGACCTTTTAGTGCTGGACTGAACATCAACACATATACAAAGTCTAATCCCGAGCAATTTGTCCCCGAACGAGACTGTAGTCTTGAGAGGGGTTCAGGAGCCACCGCAGTCAGAAACGGTTGGGACCAAAACGCCTGCTACCTCTGTCGTACCACGGATCCTCGGTACGCGAGGCTATTCAACGGCAACCTTCGGCCGACAACTCTCGCTACCACTATTTCTTCCTCCTCCGGAATATATGCCCCATCAATTTTCAAGCAGCATATCCCCAAAGTGGGGGTGGAGTTCTAAAACACCTGTAGCACGAGCCGGAAGATACCCTCCCCCCCCCCCCCCCCTTGGTCAGTAACGCAACATCTAAAACCGTATCGTACATTGTGAGCACATTTTTAAAGACAAACCTCCCCCTCCCGTCGCTAATTCAATGTCGAAAACGATACCGTACGTTGAGGGCATGCTGTTCATAGACAGACCCCCCCCCGGCCCCCTCCCTCCCGACCCCTACTTCAACATTGGAACCCCATAGCATACATTGAGCGCAATTTTTCGAAGATAGATCCCCCCCTCAAAATCCATAACTTGTGGGGGGTGGAGAACCTCAACTCCGCACAAGGCGAAAGGCCGTACCACGTAGGGAGTGAGTGGTAGTTACAGAATATCCTAGTTGCTGTCTCTGGAAGTGGCCACGCCGGAAAACAAATAAACTCGTTGGGCGTTGCCAACCCGTTCGCAAGAAAGTGTGCGCACGGTGCCCAACCTCGCCTTGCACGAGCGGTTTCTCTCTGTAGAAGGATGCAGCTCACCCTTAATGCGACTCGCCGAACACCTCAACGTGCTTCGCGCTTGGTGCAAGCGAGGAACGTGTGACTTGTCGGTGAAAACCCGACGTTCTCCGTCCCGGAATTGTACGGACACAAGGGTCTATAGTCGTGCAACCACGGCCATGCATGACATGGGTACGCTCCCTCCGGTCGTCCACCAAAAGTCGAAATGCTTGTGCGAAGCTAAGCGTGCGCATACTTGACCAGTGATACCATACGGGTGAGGGGGGCAGCCAAAGGTACACGAGAAAAATAGAAAATAAAATCGATATCCTACTTTAGTTGTTCGAGCCCCAAGGCAGGAGGGCGAGTATACTAAAATCAAGTAAAACCGGACTGGAAAAAACAAAAACAAAAAACAAGTTTTGATCTATTTCTGACATAAAAAAACCAACCACGCCGAAATTACGTGGTTCGATTTTTAAATTTTGACATGGTGACGAGTGTGGTTCAGTTTTTTTTTTCATTTTCGTGTTCCCCTGAGGTAGCACTGTACCATAGTTTTATATAAGTATACCTTCTCCCTTAAGGGCCTCGACACCTCACCCAATCCTGATTTCGAAGGAAAATCTAGGCTAACCGCGATGAAACCTATCAAGATCAGCTGTAGGTGTACAGTGAGTGGTACTGTTGTGCAACACAAAGTAAAAACACTAAAGCCACGAGTTATCTCTGTGAAATATTAGTCCCTGTGGGTCGGGTAAGTTGTGCGTACAGGTGTACGCAGTTGTCATGCAGCTAATAGAGAACTTAAACATGAATGAAAAGTACAATCGATGGAGTAAACCAACATTGTGTCCATCAACGATATAGGTTTAGGGGTGAATGTTATGATCTAACTACGATTTAGTTGAGCTTCGTATTAATAGTGTGGATTAAGCAGTTTCGGCAATAGAGTGACACGATATAGGATACCGAGTAGCCAGCACGTGATTATCCACAACATACCCCGATCGCGTCGCGGGTTCCGCTTCCGTCAAGTCCGGCGCGACTGCACACAACGTACGACAGGCAATATGCGGTGTGATCTTGCGAATGTATATCTTTGATATATAGATAGATAGATATGGTAGCCCATGTGACTCAATGCACGTCTAAGCTTACTTGTTCCTAAAAAAATGTCGGATGTACACGCACCTCCCCATGCGCTGTCGTTGACGACTCGTTCACTGGCGGAGCTGAGCTTCGGCTGGAAGGTGCACTCTCGACCTAGAGTTGCAGAGCGGGACTCCAGGGACCTCTGCCTCCTCCTAGCGTCCCTGTGAAGCCTGCCATCAACAGCAGCCAAGTATCAACAGCGACCACATGTTAGCAGCGACCAAGTATGAACAGTGACAAAATGTCAACACCGACGAAGTGCCAACACCGACCAATGGTCAACACTTACCAAGTGTCAACAGCGACCACATGTTAGCAGCGACCAAGTATCAACAGCGACAAAATGTCAACACCGACGAAGTGCCAACAGCGACCTATGGTCAACACTTACCAAGTGTCAACAGCGACCAAGTGCCAGCAGCGACCAAGTGTCTATACAACGGGAGAGTAAAAAAAAAACAAGCCGTTGTTCAGGTGGCATGAAGTTTATCCACATAGATGTAGGTTGTACCAGATTCGACTACAAAAACGAGTTGGCCGAAAAAAAGTACACTGCGGGTGTTCGTCGCTATTTTACTGTGTACATCGGGTTGTGGGGCGGGACTCCAGAGACCTCAGCCTCCTCCAAATATGGCATCCTTGTGTACATAGCCTTTCGCCAACAGTGATCAGGTGTATATACGTTGGGTGAAGAAAATATAGTCATGGTTTGACGTTGCGTGCAGCTCATTCAACATGTAGCTATAAAGCACATTTTCCGGAAAATGTTGTATGCTATGGGTGTTCATCGCCATTTTACGGCATCGAGTTTTGGAGCGGGACTCGAGGGGTCTCTCTCTTCCCCCACGAGCGTCCTTGTGCAGCCTGTCCACAGAGAACACATATTTTTTGCATCCCATTTATCATATTCGCCCTTGTTTTCTCTGTCCCCCATAGTTGTAACTCAGATCCGGGGTCACCTAGCAGAGGTCTTCCTCCCCCCTGCCCCCTACGGCTCATGCCTTACGTTTTTATCGCGAGAAGTCTTCGGCCCTTTCTTCCAATATTATGCACATTGGGTGAGAAAAAGGAACAACACCATTGTTTTCGTTTTGATGTGCCGTTCTCTCTGGTATGTAAAATTGCAGAGGAGGTTAGCCAGAAAAAACGTACCAGGTACATTACAATGGGGGTGGTGTACGCCATTTAGCAGAACAGCAAAATAAGAATCAGCATGTTGGATGTCGACGGATACCCGTAGAAATAGCGGTTTAATGTGAAGGACACACAAAACAGGGGAAGTTCGTCACATGTCCTAGCTAGAGATTTGGGGCGGGGGTCGAGGGACCTCTACTTCCCGCTTGCACCAACCTTGTGTGTCATGTCCATACAGCGAGAAACAAAGAACAGGACTTTCCATGGAGCGCGGTTTAGAGTCGAGGTGTTCGTGTGCTGGGCAACTGGTAAAATGTTGACCAGTTACCCACCGCTCGAACATCCCAACCAAGATACCACTGCACTCGAATCCGTCCGTAGTGAGACTTGCTGCTCATCAAAATAGTTATGGATCCCAAGGTCCATGTCCTAATACTAACAAACACCATAGTTGTTGCATCAACCATCTGACAATGTGCGGTGTCTATTCCAATCATACCACCCATATATAAAAGCGTAACTAGAATACTACTATGACTCATAAAACACGAAAGGTTGCCATCAACCAGACCTGAAAACTTGACAAAATATATACTATTAATATCAATATCGGCGCGGCCCCCCTTACCTTCTACCAATAGAACAAGCAACAACAACAGCAACAACAATAAGACACAACCTTGCGATGAAGTCAGCCTCCACATCCTCCCAGAGTAATCGTCTCCCTTCTTCGGCCTCGCTGTCCGAATCGTAACGAAGGGCCCCTCCGCGAGCGAGCATCCGAGCCTGCGAAATAAAAAAACAACAACACACTCGAACAGATGACGATCTATTAGTGTCTATCTACAATCAGATAGATCATCTAGATCCTTCTACCCTGCCGTCGTGATGCGTTGTGCAAAATTGTGCGGGATCACCCAACCCAGGACACGTATCACGATCTACGGTGCGTAGATCATCTACAGCAGCAGTAGACCCTACCTGTACCAGCACGTGTGAATCGTAGCCTGTCATTGTGATCGTGTTGTGCGCAATCTCTATGGTACGAATCCGATCCAGGAAAACGTGTATGTGCTGGATCGTGCGCGTTATGCGTACGTACGGATCCCACCCGGCAACATGAGCTACACCGTAGTAGATCGTACACACCAGGATTTCTGCGGTAACAGCAGTGTCCGATTCCCTGTTGGTACGAGGCTTGCGGATTTCGACAAGAGTGAAGCATCTAGGGACTGGCCCTTTCGTGAGTTGGCAGGAGCACTAATAACGTGGCTATCAACCCAGACTCGGCCAGACATCTCCGAGCAGTGGCTAAGTATTGCGCCGCCCCAAAGTTTGTACACTGGAGGGCAGCGCTGAGTATATTAGGGTACGTGAGAAGGACGAGTTCAAACGGGATTTCATTTCCCAATACGAGTATGAAATATTGAGCGGGGCATCGCCGATCAAGCACCCAATCAACACCTAGGCTAGCCCAGCTCCTATCTCGGGAGTCCCTTGAATTCCACCGTGGTCTCGTGATGAACTTGAACTATGAACTTGAGGTTTGACTTTCCGACTTTTAGGGCTTGATTTTTGAGGTTTGGGTTGGATTTTCAGGGTTGAGATACGGAGAGGTCGAGGAGCACTTCGTCTTCTCCGGAAGACAGGTTCTTCCCCTCGTTGGAGTGGCGGCTCTCGAGCCGGGGGATATCCTCGGCGTCGCCCACGCCCCACTGCTGAGCGTCCCGCTGGACGTTTTGCAGCAGGACAACCGAGCCCCCAGCCCCCCCTCCGGACTATCTGAGGCGTCGAATTCTCGGCAAAATCGTCGCGGGTATAAGCCCCAACGCGGAAAAAGTTCGTCTAGCCGTTGTCGCCGAGGCAGCCCCGAAGGCCTCGGCAGCAGCCAAAGCCCTCTCGGCCGCGACGACATCGGGTTGGTTGTCAGCGGCAGCAGGTCCGCGCGGCCGCGGCAGCGTCGGCCTGATCGGGCGCCGGGCGTTGTGGTGTGGTCCCCGCGTCGATTCTGCTGAGAATTCACAGCAGTAATACGCTAAATATTTCGATAGTAAATTTTCAGAATATTTTATGCCAGGAAATTGAGATTGGTAAGTGGTTGGCGGTCTCCAGGACCTTGTACTGATTTTTGGATTTGCTATTATTGTCACATGGGAGTTTACTGGGTGATTTCAATACTGGAGTAAGGGGTCTATGGACCGTTTATAGACTACAAGATTGATAAATAGTCCTGGAACCCGTGCGTTGGAATTTGGAGGAAGACCAATTTGGGCTTTTTGGATACGATTGGCTTTATCATACTAAGGAGTACACTACTATTCATAAACAAGGAAGACAACATCGCCTACGAATAATATCAGAGAGTGTGTACTGGAAGGTTTAGGACTCACAAGTACGAGCATATGCATATTATTACGACAACTGTTGGTAGTGGGAGGTACTCACACGTTTTGGCGTACCAACCAAGACGCTGAGAATTATCCGTGTTTTCCACGATGGCATGCGGGCTCGCGTGCGTACGGATGAAAGCGAGCACTCGGAATGGTTTGATGTCACGCAGGGGCTGCGACAAGGCTGTGTGCTATCACCGTTACTGTTCAACCTGTTCTTTGCTGCTGCGTTACACGTCGCACTGGTACGCTTCAGCCAAGACGAAGCCATCCTAAGGGATTTGGTTAACTCAATGATGATGGAGTAGTCGGAACGGAGGAGCAGGAGCCGTTGGCGTGCGTGCGAAGGGCTGTATGGGGCATGTTGTACGCCGATGACGCAGGAATTTTCTCGAAGTCGGCTGAAGGGCTCGCGAAAATAAAGACAGCCATCGTGACTGTCTGCGAAGCAGCAAGGCCTCACGGTGTTGGAAAAGAAGACTGAGACAATGCTTCTACGAACACCGGACCAGACCACCCTCCCACCACGCTGGTCATCGGAGCAGCAGGCCAGAGGTATAAGCAGACGGCCCAGTTCTTATACCTAGGCGGCGTTATCCACGAAAGCGCTGGCCTCTCGCTCGAAATCGACTGACGGATCTGTCTCATGCGAGCATGCCTCAAACAGTTCGGCCCGGAGCTGTATGATAGGACGACCGTCCCCCTTACCCTGAAAATCCCAATGCTGAAGGCCGAGGTGATTGAGACCCTGCTGTACGGGTGTGTGACGTGGACCCTCAGAGCGGAACACTTTGTCAAGCTTCGAACGGCTCACAACCAAGTCCTGTTGCGAGTCATTGGCTTCCAGCGCCGACTTTGTACTAACCACGCACCCCCTCGTACACGAAGGCCCTCAAAATGACACGTTGTGAGAGCATCGAAACGACCATTCGTAAACGGCGGCTCTTCTTTGCGGGGGAAGTGTAACGGCAAAACAAGGAGCGATTACCCAGTCGGGTAATGTTCGGGACGATGGTTCGTGGGGAGAACCCGAGACCTGGCGGACAGTTTGAAGACTTGGCATGGATGCATAGTCAAAGACCTTAGGGAGCTCCCAGCAACCGAAGGGTCAACGGAGCTTGCCCCCTTGCTTGGTGTTTGGAGTTGAGACCGCACTGTGGTCCACTGCAGCAAAAAGGCGGGGAAGTGGTACCGGGGGATCTTCGAAGCAGCCGAACGGTTCATGGTGAGGTGTCACGAGGATGAGGCTGAGTTGAGTAGGCAGCGCCGCGCATCCGCCGTGGGTGGTGTCCAAGGAGGGGGGCAACAGGAGGAGTGGCAGAAAACCCGACCAAGGGAATGCGAGGAGAGGGGGGAACAGGAGGAGTAGAAGTGAAACTGCGGTGAACAAAAGTAGGAAGGAGATGGCAGACAGGGTAGCAAGGCACCAGGCCGACTAGGACGTAGAACACGCCTATGCCACTCGTGCCGACAACCATTAATAGTGCAGCTGTTTCGAACGTGGTCTTCATTTTTGCAATTTATTTATTTCTCTTCTTTTCTTCTATTGATGAGCCTTATTAAAGGAGTCGAGTGGCGTGGGTGGATGACGAGCCTGATTTGCATGTTTCGTGTTGTCTGACGCCGAGGGGCGGGGCATAGTTGACGAACGCAGGAAGGAGACGGCAGACAGGGTAGCAAGGTACCAGGCGGACTAGCAAGGAGAACCAGGTTAAGCTACACGTACCACCAACTGCTGCCGCTTTGTGCTTTGGTTTGCCTGTTAGTTTCCCTCGGTTCTTAAGGTGCATTCTTATCGGAGAGTTTTTTTTCCAGAATTTCCAAAGTTTGGATGTAATTGGAGATATGTATCAATATTCGGAGGCGTTCTGTCACTATTCGTGAAATTCTCCAGAAGCAAAAAAATAATGTTTGTTAAATTTCACATATTTTGAAGAAAGGATCAGGAAAATCTGGAGGACTAAAAAATTGAGCGACAAAAACATTGAAATTATGGAAAAAAGGCTCTCCGATAAGAATGACGCTTGTCTCACTCTGTTTACAAATTGTGGTGGTGTTTCTTATTTATCTTTTTTCCAAGCTCGTTCTTTTCAAGTGTCTGCCACATCCCCTGCGGGGGGGCACGACAGTTTGTTTCTTCTATTTTTGTTTTTTTTTTTTTTTTCTTTTTCTCTTTCGATTTGTCGTCTTTTTTGTTTTTATTTTTTACTTTGTTTTCTTTCGTTTCTCTATTTCATAGAATGTGTATGTCGTGCCTGTCGTATCCAGTATGGTGGGCATGGTATTGCATTGTCCACTGAGCATGTACAGAGCCGGCGTCCCCGGTGGCTTAGTAGGTGGTCCGCGAGCCTATCAAGATCAATTTCGTGGGTTCAAGTCTCACCGAGTGCATGCTCATAGGGACTTTTTCTTGCATAAAATTGATAAGCGGAAAGCGCGAAAGCGTGAGTTGGCTACATTCGATGAAAATCGACGAGCAGTGGGAATGCTGAACCCTATGCGCGATAAAAAAATAAAGGCACGTACCGGGGGGAGAAGAGACGACACCTGTGACCACGACTTGTCCAGAAGATCGTCGAGGGTAAAACCTCTTACGAGTGGGCTGGAAAGTAAAAGTGATGGATAATAAAAAATAAAAAAATAAAAAATGGCAATCAATGTAATAGTAGTATCTCTGTGGCGTAGTTGTGTGACCACAGAACTTGTATCTCCCTGGTGATAGAATTGAAGAATCGGCACGGACACTGGTTGTGCTGGATGTCGACGGGTAGAAAGAACACGGTTTAATGTGAAGAACACACACATACATTCATACATTACCGCGGATGTGAGATTGCAGAACCGTGCAACTATCAGTGTAATGGGAATTCACGTCTTTGTTGATACGTATCTCTACGTTCTATATATTTATGGTATGTGGAAATTTCTCGTAATATTCTTGGTCCCTGATGTGAAGATTGATAAACAAAGGATGCTATTAATATTAATATCAGATTTTCTGTTTCAGCAGGACGGGTTATTTAGCGTGGATACGTTCTCACATGCATGCATGGTACGAAAGTCGGAAAATATTCGGTGTGTGTGGCAATATCAGCCACTTTGTCTACGAATATTGTTGATGAAAGGATTGGTACGTTATTCCTTTATTAAGTTTATACGAATATTGATACGGCAACAGGGTCATCTTTGATACTATTACGGGGGTCCATACTATAGTTAATAGATCCTGTGGTGTACATAAAAAACTATATATTTACTATTTGGTCCTATGTACTATGGTCCCCCGTCAATAATAGTGCCTCGTGACGGCAACGTAATTTCTCTTGGCGCTGGTGATGGTAGTATATTGTACAGCAGTGTAACAGTTTGTTGGTGAAACATGTTGGGACGAGAGATGAAGTGATGTGGCACGTGAGAGTCTAGGAGTAGTATAGAGAGGAGTAGCAGAAAACCCCACCAAGGGAATGCGGAGAGGGGGGGGAACAGGAGTAGAAGGGAAACTGCAGAGGACGAAAGTAGGAAGGAGCTGGCAGACAGGGTAGCAAGGTACCGGGCAGACTAAGAAGTAGAACATGCCTATACTACTCGTACTAACACAAATGGCAGCTGGTGCAGCTGGTTCGAACGTGGTCTTCCTTTGTCTTCCTTTTGTTTTTGTTTTTGCTTATTTTTACTTCATTTTATTTTCTTCTTTTTGCGCTGACCCTTTGTGATTCTCTTTTTATTTAGTTATCTACCTTTTTTCGTGTGGCATGACGAGCCTGCTTTGCTTGTTTAGTATTGTCTGACGCCGTGGGGCCGGGCATAGTTGATGAACGCTGGACGACGGCGGCAGACAGGGTAGCAAGGTACCAGGTGGACCAGCAGGGAGACCCTGGCTGTGCTACTCGTACCATAATCTGCTGCCTGCTACCTGGAGAATGCTTTGTGCTTTGTTTGGTTTGCCTGTTATTTTCCCTTGTTTCTTAGTCTTACTACTACTGTGTTGACGACGACTATTATAGCGGTGTTTTTCTTCTTTTTCCTTTTTTTTCCGGTTCGCTTTTTTTTTCATGTTTCTTTTTCTCTTTCGAATTGTCTTCTTTGTACGTATTTGGTTTTTTCTCTTTGTTTCGTTTCGTTTTTCTAGGTCATGGAATGTGTATGTCGTGCCTGTCGTACGCAGTATGATAACATGGCATTGCATTGCATACGTGGCAACGTAGTATCTCTGTGGAATCGGCACGGACACTGGTTGTGCTGGATGTCGACGGGTAGAAAGAACGGTTTAATGTGAAGAAAACAACAACAACAGAGATACTACGTTGCCCTGTTTTTTTTTTGTTTTTTTTTTTAATCCATCACTTTTACTTTCCAGCCCACTCGTAGGAGGTTTTACCCTCGACGATCTTCTGGACAAGCCGTGGTCACAGGTGTCGTCCCTTCTCCCCCCCCCCCGTACGTGCCTTTATTTTTTGTCGCGCATAGGGTTCAGCATTCCCACTGCTCGTCGATTTTCATCAAATGTCGCCAACTCACGCTTTCCGCTTATCAATTTTTTATGCAAGAAAAAGTCCCTACGAGCATGCACTCGGTGGGACTTGAACCCACGAAATTGATCTTGATAGGCACGCGAACCACCTACCAATCCTAGAGAGATACAAGTTCTGTGGTCAAAGCTACGCCACGCCCGGCGTCCCCGGTGGCTTGGTAGGTGGTCCGCGTGCCTATCAAGATCAATTTCGTGGGGTTCAAGTCTCACCGAGTGTATGCTCATAGGGACTTTTTCTTGCATAAAAATTGATAAGCGGAAAGCGCGAGAGCGTGAGTTAGCCACATTCGATGAAAATCGACCAGCAGTGGGAATGATGAACCCTATGCGCGACAAAAAATGAAGGCACGTACCGGGGGGGAGAAGGGGCGACACCTGTGACCACGGCTTGTCCAGAAGATCGCCGAGGGTAAAACCTCCTACGAGTTAGGCTGGAAAGTAAAAGTGATGATTAAAAAAAAAAAAAAAAAAAAAAAAAAAAAACGGTACATTTTACGCAGTAGCGGTGAACATGTATTTATTTGTGATACGCTGCGGTACACTAATAGGGTCAAGCGTGGTTTTCTTGGTTCCCTTGTGTTCTTGTGGGATTTGGGACGGACAAGGGAGGAGGCTCGACAGCGACCCATTCCTCTCACTCATCTTCTCCTCTTTTCCTCCCCTCTTTCTACACGGGACCGTCCTGTTGTTCTCCTGCACGTACGTGCCTATAGCATCGTAGGGGTTTCTCAATTCCCATATCATTCCGCACCGAGGTTATCCCTTTAGAGGCATGGCTCAGCACCAAGAACGGTCGGAACAAGCACCCTCCACCGCACTGACTGCTGTAGCGCACTGCACCGGCACGGATACGTTACAGTAGGTAGCTACGTCTTCGGTTGACGATCCCCGCCAGTGATAAATGATTGAACTCGAAAATGTAACTCCTACCGCATTGTAGAAAAACAGCTCAACACCAACAACAGCAAGAAGAACAAGAACCCCCTACAAAAGCACTCTACCGCACTGTAGCGGCATGGCTCAACACCTAGAACGAGAAGAACAGAACCCCCTGCCGCACTGTACAGCACTGTAGAGGAATGGAACAACACCCCAAACAGTATATACAGGAACCCCCTACCGCACTGTACCGCACTGTATAGGCATGGCTCAACCCCAATACCTGCCGTAGCACTCTCCCAAATGATTGAGACGCCGCGTCCGTGGGAGTCGAATTTTGTTTTCACCTGCAGTTCTCCGTCCTTTGCGGTGGCTTGAAGGGATGCTCGTTTCGACTCTTCGAAAGCCTCCACGCGATCTAGAAACTCCTGTATAATAATTTGGGTAAGGAACAGGAACGTGTTTATATACCTGGTAGAAACATGGATCAACTACAAGCCTTCTTTCCCTCGGAGTTGGTAAAAGATGGAGTCGAGTCTCGTCTATCACACAACCAATTATTACAGATTTTCAAGGTATACTCCGGCAGATCATCGCTTCCTACATACACAACGACCTACTGTAGTAGTAGATATGTCAGGGCAGATAGATCATATATTCCTCAATTATATGATCTCTATGATCTGTATGATCTGTGTGATCTGTATCATCTGTATAATCTGAATGATCTGCATGATGTAGCTCATGTTGCTAGGTGGGAGCCGTGTAATCTGCATAATTTAGCACATACATGTTTCCTTGGCTGAATCTGTACTACACAGATCCTGCGCAACATCTGATAACGGCCAGTCTTGATACTTGTGCATAAACATTCGATATTTCCGGCCAGGGTGGTATACATTAGGCACGTGTCACGATAGACAGGGGTAGCACATTCTGGGTAAAATATTTTCTGAATGATGGGGCTCCTAAACCCCAAATCGTCGCTACGCCTTTCTATTTCTTGCGGAGTTATTAATAGTATTTTGTGCACCTACTTGTACAGAAATGGGATATGGGCTATGGGGTTGTTCATCAACCATTGCACTTTTCAAACGTTTCACAGCTGTTAATAGCTGACGCATTTCATAGCTGAAGAAAAAACGATTAAAAAAAAACAAATATGGTGTTACTGGGATATATGTTACGGGGGTCCATAGTTAACGGGACCAAATTTTGTTAGTAAAAATACCTAAATATATAGGTTTTTATGTATACCATAGGTCCTATTAACTATGGACCCCCGTAATAGTACATATAGAAGTGAGGAACCGAAAAATATTAGTGCACGTCTACCTTATGTTAGCATATGTGTCAAGTTTTCTAGTGGTCATTTTTTACTTGCTAATAGTATAGAGACTCTGAAGTGAGGGGTCCCAGAAGGCAAAAAAAAATGGAGTAACACCCTATCGTAGGACAAAAACAAAAAAATGGAACAACACCTCATCACCTTGCGAACACGCGCCCACGTCCTAGGTTTCCGGTAAGCCACCTCGCAGTTGGGGCAGATCTTACGCTTTTCCAGCACCTGCCGGGGTGCGAGAAGAGGGGGAAACAGTACGGCAGTACAGTAAACAGGCTGTTGTAATTGAGAAGCCGAACGCTAACAGTGAGTGGCTATAAATATGGAATTTTCGACTCGCGAAAATAACGTTGTTTGCCCAAAATCGTTTTTTGGACATTCCTCGATATCACGCAGCCCTTCGTACGGGAAACAGTAACGATGGAAAATCTGACTTGCTACAGTGTATATATATGTATATGTATGTGTGTGTGTTTGCAACCCGTGTATTGTTTTCGCTATTTCCAGACTTGGGCGATAAAACATACCTGGTACGCCACATGTTTTACAAATGTTTAGTCCTTTTCGCCGCGTATATAGTTAAAAACGGCTCTGAGAAAGACTAGCGCAAGATATATTAGCTGGAAAACGAGAATTTCGGGAGCGGGTTCTTTTGTTGGTATTGCAGAACGTGTTCTTTCCCAGGGACTCGTCCCAAAAAGCCTCCCAAGGTAGGGAAGGGGTAGGGGCTCAATGTGTCATGATCGGTGGAGCTCCTACAAGCAAGAAAAGTATTAGTATGTTGGTTATTTCGAAGGTCTGCGATATGCCAGGGGGGGATTGTGCATAGAAATCTCAGTCGGGTTTCGGGAATAAAGTTCTTCGAAGTCATGTTTCGGGTAAGACACTGAGCTCCTCCTATGAGGACCTACAGTAGGAAAATAATAAGCCCTCACCCCTCAAGTTAGCATTACTCCGAAAATGACATATCTTGGGACTGCTGCTATTACGGGGGTCCATAGTTAACGGGACCAAATTTTGTTAGTAAAAATAGGTAAATATATAGGTTTTTATGTATACCACAGGTCCTATTAACTATGGACCCCCCGTAAAAGTAACGACACGGTGCGCTCGGCAAAAGAAAAACATGGCAAATAAACAAGTTAACTGGCAATTTGACAACTATTATTGGTTTCCAATGTAGAGATGGCTTAACTACATACTACCAGGGCAGCAGATAGGAAGGACATCGAAGCTTCAGTTTCCAGCTAGCAGTCCTTGGTATACTGTTTTCTTTATTCGTTTCGAGTCGGTCTCGGGCGGCATTCCAGCGTCGCGGGACTCCACGGCATATTTTGGACGGGATTCAATCGTTACGGGACACCAAGGGGCGGGATTCGTTTTCCGCGGGATTCCACGGGATTCCACGGGATGTTTTGGGCGGGGTTCAGCAACCACCACGGGGCACCACAGACTTACGGGACTCAACAACAATAACGAGACTTACGGGCTGCTTTGCGTATGATCCAGCAAAGACGGGATTCCACAGCAGTGTTATTATCTTTGGTGGTATTGTTCTTGCCATCCGACCTTAACGTGCAGCAGGCACGATAAGCTTCAACGCTGTTGACTCACGAGCACTCCGAAAGAACAAAACCACGGATACAAAAATTAAAAGCCCTCTGCACCCAGCCGTCTAACTCCCTTCTGCACCTATTAAAATAGCGCACTTCCCGCCTGAGCTGTATCTACTCCATTTTTATTTGCTGCCCTTGCTCCTTTCTGCTGGTATTATTTATAAAGATTAAAAAACAACAGCTGTGAGATCGAGGATTTCTGTCGAAACTAATCTTTGCAACCTGTGTGTGGTACTTCGATCGCGCGTACGACGGGTTTTATGTGGCCTCAAATGCAGGGCATACAGTTCGTAGATGAGGAGGACAAAATCTGCTTGCAGAACTGAAGGAGTGGGTGTGCCTGTACTCGGGAAATATTTACGGTTCGTAGATGAGGAAAACAAAATCTGCTTGCAGAACCAAAGGAGTGGGTGTGCCTATACTTGGGAAATATATATATATATATATACCTGGTATATATATTGCATCCGGGGGTTGCACGTAGCTTGTTGTCACCAGTGAGAAGTCCCACCCCTCCCTCTCCTTCGCATCATGCCTGGCATACTGTATTATTGTCATGTACGAGTATGTGTTCCAGGTCGATGTTCATTGGACGTTTATGTCGCGCGTGTGGTGTTCACCGGGTGTACTGCTGGTACCGGGTAGGTATGTCGGGTGAGACGCGTGCTGTGACAGGGGTCCTGATTGCACGGTACCTTTTTTCGGACCAAATCGTTTCTTGTGCTGATGGGGTTCCTCAACCAAAACGAGCTGTCAAAAAATAATGTTCAATAGTGTAGTTTTATTCCAGTACCCAACATCGCAACAAACAAGCGTGGTATCTCTAAGTTCCCGTGAGACGCCTGTTTTGTTCACAACCGACGGAATGAATTATTTATAGTCATGGGCTCTACCGACGGAAACCGAACGGCTTAATTTGTTCGGAGGCCGAGAGAAGCGAAGAACGGCCACACTCGTCCCGTGCCCCCTCCTAGCTTCTCGTGATAGGTGCACAAGCAGAGCACGGCGCTGCTCGCTGCCGATTGATAGGTCTAGAGGCTAGGCCTACGGTTGTGGTTTCGTCAGCAGCAGCAACAGCGGCGGTTGGCGGGCTGCAGCATGCAACGGGAGGAGGAAGAGGAGGGGCAACGAGCGCTTTCCCGGTACGTGTGCGAGAGGCGCGCAAACGAAGCGGGAGGTCCCGGGCGTGTGTGGGTTTAGACCCTGAACTCGACCATAAGGGGGCGTGGGGCTGTCGACTCTGGTACACAATGATACACAAGCCCGCCTCATGCGTCCGCAAGCAAGCATCGTTGACTCGCCCGCTCGGGGCCGCGCGATTCGGGGCTCTCACCAGGAGAGTGGGGTATGTCAATGGTTTTCTGCCATTGGGGGTCTCGGTCGTCCGAGATTGCGTTTGTTAGAGCCCCGGCCATTCGGCTTGGGGGGGGGCACTCCCGGGTACTGGCAGTACGACAAGACTACGAGAGTGAGCGGCCGGTGTCGCGGCTCTCGTACCACGCCAGTGGACCCCCCTCCCCGACGTCGCAGAAAGTAATAATAACATGACAATTCGAAGGATATACGACAAAATGATGGGTGCTGTAGACTTTCTTTCGATATGTGCCTGTGCGTGCTATTTTCTATTGTATATGTGTATATGCTGTAGCTGCATCCTGGCACCGCAGTACACACAGCATGGATGGGCCCGCCAACTTGAGAGACCCATTATTGCGGGAGACCATAGTAAATAGGACCTATATACACACAAGCCTATACATGTCCTTATTTTTACTATTGATAATAGTGTCGGTAAGCCTCATAACCTAACTTACGTGATGTTAACAAAGAAAAACCGGTTAACCGTGTACCATGTTACACGGGTGATAGTTTGTGCTTACCCAACGCATATTACAGCAAGTGTATGACACTACCACACGGGTGATAAGACAGCACACACCCTGGGACGATTTTCGGGACCGATTTTGTCCGAACCAGAGATATCAATGAGGGGCACCCTAGCCCACACAACGAAGATGGCGGTTTTCGGAAAGATCCCCGGACACGTCGCTCGGCATTTGCTCTCTCGCTGTCTCTCTCCCCGCACAATGCACCTCCTCCCCAAACATTATTTTTCTCTACAGCGCAGTGACAACGAGACACGGGGGAAACTACTACAGTAGAATCTACTTTTCTGTCGCGTTTCCCAGCAGGGAGTCGGCTTCAGACGGAGCCCACCTCGTCGCAATAGCAGGTAGCATACAAACGTTGGTGGAACCGCTCAAAAGTGAAACGGGAGCCTCGAAGAAAAGACGCTCACAAAATAGGACGGGTCGGCTACGGTGGAGGCACACAGCGCCTAATATCTCTGAGATTCTTGGCGTGAGGAGTCCATAACCTCACCTGTTTTTTTTTAACATAACGTATCAGTTACGCCTAACACCGCTGGGACCCCCGACATAGCGGCCAGCAACAGTGAGTGGTTGGTAATTTTGGTTTTGTAAGCGTGAGCGCCCAGCAGCAGCAGCACGAAAAAAAGCAGGATCATCATGCATTTCGCGCCCCGCCCCCGTACATACGACTCCTTGCCTTTTCGTCTCGGACGACAACCATTGTGCCATCAATCCCCCCAAAATTACGCGGTGGTCGGCGCTGCAAATCATCCATTGTATCGTCAGTTTTCCTCTCTGAAGGCTGCAGAGGTTCAACCCGGAGTGCATAGGTAAGTAGTAGCATCTTCCATGTTTCAATACCGACTATTAATAGTGTCTTAAGGGAATGTTTTTCTGGGCTCCAGAAAACTGATTTTTTAAGGCGAAAAATACGCATGTACCCGGTACCCGTTCTACCTGGCGGGACAGTCTAAAACACCGGCAGGCTCATCAGGATGACTCTCCGCAGTTATCCGAGAGTTGTTATTAGTCTGGTGAGGTAGGTTTCGGTTTCTCCAGGGTCGTACATCGTTCGACTGTGTTTGTCCACGTTGCCAGTTCCTGGGACAGAATGATTTTTTTAAAAACAAAGAAGCACGAAAAGAAACATGATTGTTTTGCCTCAGTCCTGACGAAGAAGACCGTCCGCTGAAAAATGTTTGTTCGCGCCAAAAAAGAAACTGGGACCTTTTAGCACTGCAGGCTCGCAACGGGGACAAATTACTGAGAGTTTGAATGGTTTGTCCTCGGAACGAGACGGCAGTACTAAAATTATTAAGAAATGTGTAAGTTTTTTTTTTTTTTTTTTTTTTCAATACTTTTACTTTCCAGCCCACTCGTAGGAGGCTTTACCCTCGACGATCTTCTGGACAAGCCGTGGTCACAGGTGTCGTCCCTTCTCCCCCCCGGTACGTGCCTTTAGTTTTTATCGCGCATAGGGTTCAGCATGCCCAGTGCTCGTCGATTTTCATCGAATGTACTGCTAACTCACGCTCTCGCGCTTTCCGCTAATCAATTTTATGCAAGAAAAAGTCCCTACGAGCATGCACTCGATGAGACTCGAACTCACGAAATTGATCTTGATAGGCTCGCGGACCACCTACCAAGCCACCGGGGACGCCGGCGCTAAGTGCACCACCATGACCGAGGTATGTATGGAAATGATATTTTTCGCGATATTGGGTTCTGGAACTCCCCGATTTAGAAGCAGGTTGTCTAAAACGGTTACACGCCCCATCGCAGCCCACCTCGTCGTAGGACTGTTCCGCGCCGCAGCCAGGGCAGAGCCTTTTGTCCAGCGTGTCTTTGTACGCCAGCTCCCCCCGACGGTGTTCCATTGCGACGTTTCTGCGCGCGCGTTGTTTTATGGAGACCGACACGTTTATAGGAGTTTTTTGTTGAATTTGTGCTCCGGGGAATTTGTCCAAGCTCCTAGCCAGTTCAATAACTCGTCGGCGACTTCGAGTCGACTAAACCTCACAGGGTCTACGTAATAATCGTGGGATCTGCCTAGCCAAAGTAATATTTAGTCGGCGGCTTACAGTCGGCCAACTCGTGGCTCTACTATTCACGGAATCTACGTGACCAGTTGATATTTAGTCGACGCCTGGTATTGGGCCTATTCACAGCCCTGCATGCTAATCATGGAACCTAATAAGCCAACTAATAACTAGTCAGCGACTAATAGCTAGCCAGCTCAGAGCTGGCGGTGAGTGACTCTTCACTTTGTTGTACTGCAAAATACATTTTAAGGGTGTTGCGTACCGTCATCAGGAGGGGGGGGGGCGGGTCGTTCCGTGTCTTCGAAGGAATAATGTGAGGGGGGGGGGGGGCTCGCACTGTAGAGTAGCCACAGCATATAATACACCGTCCTAACCCACTGATGACCTGCTTACAAGCAACAAAAACGTGCCTATCTACTCCTCATGGAGCCTGCCTACCCAAACTATCATCTAGTCGGCGCGACTTATAGTAAACCAACTCAGAGCGCTACGAATCACCAAACCTATGTAACCAACTAACTATTCGTCGGCGACTTATAATCAACCAATTCCCAGGCCTATATCATAGTCATGGAACCTAAGTAGCCAACTAATACCCAGTCGGCGACATACAGTCAGCCGGCTCACAGCCGTACTAATCATGAAACCTATCCATCCACGCTACCAGGTATCAATTTGCCGGCGACTTATAGTCAGCCACCTCACAGGCTTACCTCTATTTGTGATCAATCAGGATCTTTTTTAGCAACACGAACCATTAACAGGAATTGCCGCTGTGGAGAGGCATACTATGATGCGGACCTACACCTAAGAGGCACTCGTAGCATCCCTTGGCCAAAATATTTCTGACCGCTGTGGTTCCTTAAGGGCCCTGACAGCACTGAGAAATTAACCAACAAGGCACACGCCTTACGAGGCATGCCTTATCATATACAGGAAAACCTTTAATTTGTGTTGTACACTATTGATAGGGCGTGCCTTGTATGCCTAGGCGATTGGATTGTTGCACTTTCATATTTGCTCAAAATATATTTCGGGGTAAAGTACAAAGAGCCCCTTTACAATGATCAAGCCAGGAGCACCAGAAACAAAATCAGGCCGCACACCTATCGCGAGACGTGTCTGGAAAAAAACGATACGCTGCACTCACTTGGCTCGCTCTTGTGCATCCACCCGATACAGGAACGCATCCCTTGCGCTTTGCCCGCCGCCCCTCTCGCTTCCATCCTCGTCTTTCTCTTCCCCCCCCCCCTTCCCCCCCCCCCTCTTCCTCCTCCTCCTCCTCCTCCTCCTCCTCCTCCTCCTCCTCCTCCTCCTCCTCCACCCCCGTCGAGCAGCGGCGCGCGTGTGAGGTATGTGTGTGCACTCCTCGACGTCAGCGAGGCAAGCATGCAGGAATTGCCGCTCTTCTTTGTCGGTCATGCCGCGCGTTAGTTCCTTCACCAGAGCTTCCGTCAAAGGGTTCCTGCGATGATGTGTCGTTTCATTTTAGCAGGTTGGGGAGGAGGGGTGTGGGTCCATCCTGGTAAACCTCATTCTTGAACTGCACGATGTGTATTTTCTGGCTGTGACTAAGGCATGCCTTGGCTGAAGTTCGTTTCCTTTGTTTCTTCCGATTTTCTCATTTTTCATAGAACGTGTATGTCGGGTCTGTCGCATTCAGTGCGATGATATGGCATTGCTTTATCTGCTCTGCATACCGCATAACAACGTAGTATCCCTGTGTCGTATTTTTGTTACCACAGAGCTTGTATCTCTCTAGCATTGGAGAATCGGCACGGACACTGGTTGTGCTGCATGTCGACGGGTAGAAGTAACGGTTCAGTTCAGCTCTAGTTGCTAGCGGGGCGCCGAGAGTTAAAACGAACTGGTGTCCGTAGTATTTCTCTCACAAATAATCACCAACGTCTCGCAACAAACGCGGCAGTCGGGTACAGTAAAGGTCCCTCTATAGTGCCGGTATGTATGCGCCAGTAATACCGGCACTATAGGCACTATATGTAGCGGCAATCGGCACTAATTACTCCGCACACGGCCGCACTGGCTAGTGTCATCCGTGTCAAGTGCCAACCGATCCCACAGGCGCTATACCGGGAAACCGGCCCTCCTCGACCGGCATAATAGATGGACCACTGTTGTATATACAATGACTAAATATAAACCTAACCAGTGCCGTCGGGGTCCCGTTTCTGCTTCACAATACTGCACATATAATATTCAGATAGATCATCTACAGATAGAGTATTTACAGACAGATCATCTACAGATAGAGTATTTACAGACAGATCATCTACAGATAGATAATCTACAGATAGATCATCTACAGATAGACCA
The DNA here is from genome assembly GCA_031763025.1 of Macrocystis pyrifera. NCBI lineage: Eukaryota > Phaeophyceae > Laminariales > Laminariaceae > Macrocystis > Macrocystis pyrifera. The sequence goes on from JASSKH010000021.1 coordinate 10,279,932, forward strand.
TCTACACATAATCTACAGATAGATCATCTACAGATAGATCATCTACAGATAGATCATCTACAGATGGATCATCTGCAGATAAATCATTCAGAACCTAAGCTGCCGTCATGGAATGCTGTGCAGAATCTGCTTGCGTAATACAGATCCAACCCGGGAAACACACACCCTAGATCATGCAGATTTTTAGTGACTGCCACCCGGCAACCTTAAGAACTAGCTCACACAGACCGGGGGGAACTATCTTCCCTTGGAAGGCCTAGATTAATGATATGCAGATGATCTGTTCCGGGTGAGCATTTTTTCCATGTGATCTGGTCTACCGGGTTACAACTTTCATTTCCTCCCGGTCAAGTTCTAGGCGAGGTATAAAAAAATCCACGTGTCAGAAAAAGAGCCCTCATCAAACGTTTGGTGCAGCACTAGCTCGAACCATGTTGTTACTAGCCAACCACAAACTCCTAGTCGGCGACGTGAACTATAGGTGCTCCCCTTCTTCGCATGCGTGCGTTTATAGCCAACTAAGATCCAGTCGGCGGCTCTAAGCTGTAAATGCAGCCTTTCCTCGTAGCATGCGTTGCCCGCCAACTAAAAAGTAGTCGGCGGCGACATAAACACCCTTACCTCGTAGCATATGCGTTACTGGTCAACCAAGAACGAGCCGGCGACTAAAAAACTGTAGGTGCACCTCTAGCATGCGTCACTCGCCAACTACAAACTAGTCGGAGACTTATACACCCCTACCTCGTAGCATGCGTCACTATTGCGGGGGGGCATAGTAAGCAGGACCAATTATTGATAGTAAAAATAGGTAAATCTGTAGGCTTTTGTGTGTATCATAGGTCCAATTTACCATGGTCCCCCGTGATAGCCAACTGATAACTAAAGTAGAGTCGGCAACTTGTGGTCAGCCAACTCACAGCCCTACCACCTGGCCGACCAGGGTCGGCGACTTATCGCCAGCTAACTCGCAGCCCTGTTTTAGGGAGTCTCAAGTCAAGGGGAAAAAATGTCGAATGCAAGAGCCGATAGTTAATTGCAGCTTCGGTCGCCCGAGACACCTCGGGAGATTCAAGCCGCATGCCTTCAAGGGGGGGGGGAAAAAAAGCATCGATACTTACTTGCTGCTAGACCCCATCGGGATTTCAAGCGAGACGTGAAAAAAAAATGTCGCTAAAAGGTGATGCTGACAGGTTCCGTCGCGCGAAGCATTCTTGGGCTAACGCTGAGGCAGGGCACGTGTCCGAACCGCAAAAAAAAAAAAAGGAGATCACCGACGCGCATGCAGCATGCCACTACTAACGTATTTTACGGTGGAACATGTCATTACGGGGGACCATAGTACATAGGACCAAATATTGTTAGCAAAAGTAGGGAAATATATAGGTTTTTGTGTGTACCGTAGGTCCTATTAACTTCGTATGGCCCTCCGTAATAATAGTAATCTAAGCAAAATAAGGTTGTGCAATCGTTTGGAGGGGGGCATGGTGCGTGTATCCTTCGTGGGTCAGAGTTACACTGGACCCCCGTTGCAGTCGTGTAGCATGATACCGCCGCACTCTCCCACTCCAAAGGGTTGACAACATCGCACACCTGAGATTGTTTCGGCGCGTGTATCTGGGTCCCGACGCGTGTGTATCTGGGTCCCGACGAAGCCACGATTTATATCAGATACCACTCTGACCTGAAATATAGGGACCGTTAGCATATAATTATTCGATCCAAATGGTTCTTATATTTTGGGTCAGATTGGTACCTCGTATTTGGTGTTCGTGGGGGGCCTGCGTGTCGAAAATTCCGATGTATCAGAATATCGAGCCTTCGCTATGCCGTATGACACTATTAATATCACACCAGGGTGATAAGATAACACACCCCTCCGGACGATTTCGGGGAGGGAGGGCCTACTGAGCATGACGAGCGAGATGCTTCTATGCAACCTTTCTCGACGAAATATTTCCAAAGCTACCATTTCCGTCGTGTGTGACCCCCAGGTTTTGGAGGACACCGGGTCTGAAATTCGTCCCAGGGGGTGTGTTATATTATCACCCAGTGTGATGCGGTATCGTACTGTAGTACTGCTGTAGCACCGGACGTGTTTTGCCCTCTCAACTCCCTGCGGGGCATCCCGGGGATTTATTGTGCAGATATGACCATGAACGAAAGATTCGATACTTTTTTAGCAAAGATCGAATTCGTATCGATTCCCTGGTACGATTTTCGTTTCGCGGTATCGTATCGAACTCGAATCTGATATCGATATCCGATATCCAACGTTACCCGGTATACTATAGGGATAGCACTTTTTACGCCAAATGTATCTGACTATTACGGGGGTCATATAGTTCTGTTACGGGGGTCCATAGTTAATAGGACCTATGGTGTACATAAAAACCTTTATGTTTACCTATTTTTACTAACAATATTGGGTCCTACTTACTATGGTCCCCCGTAATAGTTCTAAGCTCCTTAACCCTTTTAGTGCTGCAGTTTAGTATTGGGGACAAACCAGTCAAATTCCAGGTAGTTTGTCCCCACAACGGGACTGCCGTTGAATTTCGCATTATATCTTGTGGGGGGACATAGGAACGTCAGAAAATGGAGGGTGAACCTCGCATACCTAAAACGTCGGAACGGAGCAGTTCGGGTTTTCACCGACCGAGCAGACATTCTTGCATCGGGTGCGATGTGCCTTGGGGCATTTGGTGAGTCGTGTGAAGGGTATTGTACATCCTACTCTGAGCCGCATATGAGGCAGGTGTCCTGGGGGAAAGCGGTATAACCCAATATCGTTCGAACACAATTACAGTAGTGATTTTTCGATATTTCTCGTTGCATGCCTACGCTTTGGGATCTCGATCATCGGGTTTAGCGCATTTTTTGCGTTTTTTTTTTTTTTTTTTTTTTCCCGAAAATCGTTTTTTTTTGGGGTGAATATAGTAGCTCCTCACGTAAGGAAGAGCGTCAGAAAAATCTCAGAAAATTCAGGTAATGAGGAGGAGCCTCAGAAAATTATCGGAGATTTCAGGTGATACGTCTACCGCAGCACGCGCCCGACACGATTGGCCTTGGCCTGCCTACCCTCCGTGTTTTGAGTTTGGTTAGCCTTACCGTGTTCGAGTTGCCGGCCTGCCGTCCCTTGCCTGCGCTAACTCATCGCCCCGTTGCCTGGACCTTTGCTTAGGCTTGTCCTTTCCTCCTCCGAGTTCCCTCGACCGTCGCAGCAGGACAATTTGGGCGTGGCTTAACCCGCAAGATCTGACGAGAAACAGAAACGGAAACGGAAACGGAAACGGAAACAGAAATATTCGGGGATGGAAACGAAAACAGAATCGGAAACGGAACCGGAAACGGACAGAGAGTCGAAAACGGAAACGAACACGGAAAATGACGCCGTACATGAAGTATGCGATAACAGCGCTGCCCAAAACAAAAAGGAAAGTTCACATAGAAAAAAAAATGGCCTATGGCCTCTGCCAGATGATATCAGCAAGAGGGCTTCCAGCGAGGGACTCCACCAGTCTCGCTGGCCTCGCACTCAGTAAGTCTTGTTCTTAGAGCTTGTATTATCACGGAGTGATCCTCATCGGACCACGAGCCAGGTGGCTAGGGGACATCACACAGGATCCCCGGCCACTGCTCCACTCACACATGCGATTACACTGAAACCTCCACGGCTTGGTATCTTTTGGCTACAGCACCCCCAAAGCGAGTTCACTCGACACGAACGAGCTTGACAAAACCAAAAAACCAAGACGAAATCGCATGCGGCAAATCACAAATCAATGCTGAACTCTGAAGCAATTTTAATCTTGAGCGCACGGGTCATCCGTAATTTGCGCAATTCCTTCACGACGAATTCAGGCGCAGCAGAATAAATCGACCGCAAAGACTCCCACGTGCGCTCCTCTGCTTCGAAACCATCCCAATCGACCAAGACAATCACCTCGTTGGCATCATCTTCGGCCACATGCACCAAAGCATTCATGCGGCATTCACCCTGCGCAAAGGAATGTTGGAAAACATCCTTCAGATCAGCGGTGACGTTCAACGTCGCATCCGCATAAAATCGTAAACGAGCCACGTGAGCTTGATGCACCTTCCCAGAAACGATGTTCTGAACTGAGTACACATGATCATGATCAGCTGCTACCACACGCCACGGACCAGTCCATGTGGACAACAATTTCGGTGTGACACCCTGCCGACGAACACGAGCATACAACACGAAATCACCAACCGCAAATTTTGGCAACACCACCTGGCCCTGAGCCTGTTTACGTTTGTTGTCGCGAGACACGGCAACAGCTGCGCGAATATCGGCGCAAAATCTCTCCTGCTCTGCAACGACTTCACGGACGTTCGCACGCAACAAGTCAGCATTCATCACGTCAACATTCCACCTGCCATCAGACTCAGAAACGAGCGCCGAGAAATCGGTACGCGGAGCACGCCCAAACATCACGCTGTACGGAGTGCTTCGGTAACGTTCACGAAACGAAGTGTTCAAGGCCCACTGAGCGGCCGGCAAAACATCAACCCACTCCGAAACCTGACGACGCTGTTCTGACAGAATGGAACGCAGAGCACGTACCACCTCTTTTACCATGCGTTCACACGTACCGTTCGACCACGGCGTGTAAGCGACAGCAAAACGATGTTCGATGTGCAACGCGTCGCTCAACAAAGCAAGCACCCTGTTCTTGAAATGCGTGGCGGTATCACTCACCCACACACGCGGCACCCCCAAAGTCTTACACCAGGCTAGCAAATGCTTCGCTGTGACCTCGGCTGTACAAGCCTCGGCCGGTTCCAACGCCACGTAGTTGGACAAATCATCCATGATGACCAAAACATATCGGAAACCATCCTCATCAGGCAGGCCATCGCTACCTTCGGGCCCGCTGTGGCCAACATACAAAAAATCAAAGTGCACCACTTCTCCCGGAGCGGTACCATGCACCGTGTCTCCGTAGGGACGAGGAATGAGTGCACCTGCACGCGTGTCTACACAGTGCAAACACTGGCGAACGAATTCGCGAACCTGAGAATCCATGTGAGGCCAAACACAATATTCCTTCAGGCGAAACAAAGTCGGCGCCACACCACGGTGACCAGCCGAGCGCATGTGCGCGCACACCATCAAACGAGTTTGAAGAGCAAGATCATCCGGCGGAATCCACAAGACGTCACGCACCCCAACACGCACACGAAACAAACCATCATCGGCCAAGGTAGCTTGACCGAAGGTTGTCGAAAATTCATGAACACCAACGCCGATACGAGCGACAGACCTTTGTTGCGAGGCACGAATCACATCCAATGCGGGAAGCGAATCGTCAGCATTACATGGGCTGTGCACGGCAACCGAACGAACAGGCACCGTAGGAACTTTGACCCAACGAGACAACAGATCCCCCCAACAGTTTCGATCGCCAGGGATGTGTTCGATTGCATAGCGGTATTGTCCTAAAACACCCTTCCAATTCTCTAGGCGTTGTGCCATGGTCTTTGTGACCGTCGTGACACACTTCTCCGGATTGAAAATGTACTGCAAGTTTCGATGATCAGTAAAGATATGAACACCACCCCAAAGCAGGTATTCGAGCCTCCGGAACGTATTAACGATCGCAAAACCTTCTTTGTCGACAGTCGCCCAGCGCAACTGCGAACCTGTGAACGAACCACTCAGAAATCCGAGAGGCTCGTGAGACATGCTTTCCAACGCCAATCCACTGCGAAATTCGTGTTCAGGCACTTGGGTGAGAAAACTACCCCAATGGAAATCAGAAGCGTCAGGAAACATCAAAACAACGCACCCGGGACGAGGATGATGAAGCGGCACTGCTTGCGCCACCAAACCCCGTGCGGCATTCCACGCCCGCACCCGATCCTCCGTCCACGCGGTATCCTTGATGACACGATTGCGCGCCACTCGCTTAGTCCGACGTGTAGCCCCAACAAGGAGCTCCTCCAAAAAATCACGTAACGGTGCTACCGTTTCCGCTAAACGTGGTAACGATGTACGCAACCAGTTGACAGCCTGCAAGAATTGCATTAGTTCTCCAGCGTTTTCGGGACGACGCATTTCACTTAAACCTTGCACTCGAGCGGGGTCATGGGACACGACACCATTGGAATACACCTTACCACACCAGACCAGTTCACGAGAGAAGAAGGTACACTTGTGGGCGGCGACAAACAGTCCAACATTCTCCAGGCGTTCAAGAATGTCATCAAGCAGCTGCAGAAGAGCTTCTTCGGTGTCTGCGAAAAAGAAAACGTCATCGACCCAAACTTTGCAATCCAAACCACGCAACACTTCAGTCATGACACCTTGGAAATAAGAAGTCGCATTCAAAACACCTTGGGGAACACGGGTAGGCGTGAACAAACCGTCGCTTGTCGCCATGGTGAAGACGTCTTGCGCCTCCGGAGCCAAAGGCATCTGCCAGTACCCTTGAAGTAGGTCCAGCTTGCCGAAGAAACGCGCCCCCAGCAGATCTCCCATGTCTTCATGGTTGGGCATGACGCCCGGGGACTTCTCCACCTGTGCGTTCACCGCCGAGTAGTCGCTCACCAAACGGAAAGAGTCCTTCTTGGGCACCGCCATCGCCGGACTCGCCCACACCGCCTGGATGTTGTGGTAGACAAAGCCAAAAAACACCAAAGCAGCAATGCACTTCGAGAGCCAGTCCCTTTTCGTCGGTTCGTACCGACGTGGCGTTGCCTTGACAGGCTTCGCCTGTTGCTTCAGCTGCACTCGCATCGGCTCCACTTGCGCTGGCGGATCACCACACAGCGCACGGCGAAAAGCACCCACGCGACGAGCCAAAATTTCGCGCAAACGGGTTGCTCCGCCGACGCTTAATCCACTCTGCTCTGCCTGCTGCACGCTGTCCTCCAACGCCCGTTCTCGGGCCGTCCGCTCCGCCTCCGGATCCATGAACATGTCTGGCCCCCGGTCGACCAAATGTTCCACCGCCTTGTCCTCCGGAGCATCCACCGTAGCCTCGGTCTGAAAAGCACGCACGGAAACCGTCACTCTGCGCGCCGCAAGGTAACTCGGAGTCTCCACACCGGTCGATACCGGCACTGCGCGAGGGCGAAGCTTCTCCAGAGCTTCACGGTAGACGTCGATGCCAAGAGCTTTCATGGTAGCCATGCCAAACAGAACGACGTTATCTGTACCAGGCATGACCGCGAAAGTGATGGGCTCCAATTTCACCGCTCCCCACGGCGTCCGTACACTCACGGCAATCGGCACCGTTTTGTGCGTGACCATCACTGAAACACCCGTAGCGGTTTTCGCCTGCTGCGGGCCATTTTCGAACGGAATTTGCAGATCGGCGCCGCCGAAATGCGAAGACAGCTGCTGAAGTAAGCCGACACCGATGGACGTGAGCGCCGACCCCGAATCAAGGATCACACGCGCCATCAGCGAACCAACCGACCCTGGCAAAGAGAGATCAGCGCGTAAACACTCAGCGCTGCGATCGACAGGCACTTCACCTGCCGTTGAACTCTGGTCGGTACCAAGAGTCACCTGACGCCATGGCTGCCCTCCTACAGCCGGCGCCGAAGAAATAGAATCGGCGGTCCACCCCGACCAAGACGTCGAATATACAGACGGTTCCGGCGCTACCGCCCCTGCAGCAGCACCAGACACTGACTCCGCCCGCTCGGTGGATGGCGAAGTTCTCGCTCCAGCAGCACCCACCGATGTTCCAGCTCCTCCAACGTATACAGCTCGGCCGGCAACAGACGAACCAGATCCCGACCCAGCGGCTCCTGCCGCTGGCGCACCAGAAGTTGAAGAAGCAACAGCAGAAGTTCCACCGCCCGCTGTCAATTGATTGCCACCACGGCCACCGCGCCCGCGTCCATGGTTGAATCTGCCCCGGCCGCCATTGCGGCCCCCGCGATACCCTGACGACCCGCGCCCACCACTGCTGGGAGCTGTGCCGCCACCGCGAGCTTTTGGGCAATCAGAAACATAATGGTTGGGATCACCACACTCGAAACAGACGCGAACAAACGACTTTTTCGCGGACTGCTGCTGTTTCGGTTTCTGCTGCTGTTGGCGTCGCGGTTCAGCTGCCCCTGCAGCATCTTTCCGACCATACGCCTCGATGAATTTCCACTGTTCTGCAGCAGAAAAAAATTTGGTCCATGACCAATGCCGGGTCCTTCTTCCACCCTGCAGCGTACGTTAGCTGACCTTTTACGTACTTTTTGAACTCGGACGGCCATAAGCCATCCACCAACGCCATGCTCACAAATTCCGCCGGTCCGGGCAACCACGAACGGTCCTGCGCGCGGTACATGGCATGCACCGCGTGATTCTCCGCAAAATACTTTTCCATAGCGGAGTTTACCATCATCGCGCGGTCTTTGACGGATGTTTCACCGCCCTGCTTTTCATCGCGCCTCATTGAGAGAACGCGACGCAAGTCCGCTGCCGCCCGCGAGGTGTCAAATCTGTTGCTGGTGGTTGTGTAACCAGCGTGCTGCCTAACAGCGTCCAACAACTCCGAGGCGGTCATCGTAGTCTGATGCTTGTAAAATCCCTCAAAACACCGATGAATGTAATTGGGGATAAGCTGGCCCATGCTCACTTTGGAGTGCTGAACCACCCCCTGAGCGTTGGCGAGCTGCAGCCGTTCCTCATAATCGAGGTACGCTGCGTAAAAAACACGAGAGGCCTGCTCGGTCCACACCTCTCCGTATTTCGGTGGAGTCAGAGACTCCCCTACCACCAGCGGCGTGCTTGCCGTGTGCGCCATAATCCACAGCAGTCCACCTGGACTCTACTGTAATAACGGAGAAACTGCCGCCTGACCTGTGCGTCCTCCAGCTCCCGGAGCGTCCTCCCCTGCTGTGCGCTTCAAGCCGTTTCGATCCGTCCAACGGGCCAACTGCCTTCCCAGCTGTGACCCAATACTCCGCAGCCGAAAACTCCTCCAACAGAAGTTCCGCGAATATCTAGATATTATGGCCTCTGCCAGATGATATCAGCAAGAGGGCTTCCAGCGAGGGACTCCACCAGTCTCGCTGGCCTCGCACTCAGTAAGTCTTGTTCTTAGAGCTTGTATTATCACGGAGTGATCCTCATCGGACCACGAGCCAGGTGGCTAGGGGACATCACACAGGATCCCCGGCCACTGCTCCACTCACACATGCGATTACACTGAAACCTCCACGGCTTGGTATCTTTTGGCTACAGGCCCTAAATTCCAACGAAATATATACCTGGTACAAGATAAAAAAAAACTTATTTTTCAACACTGAATTTTGTGTAGGATGTTGGAGGTTAGCGGTCCCCCCGGCTCGATGTGATGGAGTCGCACACCCATCGTATAGGAACGCATGTACTCGCAGACGAATCTTATGTGGTTGCACGTAGCTCTTTAGGAATATAGCTGTAGGCGAATTTATGTGGTTATACGTAGCTCTTTGGGACCAGCTTACATCTCTGCACCCCTCTTCACATTAGCCCATCCTTGCGCTGTTTCTACCCTATCAGGTACAGAACAAGCTGCATGATGCACCTCTCGCTGCGCCTCTGCTATTCCAAAAAAAAAAACATGTATAAAAACAGGGCACATGTTGCCAGAATTGATCAGTATCTCTGCTGTATTTGCCCCACCCCTACAGTTTATTGGATACAAACAACGGCCGTTATTTCCTTTTTTGTTTTATTTTCTTTTAATACTGATCTTAACGTGCACGTTCTCCAGCGTTAACGACATGACACGGCTTTAGGTTGCTGAACCTTGTCCCACGGCTGCCTGTGTGCATGTAAATTTCCCAGTTTTACGTCAGAAATAGGGTGCATGCTGCATATGTATGTCCGGCTGCAGCTTCTTACGTGCACGTTCCTCAAGAGTCAACGATATAACGAGGCTTGATGTCGTAGTGTTTGGGTCTTATTACGAGGTGTGGGGGGATCTATAGCCTCATTTCTTTTGTTTCGAATAGCCGCATCTTCGACCACCTTTTTCCTGGCCCTTAGGGATGAACTTTGTCATCACCCTCCGACCATCTTGTGGTCTGCATATGCGACTATTCAGGGTGGGCTTGGGATATGGGTGGAGTACTCATGGGCTATAGATGTAGATAATATGTTGCAGTCTTGTAGTCTCACGAACACGAGAATAATCCGAAGAACGGATTAACCCGGCGGATACTCCGTTAGTCGAGAGTAACGTTCTTTTAGGAATGTTCCCTAGGGCGGATAACCCGTTAGACGAGACTAATGTTCCTTAACGCAGATAGGACCACGAAGTGAGAAGTTCTTATATTAGCAGAAGAACGACCGGTAGCCATAGGAAAGTTTCGTAGGAGTACTCTACCTCTCACTTCTCTACCAGAGCACCTCCTCAGCTCTCGCCATCAATAAGAAGATCTAAATCAGAAGAAGCGAAGCACTGCTTTCCAGCTGCCAGAACCACCTGCGTCCCTTACTCATACCACTACCTCGGGCCCCGCTTCACACTACCCACTGCCCTACACATGGTCACGCCATGAAGTAGGCCAGTGAGTAGTACAACATACCCAACAAAATATGTACAGGTTCGTGTTCACTGAATCCCAGCATATGCCGCACTGGCCTCGGCGACACTCCCCTCGCCAAGCACTACTCTGCGTAATGTCTAGGAGCACACTACATTACGATAGCCATGAGTAATGTCTCCAGGTGAGCACTCTCGAAAAAAGCAAACGTGTGAAGTCTGCGAGATTCGAAATCACGACCTATCCTTACCGGGGACGTAAGAAAACCATTGTTGTTGACAAAGGCGGCCGGGACTCCGCCCCCCCTTGCACAATGCGTTCGTAAGAAACTCCGTTGGGGAGACATTCAACAGCTTAGGAAGCCCCACGAGGTGTCGAAAGTTTCTCAATTCGGTGCAATACTCCTAACGATGTGATACATTGCTCAACGCCTAAACGCCTCCGCGAGGGTTTCTTTACGCCCCCATTGGTGCAAAGGGGGGAGGGGCAGGGGGGGGGGGGGAGGCACCTGTGAGCCTACATAGTGGTGTGTAGTTGCTACGTTAAAACCGACGCCTTGCGCGACCTGGGACTAATTTCCGAGCCATTTTTTCTCCAGAGACAAGGGAAGGCGGCGGGCGGGCGAACACACACGACCAAGATGGCGGCGGCTTTGGAATGACCTCGTAGATAACCTCCCACGCCCAGACGCATCGACCGCTTGGCGTTTGCACACAGACTCGTCGCAGGGGTTGCCGTCGTGTCGGGCCGAAAACAGTGCGATCGGTTGAGCTTCTCAGGTGGAGGCAACTAGCGGCGGGTCGCACGACACTTTTCCTGCTACCAGGTACCACTACTCTGGGCGCAAATATAATAACCGTTTAGATATTGATTTGAAGTCCAAGCGGTTCTTACATTATGGACCAAAGCGGTATTTGTGTTGTTTCTTGGCTGACTGAGTGGTCCAGTAGGTTATCCCTCCTGATCGACTAAAATGAGAGTCTGACCGGGAATATAGGGTGATTTCAGACATTAACAAGGGCACCAAGCGGTCCTAATATGCACGCCCAAAGTTCTTGTTTGAGGAGTTCTGTAGAGCCCTTTTGTTGTTGGTCCGGCCACACGAACCGCCTTCTTCTTATTGAGCTCCTCATGTGATTGGAGGTCAGATAACAACAAGCCACCACCCCTAACCGTCGAAGAGTAAAAAAACGGCCTCGAAAGTCGTGTCGGTCGGAAGGGGCTGCTGTGCTCACGCCATGCATGGCCGCAGTAGTCGTCTGACCACAGACCCCCGCACCCCTAGGAGTACTCCTCCAGGGCGGGGCCGAGGGTGTGTGTTGTCGTACGTACCACCGCTCTGGTCGGAAATATGATACACGTTCAGTCATTAATATGAATACCAAGCGGTCCTTATATATGTTGCCCTCACGGCGGTACCTTGGGCAGCGTCTGGGGTATAAATTATGTCAATACCATCATCTCCCCGTGGACTACGAGCGTGCGCAGTATCTAACTTGGGAAGTATTTAATGCCAGGAGCTGCTTTACAAAAAAAAAAGAAAAACAAACAAACAAACAAACAAAATGTCGTTTCGTAGCTCAAAACTACCCGTACCGGCTTGGGGGCTGTCCCCCTCGCGAAGAGCGCGGTGTACGTCGATCGCGCCACCACGCACGGCGTTTTTCGTGCCGCCTCATGAAAGATGTATGCTTTCATATAGTATACCAGTTACGTTTCAAGCGTATGCGGGTGGACGAAACTACTGCGATTGCTTAATTATCGTCGCCGGCGCCCTTCAACAATGTGCAGCATGAGCTGCAACGTCGATCACTTCATAAGCGCTCCGAAAGAAGAGAACCACGGGGACGAAACAGAGGCTTGTTGTTAGTGTTACTTCAATGCACACTTCTAAGGGCCTGTTTTTGTTTTTTGAGATGATACAGGGCACACCGCGTTTTTTCATAACACCCTACAGAAAAAATACATATATTGTAGATACATATTAAGTACCTCGCGGCTGAGTCTTTAAGGCCCCTGGCCAGGCTGCTCCGGTGATGTGCAGGTCTCTTGCTTTTCCGAGGTGGAGAGTAGACCCTCTTGCCGCCTGCGAGGAACGCCCCAGGCATCAACACAGATCCGGTAAATCCTCATTTCATGATCTAGGTGTTACAGATATAGATATTGATAGATACCCTGATGATCTATGGACGAAACATCTCCCCTATACGCGGTCAAAAACCCTCTGAAAAAGTGCTCGAAAGCATTCCCACCTCCCGATGTAGGTACTGCCAGGGAGCAGGTGTATCCCTGATCGTTCAAGTACCAAACAATTCCCCTATATACGCGTGTGCGGTCAACCACTGACAAACACTATCCTCGAATTGGCGCAAGCAACACGATCGAGAGATACTTTCAGGGAAGACGGACAGACCCCTGATGATCTCGTGACACGAAACAACCCCTCTATTGTGCACATACGGTCAGAACCATTGCTGACAACACACTCGCGAACTGTGGTACGCCACTCCGTCCCGCAATGCAAGGAACTTGTTTTAAAGCAATAGTTCGGGACGGGTTTGGCATACCGTTGTCTCATGGACGAAACAAAACAGGCTGATGCCGTCCCAATCGTACGACAAGCATCCCCCCACGATTGCGGCAGAGTGGTGCGCCTGATTTTTCTTGTTTGAGGCTCCTCGCCTCGCCCAAAAAGCTGACTCTTGACTTTTGAAAAAAACTTGCAACAATTGTCACGGCCTGTCTCGGGGGGCGCCGCTATAGTGCCGACTCAGTAGTGCCGGCTGTCCGCTATATATATTACCTGGGTCCATAGTAAACAGGACCAAATATTGTTAGTAAAAATAGGTAAATATATAGGTTTTGTGTGTACCGTAGGCCCTGTTAACTATGGTCCTGCCTGTAAATTGGCTTGGCACAAGCGTGATTCGCCAGTGCGGCAGTATGCGGAGTAATTAGTGCCGGTTGATGATATAGTGCCGGTACTAGTGGTTGGTCAATACGTACCGGCACTTGTTTTTTAGTTGTTGTTCTGAGATTAACTCACCGCGACAATACAGTGCAGTCCGTGGCCGCCGGACAGGCTCCGATAACTCTGGGAGTGGAAGAATACCTCTCGGTAAAAATAAAAATAAGCAGATAGTAATAGACGTGATAGCTGGAGCGCGTCTACACCTCAGGCAGAAATAAAGAAGTGTGCTCCGCGCTCGTGCGTATCAGGTACATGCGGTACGTACGCTGTACAAGTCGCCACAGAAACCGAGAGAAGACCGCCTACCACCCAGAATAAATAGACAGGATGAAAAAAACAACTCGACGTCGAAAAATCGAAATCGAAATTGAAATCGAAAAGATCAAAATAAAAAAAGGTAAGAGATATATAAAAGTTCAGTCCAAGCAAGAAAGCAAGAAAAGAAACACACAAGAGAATGCGCAGATTTTCGCAGATTGCCGGCTCGCAAGCTACGCGAGGGGAGTAGAACAGAGATAAGAACAAAAAACAAACATACTTACTCCGCTACTTAGAACGTCAAGGAAGTAAAAAATAAAGTCATGGACGAAAAACGAAAAAGACGACGACGAAGCAAACCGAAAAGCAAAAGCAGATAGCAAAAATAAGAAATAAGAAACAGATAGAGACACAAAGAGGGGCAAACGGGAAAAACTGAAAGAGGAAGAAAGGGAAAAGGAAAAAAGAGGCAAAAAAGGGCCAAAAAGGAGGTGGGGGGGAAAGATAATACGAAAGGCAGGCACTGGTGCACACAGACACGCAAAGTTGCCCGGGTGGCACTATGCTATTAATAGTTACTAGGGTCCCACAGAAAGGAGCGCATAATGACGATGATGGCCATACCCAGGCGTCAGTCTGTTGGGCAGACCGCCTCCCCCTCCCCCTTCCCCCCCCCTTCCCCCACCTCCCCCTCTCGCCTCCCCCCTCTTCCCTGCCGTTCTGCGCACGCTCATTAGCGTTAGCGGTTGTAGTCGCGGTTGCAGCCATCCCGTGCCGTTCTGCCGATGCCTCCTTCTCATCCTACTATGCCATTTCCGCATGAAGACCTCCGCCCCTTCCTCGACCAGTCGGAACCACCTGCAGGCTTTCTGTGTTGCCTCGCGCCACCCTTCGACCTTGATGCCAAACTCCTTAAGGTCCTCCTCTGGGTACCTCATCCGGTCCCACTCCTGTCCTCCGGAGTAGCCCTTACCCCCGACCATCTCCCCGAACATCACCCTCTTCGGCAGGCGCTCCTTCCTCTCCCCATGTACGGACCTCCTTTTTTTTTAAATCATCACTTTTGCTTTCCAGCCTAGCTCGTACTAGCAGGAGGTTTTACTCTCAGCGATCTTCTGGACAAGCCGTGGTCACAGGTGCCGTCCCTTCTTCCCCCCCCCGTACCACTAATAATTCGTACGTGCTGACGTATTATCCCCCTATATTAAGACACGATACTTGATTCTGAATACAGCACAGTGCCCGCGATGAGCCCAAGTAGCATATATATATATACGAATTATATATATACCATTGGTATATATATATATACCTCCGTGTGCTATACACAAGGTATCTATTACGGGGGTCCATAGTAAATAGGACCTACGGTGTACACAAAAACCTACCTGGTATATATTTTCATATTTTTACCAACAATATTTGGTCCTATTAACTATGGTTCCCCGTAATAGCTCTGACTATGTACTGCGAAATATATGTATATATAAACTTGAAACAGACGGGATTTCGACGTCATTTGGGTGTGGACCCTCAGCTATTACGGGTGCCCATAGTAAATAGGACCTACGGTAGACACAAAAACCTATACATTTCACTTTTTTTACTGACAATATTTGGTCCCATTTACTATGGCCCCCCGTAATAGAGAACCATCTTGAACATATCCCTTTTTGTGCTCTTAGGGCTGCAGTCCCGTTTCGGGGACAAACCACTCTAATTACAAGTACTCTGTCCCCAAAACGGGACTACAGTACTAGAAAGCATCATATGGTCAGAGAACTTATGGCCAGAAGCATGTAATATATGTGCTACCGGTAAGTTTTCCCCTGTCGTTTTCTATACTTTAATCAAGTAATAAAGTAGGGATAGGGATGGAAAAAAGTAGCTATTAACAGGTAGCCCTTAAGCTATTAATTTCGGTCATAAAGAGGAATAACATAGGAATATGTGTGTAGCAGCGGCGGCTGTGAGGGAGATGGAGGATTCCGTCGAACTTCATATTTGTAAGCTGCGAGTAACACTTCCATCGCGCGTACTGTTGTACGTAACCGGCATCTCTCGAAAAACGGAACACGCACAGAACCGTCGAACTCCCCACTGTAATCTGAAAAACGTTCCACCATCCTACCTGGGGCTGACCCACTGCTGGGTCCCCTGGTGCGCCCCCCTCTGGCCTTGCTCGCCTCCCTCCTCTTTAGCACTTCCAGGGTCAGCTCCAGCGCTCGGTCCCTCTCCATTGTTTCATCGTCATCTTCTCGTTGGGCTTCATTCACCCGCGACAGCATGGCCGGCACCCTCTCTTCCTCCTCCTGGTGTGCGTACGGTCGGCGAGGGGTCGGTCTTCTTTCGTGGAACAAGCAGACGCAGAGTAGTGCGGATGTTCTTACGCCTCTACATTTCTTAAAGGCTCCTCACTAGTACGGGGAGCCATAGTAAATAGGACCAAACTTTGTCAGGAAAAATAGGGAAAATATATAGATTTATGTGCGCACCGTAGGTCCTTTTTACTTTGGACCCCCCGTAATAGATTACGGCACGTTTCGGGAACTCTCTGCCACGTCCAGTTCTCGCTGTCGCCTGGTTTTGCTGTCCGCCTTGCTGGATTCGTTATTCGTGGCTGGCACACCCACCGCGCTGCTTTGCCGCTATATATTCATGTATGAGGTTGTCTCCCTCATATACGGACTGTATCCCCTGCATGAGCCCGTACAAAAACCCGTAGTGCACGCAAGGCGATCGAAGTATCACCATTATTATTACGGGGGGCCATAGTAAACAGGACCTACGGTACACACTAAAACCTATGTATTTCTCCATCTTTACGAATCATATTTGGGCCTATTTACTGCGGTCCCCCGTAATTGTATGACACACGGCGCTGCAAAGATGATCCTCCGTCTCACAGCTGTGGTATTTTGTTATTTTACAGATGTATACCTGGTATACGTGTGTATAAGATGTCGTTCTTTTTTTTTGCGTCTTCGCTTTATTTTTGCGTGCGTGCCTTGTTTTTTTCTCGGTTGACACGCGCCATTAAGACCCGCTGTCGGGTGGCAAGTGAAACAGCAACAGTTACCACTCTGACCCGAAACATAGCGACAGTTAGCACACAAATATCTATTCCAAACCATCCTTATATTTTGGGTCAGAGTGGTACAACTTACGGCACGATTCCTCGCATCCATCGAATTCGCAGTACTGATAGATCGATGCCACGAGAAGCCGTGGGGTGGTGCCAAAATCTCTGATGGAAACACGTGACCTTTTTCTCGAAGACGTTTCTTTCGCGTAACTACCCACATTTCTATGCTCCTGCTGCAGTAGTACGAGGGGGGGCATAGGAATCGGGGACTCATCATACACACAAAAACCTACCAGGTATATATTACAGCATTTTTAGTGAGCATATTCAGTCCTGATTGCTATTACGGGGGTCCATAGTTAACAGGACCAAATATTGTTAGTAAAAATAGGTAAATATGTAGGTTTTTATGTATACCATAGGTCCTATTAACTACGGACCCCCGTAATACGTTCCCCTGGAATAGTCCTAGATGAAGCGTGCTGGTGAAGGTATCATACCAACCGGTAGCTGCCGACTTGAGAAGCTGGAGCGGTCAGAAAATAGTAGTTCCGCCCGTCATAAACAGTAGGTCGAGGGGCCATAGTAATGAGGACGCACCGTACATACAAATACCTACATATTTCAGTAGTTTCAGTAAGAATATTTGGTCCTGATTACCGTGTTCCCCTGTCTGGTCAGAAAAGAGTGAGCACAAAAAATGCAGCCCATATACCGTGGAACGAGCCCGTACACGTCACACCATTACCTCCTCGGCCATGTCCTGTTCTCGTCGTCGTCGCGTGCTTCGTTCCTCGGCTTTGGGGCTGTCCATCCGACGGTCCGGGGGTGGCCTACTCCGTTGTGGCGCTCGACGTACTGCAGGAGCCGCCTGTGGGCACGAAACAAGGCAGAACGTTTTGTTCGGTCTTCCTTGATACATTGCCGTGAAGATAGCTGCAACTTCGGGGATCGAGTCCCGTGGTCTACTGCAAAAAGAAGCGAACTTTGGTTTAGGCCAAGTACCATCTATAGTTTGCAGTTCTAAGGGCGAAACGGATTCGTTCCGGAAAAACAGAAACAGAAGCGAGCGCGTTCGTGGTGCTTAGAAGAAACAGGGATAACGTGGGTGGGTAGCACTCGTGAGGATTTTCAGCTTTGATTGACAGCGTACAACGCCCTCGACGTGTATGGCAGGTTGAGGGTTTGGGGTGCACGACACTGCCTACAGTAGGCGCTTCTTGCTGTTGCCTAACGTGTGCTCCCTCCCCCACTGATATCGACCCCCGCTGCCCTCTGGACGTGGTATACAAATAGATCAAATGTCCTTTCTTTCACGATAAATGAATAACTGGTACCTGCGGTATATCATACGTAACAGATAAAGCTCCCAGAGATCAGCCTCTACTACTTGATCCGATCCCAATTCGGTGATCGTTTAATCGATCGCTCAGGGCAGGGCACACACAACTTACATCCCCGATCAGGACAGATCTATCAGATCCCACATCCCCCCTAGTCGCTGATCTACTGGCAGAGCTCGTACCTTTTTTTTTTTCGTCTTCGAGGGCTATTGCCTCCGCCGCCCTCTTCATGCGCTGGGTGGAGCGGGCGGATTGCTCCAAGGAGATTGCTCGAGCGGCCACGGCGACCGGGCTTTGGGGAGGAGATGGGAACTGAAATGGGGCAGATGTCGCCCGCGTCCCCCGTCCTCGTTCTGGCGTAAGAGACGGTGACCTGAATGTGCCAGGGGGGGGGGGGGGGGGGGGGGGGGGGGGGGTGTATGTAGCATGCAGGAATATATATATATGATATCCACTACGGTTTTTGTTTTTGCGGAAAAATGCCTCCTTATTATGTTGATACGCTTACGTGGCAGTCAGAGCAGGCGTATCGTTTTGGACGTTGATGTCAAGGGGTACTGTCTCGAAGGGACAGCCTACCACGAAGACCACCAAGTCCGCGCTGACGGAGTGGTCCAGAAGGAAGGTTTAGTCCCTTCTGACGAAACGAAACAGCGTTCTGGTTCAAAATATATAGACCGTCTGCACATTGAATTAAATATAAAGGGGTGCTTATATTGAAAGACATCCAGAGTGGTAAATGTTTTGTGAAGCGCAGAAATACAGGGGGACCATAGCAAATAGGACCAAATATTGTCAGTAAAAATATGTAAATGTATAGGTTCTTGTGTGTACCGTAGGTCCTATTCACTATGAACCCCCGTAATAGTAGGTTGTCCATTCGGTCCAACAAAACGGTAAGCGAGAGTGCGATTCTCGGCTATCATCAACTCTTTCCAGGTGCGAAGACGGGGAAGGTGCATTCTTCGATCCTGACCAGTAGCACATGGCGAGGGTCTTCGCCCCGGAGAGAGCGCCGAGACTGAGTGGAGTTCACCAAAAATAAATACTTGATTTGGTCAGAAGGGATAGCCTACTACTCCATTCAGTCAGCCTATTATAGCATTCTACTCAGTCAGCGCTGACTTGGTAGAGCAGTAGGCTGTCCCTTCTCACCACGTAAGGGGATCGCTCGATCCTCACCCGCCGTGATGAGAGGTTGTCCAGGATCTGTGCGGAACAGATCATCCAACCCGGGACACCTCTGACCAAAATAATGGGACCCCTCCGCCTTCACCCGCCGTTCTGAGAGATCGTTCAGGATATGTACAGTACAGATCATCCAACCACTCAGGCCGGACACATGTGCCACGAGATCATGCAGTCTATACGGGTCCCACCCGGCAACGTGATGAGCTAGACCATACAAAAGATACAGATCACACAGATCATACAGATCATACAGCTCACACAGATCATACAGATCATACAGATCATGCAAATCATACAGATCATACAGATCTTCCTTGAGAGATCTAGATCATGAACTGTGGTAATGAATGATCTGTAGATGATCCCTCCGAGGTGCGTGATGAAATTGGCGCTTCATATATCAGGTTTTGCGATCACGGGGGGACTAATCAGAACCCGCAAAGGACACAAACGCCCAGGTAATTTCCCGCCATGTTACTGCCCCGTACTAGGTCATAATTACTGTCGTGCTCCCCCATGGTACGGTGGCGGGGGGTGTGTGCTCGTGCCATGCGTGGCCGCGGCTGTGTGACCATAGACCCTCGAACCTCCACAATGCCGGGACAGAGAATGTCGGGTTTTCGCTGACCGGGCGGACATTGCTTGCGAACACCAACGAGGAGCGAAACGTTGAGGCATTGGGCGAGTCGCGTGAAGGGCGAGCTGTTTCCTATTAATACGAAGAACCGCTTTGGGGGCGAGCTTTCTCGCATCGAATGATAGCTTCGAATTGGTCGATTTTTTTCCTGGTGTGGCCACTTGGTAGGGGGGGTACGTTTAGGCCCCAGCAACGTTGTTGCAGGGCATAGGGCTCCTCGACTGAGGCACATTGCCAATACGTTCGGAATTGCACTCAGCGAACATCCTTGGAATCGCACTCAGCCAACACCTTCGGAATCGCACTTTGCAGCCTTGTGAGGTGGCTGACAAAAAACTATCGCGAACCACAGTAGTTTCTTTGGAGCTGGCCATTTCGTGGAGTGCCACGCAGTTACTTTTCAACTCCACCCTGCGACCGCTCGTGCGCCAAAAACGAGCAACGCGGCATATACATGATGTCCGACATGCCCCTACAGCGTGTTTGTCGATGGCGTTCAGAACTCACCGGTCGTTTCGCGCTTTTGGAAGACAGAGCGACCGAGCTGCAGAGGAAGCCGGGTTGGGCAGGGCAGTTAACCAAGCTGCTCGATTGCCCAGATCAGCATCTGCAGCTTGGTCGCTTTGACATTTGAAAAACGCACCGGTAACACCGGATTTTGAAGCGAAAAATGAAGAATCCGCGGTAAATATGTAATTTTCGCTGTAACTTCGGCTGTACTCGTTCGATTTTATCAAGAGTAGGTGCGTTCGGCTACTGTTGAAGAGTACATAGTACTTGAGCCTATCAGACTTGGAATTATTTTACGAATTGAAGAAGTTATAGCCGCTTGGACGTTTTTTTTTCCCACGGTCATTTTCGGTCGAAGAGGGTGCGGTGCGTATCGAGAAGGGCGCTGCAGGGGACCATGTCGGATATCTCATGTATGCCGCGTTTTTCGCTTTGGGCGCATGTAGCAGGGTGGACCCGAAAAGGCCTAAAACTTTGGGCCAACCGCGTAAACCACAAGCTGGGCAACTGTCCCAACCAGCTGCTCCTGCAAGCTTGCTCGCTTTGACATAAAAAAAAAAAGCGCAACGGGCCGGCGAGTTCGGCACGCATGGAAAAGCACGCGTGTTTGCATCTCGAATTCATCCGGCCGAGTTCAATCGGAATCAGAATCGGCAAACCGTGGCGATGTTTATTACCTGAAAAAACAGTGGGTAAAAAAAACATAAAATATTGGTAATACATCGGTAAAACCTCGTCCCGACGTGCATTACCTGAGCTATTAATAAGTACATCGTAAAGTAAGGATTCACTCACAAGCCGGATTCGCCGATACATCGGACCTATCTTCTGGACCGAAAAAACCGATGCCCTACCACATCGGCAAACACAGCCAGTCCATTCATTCACTCACGGCCTTAAGGGCTTCACCCTCGCTTCGGGGACACGTGACTTGGAATTAGTGTACTGGTCATGTGGTAGAGGGACGGCTGCCCCCTTTTCTCAGTTCCGCGTCTCGGTTGGTGCTCATCGCGAACACAAAAAAAGGCTTCAGATGCTGAAGACAGCAAAGAAGCAGGGCAGTTTGTCACTCGGACGAGTGGCGCGATGAGCGGCTAAGAAACGAAGACCTAAAAGTGGACTAAACGTGACCCCGCCCTTATCGTATCTATGTAGTGACGGTCTCTCTGTGTAGTGCCGGTGTATTTGCGCCACCCAACAAGATCGGCACTATATTTGTATAGCGGCAACCGGCACTACCCCCCCTCCGCACATCTGTCACGCTGGTTGAACCCATCTGGGACACCAAGCGATTGGACAGGCACTGCGGAGTTCAGCCGGAACTACTTAACCGGCACTCTAGAGGGACTGGAGCACTGCTGACGTACCAGGTACGTGTTTTTCTGTTCAGTGCAGCTTGGTAATAAAAGAGCTAACGAATGTTGTGGGTCCGAGATATTGTGGTGGGCTTAATTTGCCACCCAACGAATAAAAGGCCTTGCCAATCCAAGCCGAGCCGGCTGACTGCCTTCTCCATTAGCGGTTTTGCTTCCGTTTTCGTGTTCGTTGTATACCTCCGTAGCCTTTCATAGGATTGCCCATTGATGAAAGCTTGCGAAACCACCCCCCCCCCCCCCGCCACCGCCGCCCCCCCCCGCCGCCGCCGAAATATGCCCGTACCTGGTATGTTTTTTGTTTGTTCTTTGTCCACGCAGCATTGCGAGCACGCGAGCTTCGTTTCGAGAAAGCAAACAAGATGTATTATATGTGCATAATATATATACATATTTATTCTTCCTGGAGCAGTTCGGCCGTATATGACCCACCAATAGGCTATGCCGCCATTTCGGGATGATGCCTTTGCGATACATATTACGGGGGTCCATAGTTAACAGGACCTATGGTATACATAAAAACCTATATACTTACCTATTTTTAGTAACAAAATTTGGTCCCGTTAACTATGGACCCCCGTAATAGCAATCCCTCGTAGTACATACTAATACATAGTGATACATAGTATCACACTGTATTCAGAGCACATGACGGACGGAAAACAACAGGCATCTGCGAATGTTTACACACGATGTTTGGTTCTGATTAGCAACAATATATTCCCCCGAAATAGAGTTAATAGGTGATACATGCGAATGCATAGTAAGACATAGTAGCAAATTGTGCTCAGAACACACGATGGACCGAAAGCAACAGGCATCTACGTATGTCTACACACTACACACGATAGTTGGTTCTGATTATAACGGGGGGCCGTAGTAAATAGGACCAAATATTGTTTGAAAAAATAGGTAAATATATAGGTTTTTGTGTGTACCATAGGTCCTGTTAACTATGGACCCCCGTAATAGTAGTAGTATTTCCCCCGCAATACAGTTAATAGGTTCTCGTGGACTCTTACTTTTGCGGTGAGGCTCGATTCTTCGCGCCGTCCTCCAAACAATCGAGAGGGGAAGAGCCTTTCAACGCTGCCCCCCCAACGCTGGCGGAGTCTCGAGCTTCAGGTCCGCGCCTCCTCTGGCTCCGACGGCCCTATATGGAAGTGTATCCAGGGGAAGGATTCTTCGTTGGGAAAACCCAGCAGAGCTACAGCTATTGGTATTGCCGTTGCCATCTGACAAAGTGACATTAGTATTGATAGCACGAGTTTCAACGTTGGGCACCCATAAACACTTACCCTGAAAGAAGAAAACCAACGGAAGACAGAACGGAAAGGAAACCTATTGGACTCTCTGCTGTCGGCTGTTGCACAACAGCAGCCTACTGGACTACAGTAGCTTCAACGTTGATCACTCAGAACCATGAACATTCCCCGAAAGCAAAGAAAACGAGGGAAACCAACACGAAAATGAAACCTACTGGACGCTCTACAGTAGATTATTGTACAATAGTAGCCTGTTGGACTACAGTAGGTTCAACGTTGATCAGTCATTACCATAAACATTCCTCGAGAGCAGAAACTCACAAACGCAGAAGATAACCTATGCAGAAAAAAACAGGACGTGTTGGATGACTTCGTAGTCCCATTATACATTGCCTTACGGTACTACAGTAAAGGCATTCTCATAGGAGAGTTTGCTTTCCATATTTGTGAAGAAAAAATTAAAAAAAATTGTGCAACTTTGAGTTTTATTATATTTTGCCCTCTGTTAATTTTCACAAATGTGGAGTTTATTTCACAAAATGTGGAAATCTAGGGGGGGGGGGAAGCACTCTCACAACAACGGCTCTGACTACCCTGTTGTCTTTGTACCCTCGCTAAGCTTTCATGGTGTTTGATTCCGCGACAGGCTGAACCCGCACATCGTTTGAGAGGTACGGAGCCGCTCGCCCAAGTGTGCCTAACGCGGCAATGAAAATGACCCGGACTGTTGACGGGTCGGGTCAATCGTCGCGGGTAGGGTCGGGTCTGGTCGGGTAAGGATGGCCCGAGCCGGCTGTGGCAGTGTGAAATCCTTATGACCTGACCTGACTCGATCCGACCCGATCCGACCCGACCTGACTCGATCCGATCCGATCCGACCCGACCCGACCGGACCCGACCCCCGACCCGACCTGACTCGATCCGATCCGATCCGACCCGACCCGACCTGACTCGATCCGACCCGACCCGACCCGACCCGACCCGACCCGACCCGACCCGACCCGACCTGACCCATGATATTTCGATAACCTACTGATCCAACCTGAACCCTTAGATTTCAAAGCCTGTCTGACCCGTGATGAGCCCCGAAGGTAATGCCATTATGCCCCCGTCTAACGTAGTATCATTCCTCTGTTGCAGTAGACAAGATTGTTGAAGCGAGCAATGCCTTATAGAGGCGGTGCGTTATTTTCCGAGCAATGCCTGATAAGGATGGAGCCTAATGTTCTGAGTAATGACTCGCAGAGGTGGTGCCTTGTTTGGTGAGCAACGCCCCATAGGTGCCTTACGTCAGACAAGAATGACATTCGAAGAAAGAGCGTTTGTTCGCGCCGCAACCCCGGCCAAGATGTGCGTAGTCCTAAAAGAACTACACCATATGCCGGTAACAGTATCTCTACTCTATAGCCGGAAAATAGTGAGCTAAAACAAATGGGACCTCTGCCTTGGCTGGCTTTGCTCGATGCGGTGTAAAGGAGTTGAGGCTCGGTTCTTCATGAAAAAATAGTAAAATCTAAAGTGGGGGGATAAGTCGGAACCTGCAGCTCCAACGACGGGCCGACAAGATGGGAATCAGCGAGGTGGGAAGAAGCAGCAGCGATCGAACGAACGACGTCCACACAGCATAACAAACGTGACATCATCGACTTTCCGTCACAAACATCCACCGCACACCCTACCTCATTCGGCATGCCGTCCTCTTCTTCCTCCTCCTCCTCCTCCTCCTCCTCCCCAGCCCCAGCGCGTGGCTTCGTCACTCGGCCGCCTCTTGCCCTAGGAAACGCGGGCGGAGACTGCGGTTCTCGACGTCCAAAATCGACTCCTCCGGTATTTCTTACCCCCACCCCGGCCGCTTCTTCTTCTCCGCCCTCCAGACCGTCTGCCTCCTCCCCTCTTTCCATACTTAACCGGCGAGCTTCAACGTCAAACTCGTCTTCTGCCCCTCCCGACGGGATCTCTCCCCCATCGGGACCGTCTGCTGGGCCATCATCATCAACGTCTTGTCCCGCGTTGCCTTTCGACTGGGACCGCGACACCGGCCGGGTTTCCACGCCGACGCGGCCTCCTGCTCCCTCCTTATGAGTTAGCCCTGCTGCCAATACTGGGATTTCGCCGCCCCCTTTGTTGGAACCTTCCGAATCTTCTGCTTTGCTCTTCTCTTTCGTATCCAACTGCCTACGGGTGTCAACACCAACAACGTTTCCTGCTTGGTTTGGTTGGCCTCCTAAAGGAGTTCGCCCCCCGACACCCCGGGTTTCTCCCCTCCCGCCCCCCCGGGCTTCTCTCCCGGTTCCCTGGGTTTCAATACCAGCAGCGCTTGCTACCTGGGTTTGACCGCCCACTGGAATGCCCTCCTGGGTCCGTCGGGTTTCAACATCAGCAGTGTTTTCCTGGGTTGGGGTGCCCAGCGGGGTGTCTCCCTCGGCCCCCCGGCATTCAAGCTCAATGATAACGTCAGTCCCGGGTCGGCCTTGGCCTCCCGACGCGCTTCCTCCCCCGCCGCTGGGGTCTTCGCTTGGTATCTCTAGCGTTAGCTCGTTGGCGGCATCTGGTTCTGGAAATCCCGACGCTGCCGGGTCATCATCGCCATCATCTGGAGGCGGCGGTAAGGCACAGCAAGCGATGACTCGATTTCCCGCTCGTAACAAAGATAGGGGTTGAGCGTTTCGGCTCAATACGTTCTGGCCGGCCGAGCTCCGCAGGGGGCAACTACCTATTGTCACTACCACGGGGGGACCATAGTTAATAGGACCTGCGGCGCACAAAAAAAACCTTTTGGGTCTATTTACTATGGTCCCCCGTATTATAATAGGATATATATACTTGCCTAATGTTATATAGTATGACTCTTTTTTTGCTCGTTCATTGGTTTGAGGACTTAAGGTAGCGCCAATATATATATATATATATATCGGTCTAGCTGCGCGAAACAGGCGCTCCTCGAAGTCACATTTTCGGGCGGGAAGACGCTGAGCTCCTCGTGTGAGTAGCTTCTCAGAAAGTTAAGCACCACCCCTTTAAGACACCACCCCCTGCCTGCCATGGGATGAGTCGCATTCCCGCTACTGTTCTTGCCCGTGCCCGCACAAGACGCGGCGCTACCCTGGTACCGCAATAGAGATGCGAGCTAATACGACAGAGATGCACGTATTTTGTTTGGGGGGGCTCCTGGCTTGAATGTATTAAAGGAGCCCTATTACGGGGGGCCATAGTAAATAGGACCAAATATTGATATTACGGGGGGGCATGGTAAATAGGACCAAATATTGTTCTTAATAATATGGAAATATATGGGTGTTTGTGTGTGCCGTAGGTCCTATTAACTATGGTCCCCCGTAATAGTGAACATAGGTAAATATACAGGTTTTCGTGTGTACCATAGGTCATATTTACTATATATGGTCCCCCGTAATAGACCCCTCCAAAATTATGACGTCGAGAAAAAGGCTAAGCTGCAGCCCGGTGAACTAACTACAAGAGACCAAGGTGGCTTTATCCTTTTACAGTAGGACCGCACTCCCGCTTTGGGGACAAAGCAGCCAAACTCTGGAGTAGTTTGTCCCCAAAACTGATCTATTAACAAAGAGACTGCTGTCCTAAAAGGGTTCGGGTTGTGGGTGAAAATCGTGAAAACTCACAAAAATGACTGGTATTCCAGGAACGATACGTATTCGTAGGTAGTTTCTCCGCCACGTAGCCCCGTCAACCAAAGAAAAAGCGTGGTACAGAGTAGGAGCCCCTATAAGAGCACGCGCAACGGCACCACAGTACCCTCATCGAGGCACGCGTGTTGACGCCACGACAGTACCCTTATCGTAGCCCTTGTAGTGACACCACAGTACCCCGAAAAAGGTACAGAGAGTACCCCTATCCTAGCCCGTGTAGTGACACCACAGTACTCCAAAAAAGGTACAGAGAGTACCCCTATCCTAACGCTTGTAGTGGCACCACGGTATCCCTACCGCAGCACGCGTGAAGACATCAAAGTACCCCCAGAAAAGGTACAGAGAGTGCCCCTATCGTAGCCCTTGTAAGGACACCACAGTACCCCAAAAAAAAGTATCGAGAGCACCCCATATATATATGTATATATGTCGCCCTTGCAACGACACCACAATCAGTGCCTCAAAAAAGGTACAGAGAGTTCCCCTATCGTAGCCCTTGTAATGAATGACGCCACAGTACCCCCCAAAAAAGGTACAGAGAGTTCCCCTATCGTAGCCCTTGTGAGGACACCACAGTAACCCTATCGTACAGTAGGCGCCCGATGTTGAGAAACGTCGATTTGATGTCCAATCTCAATGTTTTATTTTTTCTGACCTTGATCTAACTTTATTGTATAGGATTTAGAGTTGGTTCTACTGTTGTTGAACTGTGTTTCTTAGCCCAATTTTCTTATTTTTCGTGCTGATCTGAGCCTATTTTTTTTCAATAGGATGTTTCTTCACTGCGGGCGCCCGCTGTAGCACGCGTGATGACACCACAGTACCCCCAAAAAAAGGTGCAGCAAGTACCCCTATCGTAGACCTTGTGATGAATGACACCACAAAACTACCCCCAAAAAAGGTACAGAGAGTACCTCTATCGTAGACCTTGTAATGAATGACACCACAGTACCCCCAAAAAAGGTACAGAGAGTACCTCTATCATAGCCCTTGTTGTGAATGACACCACAGTACCCCAGAAAAGGTGCAGAAAGTACCCCTATCGTGGCCCTTGTAAGGACACCACAAGTACCCAAAAAAAGGTACAAGTCGTACCCCTAGCGCGGCCCTTGTAATGAAACCACACCTACAACCACACCTTCGTCGCCAACATGGCCTCCGTCTTTCTCGTCGCGGACACGTAGCAGGGTCGAGGGCGGTGGCGCGGCGCTTCCTTCTTCTTTGTCCCTCTCCTCGTCTACTAGTCGTATGTCCCCTGCCAGGGAGCGCTCATCTCGGGCATTGCCGCCGCGGCTGCCATGATCTCCCTCCGCGTCGACCGCGTTGTTAACCGTAGGCTTACTCCCGCAATCTCTAACTTCTGCCCGAGCAGCAGCAGCAGCGCCAGCGCCAGCAGCAGCGGCAGCAAGGCTCGCGGTAGGCGTTTGTCCAGGCTTCTTATCGGACTGAACGTTCTCGGTGATGCCGGACTTTGCTTTTTCGAGATTTACCCTCGTAGTGCTGCTCCTGCTGCTGCTGCTGCTGCTGTTAATCCTGCTGCTGTCAGCCCCGCTACTCCTCCCGCTATCATCCCTGGGGGACGACGCTGCTACGGAAGATCGTTTTCGGGTCGACGTTGATTGGCCCGACGCCGTTGTGTTCCTGCTACGCTCGGCGGTATTAAGCTTGAGCTTTCGTGTTGTCTCACTCGGTGAGTTTGTGGCTGCTGCTGGTGCTGCATCTTTGCTTGCGCCGATGTCTAGGCTTGTCCTCCTTGTCATTGTGCTTGGGGGCGGTCGATCTGGCCCTGCCTCTGCCACCGCCGTGGTCTTCACGGCATAAAGAATAGGTGCAAGCGGAAAACGCGAACATCGCAGCATAGGACCACGAATGAGAAGGAGGATGGCATTATTGGTATCATTTTATGGAGAATGTAAGACTGAATGATAACGCCTTCCATGATGAGTTTCGCCGTTGGATTCCACAGGCAGTTACCCTTTTGTCTGCGTGAGGATGGAATGATTCGAACAAGCGCTGCACATCGTCAGGTGGCAAACCGGACCAGAATATATGGCGCACTTTCTGGAGGACGCCAAGATAAACTTGGAATTACAAGTCGTGCTCAGCGGCGATCGCTGCACTAAACCATACCTGGTATATTGCTTTTCCCTATATCTTTGCTCAAGGTTGAACGAGGAAGGTGTCGCTATAAGGCTCTCAGGCTTGCTCAAACTACGTGTTTCTTACTGGCGTGCCCTTACCGAGAGACCACTCTATGCGTAAATATACAGACCGCTTGGTATTCATATTAACGACTCAACTATCCTTATCTTTTTCCGCCCACATCGATACTCTGGGCATAAATATAAGAACCTCTTGGTATTCATGTTAACCACTAAAGGGTCCTCATATTTCTGTCCATACCGATACGGTATACGTAAAAACAGAATCGCAAGCAAGGTTTATGCGTTCCGCTCTGAACGGCAATAAAAGTACCGTTGGGTTGTTGGTATGAATGAAGACGCGTTTCTTATATTTTCGGCCATAGTGATATAAGTACAGAATAAAACTACAGAGTATCCGTTCCGAGTATAATAATGTTCTTTTGAAATGTGTACCATACGCTCGGTGAGAGCCCGGGCAGAGCGGGATATATATGCTGAGAAGACGAGCACTATAAGAAAGCCAGAGACTGAATTGTTTCCTGGAAAGTAAAAAGTTACGTACGGAGTCGTTTCACTGAAAAGTCGGATAAGTCGGCTGACCACCAGCTGGGCTTCACCAGCCAACCTGCCGACTAAAGTCATCTAGTCGGCGAATGAACATCTACCTAACATTTACAGTAGTAGTAGTCTTGAAATGCTGTCGATTCGCAGCTCTATTAACAATTGATGAAACCCTTGGGAGCTTCAACTGAGAATGGTGCCCAACACATATTATAGACGATTGCAGCAGCATCGGTTACACGGCGTGTCTGTGGCTACTGCTGTGGAACAACAATGCCCCGAGATCTCTGACATGATGAGTGCAGCATGTGTCTTATTAATAATTAGTAATCGTGCTGTTGCGCGCCCCCCCCCGCCTTGTAGATAGTAGCGGGAAAACGATTGCAGTCCAAGGAGATTGAGGGTGTGGCCACAGGCGTCGAAGCAGGAAGGGGACGAGATCAGCAAAAGAAAAAGCACACTACCTAGCCCATGGAAACAACGTACTGAGCACCCAACCGTTTGAGGTGTTGTCGGAATATAGAGCAGTGCTCCATCTCGAAAGGTCCAAGGGATACTTGGTCAATGGTCAAATTACTAAGGCGAGCAACAAACGGGTACGCCCCCCCCCGTATTATATGTAGGTTGGGTTGGCGTCTGTTGGCACCGACACTGTAAAACATGCCGCTCACTACGTGTGATACGGTATACAACCAGGGTATCGTTTTTGTTGTTGTTGTGGCGGTCGGTCACAGCTGGCGATTGAGTTAGATCATGTGTGCGGAGTGGAGAGCCTTTACTCCGCACAAGGGGAATCATCGTATCATGCAGTGTGTTTCTGGTAAGGCACCCACAAGGCGCTTACATAGTACCCCCATTGCTGTCTCTGGCGGTGGCCACACCGGAAAATTAATCAACTCAATGACGCTGTCATCCACATGCCACTCCGCTGCTCAAATGGTTTTCAGTAGGACGCAGCTCACCCTGCGACTCGCCGAACACCTCATACCGCTTCGCGCTTGATGCAAGCAATGTCGGCCTGGTCGGTGAAAACCCTACGTGCGCCGTCCCGGTATCGTATGTAGGGATGCGAGGGTCTATGGTCATACGACTGCGGCCATTCATGACATCGAGTAACCCCCCCCCCCGCCGCCACCCTTGGGGGTTCGTAAGACTACTTCAGCCAAACCAAGACATACCACGACCTACGGTGCGTACAGTATATTGATGTTTATGGTAGCCATTATGGTGGCCGTTATGAGATGTTGCGCAGGATCTGTACAGTACAGGTCCAACCCTAGGAGACACCATCCACTGTAGTGCTTTCTTCCTCCCGGCAACATGAGCTAGCAAGTACAGATCATACAGGTCACACGGATCACGCTCATCATTCAGACTATACAGATCATACAGATCATACAGATCATACAGATCATACAGATCATACAGATCATACAGATCAGGACTGACTCTGTCTGCCCTAAAACATTCTAGATCGTGATATGTATAGGAATCGGTGATCTGTCCTATGCGTGCAATACTAGCGGTTGCTATATATATGGGTATCTCTCCTTGTTATCGAATTACTTTTCCCTGTTCTTTTTTGGTTTCCTCGAACAAAAACTATTGAGGAAATGAGGGGGGAAACTGGAAAGAGTGTTTGCATCAGAAAAAAATGACAAATACATAGGGCAAAATATTCGGAAGGCTTTCGTTAGAATTCCTCTTTAGGAAACAAAATCAGGGAAATTCAGGAAATAATAAACACCAACATGAAAGAAAACAGGAGAATCAAGAAAATTTGGACAAACCATGATTCGATGAAGGCGGCCCTTACGTTGGTATTCACAGGAACATCGGCAACATCAATGGTCCCATCGGCATGGCCTCCGCTACCCCCCACGCTGCTGCTACCCTTTCTCCTCCACTTCAACGGCGTCGTGCCTGCACAAAACAAAACAACATGGAAAAGAAAAGAAACTCGATCATATCAGGAAATGCGCGAGCGAGTGATGCAGCACTCTGACCTTAAAAGTAAAGACCGATGGGTGTTCATATTAATGTATAAGAATTCCTTATATTCCGTCCAGAGAGGCATGACACTATCACGCAGCTTGCAAAGTTGAGTGTCGCATGATCTGTGTGAACTCACGATTGACGGCGCGTGATGTGAAGGTATTACCTACTGAGCTATAGGGGTAAAAGGTCGATCGATTACCCAGCCCAAGTTAATCCTTATATCACTCTCTCCTCCTCTGAACGGCGGGATATTCGGGACGTGGGTACCGTATACGGCCGTACGCTGACTGACCTACCCGCTTCGTTTCAATACCTGGGGACCCAAGGAGATGTGTCTTGAGGGACCGCACGCGCAAGCATTTCTATAAAAGAAACGTTCGAAGTGAGATTCGAACCCGTGCCTTCGACGACGTCAAATGTGAAGGTGTTACCTACCGAGCTATAGGGGTAAAAGACCGATCGATTACCCAGCCCAGGGTAGTCCTTATATCGGTGGTATGTAAGCGACGTATGTCAGCGCTGAAACCTTTTTCTTGGGTAGGGGTACGAGTAGCACCAAACACTTCTGACGCTCCTCACGCGGAGAGGGGCTCTACACCCACCCAGCTCAACAACGGACGGAAATGTAATAATCGTTTAGCATTTATGTTTAAAACTAATCGATCCTTATATTTCCGCACAAAGAGATATCTGAGATGTGTTAGTAATGTCGCAAATTTATCGTTTCTGAAGCTCCAAAAGATGCAAAGCCTTCGAGACAAATACGCTAAAAAACAGCCCGCAGCTGTATACGTACCCGTATAATACATGTAATACGTGTAGTACCATTGACAACGAACGCACGACGGAGTTGTCCAGCTGTTATGCGTGCAACGGGGAGTATGGCTTCACGAAGGAAGCGGACGGGACTCCGTTCCGCCTAGGGTGATAAGCAGTACCATACCATGGTAAGCTGATTTACATATGTACTGCTGTAGTCTCGTGTGTGTTGTCTGCTCAGCACAATAGTTAGATACCGTTGTTTCCACCCATCAGATCTATATACGACAGCAGTACCTCGTAGTGAGTGCATCCTGCTCCTACATCCAAGTGTCCGTGCTGATTCTTCATTGTCTTTGTGCTGCCGTACGAGAGAAATTATGGAATATCTGTGGTAAGACAGATTACGATAGATACGGATCCTTCATCATCGTGAATACGGCACACAGTGGTAAGCAGACTAGACACGACACAATGTCAACGTACAGTACTGAATATGAAAACAAGACGTTCACAAAAGAGCCGACCAGCCAGCCAGCCAGACCAGAAAAGAAAGGTACGTACTCTTCGTAGATTTTAAAATTATAAAATTAGAAGTCGAGACAGCAGCAGTACGAGCTTGAGTATGTACACACGCAGTATTTTGGAGACTCGCCTGGGGTGCATGTCAGATCAACCCCGACCAGGCTCTTGTCCAGGTCTGTTCCCCCCCCGCCACCAACCGATCTTCCACCTTCGCTTCCGCTGGGGCTGTAGATGAGACTCCCAGGCATTGTTGCTCTTGCTCGCGTCTCGACGCGAGTAAGATCTTGCCCTGGCATGTGCACGATCGCGATCGTGATGCCTCGAACCTCGAACCCAAAGAATGAGGCGCAATGCGGCGCAATTGAAATTTGGACGACGGTTTCATATATTTTGTTTCGTTTCGTTTTTTGTTTAGAGGAAATATTATCAGTTATTGGATACCGCAGACTATATGTACGTACGTACGCTGTACGTGCACGTTCGTGAACGTAGGGATCGGTCGGGCAGGTTCACAATACGTACAAGCTGCATGTACAAGTACAAGCACCTTTAGAGGGAGAGTCGAATATAACATGTCGACCGTTGTCGCTGCTGTCTTGTTGTACTTGTTGTACAGGATTTTTCAGTATCAGGTATTATAATTTATTGGTCGTTCTGAATGAGACGCTCGTTGTGCAAAAGCCGTAGCACATACAAACAGCAGCAGTGCCACTTTGTGCTTCGTAAAACATGTCCTTTACATGAGGACCGTTGACATATATATCTTCACGTATGGGTATCCAACGGCCCTCCTTGCGTTACGATCCAGAGGGGCACAGATTACACTCGGGCAAACACGCACAATGGCCGCCCAAAATACGACAAGCGACGAGTGCTGATATATTATTCATCAAGCGACTTATACGAAGAGCGTGGAACAGTATACTGTCTGTACTGTGGTAGTACACGTACGTACGTATCCTACCTATACTATTAATAGCATGATACTGTGCTGTTACATGTAGTGTAGTAGTAGTACTGCTATGCTGTATCGCCAAGTTGCACGCGGTTGTTTGTGGCAGTCAGTCTCTTACAACAATCGATTGTAGTACTTCGTGCACACACACCTTAAGAAAATATATATATACCCCGGCAGAAGGGGCTGCTTCTTGCGGCCGACGCTTCTTGTGAATACCCCAAAGAGTATCAACCACTCAATCGATCCGACCCACGGATGACGTACGTGCTTACGAACAATCTCAACCCCTCTTTTCGAGCTGCACCCACCCAAATATATTGGGAATTCCACGCGAGTCGACGAGGCAAGAAAGGACCGAAGTCTTCTTCTCTCTCGCGATAAAAATGCCTCCAAGGCAAGAACCGTAGTGGGGAAGGATGAGGGAGAAGGGAGAAGAGCCTACTTTGTTACCCTGGCTCCGAGTTACGTACGACTATTAATATTAGAAAGGACAGGGAAAAGAAGGGCGTAGGCGCTATCAATTATTATTATTATTATTATTATTATTATTATTATTATTATTATTATTATTATTATTATTATTATTATTATTATTGTTGCCTTCCGACAACATAGAATAGCGTAGATGCTGTTCCTATATAAACCGAATATCCTGCCGTAAATCAGTATTATAGTATGGGATGGAAAAAATAATAGGGAAAAAGTCGTACCATACTGTAGAGCATTTAATACCTGGTATTAATAAATAGTACTTTTGGATTCGATGTCGATTACACACCGCTTCACGTATGATGTTTACGATCGTTCGTGCTCGAGTGTTCTGCGCGGGGCATGCTCTTCTAGTGTCCTTGTGTGACTCTTGTGTCGGACAGATGACGGTCTATCTATCTATCTGCAGCCTGTAGACCATCTATAGATCCTAAAAACCTACCGTTCGTTGTGAGATGCTGTGCAGGATCTGTATGTATAGTACAGATCTATCCCGGGACGCGTGTTTTGACAATTATCCAGGTTTTACGGCTATCGCCCGGCAACATGGCCTATTAAGGGATGATACAGATCAGGAATATGTCTAGTAGTACAGTCTACTTGTATGTCTACGCTGGAAAGATCTACTCTAGACAATGAAGTGGGGATCGATTTTCTGCCCCGAGGTGTGGGCTGTGTTCGCAATTTCTACCGGCAACTGAGGACTTGACAATCGTTGTCACACATATCTCTCGAATCAGCACACTGCAGATGACGACGACGTAGACCAAGGATCCCATATCTCCTCCGAAGCGTCTATCATAGCTCATCAAAAAAATAATGATGATCTATCGCTTATGCGCTGTGCTTACTAGGCAGATTACAAGCAGAAACAATCTACCAGTATGCGTGTATACCTTGGTACCTGGTAACTGACACACATTACCGGTGATTAAACACCCTAGGTCAATGGGGGATAACAGAAACCGAGTTGTTGGCAAAATTCGATGAAAATCGAGTACTGAAATTTACCAGAGCATGCGACGAAAAAACGAAGGCAAGTACCGATGGGGAGAAACGAAGACCCGTGACCACGGCTTGTTGTACAGAACGCCGTCGAGGACAAAAAAATATTTCGTACAAAGTACGTACGTGCATGCAAGTAGTCGTACGGCTGGGACGTGCGTCGAACGAACGGAGGGAATGGAAAAAAAAGGCAACGGGCAAGTTCAATAAGTGAACGACAGTTCATTATTTACTTGAGTTACAGTAGCTGTAGTGTCAACTGCTGTGGTCAAACGCTATTTTTTTCAAGATGGTACATACTTATGTTGTGAGTTTCAATGTCGAGTGTGGTAGTCGATCCATTTATTTTTAGGAAAAACTAACCGCGTACTCGTAGTTTCGCCGGAATTTCCCGGACACGGTTTTCCCACGTATGGTGTCTCGGCTGGGGGTTGCGCGGAGGGGGTGTTAGGGCTTAGGGTGGTTTTTTATTATTGGCATGTTCTCAAACCATCCCTCTGCTTTTCGTATCACGCGAAAACACCGCAAGTTGGACTCGATTCGATTTATTCTGTCACTTTGATTGTCAGGCGCGTGCTTTGTGCAATCCAGCCTCTGCATCCATGCATGGATGTCTCTTCACCTGCAAAAGGCACAACAAAGCTCTCTCCGCAGACAGACGTGCTACGACCACGAGCGAGGGAAACCTTCCAAACCATGAACAAACAACCTAATCAGGGCTCTTCAAGGGTCATGACCCGATCCGCGGGTCGGGTCAGGACAGGAACTGGTTTGAATCTCACGGGTCGGGTCGGGTCGGGTCGGGTCAGGAGGTTTTCGAACCCTCACGGGTCGGGTCAGGTCGCCCTTATCCGACCCGACCCGACCTGACCCGCGAGATTTCATCTAAGAAGAGCCCTGAAACCTATTTAACCAGTTGGCTGGTAAGGCAAGTCGTAGGTCTCAGTATTAATATTAATAGTAGGTTTGGAGAAAACATCCTGACGGTCGAAAGGCCGGGCTCAATCAATCAGACCAACGACCCTGTTTTGTACGAAATGCTTGCCCGGGCACCCTTCGATTAGAGAGGGCACTAAAATACCGCCTCAGCAGCCCCCCACCAGTTTTCTCCCGCGTCACATCCTCCACGTCTTCAAGGGAAGGCGATCACACCATGGGGACAGATCATGATGTATCTATCTGTCTACAGATAGATGATCTAGTTCCTCACCTACCTGCCATTGAGAGAGGTTGAGCAGGATCTGTACTGTGTACAGATCCGACCCAGGAAAAACATGGGCTCGATGGTGCAGATCACACAGCTCCGACCCGGCAACATGAGCTAGATCATACAGATCATAGACGATCGGGTAATAGACCTGCTTTTGGGAAAGGTCTAGGTCATGAACTGTCCGTGGGAATCGATCATCTGTCGGAGGTATGGGACCAATCAATGCGTATTCCCACATTTCTTCCAGGAAACAAAGCCAATCGCATTCTGTCGTTCTCCAAAGAAACCAATCAATACTTGAAATGTCTCCCGAAATGTGACGAACTCAATGACAAAAGACACAACAGTACATGCAAAAAAAAACAGCGTCCCTTCGAGAACACCGCGTCTGCACATCCTGCTCTTGAAGGAGACGAATCAACAAATATTCTACATTTATTCCTACTACATGTATACGAATACATGGAAATAAGTCACGTTTCTGACCTACAAGGAAACCAATCGACACGTCTCCCTGCATCCCTGCTCGAGTACACGGAAATACACCACACCCTGCTCTTCAAGGGAAACAATCACGATCAACCTGTCATCCTGCATCCCCACGAGCACATTGCAACGAAGTTCGTGTTATTCTTCGAGGAAACCAATCAACAGGTCTCCTGCATGCCTACGAGTACGCACGGAAATAAATTACATTTCTGATCTTCCAAGGAGACCCGTCAACCTCTCCTCTGCACCCCTGCGAGCACACACACACACACAAACCCGGTAGGAAATAAATCACAGCCTGTTGTTTTTCAAGGAAACCAACGCATTTCTCTCTCCCGCAACCCTCCAGTAGATAATCACCAAAAAACCATGCATGGGTCGGCACCGCACACGTATAACCATATTATTACTTCTACTGCTACTACTACTACTGCTGCTGCTGCTGCCGCCGCCGCTGCTGCTGCTGCTGCTGCTGCTGCTGCTGCTGCTGCTGGAGACACACGGTGTGCGCAACAAAAACAGCCTCACCCTCTCTCCTACCTGGTATCCTTTATTTGCCCGCACATAACATTCTGCGCCTGCGAAGCGTCCTATTTACTCGTGTCAACCAGGAGCGGCTACAGCAGTGCTGGCGCCTCCGATGCAGCATCATTTTTGGTTCGCCGACCCTTCTCCTCAAAACTGATGCCAGTCCGAGCTGGAACATAAAGATCGTTTATACACTATTATGATACCGAAGCGTTCCTTATATTTCCGTCCGGAGTGGTATTAAAACCAGTATACACTGTCTTATCACACGGGTGATAAGTGACCCCCCCCCCCACCCCCCCCCCCTCCCCCACCTTGGACCAATTTCCTAGCCGACTCTATCCAAAACATGCCTAAAGGCCTTAAGGGAGAGAGAGCGGCACAAGACAACGAAAACCGTGGCCTTGGGGAGGTCTCGTCGAGACCCTTTCACAGACACGTCGCTCGGGCGGCTACACCCCCCCCCCCCCCCCCCTTTTTCGAAAAAAAAATCAGCTCGAGAAAATCGTCCGATAAGACGTCTCTTGTGTCCTGAGCGTTCACGAGTATACACCGGCTTTTGCTGAAACGTCACTCGCTCGCGCTGTCTCATACGTCGCTCGCGCTGTCAACCATGGAACAGTAGAGAAAGAACCCCCATGGTTGACAAAACACTATAAAAGCACTTTTTTACACCATTCTGGTCGGAAATACGGAAATGTGTCCCCGTATAATGCCGGCATGGTCCCTCTCTACAGTGCCGGAATGTATACGCCAGCCAGCAATACCGGCACAACGGGAGGAAGTGGCAAAGTATCACACTCCGCATACTTGCCACACCAGTGAATCCCATCTCCGTGCCAAGCGATGCCACCGGGCACTACGTCGGGCGGCTGGCACTTTTGCTCGACCGGCGCAATAGAGGAATCACTACGTACTCTATGAGCAACGTTCAGTCATCAATAGTAAGAGTAAACGGTCCACGCATTTCCGTCGAGAGTGGCGACGACACGGGCACACGAGCACCGCCTCGGTGAAAAAAAAAAAAAAAACGTCACCCGCCCACTCACTCTCCTCTCCCCCCATTTCTGGGGGAAAGGGAGAGAGAGAGAGAGAGAGAGGGGGAGATCTCTGGGTGGGCACTAACACTAACTAACATGGGAGGAATGTAAGAACCGTTTGGTGTGCATTGTATTGCTAAAACGGACCTTATGCATTCGCCCAGCGGTAAAGTAACAAGGCGCACCGAGGAGATATGAGGACGAACAACGGGACTTCAGACCTCGTACAGGTCATGATCTATCCGATCTGTCTACTGCAGATCATCTAGTTCATCACCTGTCGCTGAGAGAGATTGTGTAGGATCTGTACAGTACAGATCATCTAACAACCCAAGGAAAAATGTGCTACTCAAACCATGCCGATTCTACTGAGTCCCCCCCCGGCAAGATGAGCTAGATCATACATACAAGATCGGAACAGATCTGCCTCGAAATCTGAATTCGTAGATCATGGAGGGAGAATGGTCTATATTCTTATCTATCCGAGGAGTGCGAAATTTCCCGCGACATTTTTTTGCTTGTTATGGCGGAACATAGAATCAGGACCAGATACGCTTACTGACGTAAAAATACGGGATACAGATGTGTTGGTGTATACGATTGGTTCTGATTCAATGGCCACCCGCAGCACTATTTTGTACAGACTGGCGGCTACTTATTTTACTGACCCTTGCAGGCATCGGTCCTCTAGTCAATATCTCAACAGGCTCGCTTTGCGCTCACCCCTGAAAAAACGGCTACTAACTGTACAGGGTGGTGGTTGTTTGTGTGCCCTGCAGACAGCCGTCGATCCTTCGTGAAACAAGCCCCCTTAGCCCCCCCCCCCCCCTCTCCGGTGCAAGCATTGTCTGCCTGGTTGGTGAAAGCCCGACGCGCTCCGTCCCGGCATCGTAGGGATGCGAGGGTCTATGGTCATATGACGACGGCCATGCACGACAATGAGTACACCCCCCCCCCCCCCCCCCCCCCCCCCCCCCCCGCATGCTTCCTAGATCCCTTTTCTACCTCTCAACAAAAAAACAAAAATCCGTCCACATTACGGGTAGGGTGGGTTTGACGAGGCGTGAAGATGAAGCTATAAGTCACGCAACAGCAATACTCGTAGCAGCGTGATACTCGGCATTCGGACATACTCCGGGATGATAGTCGTACATACTGCCCTACGTACGTACGTGCGTGCGTGCGTAGGGAGTTTCGAGTAACCCAACGAAAAGGATCTTGTGTGCCTGTTGCCTCCGAAAAAAAAAAAAAACGATTCTACAGCACTCCACCAAAAACAAAACCGAAAATATCGGCACACTCTACATGGGCGTCCCAAGAAACTCATACCCACTAACTCGAACAGCACAACGTACGCGCGACGTCAGTGGGGGGGGGGGGAGGGGGCTTCATTGCTTACCTCCCCCCCCCTGCCTCCCCTAATGCACCAGCTTGTTCTATGAGCAAGAAACGTACGTTCTCAGAAACAGTTCTTCTAAATTGGAACGTTCTGATTGCCTCGAGTCTTGGAACGAACGTTCTCAGAAACGGCTCTCTTAGAAAATAGGATGTTTTGGTTAGCCCAAACTTTGGAACGAACGTTTTCAGAAACAGCTATCCTAAACTGGGACTTTTTGAGTCTTGGAGCGAACGTTCTAAGGAACAGTCATCTCGAACGGAACGTTTAGATTGGCCCACGTATTGGACGGAACTTTCTTGAAAATCCAGTTCTGTTGAAAATAGAACATTTTATGGGCTCAAGGAACGTTTGGATTGGTCCAAGTATTTGGAGAGGGGGGGGGGGGGGGGGGGGGAGTGGGCGTACTCATTCGTTGCTTGCCTGAGTCATTTGACCAGTGACCACGCATCCATTTCGAGACGGAGCGGCGAGAAGGGGGTGGGGCGTGCTCATTTGATGCTTGCCTTAGTCATTTGACCATTTGACCCCGCACCTCTTTCGAAACAGAGTGCCGTTCCTACTCCAAATAGAGACGGGCGGGGGTCACCCCTCCTCCCCCCCCCCCCCCCCCGCGACAAACAATGGCACCCTCACTTAGCTCGGGTACTGTCCGGCTACCACCCTCCGACGCATACCAGCACCATCTTCCGACTCCCCCACGTCGGACTCAGTCCCGAGCCCCTCTGTATCCCGAGCTTCCTTTGCGCGGCGAAACGCCCTCACGATGGGGTAACCCAAGCAGTACAAGAAGCTCAGCAAGAGGAGCACGCCGGCCGCCCCGGTGGCTCGTGTCGATGCCGTCGTGCTTGTGTCCGCATCCGAGGATAACTGCGAGAGAAAGAAAAAAGGTGGGGAGGGTGTGGAATGCGGGAACATAGTGGGTAAGGAGGCAGGAGCGGGGAGGGGGGGGGGGTACTCGATATCATGCATGGCCGTAGTCGTATAAAGACCATTGAACTTTCGCGTATCTACAATGCCGGGACGGAGCACGTCGGGTTTTCATCGACCAGGCAGACATTGTTTGCACCAAAGGGGGGGGGGGGGGGGGGGGGGCGGATGCGGATGGTTTGTAAACGAAGATCACCGCCAGTGGTGTCGGTGGGAAGGGATCAACTATATAGATATGATAGTACCAGGTAATAGGAGTAGGAGTAGTAGTAGTAGTAGCAGCAGAAGTAGGAGGAGGAGGGGGAGGAGGAGGAGGAGGGGGAGTAGGAGGAGTAGGACTAGTCGTACCATGTATTTTTTTATACTCCTATGTTTTGCCACGTACATTCTTAAGTACTACCTAGTATGCTAAAAATACCCAGGTTACACAGATCCCCCCCAGACAACAAAAAAAACAAAAACACCGGTCAGGGCTAGATAGGCTCTAGATCACACTTGCACCTAAGCACTGAGCTAGACCCTGGCATACCTCGGGTGATCTGAGTACGATAAGAGTGTACTCCGTCGTGGAAAGGAGACGCATGCGGGGCCCCCAGCCCACCGCCCCCTCCGATACGTATAGAAACGTGTCATCCTTCTTGTGCAAACCCGAGACGTACCCCTGTCGCAAGAAATCGGGGGGCAGCGATACGGGGAGAAAGGAAGGCGTGTTTTTTTAGGGGGGGGGCGTATTTAGCACATACAAAAATAGACTTGAATCGGGCCATGTTGGCATAAAACGAACGACAGTGATGAAAGGCTTTGATGTGCACGTAAGTGCGACAGCGTGAGGGGACCATAGCAAACAGGACCAAATCTGATTAGAAAAAAATAGGGGAATGTATTGGTTTCAGTGTGTACCGTAGGTCCTATTTACTATGGTCACCCGTAATAGCGGCGTTCGATGAGAATCAACGAGCAGTGGGAATGCTGAACCCTATGAGTGATAAAAACGAAGGC
This sequence comes from Macrocystis pyrifera, assembly GCA_031763025.1. Taxonomy (NCBI): domain Eukaryota; class Phaeophyceae; order Laminariales; family Laminariaceae; genus Macrocystis; species Macrocystis pyrifera. The sequence goes on from JASSKH010000021.1 coordinate 10,321,773, forward strand.
ACGTACATGCTGGGGAGGAGAAGGGACCACACCTGTGACCACCGCCTGTCCAGCTGCTGGAAAGTAAAAGTGAGGATAATGTGTACCAGGTATATATCATACATATATCGTGTCCCTCACCGGCAGAACTCTAACCCACACTTCGTAGCTCGAGCAATTAATTAATACCAGGTATAATTGATCAGACCGTTCAAGTCGGTAGAATTGTACCAATACATGGGTCATACAGCGGCGCCGTGAACAGCGAAACGCCCTGGATACCCTTTTTTAGCGAAAAAAAAGCAATTCTCGATGCTACTGCGCCAACGCTGTTGTTCAACGCTACTGTCCGATGCTACTGTCAAGCGACATTGCCCACGCCGACCGCCCAAGGCCGCGGCCCAAAGCCACTGTCTAACGATAGTACTCATTGCTACTGCACAACGCCACCTCCCAACGCTCCTGCTCAATGCCACCGCCTACTCATACTGCCCAAGACTACAGCCTAAAGCTACTGTTCAAAAACAGCTACTGCACAACCCTACTGCTGAAAGCTACTGCCCTAAGCTACTGCTCAAAATCGGCCGCAAAAAGCACTGACCTGGTCCAGGTAGGCCAGGGCGTGGTAGGGAAACATCTGCCCTCCATGCGTGTGGCCGGAAAGCTGCAGCCCCACCGAGTAGTCGGCCGCTTCATTCACCTAAAATTGCATCATAACCGGGGGGGTGGTTCGACAGGGGGCGAGGGGATTAGTCCACAACACGATATGTGGGGGGGGGGGGGGGGGGGGGGGGGGGGGGGGGGGGGGGGGGGGGGGGGGGGGGGGGGGGGGGGGGGGGGGGGGGGGGGGGGGGTACCCGATATCATGCATGGCCGTAGTCGTATGACCATAGACCCTCGCATCCCTGCAGTGCCGGGACGGAGCCCGTCGGGTTTTCACCGACCAGGCAGACATCGCTTGCACCAAGCGCAAAGCGAAACGTGAGGTGTGGGCGAGTCGCATGAAGGTGAAAGGGCGGGGGCGCATCTCGACAATAAACAGCGCGTAGAGCACATACCGCACATAACGCGCATACAGCACATACAACAAACACAGCACATACAACAAACACAGCACACACACACACACATGAAGAATACACCCACAACGAAGCGTCAACCTGGGTTGCGCTGGTGGGCCAAAACGAGGACGGTGTGGCCACGACGTCGCAACAAAAAAACGAGAAAAAAAACGCAACGCACACGAAACAAGAACAAACATACATACATCACGCGCATCACGCGCGCCACCAACACCAACAATACATATAGCACTTTTTTGGCCGACATACTTCTGATCGAGGAGGCTCCTTCACTGAGGCAGTATTAACACATACTAGTAATAACATCGCTGGAGTATCATTAACTTTCTTCACGGCATTACAGTCCCGTTTTGGGGACTGCAACAGTATTGCGGGGGGGCATAGTTAATAGGACCTATGGTATGCATAAAAACCTATATATTTTCCTTTTTTTACTAACAATAATTGGTCCTATTTACTATGGTCCCCCGTAATAGTAAAAATAGGTTAAAATATACTGGTAGGGTTTTTTTTATGTATACCGTAGGTCCTATTAACTACGGACCTCCGTAATACTTAGAAATGGCATGGGAGGGATTTCCCATCGTGTTCCACTTTCGTTGTTTCTCAGGGTCAGTCTTGGGTGAGGCACAGACCCTCCTCAAGTCAGGAGCCTCGGAAAAATCAGGGTCACCCCCATCATCGCATAGTTTCCCTACTAATAATGCCACCATCGATTTATGTTCCATCTATCATCTTCGTCCATATTTTCTCTCTCCCTCCTACTGCTATCGTAACTCAGATTCGGGGGCACACAGTAGTAGGCCCTCCTCCCCCCTCCCCACCACGGTTTGTGCCTTGTATTTTTTTTTGTCGCGAGAAGACTTTCAAGCCCGGTGTTCCCTCGTCGACTCGCGTTGAACTGCACACATCTCGTCCAGCATACAGTGCACACATTTTTATACCACTACAGCACATATAGCGAACACAAGCCATGCAACTCATACCAACGCATACCGATCGCGCCCACGAGAAGGTCTAGTAACTAAGTGGTACACGAAAATATTTTCTCCAGGCCTGCGATTGTTTTTTTTCAGGGTTTTGCGCGAAAAAAAAAGTTATTTGAAGCTATGTTTCGGGCGAGAGCTCAGGAGATGAGGCACCACCCCTCTGATGTGGCATTGCTCCTATAGATAGCACATGCCTGGTTACAGCGAATGCATATTGTGCCCTCTAAGGTATGGAGGCCTTACCTGGGTGGGCTGGTGGGCTAAGAGGACAGTAGCCACACCGTCGTCTCTTCCGTCCAGTGCGGCGGAGTAGTCTGGGCTGGACTCGTAGTCGCTCACCCCGGCTAGATAGAAGAAACAGTCGTCGTTAGCCGCCTCTGCCCCCGGCGGCAGGGTGACCCTCGTGTCCTGAGGTAGGATTCGGAGGGGGGTGGGTGGGTGGGTGAGTGGTCGTCTAACGTCAGGAAAAGAAAGAAGACAAAATAAAGCACGAACGCAGCGCATACCAAAAACACAAACACAACAAAAGAAAACAAAACCATAAACACTGAAAAATATAAATGCACAAAACACGACACAATAAACAACACCGCAAACGCAAAAAAATCCGTGAAAACACAAGAAGAAGAATTAGAAGAAAACAAAGGACAGCGAAAGAGCAAAAACACATTTGACAATACATGCAAAAAAAAGCGCTAAAAAAAACAAAAAAACAAACAAACGCGATGACACAACAACGAAAAAGCGAAGACGAAAACGAAAAAAAAACACACACACACACCAAAACAATCCAAAACAAACGTGAAAACCGAATGATCAGCTTAGCTGCTGATTCCTTCGCAGCCTTATCTTGTAAATCGAGGTGATCGCGAATCCCAGCATGTGCCGTGCAACACTTGACACAGCACCCACCCTTACATCGATGTCACTGAGACTGTAGCTATTTGTTTTGACAACGGTGGAGAGCGTAAACGCCGAGCGACGCATCTACGAAAGCAAACTCGACGAGACCTTTCCAAACTCAACATTTTCGTTGTGTGCGCCCCTTGAGGCCTTAAGGCATGTTTTGGAGAAAATTGGCGCCGAAAATCTTCCCCGGCGGTGGGTGTGGCATGTCATCACCCGTGTTATTATAAGGTGCAATAATGTTCCTCTTCGTGATGATTGTGGTTCCATCACTTGAAATTCCGGGCGTGCCGCAAGCTGAAAGGGAGGACACGGCAGCAGGCGCTTGTTTCTCGTAGTACCCGCTACTCGTCCGTAGCCACCGGGCACGAACGAGCAACATAAAACGAAGCAAAAAATCTAAAAGAAACCTCAAGAAAAAAAAAAGAATCGTGCAGCCATCGGGCAAGTAACCGGGGAAAAGGTGACAACACCGACCAGCCCCAAAACGAGTCCGTTCTAGTTCCACAAGCAACCGGGCACGCAACACCGACCAGCCCAAACGAGCGCATAGTTGAAGCTATACTCTTGCGTACATGTATAAACGAGCAACAACGCAAGCGTTCTACTTTCTGCGGGGTCTACTTTCTGCGGGGAGAGCATCGAGGCGACCACTCGGAGGATGGCGCCAATCTTATCTTGGCACGCAATGCACGCCATGCCATGCCATGCCACGCTCCGGTAGGCCATAGGGGTATGTAGCACCTGACCGATGCATTTTATCGGTGGTGCCTTGTTTTCTGAGCAATGCCTCACAATGGTGGGGCACTGGAGGCGAGCCTGTGCGATTACGGGGGACCATAGTAAATAGGACCAAATATTGCTAGGAAAAAGGCGAAATACATAGGTTTTTGTGAGTACCGTAGGTCCTATTTACTACGGTCCCCCGTAATACAAATAGTAAACCACCCAAAAAGACTGACACCTTGTGTATTCATCTATTTGTCTCCAATGGCTCCCGTCAAGACAAATGACGGGATTCGATGATTTCGGGTAGTGTTTTCAGTGAACAAAAGGAGCCATTAATGTTAATAGCTCCGTCGGCTAGAAATGATATCGCCGGGAAAAAAAAAAAAAAAAATGCTACGACCTTTATCGTGCTACGCGTCGGCAAGGCTGTACCGTAGAGTGCACAAAAGCTCACCTCCAGCACCGTGAAGCCCCGGTCGGCTACGAACTCCGTCCATTCCTTAGCCTCGCGCGTGTACTCCTCGTGGTTGCCTGGAGCAGAGAGCACGATGCCGCACCGCACATGAACGCGTCGCGTTTAAGCTGACGGTCAGCAACTTCTTATGATTTTTGTTGTTATGTTATTGGTCGTTGTGGCTGCTGGCTGTTGTAGCTGTTGTGGACGTTATTTGTTGTTGGTGGTGTTGTTGTTGTTGTGGATGTTATTGGTTGTTGTGGTTGGTTGGTTGTCGTGGTTGGTTGTTGTGGTCGGTTGTTGTTGGTTGGTTGTTGTTGTTGTTGTGGATGTTATTGGTTGTTGTGATTGTATGTTGTCGGATATTGTTGGTTGGTTGTTGTGGTCGGTTGTTGTTGGTTGGTTGTTGTTACTACTGGTGTTGTCCGTTGTTGACCTCGTCGCAGAAGGCCTCCTAGAGGTGCTACGGCCCACGGCAGGTAATGGGGCAGCGCTTTGTGGTCAAACTATCTGCGACCGTCGGGCTCCTCACTCCCGAACTACAGGCACCCAGCATCACTCAAATACCACTATTACGGGGGACCATAGTAAATGGGACCAAATATTGTGAGCAAAAATAGGTAAATATATAGGTTTTTAAGTGTACCGTAGGTCCTATTTACTATGGTCCTCCGTAATAAAAAACCTGTCCTGTCGATATTCGAAAGTGTTTCGGGCTCACCACTATGTCCCGAAATCTCATGCCGTTTTTTTTACACTAAAATTCAATAACACACACACACTCGAGCTCGATCCTCGCTAGATTCCATCGCTCACGTGGCGCGTACCAGTATTCATCATTGCTGTGCATCTTGCTGGAGCCAGCTCTTACCCCTACCGAAAAAAACGCCCCCTCCGCACTAACCTAGGACGAAGAACTGCCCGTCCGGAGCGCTGAAGTCAGCGATGGGTTCGACAATCGAGCCGATGTCCTCCACCTGGTCGTCGACGAGGTCCCCCACCATCACGATAGCGTCCGCCCCGAGGGCGTTGATCGCCTCCGCGTGCCTCGCGATCTGAAACAAAAAACAATGAACCCCGGTCTCAAACGACATGTTTTTTTTTTTCACGATCGGCACGTTCGACATTCCCACCATGAGGAAAAAGTGCTCGTATCAGGGATACGCTGCAACAACAAAAAAAAAAACCATGATGTTTTTTGTGACCCAAAACACGGGGGGTTCATATCGTAAGTATACATACATTGGCAAGGTGTGATGCAACCAGAACAGTTTTTTTTTTTTTTTTTTCATTAATCGTACAAATATATCACCCCACTGTTAATCGTGTCTGTTTTTCATGATGACCTTTCTATCTAGGAGCTGTGTTTTATCTGTTTGTCGTCTTGCAACCGCGATGATCATTAACAGAGTACGTATGTTGTCGTTGTGTCGGACGGCAATCGTGATACGATACTCAAAACTTCGACAAAAAGTGCAGCCTATCTCGGCGTTGATGGTCGCCGATACATGTCTCGCGAACTGAAACGACCCCCCCCCCCCCCCCCCCCCCCCTCCCGAGACGCTATTAACGGTCGGCGCGATAAGATGTCCTGTTACACCTCTCAACCCTTTTACTTTTTAGTAGTGCACGGTGCCTCTTTTAACGTGTGTCTAACGCTAATCGCAAGTAATGTGTTCTCCAATACGAGAGTGCAGTCCGTCCTGTAGAGGTCAGAGGCGAGTACTAACTATACATGATACATCGTAGATCGTGATGATCTAAATCATCTAAATGAACTAGATCGTGATCTGATCCAATGTGTGCTGCACCATCGCCTCACCTCGGCTCGGCCGACGGTCGGCCCCGCGTGGATGTCGCTGATCATGGCCAAGCTGTAACCGTCCAGACACGTGGGTAGATTTGCCATCGGCACCTGGGACAGATGAGAGGAGATACACATCAGTTCAGTTCACATCAGAAGAAAGACACATCAGATCAGATTAAATCAGATCAGAGGATGGACAAAACAAATCAGACCAAGGGAAGGGCTGATCAGATCAGGTCGAAGTGAGGGCAGATCATATCAGATCAGAGGACGGACAGATCATATCAGATCGGAGGAAGGACCAATCGGACCAGATCAGAGAAAGGGCCAATCATATCTCAGATTAAAAGACGGGCCGATCAGATGAGATCAGATCAGAGAAAGGACCGATCAGATCACATCAGAGAAATGACCAATCAGATAAGATCAGAGAAAGGACCGATCACATCAGCCTAGGACGAAGGACTGATCAGATAAGATCAGATCAGATCAGATCCCGGAAGCACCCTCCACATCTGTCGGGGCATACAGATAGATACCTGACATACTAGATCTGCGCCATGGTGACATCTGTACGACACTGCGCCTTGTTCTCCGGGTATGAATAAACTCTACTTGGTACGAAATGGTGAAATTTCTTCGCCAACCATTACGGCTAAATCTTCAAAGCCAGAGATTAACCTTACGTCTTTGTTTGCATCAAGAAACAATTGACTCACTTCCACGTCGGTCAACACAGAAAAATACACGCAAGTCACCAACCGCGAAAAGAAAAGAAGAAAACAAAAGACAGTAAAAAAAAATGGAAATAAAATTAAAACGATGGATTAATTAATTCACCTCAATTGTCCGCACGACGGGATCCTTAATGCCCTGCGTGGAAGCCACAGACACGAGCGTCACGAAGGTGACGAGCCATAGCAGAGGAAACGCCCAAAGAGGGAAGGTGAACTTCTCCCCCTTCTCCCTCGCCCCGAGCAGGAAACGCCTCCAACACCACTTCAAAACGCGGAAGGTCATCAGAAATATGTCGACGAACCAGGCGGATACGAGGAGCAGCACGAAACCTCCGGCCCACTGGAAGCTGCGGCATATTAGAGGCAAAAACGATTACCATGACAGCTTAAAAAAAAAGAATAAAAAGACTTGTTCGATTTTTTTCATCTACATTTGTGTTTTTATCGAACACAGAGCAAGGAAATACAGAGTCTCAACGACATGAAAAGAAGGACAAAACGGGTATAGAGACATGGGCGGACTAAAAAAAAAACAGAAAGGAAAAAAAAAGGTATCCGGTTTGAAGCAAGGCGCACAGCAATCAATATATGGGCCAGATCTACACGCCCCAGATCGCTTTCCAACATATCGGTCAGATCCACACGTCCCAGATGTGTTTGCTCAACGCGTGCTGCCGCTCGCTCACACCATTACCGTAGTACAACAAGTGGTACTACCGGAGTGGTCGGACGGAAAAAAATCCTAGAAAAATTCAACTCACTAGGAGTTCAGTGTCAGGAGGTCAATCATGGTCCGCAGCTCGGAATAGTTCAACACTCAGACCGATCATGATCTATCTATCTATTGGCAGTAGATCATCTATTGAGTTAGTTCCTCATTCGTCGTTGTGAGAGGCCGCGCAGTATCCGCCTTACATGGCAGATCCAACCCGGCAAAAACATGTGCAAAAATATTACACCAGGTACATACGTATATATACGTATATTATACGGGTTCCACCCGGACAAATGAGCTAGATCATACAGATCACACAGATCATGCAGATCAGGAATATATATATATATATATATCCGCCGGAGGATATATATATATACTGGTATATATCTGGCTTGAAAGATCTAAATCGTGAAGTGGGAAATCGATGACATGTACGGTACGAAGCGTGAACAATTTTGAAGAAAAGAAAAACGCTGCGCAGCCGCGTTTCTGACCCGGTTAGGGTCTACTGTAGCTTGGGGGTCAGGGTCAGGGTAAGGGTCAGGGTCAAGGTTACGGTTAGGGTCAGGGTCAAGGTTAGGGTTAGGGTCAGGGTCAGGGTCAGGGTCAAGGTTACGGTTAGGGTCAGTTAGGGCCGGGTCTATGTCCGTACCTTGACCCTACTCCAAAAATGCCTCCTGCCACTATTTTGATAGAAAGTGTTTCCGATCACAGGAGGGCACGATAATCAGCACCCACGACGGGACCCAAAGATCACGTATCGACTGTCACAGCAGCAACCGGCATCGTTTGCCTGGTCGCGCCTGTGGGGATCCCAATGTGGACACAGCACGGAACGGTGCCGGCAGACCGGTAGAACGCGCGAACAGACAGACAGACAAGACAGACCGACAGACCGACAAGAGACAGAGACAGACAGACAGGGCTGTTGCTTGCGGCTGGACAGCGGTCGCTCGCCGGGCCAATTATACGTCGTGATTTCTGATTCGTCGCTGGGCGGCGAGTCGGGGAATTGTTTTCGGCGAGGGCAAAGGCGACATCGGAGGTGGAGCGATTCATACGTGGCACAGGCCGCGGGCGCCGAAGCAACACCATGTTTCGGCTCTGAGGCTACTATGATGTATTCCCCCGGACTAGGCCGCAATGGCGTGAAACAGGGAGCGAAGTGCCCGAGCCCCGCGGGAGAGCCGACCGGACACCTTGCCATTACGGTGTTTGCGAACGGATTGGTCGGAACCATTTCTGAAGCGGGCTTCTTGTAGTCTGTTTTCCTCCATGCGAAACGACTCCAACCCATGCAAGCAACATTTTCCTATTACGGGGGACCATAGTAAAATAGGACCAACTATTGTTAGTAAAAACAGGTAAGTACATAGGTTTTTGTGTGTGCCGCAGGTTCTATTTACTATGGCCCCCCGTACTATTTAAAACCCAACCCAAATCATAATAAGGTGCTACGCGGCATTTTGGCCACTTTTTGCCACAGCCTCCGGAAGATCCTCAAGTTTCTCCGGGCTGGGATCATTTTAATGTGGGAAATAGACCACAAAAGAAACAGCCGAGTTGGTTACAACCGAAATCTTCGCAAACATCCTGATACCTCCCGATCCTAAACTCCTTACCATTGGTTGGGTGGTTTAGCCGTTACCCTGCCTCTGTAGAGCCTGAGATATGATTGGTTGCCTCCCCCCCCAAAAAAACGGTTGCTTTCTCACCTGAAATACATCCAGGGGTGCGGATCCTTGCCGTTTGTTGTGGATACCGTCTGCTCGAACACGAGAGAGGATATAGTGATGCCGTAGATCGTCATGTACACCAGAACGAAAGCTGCTCTAAGGAGGCGGACCTGACGAGGAAAAAAAAGGGGGAGAGAGGGGGGGGGGTGGGGTACTCATTTGTTGCTTGCCTTAGTCATGTGACCATTGACCACGCATCCCTCTCGAGACGGAGCATCGTTCCCACTCCGAATACGGAGGGGTACTCATTTGTTAGTTGCCTTAGCAACTTGACAATGAACCACGCATCCTGTTCGAGATGGCGCACCGAACTCACTTATTGGTTGCTTTAGTCATTTGGCTATTGGCCGCGCATCCCCTTTCGAGACGGAGCATCGTTCCTACTCCTAATAGAGACTCCTTATTAGGCCGCTCACTACGTTTTTTTCTCATATATTACGTATGGTGGGCAAGGGGTTTGCCAAGCGAGGGGCTTTTCGTGAGGGGGGCATGGGGTGTGGAATGGGAGTGGTGCGCTCATTATCGTTGTCATGCGTGGCAGTAGTCGTGTGACCATAGACCCGCGTGTCCCTGCAATGCCGGGACGGAGCACGTCGTTCTTTTTTTCACCGACCAGGGAGACATTGCTTCCTTGCACCAAGCGCGGAGCGCCGTGATGTTGTTCGGCGAGTCGCATGAGCGGCGCGCTGCATCCTACCGATAGTTGCTCGTGAGGCGGACTTTCTTGCATACGGGTGACAGCGTCGAATGCGTTGAGGGGGGTGGGGGGTGGTCCTGCGAGAGACTTCTCGCAAGGAGGGAATGAAGAATCGAATTGAAAGGGGAGGGGGCAGGGGGGGGGGGGGGGGGGTGTACTCGATATCATGCATGGCCGTAGTCGTATGACCATAGACCCTCGCATCCCTACAATGCCGGGACGGAGCACTTCGGGTTTTCACCGACGAGGCATACATTGCTTGCACCAAGCGGGAAGCGCCGCGAGATCTTCGGCGAGTCGCATGAAGGGTGAGCTACATCTTACTAAGAAGGGGGGTGGGGGGGGGGGAGGTACTCGTGTCACTCATGTCACGCAGGGCCGTAGTGAGGGAGAGGGGGACGGGGCGGCGGAAGAGGTTAAGGGCTGCTTCCAAACGAACGAAACAATGCTTCACTCGATAATACCCCTATACAAGGGGTCCCGAAGGAAGGGGTATGGCGTGGGCGTGGTGTGAGTAGGGTGGGCTTCAGGGCTGTGAGTAGGTGGTGAATGAAGTATGCCCGCTTTCGGGCTCAGTCTTTCTTTGCCCCTAAAACACACACGTAATTCGATGCGAGACGACGAGGGAAGCGAGGGCTCGAACGTCTTTTCTCGCGACAAAAAGCTACAAGACACAAACCGTGCTGGGGAGGGCGGGGGGGGGGGGAAGAGCCTGCTATATGTGTGACCCAACGGTTGATCTAGTCAGCAGGAGGGAGAGAGAAAAGAAGGGCGAAGGCAACAAATGGGATGGAAGACCAGAACAGAAGAACGAAACATCGGGCCGATATAATAGACGCTCCAGTCAGAGACCCAAAGACGCACAAGAACAAAAAAAAGTACGCGCGCGTACGTACCGCACTGCAATACCTAAATCCTCTCGCTACTGCACTGTACATGCACCTAAATCTGACTCTAATTCCGAGTAATAAGTCTCCACAACGGGAGTGCAGTCCTAACAGGCGCTACTTCACCCTATAATAACTAGCCGCCGGCTTATCGTCAGACAACTCACGGGCCTATATACTAATCATGGAACCTACCTACACATAGCGACTTATACGGTAGTCGGCCAGCTATCTGTCCTACTAATTATGGAACTTACCCAGCCAACTAATTACTACATTTATAGTCAGACAACTATCAGCCATACTAATCATGGAACATATCTACAAATAGCCGACAAATAACCAGTCGGCGGCTTAAAGTCAGCCCACCTCTTTATACCGAGCCGGCGACGGCTAGTCAGACAACTCCCAGCCCTATATACTAACCATGGAGCCTACCTAGCCAACTACCTGGTAATAACTAGTCGGCGACCTACAGTCAGTCAAGTCACAGCCTTACAAATAATGGAACCTACCTACCCAGCTAATAACTATTTTGGGCGACTCAACAGTCAGCCAACTCACAGTCCTACCCAAAGGAGGTACAGTACAACCCTTAGGCGTTCCATGACTACAGTACCTTGCGGCTATCTTGCCTCCGGCGCAGGCAGCAGAGGCAGTTCTCCCCGCTACCCCTCTTGACCGGCGCGGCTCCGGCATACCGTAGGAACGGTCGAAACCTTCACCAAAAAAATACATGCAGCGGTGAACGAAACAGGTGGAGAAGGCAGCAATGATCAAACACGTGCCGCCAATAAAAAGCCTGAGAGGGTGCGGCACCGAAACCACACCGGCTCGCGGAGTAAACGTTTTGCAGACGAATATCTTGCGGATTAATCAAAACATTTGTTCCAAGCCTTTTACTACGTACTGCATTTTTTTTTTTTTCTTTTTTCCCCGTTTATGATTTCGCCGTTCTTTTCTCTCTCCCTCCCCGCAAAGGTGCTAGCCTTGGCGGGCATTTTCATCGCGAGAAAACCGCAGCCCTCCCTTCCCTCGTCAACTCGCGTCGAATCGCGCCTGTACCCTCGCTACTCTCCGGAAACACCGTTTGACTTGATTCCCCAACAAATTTGTCCTCGAAACGGGAGGGCAAGATATTAGTCCTCGAAACGGGAGGGAAAGATATTTTTCCCCGAAACGGGAGGGCGGTTCAAAAAGACTCCTGGCGGAGCAAGCGCACAGAGACCTGCTGGTGGCACGCACGAGACTATCAGCATATCACAACGAACACTGCGGCAAGGACTTCGTAACATGCAGAGCTTTTCAAGGGTCGGGGCGGGCCAAGCTCGCGGGTCGGGTCAGGTAGGGTCGGGTCACATACCCCAACCCGACCCGACGCGCCAAATTTTGAAGACCTCCTGACCCGTCAACAAGCCCTGAGATTGTACTTACTGCCTGTAGAGCGCGCAGGCCAGACACTACTGTACGCGTATCTTGGTAACTCTCCAGTAGGCTATCGCGAAGGACTCGAAGACCTACTGCACCTACTGCATTGCAGTAGATCTACTGAGCTTAGCCCTATTTCTAACCCAAGTAGTGGGACCAGTAGCCATCATGTTAAGCAGCGTGTCGTCGTGCGGTTCCTTGTTTGTAGATCGGACACAATTTCGACAAGGTACCGAAAATCTCGGATGAATACATCACGACCCGCAGTAAATCCTGTAGATATCCCACTCTAAGCTTCCCGCTGTGAGATATTGTCCTGGATCTGTGCAGGTAGTGGAGATCCAGTTTCAGATCCAAAAACAAAAAACAAATAGGCGCGCTAGATCATGCAGGTTAAACGGCTCCCACCCGGCAACATGAGCTAGATCATACAGATAGATCATACAGATAGATCATACAGATCATTCATATCATTCAGATCATACAGATCATACAGATCAGGAATAGATTATATATCTGCTCTGAGGTATCTACAGTAGATCATTAACTGTGGGAATGATCTGTCGGATGATCTGTGCCGATGTGTGAATAACTGTGACCCACATTCGAATCCAGAAGTATCTGTTGAGGCAGGTCTTCACGGCACGGGTACATAGGCGCCAAATACATTTCAGTGTGCCGCGTGGTTGGTCATGGTTGCAGAGAGGTCCGGGGGGAGGGGGAGGCAACGAACAAAAGAGCGAAGGGGTAGGGGGCGGGGAGGCACAGATAGAGAGAATGGAGAGGTGAAGCCGCATGAGGATGGCAAAGGAGATGGAGAAACCACGCAACAACTCATACACAGATGTATCATGGGGTTCATACAAGATTTTGGCTGGCGATAAATACATCACGATGACGACAGCAGTGGGTGAAGAGAGAAAGAGAAAGAGAAAGATGACACTCTCAAAAAGACGTACCAGTTGAACCGTTTTGAGGCCTGCAGTCTGGTTTTGGGGACAGGTCACTCAACTTCCAAGTAATTTGGGACCAAAACGGGACTGGAGTCTTAACAGAGTTAAACGGCCTTCTCGCAAACACGAATCAGTTGTCATGCTGCTGGTCAATACCAAAAAGGCATACCATACCAGTTGAACCCTTTCAGAAATGCTCTCCCGCTTCGGGGACAAACCACTCAACTTCTCAGTATTTTTCGCTCAAAACGGGACAGCAATCCTGACAAGGTCACACAAAAAAAAACTCTTAAAAAAAAAAAAAAGCAATCGCCATCCTCGAAAAGCAAAAAATATATATACCGTATATATATGAAAGAAAAAACTGCCGGTCTCCCACCGCGGCAGTAAAGTCAGCATGACGTACCCCCCCTACGGAGCAGGCAATAGCAGTTTACCCGTTCTAAAGAAAAAAAAAAAAAAAACAAGAAAAAAAAAATAATCCACCGCTCGCTATTCTCGCAAAAGAGAAATCAGCTTTCATGCTAAAACAAGCAAAAAACAAATACAAAAACAAAAGAGCGGACGAAAAGGCTGCCTCTCACCGCTGCAGTGAGCGTCAATATGGCGAAGCCTAGCGCCATCGGCCACACGGCCCCATACGATGGCACTAGCAGGAGGATCTCCAGCAGCACAAACACGCCCACCAAGATGCACGACTGCGGTCGCAAAACCAGCGAAATGTTCCATGTTTCGACAGGCACGTGGGCGGGGGAGGGGGGGCGGGGCGGCATCAGTCAGTACATACGAAAACGAGGTCCGAAAACAAGCGTCTAAATGTAAGTACAGTTTTTAGGTCAATACTGAATCAATACCATGCTCATAAAATTGGGACAGAGTGGTCGTGTTCGAGAAAAAGTTTTAGGGTCGCTGTGTACGAGACGAACAGACCTAACCCTACCTCTAAAGCCTTCAAGGACTACAGTCCTGTTTTGGGAACAAATTACTCAGAATTTGACTGGTTTATCCCCAAAGCGGGACCGCAGTCCGAAACCTTTTAACCCAATAAGACCCGATCAACCATTGGTGACGTAGCGCTATTCAATAGCCCCTTTGCCTCGTGCACTAGCAGTTAGTGTGCGCCAACCATTCTCTTGAAAAAGTTGGTAAACGCCTCTACTTCGAACATGGGCCAGAGATCTCAAGAAGCGTTGTCTTCCAGAAAGAAGAATCGCGTGGCGGTGGCGAGGGAAGACTGCTGTCCGCGTTGTTTGCTTACGGCTTGGCTCAGCCTCGGCAAAAATGTTCGGACAGTCTACACTATTGACGGCATCTCAGGCAAAATTCCGATAAAATTCTCAGGAGGTCGGGGTTAGTGCTGAAACCTTTTAGGACTGCAGTCCCGTTTTGGGCCCAAATTACTTGGAAATTGAGTGGTCCGTCCCCATTAAGGGACTGCAGCACGATCAACAGAAGGGCTAATTGAAGCAGCGACCAAAACAATGGTAGCTATTGGTGACGCCAACCGCCTACGAGCAGCGTAAAGCGCCCCGTGCTGGTACACCTCATCTTGCCTTGTAGCGCGAGACAGCCAATTTGTATCGTCCCCCGAATCACGCATGGTCGATTTTATCGTGAATTCCCACCTCTCAACTCCCGAGAGGTTCGGAGAGTAAACGTATACCAGATACTGGGCTGGACGAAACTATAAGGAAATGTTTTGTACCAAGAGTAGTGTCTAAAAGTTCCTTACATTTGACTTCAGAGTGGTATATTCCAACATTTCTTTTGTCAAAGCTCGGCCAAGGTCAACCCGTACACAACACACGAGACAAGACACGACCCCTCGCGGGGTAATTATTTTTTTCGGAGCCGGTTTCTTTTTCCACAACAAGCGAGGCAGGCACACATGCAGCGAAAACGGCGGGGTTTGGAACGATTTTGCCCAGATTTTTCCACGAGATTGCGCGCCGTTCTACGTACCGTTCCTGTTGTCGAGAATCAGCCTGGAATATCGTTGGAGGGGGGTGTCTATTACGGGGGTCCATAGTTAATAGGACCTATGGTGTACATAAAAACCTATATATTTACCTGTTTTTACTAACAATATTTGGTCCTATTTAATATGCCCCCCCGTAATAGTCTTATCACACGGATGATAGCGATATGCGGCATAATATGGTAAGATAACATCGGACGAACCTATCCCTAGCCTACCCCAAACCCGACCCATCCCACACAATAGGTAAATATGTAGGTTTTTGTGTGCATCGTAGGTCTTATTTACTATGGTCCCCCGTAAATAACACGCCAAAAACAAGTTCGCCTGTTGCTGCTGCTGCTGCTGCTGCTGGAACAGACCCCAAATAAGGAGAGGCACTTGAAACTCGCGGAGCCGCACCACGCCTACGGGTCGTCGTGAAAACAGCGGGATGCGAAGGGGAATATGTGCGCCAGCGCAACAATTCACCACCTGTTCTGCTGTCGTTGGTAGACAGTCGAATGAACCGGAATTTCTGATACAAGTTGCTTCGAGTCCGAGTTGGGACATTCATCCCAAAATTGAGTGCGTGGCAGAAAGAAGCCTGCAACACTTTTTTCAAAGTCTCGAAACGGCTATTACGGGGGACCATAGTAAACAGGACCAAATATTGTTAGTAAAAAAAGGAAAATATATAGGCTTTCGTGCATACCATAGGTCCTATTAACTATGGACCCCCGTAATAAGTAATATGTAGTGTTACGGGGTTGTTACAGGGTTACACTGCTGTACGAGAGCACTGCTTCCAAACACTCTGCTCCCGCTCGCTTGTTCCCCTGATTCCACCCGGCCTTGAGCCCTCCAAACCGAACCCGGAAACGCAATAAGCAGCCGGCATCGCCCACCAAGAACCCTGATCCCACCAAACCATTAATCAAATGTAGCGAAAACTATATAGCGTGGATTATGGTACAGTATGAAGGGATGAGGTCCGGGTGGAATCGGGTCGACGTGGGATCAGGGGGTCAAGCGGGGGCAAGGTGCTCTAGAAGCAGTGTTCTGGTGCAGCATGGACAACCTAATCTATCGAGTCGTTTATGCACAAATAACTCTGGTGCAGAGTTGTGCCCGTGTTTAGACAACTTTCGCTATTAATCTCTCTGTGATGCGGCGACGTGGGCGACGGGCTATATATTTATAATGCATTACAGCGACGAGAAGTGCAGCAGTTCCCCCCCCCCCTACCACTACTGCTGTAGACCCGACTACAGCCGAGCACATTGTAGTGCTCTGAATGCTTCGCGTGCACCATTTTTTCTCTTGGTCAGTCTATTGACACACATTTCCTGTCCTCCATTTATTTTTCCCACCTTCGAACCCTACTAGGTACTTATTTATAGATGGTGGCGGTGAGATAGTGGATACCTGGTAACTAGACAGAGGGTAGCAAGGTACCAGACCGACTACTGCTTGTAGTACGTAGAACCTGTCTATGCTACTCGTATCACAAACTGCTGCGGCTGCCTGGAGGGTGCTTTTCGTTTTTTTTTGTTGTGCTTCGGTGTGTTTTGCCTGCTATTTCCCTTCGCATGCTCGTTCTCGGTATTTCTCTGTGGATATGCGGTGGGATTGTTTCTTTAGCTCGTTCTGTGCAACAATTATTGTCTGACACATCCCCACGACACCTTTTTCATACTTTTTCTTTCTTTCTTTCTTTCTCTTTTTTCCTTTCGGTTTGTTTTATTTCTTTCGTTTACTCTTGAAGGTCCCATTACAATCTGAGGGGTAGGATCTTCAGGTTGGTAGGCTGTTCAGGTATTTTGCTTCCTGTTGGGATCAAGGTACGGGCGAAGACCCAACCCCTTACCCCTGACTCTAACCCTAACACTAACCCCAAACCGCAGCCAAAACTGGCCAAAACTGGCCATAAAGGCGGCTGCGCCGCGTTTGCATCGAACCAGGAAATTTCTCATTTGCGGACGACGATTCCGAAGTGCAGACCGCACTACGCAATTTTCAAGTCAAAAACACCCCTAACAATCCTACCTCCCAGATTGCAAAACCTACTCCTTTCTTGCATAGATTGTGTGTGTCGTGCCTGTCGTACACATCAGTACGATGGCAGGGCATTGCATTGTCTACCCTGCCTGCTGCATAACAATTTTGTATCTCTGTTGTGGTGTAGTTTAGTGACCACATAACTTTTAACTCTCTATGATTAATAATAGGATAGAAGAATCGGCACGGACACTGGTTGTGTTGGATATCGAGGTGTAGAAAGAATGGTTTAACGTGAAGAACACACACATCTGGTTTAGTTTGAGCACACAGGTAAATATGAGTATTTCGATAGTATCCTGGTGTATTCTCCGGCTGGTCCTGTAATATGTCCCGGGGGATTGCTCAAGCAACCCCTCTGGGAGGTCAATAAGACACCTCAGCTCCAGGTGTTTAGGCGTTTGAATCGGTACATTCACTCGCCCACGACAGATGATCGCACACATCTGCACCAGCAATATGTCCCGGGAGGTTGCTCAAGCAACCCCTCTGGAAAATTATCAAGACACCTCAGCTAGACGGTAGTAGAGGTAGGTGTTTTGGTGTTTGAATCCGTTCAAGCACTCGCCCACGATATACTGTAGATGATGGCGTTTTTATTGAGGGTGGTCTGCAAGTAAACCCCCAGTTAGTTGACGATACGGCACCGTATGTACGTCAGGCAGTGGCTGGTGTTACTCTGCTTACATAATATTATTAATAGTTCTGTCTCATGATATTAATACACAGCAGTATTTCTGGAGTCCTTAGTATATACCAGGTAGGATCTACGGTGTACACAAAAACCAATATATTTTCCTATTTTTACTACGTATTACGGAGGACCATAGTAAATAGCACCTACGGTACACACAAAAACCTATATATTTTCCTATTTTTACTACAGTAACAAAATTTGGTCCCATTTACTATGGCCCCCCGTACATCATAGCAATATTTGGTCCTATTTACTATGGTCCCCTCGTAATATTAATATTATTATTAATAGTAGTTTGTATTCCCGTGAAGAATCAGCACGGCATTGGATGGCTGCTGTCATGAGTGCTGGATGTCGCAGTCGACGGGTGGAAACGTGGAAACAACGGTTCATTGTGAACACACACAGACAATGCACAGAAAACACCCAGCGAGCCGAACGTACTGGGTACGACGTAGGAAAAGCAGGACGACCAACATCGTGAACAATTTTCCGACGAGTCCCGACAAGATTATATTGTTTGCCTTTGGTACCCGCAGCAGCGTTTCTACCACGGGCAGTCGGTTGAAAAACCTTCACTTTTCGTAGCTCACGTTCCACTTTGCTTCATGCTTATAAAACAAACAAACGAGACAAAATTGCGCGAAACAAGACAACAATAGGAAAAAACAAAAATCAAAGAAGAACGCGAAGAAAGAAGAGAAAGAAACATGTTCCTTCTTTTCGAACTCGGGTTAACACGTACAGCAGCACTACCGTACCCAACACAAACAAGTATCATACGTACTGCTGTACCTGTCACACTGCTGCTCACACATACTTCCGATAGGCTCTGTAGTATCATCGCAGTTTCCAGGTACCAATCTGACCGGAAATATAAGTACCATTTGGAGTTTGATATCAAGGTCAAACGAAGCATAAATTCCCGGTCAGAGTGGTACACATTTTCAGTACGTCGTACCAGGTACGTACTACAGGCATTGATGATGGCACTGCTGCTGCTGCTGCTGTACAGACGACTGCTCGCAACTTTTGGTTGAGAGTATTTTACTGGTTCGATGCGGGATGCCACGATATTTCAACTGTTCTATACTGCTGTAATACACGATACCAGGTACACGAAATAAGGCTGCGGAACGATACGTACCATCTGCCAGGTAATACTCATAGCTTCGTCCAGTGAGACTGGTATGATAAAGCACTGACTAGGCATAGATGCGTATCGTAGAGCAGTCACTGAGAGCTTCCGCGATACCATGCATCATCAGCGACAATACCGTTCAGCACGCTCGACCCTACGATGTGATATCCAGGAGCAGGGCCGTGTTGCCTGCGTTCGAGGCCTGCTTGCACCCAGCTAAGCAGGGAAGTACGTAGCATCACCCACCACCCCGCAGAAGCAGCGTTCACCGCCGTCACGGCGTCACGCAGTAAAATACCAATATGTCTGTAAATATAAGACACGTTCAATATGCATATTGAAACCATAACGGTTTTTATGTTAACAGACAGTTGTGGTACTCACAATCTTACCATGCAGACGGCCGTTGCTAGACGCACTCGCAGCTTGTACAACAATAGCCAACATACCTTTTTATTTTGAAGGACAACGTCCTTAACCAATCCACACGACTCCATTGCACGGCAGATAGCTTGTGGTGTCTCTTTGTCGTGTTCTTCTCCGGCGCCGTTCGGTTGTGTTCCTCTCGAGTTGTGGTCCTTTCCGTGTGATGTAATGGTAGTTTAGCCGGCGGTCTTTTCTGCGTGCGGGCCGGAGCGGAGCGGCGGGATTAGCGAATGTGTTTTATCCCGCAGGTTTATAAAGAAAGTTTGGCGTGTTTTTGGAGGGATTGAGCTTCATTTAGGAATCGGCTGGCGCCCGTGAAACAGCTCGAGGGCACAGGGGCGTGAGCGTTGTTGACGTTTGGCAGGTCTGAAGTGGTGAACAAGATTGACAGTTTTTTTCTTGGTCCGCCACAGCTTTGCTCAATCTTGTTGCATCAAGTCTCTTCCATCCTCAGCAGTATAAAGGAGTACTGGCAGTTGGTTGCTTGTTGCTTGAGAGCTACCAGCACGGGGTTGCACCGCTGTTGCTACTGCTGTCGTTTATTTGCCTCTGCTGCTGCTGCTGCTGCTGCAGCAGCTCTCGCTGACCTCGCTGCACAACTGCTCCAGTATGGTTCTGAGCAATCGGGTGGTGGGCGGCCTCTTGCTCTTGTCTTCACCGCCCGGCACATCGGCGTTCGGGCTGGGCTACAGCTTTCCTTGTCCACATGCTACAAGGCAGAGGCCGTGGTGAGTCGTGTACGTTCAAACGTTCAATGCAACAGAGTTACGAACACCAGTTGCTGAGCATTTGCTGAGCATTGTCTGGGCTTCGGCAATCGCGGAACACTCCAGAAACAAATAATCTGTAATAATAAACAGCTGAAAAATTCCCCATAAAATAATAGCTGGTCCAAGGTTAGGTTAATACCTGGTATATATAATCGTAGACTGTCGAGGATCGGGGTTACATTTCCAGCGAGTAGTTTTCCACTCTATTTCTTTTGTCACGAAGCGCTGTGCTGTGTGGGGTGACGGGTGAGGCGCTTCCGGTCTAATATCAGGCACTACTGTTGCTTATGTATTTCTATTATTACGGGGGTCCATAGTTAATAGGACCTATGGTATACATAAAAACCTATATATTTACCTATTGTTTCCAACAATACTTGGTCCTATTAACTATGGACCCCCGTTTTACTACCAATAGACTGAAACATATAAATATTACTGCTTGCTGTATGCTGTACACAGCAGTACCTGCCCCCTCATGAGAAGGAACCTCACAAGAAACTTCAACGTAAAAAATCGGGGGATATGATAAAGTCGGGAGCGGTATATAGTCAGTACAGGACGCCTCATTAGAAAACGAGCAATAAGAAAGGCAGGCTGAGATTCACAGAAAAACGAGAAATTCGGCTGTCGTTATCCTGGAATTAGTGTAGAACACACCCACTGTCAAAATAAGAAATCCAGTCTGGGCCAGCCTTCCCGTTTCTTGTTTAATGTACCGAAGTTAAGAGTGGAGCACACTCTTTCTCAAATAAGAACTCAGGCCTGGGGGGGTATTTCCGGTTTCTTGTGAGAGGACCGGCATTACTGCTGTACTCGTATTATTTATATTAAATTGTAGTGTTTTCGAGTGCAAGAGTTGGACCGGTGCCTGCTGGTACCCGGTGCTTACACCATTTTCATTTAACTATTTTTTTAAAAATTAATTGCCGTCTGACAATGTGCAGGGCGTTATTCATTCAAGATGAAAAAACTAACATAATTCGTCGAACGCCCTCAATTTTATCCAACCTTTTCTACTTCCTCGCGTATACTCAATTGAATACGTACTACCCTTTACCGATATATTTTCACCGACCATGTATCTATACGCCCTGCGTCCTACTCCGCATCTACATTCCATCCCCACGCCATTGGATCATTTAACTATTCATACCTGGTAGCCAATAACGGCAGCCGGTTCTGCTGTTGCAACGGGAGCGACGGGTTAAATTGACGCACCACGCGCGTTCTAGAAACGTGGAAGTGTGGTGAACTTAATACCAATCCGCCGTAGGATAAAAAATAAATAAATTTATTAAAAACGAACAAGACATGTTTTTGTTTCACGGAAAAAATGCTGCTGCTGCTGCTGCTGCTGCTGCTGCTGCTGCTGCTGCTGCTACTGCTGTAGCGTGACCAGCAAGCTAATGCCGGGAAACCCTGGTTGCTGGTTGCTGATTGCGCTTTGCCGCACGCCCTGCAGCCCTGCCATCGTGTCACGGTCGGACCCCCCCCCCGTGACAACGTGACAACCATATCCGTACCTTACACTGAGGAGGCGTTATCAACCCGAAAGGGACCACCCGCTTCTCAACATGCCTTGCCCATCCAAGCCAAAGCAAAACCAAACCAAACCAGACCATGCCAAACCAAACCGAACCAAACCGAACCGAACCGATTCGAACCGAACCAAATCGAACCAAACCAACTAAATCATACCAAGCCAACTCAACTAAACCACTAAACCACCCCCCCCCCCCCCCCCCCCCCCCCCCGCCCCGCACTAATATAATCGAACTCCCACCATCCAGCAACGGGCAGGAGCACCCCCGACGAGCAGCAACGCGATGCAAGCGACTGCAGCTGGCGCCCCTTCGGGCAAGCACCGGCACAGCCCCAAGCGCAACCCCGGGGTCAGGCGCGGGGACTTGGGCAGACAATATCTCCAACACTAACGCCTTCAACATGAACACCTTCCACCAAGGCACAAGACTACGACCCCGCCCCCCCGCCCCCGGTGGCTGCATGGCCTCGCCGCGCGAAGGAACCCCGGTATCTTCGCTATCGCAGCTTTTGGCGATTCAAGCGCCGATTTAACGGGAGTTTCGAGTGCCAGCGAGGCGTTCTGTGATCATTGCGGGGGCGCTTTTTCTGCGGCGGCCTCCTTCGGGTCGGTGTTGGCCGTCTGCCGCGCTCCCGGGTGCGGCGTCGAGTTTTATCAGTGCCTCAGGTGCGAGAGGGACTATGCGGGTTGCAGAGGTGGTGGTTCTGTTGTTTTGAACGGGAGCTCTCGGGGGGCGGAGGGGGGGAGGGGGACAGATGGAGTCAACGATTATACCTCTTCTGAACAGGGAGCTCAGGTTTCTTCAGGCGTTTCTGGTGATGCGGCCACCGTCGACGGCGGCAAGGGGCGGCAGGGGCGGCGGCAGGAGGCGGGGCGGGAGGGGGAGGAGAAGGAGCCTGCGCTTGAGAGCTACGCCTCGCGGCACTCGGCGCGTGAGTCTTCTTCCCTGGCGGAAATCCGGCAGGCGACTAATAGGTGCGGAGGATTTACGACGAGCCCATGTGCGTTTTTAGTTTTTACAGCGCAAAAGGAATCGGGACGACTTTTTCCTGAAACGTCCGCCGTAGTGCTTCCAATAAAAAAATCGAGAACCGGCCTTTTGTTTCGTCCGGCCAATTAAGACGAACCACGCTAGCTACGTCAAAAAAAATACAAATATCGTTAACGGTTCTTATACAACGATTTTTTTTTTTTGTATCTGTCGTTAGGAACTTGCGCCGCAGGACAGTGTGGTGAACTGTCGTCAACGTGTGTGTGCTTTGGCGGTGTGTGTTTGTGTGTGTGTGTGTGTGTGTGTTTTTTTTTTTTCAACTTTGTTGGCGATTGGAGTCGTACCGACTCGCAGCTCCACCGTCCGGGTATTCAGAGTTATACCCAGACGGTTCTTGCGTTTCTCTGTCCGGCAAAGGAAAGAACGATTCGGTGTTGATAGCATTCCCCAAACCGTTCCCACACTTTCCTGAAAGAGATGCGTATTTCGTCTGCTGTTGCGTATTGTAGTGCACCATAGGGTGCATTGCTATCTTTAAAATTATAGTAGAACGTGCTGTTGTGTTTGCACAGCAGGATATATTGCTGTACCGGTATATCGCAGTGCACGGTAGGTGGCACCGCCGACCATCGCTTGCGCCGATTTTGTTTTCCTTTTTGCTGTTTTGTTTTTTTGGCTGGATGGCCCTACTGACTGCGGTTGAGTCCGACGTCCCGGCGAACGTGTACTAGTGCATGGAGCACTGCTGCCAATGACATTGACGTGGGAGTGAAACGTTGACGAGGAGTAGGGTGAACGAGGGTTTGCCAAGGCAGGAAGGCGTGGGTAGGAGTCCTTAACTCTTCTAGCGCTGCAGTTTTAGTTTAGGGAACTGACCAGTCTAATTCCAAGTATTACGGAGGGCCATAGTAAATGGGACCAAATTTTGTTGGTAAAAATAGGGAAATATATAGGTTTTTGTGTGTACCGTAAGTCCTATTTACTATGGTCCTCCGTAATAGTTCGCCCCAAAAACGGACCTGCAGTAGTTAGCGGGTTAAGAAGGGAAAACGAGATTTCTGCCGATTCAGAGCGAATATGTCAGGAGACGGCACTTTCACGCCATGACAGACAGCACTCTTGCCTTGACATGAGCTTGACTGACACCAAAATACTAGGTTTTAGCATGGAACAGTCAGACCTACAGCCTTGGCAGCTCACGTTTTTTACTTGCCTGACTGACATGTCTCCTGACACCTTTGGTTCGGAGTGGTGGAAGAAGAGGGACTATTGCTGCGGTATTGGAAATATATTCGGGTCAAGTTGGAATGGAACGTGCATGTTACGATACTTTGTTGGAGGGAAAAATTAATACCTGGTAGTACTTATAATATATACCTGGTATATGACTGTACCCACTGTGTCAGGGCGCAACCGGGCGGGGCACACATGGTGTCCGGCCATCTCCAGGGCGAGCTGCTGAAGCTTCTCACCAGGTGGGCGTCGAGAACGACTGATACAGACACCCGAAAATCGTAGGGTCTCGGCTACCCGGAAATACCCTGGTATTCACTGTTCTTCTTTCCTGGTCTGGCTTGTGTTGCTGTGTTTTTTCGTACCCGGTACGTTGGCATCTCACTTGCTTTACTCGTTCATTTGCCCTTGTTTTTGTTTTGTTGTTTTCTCTGACTCACAGTCTATAGCCACATAATTAGCATCTCTCTAGGATAAGGAATCAGGACGGACACTGCTACTGAGGGTGTACTGGCTAGTTGGGTAGGAAGAACCGTTTGATGTGAAGACAACACACCCATCCGAGTATATACTCGAGTATCTGGCGAGTATGCGGGGATCCCGGTACCCGGGTACCCGGTACTTAATGTGGCATTCCTACTTCTCAGACTGGTCGTTGCTCATTGCTCATCATCCGTTGGGCATTGGTCAGTACATGTTGGTCGTTGGTGTTGGGCCGCTGGTCGTTGGCCACGACCTGGACCTTCTTATTCGCTGATGATTGCTCACCAGTATTTTTCATCGGTCGTTGCGCAGTGGTCATTGCCGATGTGTTCATAGTTCATTGGATATTGCTCTTTTGATCTCTGGCTTTGGTCGTTTCTCATTAGTCGCTAGTTGTTGGTCACTGGTCCTCTACTTCTTGTCACTTTTCTCATTGGCGACCGGCCACCGTTTATTGGCTATTGCTCATTTGTGATTCCTGTTTGGTCGTTGTTCGTTGGTCCTTGCTCTTTGGTCACTGAAGTTGCCTCCGGCTATCGTTGACTGTTGACTGGCCGAACCTCAGTACTGCTGGCGCGTTTTGCATGTCTCATTGTCCATTTCTTCTGGTCGCTGACCTTGCTCAATAGTCATTGGTCGCTGGATTCTTCCCGCAGCCCATGGGCCATTGTGCCTTATTGCGTGTTGACCGCCGGCTATCGTCCACCGCCGGCCATTGTTCATTGGTCACTTATCATTGGTCGCTGCTCTTTGGCCAGTCGCTATGTGCTCTATTGTCAATGGTCGCTGGTTACTGGCCATTGATCAATGGCCACATTGCCCATTGGCTACTGCTTAATGCTTATTGGTCACCGTCCACCGTTCACTGTACATTGACCCTTTGTGGGGGCGGTCGGCAATTGGCCCGGGCCTGACGACCGACACGCTTCCTATACCCCCCCCCCCGAACGCCTCGAAAGGGATGCGTGGTCAATGGTCAAATGACTAGGGCAAGCAGCAAATGAGTACCCCCCCCCCCCCCCCCCCCCCCCCCCCCCCCCCCGCTTCGTCCCGGCGTTGTAGGGATGCTAAGGTCCATGATCATACGACTACGGCATGCATGATATCGAGTACAACCCCCCCAATACCACCGCCATGAGTCTACTGCTGGACTGGAAAAACCCAGTATATTCAGCCTGGACTGCTGCGATTAACTCACCTCATTTGGTTAAATGGTTGATTCGATTCGTTTGGTAAAATAAATCATGTTGTTTTTACCCTTCGCGCTTGGTGCAAGAAATGCCTGCCTGGTTGGTGAAAACCCGGCGTGCTCCGTCCCGGCATTGTAGGGATGCGAGGGTCTATGGTCATACGACTGCGGCCATGCATGACATGAATACGATTAGACTGCTGCTAGATTGGATGTTTTCTGTAAATTTAGTCTGTTTTTAGTCTGTTTGTAGACTTTGTTTGATGAAAATAATGTATTCGTTTGATGAAACCTTTTGCATAGTTTGTGCGCAAAAGCCTTCCCTGGTCTATGAAAACCCGACGTTTTCCGTCCCGGCATAGTAGGGATGCGCGGAGGGTATATAGTCTTACGACTGCGGCCATGCGTGACATGTATACCTCGTCCCCCTGCCCCCCCCCGCCATTCAACTGCTACCTGGTGAAACATATTGGATTGATTGTACACGAATCCCCTTCCCCCCTTCTCCGCCGCCGCTCGTGCAATACGCATGCCATGGCATGGGCAGGCTGTGCCGCGCGAAGCGAGTGCTCGACATAGGCACCTTCACTGGGTACAGCGCGCTTGCGTTCGCGGAGGCTCTGCCGAAGGATGGGGTGGTCGTTACCCTCGAGGCAAGGATACCTAATAACGGCCGATCCTTTTAGATATCTAACGGGCGATCCTTTCGACATATTGTAACGACCGATCCTGTTGACATCCAACGTTTTGTTTGAAGATTAGTGTAAAAAAGGTCGTTATACTTATGAACAGAGTGGTACAAGTTAGCCCTAAGAAGGCTACTGTGTACTGGTAGGTCTTGAACGAAGAGACGATTTTCGAAAAACAAACGATACTACGTTTTAATAAGATAGTTCCTCAAGTCGAAAATCCTCATCAGTCCCTCTGACATATTTTTTGGGCCCAAAAAGTGCTACCCCTATGGTACCAGTATGTTACCACCTGAAATGTTAGGATATTTTTACTTGATAGTAATATGAAATCGTTCGTTATATTTTGGGACAGATTTGTGCCATAGAGCGCCATATAGCTGGTAGGGGAAGGATAGGGGGGGGGGTGCACTCATTATCATGCATGATCGTAGTTGTAGGACCATAGACCCTCGCATCCCTACAATGCCGGGACGGATTATGTCGGGTTTTCACCGACCAAGCAGACATTGCTTGCACCAAGCGCGAAGCGCCGTGAGGTGTTGGGCGAGTCGTATGAAGGGTGAGCTGCATCCTACTAAGAACCGCTTGTGAGGCGGATTTTCTTGCATATGGATGACAGCATCAATGAATTGATTTAATGTCTGGTGTGGCCACTTCCAGAGACAGCAATGGGTTTACTATGGAACTGCTTCGTGGGTGCCTAACCATATACACACTACGTGATACGATCATCCCCCCTGTGCGGAGTGAAGGTTCTCCCCGCACAAAAATGATCTAACTCGACCGCCAGCCGTCGTAACCGTAAAATAAAAAAGGAAACAGAAAAAGAAAAACGGTACCCTGGCTGTCTGGCTCACGCAGTGAGAGGCGTGTTTTACAGCGTCATCGCCAACCGACGCCAATCCACCTATGTATAGGGGAAGGGAGGGGAGGGGCGAATAGTGCCCGCTTTGTGACCATATTATGGGATCTGGGTTGCGAAAGGGAGGGAACTAGAGAAGATGGGGGAAAGAAGAGAAGAAAAAACAGGGCAGTTCACGGGCCATGACCCGATCCACGGGTCGGGTCAGGGGGTCTTCAAAACCTCACGAGTCGGGTCGGGTCAGGTCAGGAGGTATTAAAAAATTTCACGGGTCGGGTCGAGTCGGGTCGGGTCGGGTCGGGTTAGGTTAAGCGAGAACCCGTCGTCAGACCCGACCCGTGAGTTTTTGACCCGACCCGTGAACAGCCCTAATTTCTAAAGAAAAATAAAACGAGGAGCTCGTACCCTTCATTCATCATGTTGGTGAGACACCTCTCGCCGATACAGAACTATGTACCTGGCTTTGATTCCGATTTTTTTTTAAACTTTTTTTTTCGCAGACAGCTATTTCGGGGGACCATAGTAAATAGGACCAAATATTGTTTGTAAAAATATGTAAATATATAGGTTTTTGTGTATACCATAGGTTCTATTATCTATGTTCCTCCGTACTGGCTGTTGGGTCATGTATAAGGAACCTCGCCGTTTTCTATTACGGGGGTACATAGTTAATAGGACCTACGGTATACATAAAAACCTATATATTTACGTATTTTTACTAACAAAATTTGGTCCCGTTAACTATGGACCACCGTAATAGTGTCCCCCCCTTACATATATTGTAGTCCCTCTATATAGAGTGCCGACTGCCCGCTATAGTGCATGTAGAATCGCTTGACACATAGCACCCTGCCCCACAATACAGGGACGATTTTGCACTCATTGTCAAACGAAACGATGCTGATACTTTGGGACAGGGTGGTGTGGAACTAACCGGTGTGGCAGTATGCGGAGTAAATAGTGCTGGTCGGTTGCCGCTATATAGTGCCAGTATTATTGGCTGGCACATACACTGTACACCGGCATTATAGAGGGACCGGCACTACGTATTACTGCTGTATGTGGATACAGTACTTGCTTCGTGCGTTGCCCTCGAGGAAGCGTCAAAGCCTCGACTAGACACAAGGAACATACCAGGTACCTGGTACGTACCACCAGGCATGTACTCAGGGGCGCACGACCAAAAGACGAACCGACATCACACTGCTGAAACGTTCATACCTGTACCGAAAAGCAAAACCAGGGGAGTGGGATTTCTTGGACGAACTGACCAAAAACGGGTTTGGGCTGTGTTTTCCCCCCCCCCCTCTATTTTTCTCGTTTTCAATTTGCTTCGCTCGTTGTTGCGCCTTATCACGCGTTTTTTTTGTTTTGTTTTGTCTTCGTTTTTTTTTTTGTTTTTGGCAACCCCTCTATTATATTAGCCCTTCTTGCTCCTGCTCTCTCCTATTATAGTCGTACCTCAGACCCGGTGTCACTAAGTAGGCTCTTCTCCCCCACCTCCCCGCTTCGTACAGCAGTATCATGTAAATTATTTTGCTTTTTTTTTAGTGCCGTTTCTCGTTTTTTGTTTTTTTGTAAAGACATGCACACACCAGGTATGTAGCACCAGCGGCCGCCGCCGCCGCCGCCGCCGGAAAGGGGAATGAACTACAGTAGCTGAAGGTATACAAAGGTTTTTCTGCCGAACGAGCCCTCACGTTTGCTATAAAAAAAAATGAACACACCGCACCACGTTTTTTTTCTTGCTCGCTTTTTTTTTTTCACATGCCGCGATCGCTTTCTTTTTTTTTTTTTCGCCTTTCCTTCTCTTTGCTTCGCTCGTTTTTCTTCTTCTTTTTTTTTTTTTTTTCGCACCGCTTTAGTCCGACGCCAAGTCCGCGGACACTGCGAAGAAGCATTTCGGAAACAGTCAACACGGGGACAAGATTCGGCTCCTCCTAGGGCAGGCGATGGGCGGCATCGATCAGGTCAGGGTTGGTTCGTGTTATTTTACCTCAAGAGCGTTGACTTCGTGCAGGGGTGGTATCGTTTTTCGCTGCACGATTTTTTCAGAACGGGGAAGTTTGTCAGCACATACCGAAGGATGTGTGAAGAATGTGCGTTTTCGGGGAAGATCTGTTCGAGAAAGAAAGAGAGAAATAAGTGCTTTCCGAAAATATATCGTTCGACTTCAGCACCGCTGGTTAACCAAATTTAGGGCAAACTGCAGCCCCGGTTCGGGGACAAAGCAGCCAAACTCTAAAGTAGTTTGTCCCCAAAACTGACCTCTTAATAAAGAGACTGCGCTCCTAAAACGGATGCTATAACTGCTGTCGAGAGGAAAAGAGCGCTAAAAAAAAAACGAAAGCTATCCCTGCGTGGACCGATTTGCACGCTCTTCGAGGAAATTCCTCAGTAAATATGGAACCCCCCCCCCCCCCGTCCTGCCGGTATTAAACGTCCAGTTTTTTGTTTTTGTTTTTGTTATCCTCCGGCGGGTTGATAACAGTAAAGCTTAAGCTCACCACACCTCCACGTTCGAATTTCGTGTCGTGTGTCAATTTAGCCCATAGCTCCCGTTGCAACATCAGAACCGGCTGCTGCTACCTCTGGCGCTTGGGCACGTTGACCCGATCTGATCCCAGAGTTTGAAAAAGTGCAGGGATTGCATTCAAGGTTTCGGGTCTATAGCCCGTACATACTCTCTCGTATCTCGGTTTTTTTCCGCACATGCAGTAGGGGAGTACGTTCCATAACATACTACCCCAATATCGTATTCTGGTACTACACATCGTACCTTAACCTTTTTTTTTTGTGGTGCACTATTAATGTATGTGTGCAGAAACCTAAATTCGACTCTGTTTCCAAGTGTTATTGTCCCCCAAAATGGGCGTGCAGTCCTATATGGCCCTACATGGGTCGAATTTGCCTTATTGGGACTTCAGAGGAGTGAGATTTTCCGGCGAAAAAGTGACCATGGATACAGCGGCCTGCTGCTGCGTGATTGGGGGGTGATATTGTACAACATGGTGTCCGAGTTACAAAGGTTGATTGCAAGGAGTTGCACGGCACGGCCGCGGCCAAAAACATCGTCCTACCGGTGCTGTGCCGGGCGCTCACTTGCTCTGCTCTTTCGTTTCGCGCTCGCACCAGGTATATATAGATGGTTGAATTCACGAAAGTTATATGCCAACCGTAGTATGTATCATTGTTTCGGTCGCTACTGTACTGCTCCTGCTGTATCTGGGGGTCCCATGGGCGGCTAACATTCGTGCGATCATAGACAGAGATCGTGCGATCGATGCTCTCCGTACGCGACGCGAGTCAACGAAGCGAGGAAAGGGCTGAACCCTCCGCGCGGTAACAGTACGAACGGCGCGTACCGTAGTGTGGAGGGAGGGAGGGGGGGAGGGAGGGGGGAGGGAGGGAGGGAGGGAGGGAGGGAGGGAGGGAGGGAGGGAGGGAGGGAGGGAGGGAGGGAGGGAGGGAGGGAGGGAGGGAGGGAGGGAGGGAGGGAGGGAGGGAGGGAGGGAGGGAGGGAGGGAGGGAGGGAAAGAGGGAGGGAGGGAGGGAGGGAGGGAGGGAGGGAGGGAGGGAGGGAAAGAGGGAGGGAGGGAGGGAGGGAGGGAGGGAGGGAGGGAGGGAGGGAGGAAGTAAAAAAGCCGTAAAAGTTGACCCCGGATCTGGGTCACGGTTGTGAACAGGAGGGAGAGAGAAAACAAGAGCGAATGCAATAAAAAGGATTGACGAAAACAAACAAAAAAAAAAAAACTATGCTGTTGGATGGCTAACGGCCCGATTCCAACTTTTCGGACAGGTCAGATGAATGAGATAAATGAGATAGATCATCTACTAGAGAATCGAGATCCTAGCCTGCTGTTATGTTATGATGTGCTGTAATACGTAATACTGTACGTGATGCAGATTGGAGGGCTCCCTCCCGGCGACAGAACCTAGATCTTTCAGATGAGGAATCTCTCTATCGATCTATCTGCCCACAATGATCTAGATCATCCAATGGGAATCGGTGATGTGTCCCATGTGCGCAGGCAGTATTTTCGTACGCGTGTTTTTTTTTCTGTTTCCGTATCTGTTTTTGGTTGCCATTTCTGCTTCTGTTTCTGTGTTTTCCGTTGCCGGTACCGTTGACGTTGCCCCCGGACAATAGCCTGTTGAACGTGCCTACTGGTCTATCGATAGGTTGCGGTATTGCATATCGACACCTACGTATTGTCCCTTGCAATAGGAGGGTAAAATTATCTATCGATACCTAGCTATTTGACCAGTAGGTTCGAAGCAGTAGGTACAACAGCAGACTATTGCTTTTAGGATAGGTATGTGAAATTGTCTATCGATGTTGCTTTTACCGCTGCCGTTACCGTTAGCGATACCGTGGTCGTTACCGTTGCTGTTACCTCTGCCCTTACCGTTTCCGTTACTGTGGTTTACCGTTACCGTTACCGCTGCCGTTACCGTTACTGATACCGTGGTCGTTACCGTTGCTGTTGCTGTTACCGCTGCCGTTACCGTTAGCGATACCGTGGCCGTTACCGTTGCTGTTACCTCTGCCCTTACCGTTTCCGTCACTGTGGTTGTTACCGTTACCGCCGTTACCGTTACTGATACCGTGGTCGTTACCGTTACCGTTGCTGTTACCGCTGCCATTACCGTTATAGCGATACCGTGGTCGTTACCGTTGCTGTTACCTCTGCCCTTACCGCATCCGTCACTGTGGTTGTTACCGTTACCGCTGCCGTTACCGTTACTGATACCGTGGCCGTTACTGTTGCCGTTGCTGTTACCGCTGCCGTTACCGTTAGCGATACCGTGGTCGTTACCGCTGCCGTTACCGTTTCCGTTACCGTGGCCGTTACCGTTGTTGTTACTGCTGCCGTTACCGTGGTCGTTACCGTTGTAGTTTTGGTTACCGCTGCCGTTACCGTGGTCGTTATCGTTCTCGTTGCAGTTACATGTCATGGTATCCCGTCACCCCTGCATCCCCGTTTCCCCTCCATTGTTGAGGTGGCGTGTTTCTGGGGAAAAGAAGCCTAAAAATAACATCACGCCCATTTTT
Organism: Macrocystis pyrifera; assembly: GCA_031763025.1. Taxonomy (NCBI): domain Eukaryota; class Phaeophyceae; order Laminariales; family Laminariaceae; genus Macrocystis; species Macrocystis pyrifera. The sequence goes on from JASSKH010000021.1 coordinate 10,353,979, forward strand.
ATCTATTCAGAACTTCTCTAGATATAGGAACAGCGCTATAACAGTCAATGTAAGCCATCAAACTTGTGATTGATCAGAGAGTCTACTGTAGCCGAACCTGCAACAGTAGTGGTCGGGCCTGTCCCATGCTACACACGTTATATCCCGATAACCAGATTAAGCTTGTATCCTAACATACTCCTACCATTGTCCTTGCCTCGCCCCCCCCCCCCCCCCCCCCCCCCAACCGCGCTTATCCCTGTGCTGTCTGTCGCTCACGCTGCCATGCTGACGCGTCGTCCCCCCCAGCTGATCGAAGAGGGCTCTCCCCAGTTCGACGTAATTTTCATCGACGCCGACAAGAAAAGGTGGCACCCACTTAATTCACACATAGGGCAGATCATGATCTAGATCATCTACTACGAGGGACCATGGTAAATAGGACCCAATATTGCTAGTAAAAATAGGTAAATATATGGGTTTTGTGTATAACATAGGTCCTATTAACTATGGACCCCCGTAATAGTTCATTCACGCCTACAGTAGGACAGATCATGATCTATTAATAGATGATCTAGTTCCTTACCTGCCGTTGTGAGTGGCTGTGTAGGATCTGCCTTGTAGGGCAGATAGATCACACCAAGGAAACATGTGCTACAGATCATGCAGATTGTAGCACGGCTGTATACCACACCGGGAACCATGAGCTAGATCATACAGATCATACAAGATCGGGAACAGGTCTTCCTTGAAATATCTGAAATCAGGGAGTGGGAATTACCTGTATGTTTTTTGTCCGGGGGGGGACGAAACACAACTTACTCGCGCGTATTGTTTTGTGAGAGACCTCGATTTACCGCAAACCCAGAGGTCTAATGGATTGCACGGGCATGCTAAAAGCCACATATTAACAGTACGTACACGTTCCAGGTCAAGAGGGAACCCGGGTTATCGAGCAAGATTTAAGAATAGTAAGAGCCTGACACCCCACCCCCACCCTTCGAATCGCAGCCCGTGTCGAAACGCGCCGAGATGGTGAATAAAAAACAAACGTTTGGGGTTTTGCAATTAGGGGTTACAGGTAGGGTTACAACAGAGCCGTGCTACGGTACGTAGGGGTTGCAGTTAGGGGTGGCAAATAGGGGTTGCAATTAGGGATTGCAGTTAAGGGTTGCAGTTAGGGGTTGCAATGAGGGTCACAACAGACCGTAGGGGTTGCAATTAGGGTTACAACAGAGCCGTGCTACGGAAGGGGTTGCAACTAGGGGTTGCAACTAGGGGTTGCAACTAGGGGGTGCAACTAGGGGTTGCAAATAGGGGGTTGCAATTAGGGTCACAACAGACCGTAGGGGTTGCTAATGGGGGTTGCAATTAGGGTTACAACAGGGCCGTGTTACGGAAGGGGTTGCAGCTGGGGACTGCAATTAGGGGTTGCAATTAACGTTACGACAGAGCCATGCTACCGTAGGGATTGCAAGTAGGGGTTGCATTTTTAGCCCATTTTCTGTCACTGACGGCTCCTCAATAGTGGAGTTGCAATTAGGGATTGCAATTAGGGATTGCAACAGAGCCGTGCTACCGCAGGGCTTGCAAGTAGGGGTTTCATTTTTGAGCCCATTTCCTGTCACTGACCGGGCTCCTCAATTAGTGCAATTGCAATTAGGGGTTGCAACTAGGGTTTCAACAGAGCCGTGCTACCGTAGGGCTTGCAAGTAGGGGTTGCATTTTTTAGCCCCTTTTCTGTCACTGACCGGGCTCCTCAATCAGTGGAAATGCAATTAGGGGTGGCGATTAGGGGTTGCAGCCGAGAAGCTGCCCAGTATATTATACGGCTTCGACCTGAGAATCAAATATTACGGGGGACCATAGTAAATAGGACCAAGTATTGTTAGTAAAAATAGGTAAATATACAGGATTTTGTGTGTACCGTAGGTCCTATTTACTAGCGTCCCCCGTAATATCAACTACATAGTAAGTAGAAATCACAAACGCCATGTTATTCCCGAAAATCCGAACCCCGTCCTTCAATCGCTTACGCCCCCCCCCCCCCCCCCCCCTCACAAACGCTCCATCTCGAAAAGGATGCATGTTCAATGGTTTAATGACTAAGGCGAGCAACCAATGGGTACCCCCCCCCCCCCTCCCCCGATCTCACAATACAGCAGTTTCATAACCCCTCCCCCTTTCCGTACCCTGCCACAGAAAAAAACGCCGTCCTTCCATCCCTTACACGCCCGCCCCCTTCCGTTGTACGGATGCGAGAGTTGATGGCCATACAACTGTGACCAGGCATGACATGAGTACACCCCCCCCCCCCCCCCCCCCCCCTTACTCCCTCCGATAATCGAAACCCCCTCCTTCCATCGCTTACAGCCCACTATCCCTCCCCCCCCGCCCATTGATCTCTCGCTTTCTCTTATCAGGTACTGGGATTATTACGAGAAAGTTCTCGAAGGGCCCAGGCCTCTCCTAGCCCCTGCAGGCATCTTGCTGGCAGACAACGTCCTCTTCCACGAGCTGGTTCCTCTGGCCGAGGCATCCCTATCCGCTCAGAAATCTCCGGGAAATTTCCCTGCGGCGACCACCGAAGAGGAGAAGGGGTTGCAGGGCGACCAAGAGGTCCCCCTGTCCGCACAGAAATCTCCGGGAAATTTCCCTGCGGCGGTGAGGAAAGAGGGGGGGGTGCTGGCGGCCACTCCGAGGAGGATGAAGATCGCGGAATCTTTGGACGGTTTCAATAAAAAAGTGCGGGATGATTGTAGGGTTGAGGCGCTCATGTTACCGTTGAGGGATGGTTTGTCCGTTGTTAGATGGCGGGATGGGGGATATCCCAGCGATACATAATATCAGATCGCGAGAGGGGGGCGATCCCGTCGATACATATTAATAGTAGTAGTACAAACAGCCAAGCATCGGACGAGGGGCGTGGATAATACTCGAGCTGCGTGGGTGATGATTCTCATCCCCACTGGTAGGGGCTGCACTTTTTGCATTTTTGCTCAATAGTTTCTGACCGGTTGATGTCCTCCACTGGGAAACGAGTACATGTTCTTTAGGACTATAATAGCGCATACATATACTTCTACCATACTACTTACCGTAGAATATTTTCTTTAGAAACGATGCGTAGGGCGCAGTGGACATTTTGGTCGGGCGAGGCTGCAAGAAAAATCCTTCTTCTCGGAGTCATGTTTCGGGTGGAGTCATCCAGCTCCTTATCTGAGAAGCTCAGAAACCAAGGCACGTCCCCTCTAAGTTGGCCTTCCTCATGGTGCGTTCGTGCGGGATGGTGTGACCGCCATTAGCGATATGTTTAAGGCGTAAGAAGCGGAGTTGAGTTTTTTTTTTGTTCGAAATCTGGCTATACTGCAACCATGTGTACACTCATGCAGCTGATGCATACCTTGTACGACCTCAACTCGACCCGTACGGGGTTTGGAAGACGGGTTTTGAGCCCTAAAAACTACGGTGCTCGGCACACCCCGGCACCCCGTGAGTTGTCGTTTTTTTTTTTTTGTCCTCCGGTAGATAAATACAAATGTTTTGCATACCATCTGTCCGGAAATATAAGGAACATTTAATCATCAATATGAAGACCAAGCTGCCCTTATATTGACAAACACCCAGAGTGGTAGTCAGGGCTATCCACGGACCAGGTAAAACTTCGCGGGTCGGGTCGGGTCGGGTCCGGGCGACCTGGCCCGACCCAAGAGATTTTGAAAACCTCCTGACCCGACCCGACCCGGCCCGTGATATTTTGAGTACCACCCGCGGGTAGGGTGTTCGGGTCGGGTCAGGGTGACCTGGCCCGAACCATGAGATTTGAAAACCTCCTGACCCGACCCGACCCGACCCGATCCGTGAGATTTTGAACACCTCCTGATCCGACCTGCGGGTAGGGTCATAAAACCGCGACGAAAAAATACCTGCTTGTTTTGGCGCCTTACACTACTGAAAAAAAAAAACGTCCCACACTGATTCCAACTATTTGTACCTGGTAATAGAAGTCCCCAAAACACGGCGGCAGTTCTTATGACCACGCTTAAGCCTTCCACATGCAAAATGCGTGTCGCGTATGGGAACTGACGCGGGGCCGAGCGAGCTCGTCCGTCCGTGTTCCCACGATCGATACTGCTCGTGGTCGTATGCCGTGGAACACGCAAGATGACACACACACATCCTGATGGGACGAATCTCCGAGCCGAGTTTCTCCAAACCAAGGGGGTAACACACAATGCAGCGCAAATTACGGCTTTCTCGGCGAGATATTTCCGTGCCATAGGCGCATCGCCGGGATGATACCGAGGAGAAAAATTGCGATTGTTCATGACGATGATCACAGCAACGACCGCACTGCGTCGACAAAGGGAATGGATGTGGAAACTTGGTGTCCTCGGAGTGACAATGATGCAGGGAGTAGGAAGCCAGTCGTACGGCACGCGGGCGCAATACGATCCTACCCAGGGGTATTTTTTTCCTGATGGGTGCTCACCCTGCACGAATATTTACGTCCATGTTTTGCTTTGGCCAGCACGACATCAAGCAGATGTCAAGAGATGGGAGCGGGAGAAAAACGTGCCGCCCACAAAGAAAAAAAAAAATCGCGGCGGGGAATTTTCATTCATTACTACTCAATGTGATACCATGTGATAAATTGTGGTGACGATACTTCTTGTGCTACTGGGTGTCCCACTCGGGCCACGGTTTTCGCTCAAGAGTACTACGAGAAACAGGCCCACGATGACACCCAGCGCTGATTCCTCTGCGCGTGTGTTACCTACGCATCCACGAAGCGCGGCGGTAAGCACTGGAAACACGCTCCAACTTCCTATGCCTTGGCCAACTGCAAACTACCAGGTGTACGCTTGCGTCACTGCTCTGACGATGTCGCTTGCGCTGGTCTCTTTGCTTTTGGTAACGCTGCGTCGACATGTCGCTGTACTGATATCGCTGCACCGATGTCGCTTGCGGTGTACTGATCGCTGCGCTGATACGTATCGCTGCATTGATACAGCTGCACTGGCATCGCTGCACCAAAATCGCTGCGCTCTTATCGCTGTACTGATATCGCCGCACACCATCGTGGCCGGAGGTCACTCACGCCTGCACGACAAGACAACGAAATCTACCGAATAAGAAACGGGTAGAGCAATAATGCCACACAGATCTATCATAAAAATAGTCTATCGGCGGCCTATTACTCCAACAAAACTACTGTGTGCGCCATTCTATCATAAAACGTACCTTCAGGTATGATACCGGGCACGCGATGCCAACGTGGAACTCCACCTTCGTGTTGTACAGGCTACTCAGCTTTCGCTACAAAAATGCACCACGAAATACCTGGTAAGAAATAAAAAAACAATCTTACCTCCCCCCATACCCGGCGTTCTCGAAGCTGCAACATCACCAGGTACTAGCCAATCGCCGCCGAGGAAAAACAGTTCATTGCCAGCTACTCAGTCATAACGCCACCACATGCTCGTCCAACTCCCGGATATGCTTTGTTGTTGGCGGTTCAGCGCAAGCTCAAAATGAAAAGCTGCAACAACAGTAACCAGTACCCCCGAAGAAAAAAGGTTTCCCCACTACCATTCTGGCCGAAAAAATAGTCCCCATCTAGACTCTGATATGAACATAAAAGGGGACTGTATTTAGAGCCAGAGTGGTGCATCATAACGCCACCACGAACACGTCCAACTCCTACAGTAGACCTTTTCTGCAATAGTTGGCCCCTAGGATAGCATGCCCACGAACATATCCAACTCCCGGATAGTTGCTAGGCATCCCTACGTAGGCATGCACGGAGCTACCACAGCAGTAAAAAGGCCGCCAGCCCTCGAAAGGCGAACGGCTTACTAGCTACTACAGTACAACGCAATCACGCCACCATAAACCCGCGCAACTCCCGGACATTTGCTACGCAGTGGCTCCCAGGAAAACATCGCCAGAAACTCGTCCTGGTTCAGGGTGTGTTTTTTTTTTCCCATCCTTCAGTGGATTGGACAAAATAAGCCGTTCGCCTTCGAGGGCGGGCGGCCCCTGGTCACCCACCAAGCTATAACAGAGGCAGAACGTCGCCAGTCTCCGAGAGCCGGGGGGAGGGAGGGAGAAGGGTGTTCCTATGACCCTGTCCAGGCGTTGAGGGAGGGGTTTCCTATATATGCCATTGTTTAGGCGGTCACATCTTGGACTCTGCTCAGGCGGCGAGGGAGAGGGGTTTCCTATGACTTGTTCAGGCGGTGAGATCTTGGACTCCGTTCAGGTGGCGATGGGGGGGGGGCGTTTTTATGATTCTTGTTCAGGCGTCTTGGAGGTCCTTGGTGCCCAGCTCCAGGAGAGTGGAGAAGGCCTTGGCGAAGTCCTCGAAGAACAGCTTGTCGTCAGCCGCGTAAATGTCCACATACCTATCGTCGAGCGAGGGAGGAGGACGGGGCGGGGTGTCGACAGCAATCAGCCGGGCCAGTTTGCTATGGCCTGTTTTCCCGAACAGTGCCTGAACTTTTACGCTTCGCCACTTTGTACCTATAGATGAAAGGACCGTTTCTCTTGTGCACTACACTAATGTCAACTCTAAACTGACCATCTATTTCAGGACAGAATGGCACATAATCCCTTTCTGTTGGATGTCCTTCCAAGCTGTCATGTTTCTATTAACACGTTTCCTTGCGATGGTCGGGGGGGGGAGGGGCTCTCCTGGCGCAGTACGAGGACCGCAGGCACCGCCCGTTGCTTGTCGTTTCCTATCATCATCAGCATCATCATCATCATCATCATGATCATCGCCATCGTCATCATCGTCATCATCACCATCATCATCATCATCATCATCATCATCATCATCATCATCATCATCATCATCATCATCATCATGCCAGCAACCCAAGAGCTGCCCCCCCCCCCCCCCCAGCCAACTGGCCGGGGCTCCAACAACCGCCGTGTCGGACGACCGAGGCCCTCAATGGTGGTAATAGTAAGCCATCGACATGCTCCTTGTCGGCTCCGAATCGCTGACAGACAACCGCAACCCGAAACTATTACGGGGGACCATAGAGTAGTAAATGGGACCAAATATTGTAGGGAAAGATAGCTAAATATATAGGCAATTATGTATACCATAGGTCCTATTAACTATGGACCCCTGTAATACAAATAGACGATGGTGTGGCACACACACCACGTGTAGCCGCTCTGTCCCATCCGCCTTCGAAATAAGACAGGGCGGGTGGGCGGGAGAAAAGCACGGCCATAGCCCTAGGTCCTCTAGAGTTATCAACAACAACAGCAGGTAGTGTCGTACCGTCCGCTCGTGTGCCTCTCCTGCTATACTCGTGCGGCTGGCGCGTCGAGCTGAAGACTAACGGATGGCACCACCAATCCCCTGCTTCTCCTGTTGCTTCCTCCAGTCATCAGCTTTCATGTCGGTGGTCGTTAGAGATACTTACGTACACTATTCCCAGAAATCTCTCGTTTCGTGATAAATACTTCGATAATATGCTACGCATTGATTATCTTGCTCTGTATCGAGCATTTGAATAATCACTTTTACTTGCTAGCTCAAGTCGTATTATACTAATATTAGTATAGGAGGTTCCATCCTGAGCTGCCTTATGAACAAAAAAGTGGTCACCGGTCCGCCCCCCCCCCCCCCCCCACACTTACTCGGAATTTTTCGGAATTCGCGGATCATGCATGAATCGGGGTTTGATTCGACCCGTTTAGAACTACAATCCCGTTTTCGGGGACAAAGCAGTCAAACTGCAAGTAGTCTGTCCCTAAAACGGGACTGCGGTACTAAAAAGGGATAACATACGTAATTCATTTTCACGCTGTTCACGGGTCGCGTCAAACCTCGCTGGTCAAGTTTGGTTGGGTCGGGTCAGGTGAGGGTGACCTGATCCGACCCGTGAGAACTTGAGAACCTCCTGACCGGACCGGGCCGGGCCGGACCGGACCCGACCCGACCCGACCCATGACATTCCAACATTTTCCTGGCCCTATCCGCGCGTCGAGTCATGACCGGTGAAGAACCTAGTTTTTTTTTTCCTTCTAATATTCTTGATTTTTCGGTGACACGATATGTAGGTACCGTTGTGCCAAAGTGCTGCGTGAACTCACTTCTTGAACTGCTTGTCCTCCAGCAGCACAATGTCGCTCGGCAGCATCATCAGACCCCCGCTGGGGTCTTGGTACTGGAAAGGCGTGAAGTTCTGCGGCAAACGGCGAGGTGTTGTTGGTTAGGGATGGGGGGGGGGCAAGCAAACGCAAAATAAGGGATGACACTTAAAACGGGGGGGGGGGGGGGGGGGGGGGGGGGGGGGTTACTCGATAGGAGAGGTGTACTCCATCTCGTGCATGGCCGTAGTCGTATGGGGGGGGGATAAGAAATGCGCCACTTTCGCTTTTTCGCGTGGTTCTTCTTTGTTGCTTTCGAATTTTCTCTCGACCAACGCATCGGGATTGCTAGCACGAATGTCGTGCCTGTCGTATCCGGTACGATGACATGGCGTTGCATTGCGTACTCTGCTTGCTGCATACAACGAAGTATCTCTGTGTCGTGATTTTGTGACCGCAGAGTTCGTTTATCTCTTGTAGGATTGAAGAATCGGCACGGACACTGGGTGTGCTGGATGTCGACGGGTAGAAAGAACGGTTTAATGAGGACAACACACATAAGGTGCCAGCTACAGAGCTGTAATTATTGATCGGACCAATAGTCAGTCGTTTCCCGGAGGCACCGGCTACCGGCTTATTGTGTTTCCATACTTGTAGGAAGGTTTGCTTCATGCCGCGATCGGTCGTGACTGGTGCGCTCGGTTGTGACTGCTGCGCTGCGATTGGTCGAAACGGGCGCTATCGGTCGTGACTCGTGGTGACTGTGCTTCGTCGTGATTGATGCGCAGGGTCTCGACTGCTCTGGTGTGATTGGTCGTGGCTGCCGTGTTGTGATTGGTTGTGGCTGTGTCACGATTTGTAGTGATTTCCCCGCTCGGTCGCGACTGTGCCGTGAATGGTTGTTATTGGTGCGCGGTCGTGAGTGCTCCAATGTGATTGGTCGATCGTGACTGCGCCGTGGTTGGTCGCGACTGTTCGGATACGATAGGTCGTGGCTGCCGTGCTGTGATCGGTCGTGGCTGTGTGTGATTGGTCGACACTGGTGTTATGACTGCTGCACTGTTTTCGATTGGTCGATCCTGATGCGCGCGGTCGTGGCTGCAGGGCTGTCATTGGTCGAAATTGGCGCAATCGGTCGTAACCATGCTGTGCTTGTTCGTGACTGATGCGCTGTGATTGCCTAGTCACCTGGCGTTCCTTCCACGGGATGCTCTTGAGAAGCTTGAAGTACACGGCCCCCGCGAACTTGGTCGGGGTGGGGGTCCACGGCCCGTCGTACCCAGAGAAATTGACGTGGCACCTGGCACGCGCAAACACGTCAAGAGTTGATCGGTTGATTTCGTGCCGGGTGAAATGGTTGGTTGGTCGCTTGAAAGGTCGATTCGTTGGTTAAGCGATAGGCTGATTGATAGGCTGATATGTTGATCGATTGATCGATTGATTGATTGGAGTGATCGGTTGATATGTTGATTCACTAGCTGATCGATTGCTTGGCTGATCGATTTATCGATTGATTGGTTGGTTGATTGCTTGAATGGCGTCACCACCACCATCACGACCGCACCGTCACCACTACTACCACCAGCACCCCCACCAGTACTACCCCCCCCCCACCACCACCACCACTGCCAAATACTGCGTGTTTTTCTTTTGTTGCGTTCAGCTCGGTGTGCTTCGGAGAAGATGGCCCAGGGACCACTATCACTACCCACTATCACTACTACCACCGCTTCTGCTACTACTACTACTACAAATACTACTGCTGCTGCTGCTGCTGCTGCTGCTGCTGCTGCTGCTACTACTACTACTACTACTACTACTACTACTACTACTACTACTACTACTACTACTACTACTACTACTACTACTACTACTACTACTACCACTACTACTACTACCAATACCACTACCACTACCATTGCTACTGCTACTGCTACTGCTACTACTACTACTACTACTACTGCTACTACTGCTACTGCTACTGCTACCACTACTACTACTTCTACTACTACTACTACTACTACTACCACTACCACTACCACTACCACTACTACTACTACTACTACTACTACTACTGCTACTACTACTACTACTACTACTACTACTACTACTACTCCACCTCCTTCTACTACTACTACTACCACTGCTACTACTACTGCTACTGCTACTACCACTACTACTACTACTACTACTACTACTACTACTACTACCACTACCACTACCACTACCACTACTACAGCTACCACGTACCACTCCTTCTCGTCTTATTGTTTTATATATTTTAGGTTTGGCGGGGTTAGGGTCACCGCTCATAGTACTCACAAAAACCGACTGTCAAGGCTGGATAAAGGGTCAATACAGACAGTCTTCTTGGTTGGGTTGATTGGGGTTGGTTCGAGCTATGGCGTAAACGACGGCCCCGACTCTCACCTTCCGAGGGCGTGAGCTCCAGACAAGGCAACAATCTCCCTGTCGTTGAAGCCCATGCGGTAAAACACGTCGCGGAGGCCCTTCGCCGTAGCCATGGGGTTTCCTTTGTCCGCTGCCGGGAGGCGTCCTCCGGCGGGGACGGCCTCCACGTCATCATCCTTGCGCCCCGAACGCCACCTTCGCGAAGAAAATCACCAACGCACACAGCATACCGCAGCAGCAACGACAACGTAGAAGGGGGGGGGGGGGGCGCAAGTATAGCGAGCAAAGGGTCATACAAGGAACGGCCACCACATCGTCTACTATGTATTTTTTCAAAAATAAATAATAATTCAAGACAAGGGGGCGCACGAAAGAAAACAAGACACCACACTCCTAAAAACATAAAACAAAAAAAAACGGATAACACACAAGTGGGTGGGATTTCTGGACGCATTCACTAAAAGCGCTTTTTCTTCAGTGATTGTTTTTGCTATTTGATTATAGAAAATATACGTCCCTGTCTGGGTCTCGAGAATAGTTACATAGAGGGGTGTCCGTTTTTTTTCACGTGCATCCCTGCTCGAGGCATAATGATGAAATAGCTTCATCCACACACCCCGTCATTCGTGCACCCTTGCATCAACGTACACATGAAAACAACGAACGTGAGCGGTGGGGGACTCAGATATTGCGGGCAAACTACAGTAGGTAGCTACGGTCGCCACATCACCCTTCTTGCGCCCGGAACGCCACCTTAGCAACGAAACCTATCGACACGTGCGGTACCAACAACGCAGATTGGCGGGGACAAAGTTGCAGGGGGGAAAATAAAACGGTCGCCCCGGTGATATAGTGGCTAACCTCGATGTATGTACTAGCGCTGATATCGAGGGTCCAATTCTCCGTGTGGAGCTTTTATTGCTCGAAAAGACACCAACTTCCGAAAGCGCCTAGCGTGAGTAAGCACAATTAGACGCGAGTCGAGGAGGGGATAAAGTGCTAGCTCTTCTCGCGACACAAATTCAAGACGTGTGCTGTAGCGGGGGGGGGGGGGGGGGGGGCTATGTGGCACGGCTGCAACATTCAGTAGAGGTTACTATTAATACGTGCCAGACAAGACCAATCCATTGGTCAAACACAGACGCTTCGGGGTGTATTCACAACCCGGAAAGAAAATCGAATCCCCCCTGATGGTCTACATCTGTCACGGCAGATAGACAGATACATCACATATTACTGATCTGTATGATCTATATGATTTGTATGATCTAGCTCATGCTTCCGGGTGGGAGTCGTATAACCTGTATGATCTAGGACAAGTTCCCTGGGTTGGGTCTTTCTTACACAGATCCTGCATCATATTTCATCACGGGAGGCTAGGTTCTACTGTAGACGATCTAGATGATCTAGCTCGTGATCTAGATGATCTGTGAAACTGTCACCCAAAAAAAAAAAAACGAGGGTGACCTTCTGCAGGTGGTCCAAACCCCTCAACAATCGCAACCATTTTTTTTGCTTATATACTACTTGGAATCAGTGTGGGACTCTCTCAGTACCTTGCCCAAGGGGTAAAAAAAGGTGTGGGCAAGGGCAAGGACACGGACCACTCGATCAGAGGACACCCCACCTTCTCCACCCGCTGCCACTCCCGCCTGAGTGTACAGATGATCTGGATGGTCATCTATGTGATTTGCCACGAGTTTGACGTGTAGTTTGTCCCCCAAAAATGAGGGTTATACTCTAAAAGGTGCTGCCAGTCTGGACGGAATTATAAGGACCGTTTGGTGATTAGTATCAGTACCAAGCGTTCCGTGTATTTTCGACCATAGCGATAACGGTAAAGGTAAGGGTAAGGCAAGGATGCGGCTCACTTGATTTGAGGACCTCCCATCTTCTCCACCGCTGCCACGCCCGCCAGGGTGTACAGGTCGCCGTAGGAAATGTCGGGGTATTTCTTCTTGATAGGCTCCAGCCATCTGCCCCACCCCCCCCCCGGACAACGAATCCACACCCACACCGACGCGGAAGGACGGAAGGAAGGAACGAAGGAAGGAAGGAAGGACGGAAGGACGGCAGGAAGGAAGGAAGGAAGGAAGGAAGGAAGGAAGGAAGGAAGGAGCGGAGGAAGGAAGGAACGAAGGCAGCGGCAAGGAAGCAGAGCAGCAAAGAAAAGAAGCGCGGCAAAGCAGCAAGGAAACAAAATCAGCAACGCAGCAACCAAAGCAGAGCAACAACACAGCGAAAGACGAAGGACAACAAGGAAAGCAAGGAAACCGAACCAACGGAGCAGCAAAAAACGCGCAAAAAACAGCAGACCAGCAGGTTAGGAAGGGAAGCAAAACACTACGAACAGCACGACAGCAAGCCATCATAGGTCCTGTATCACAGACGTCCTGCACTTCTTGCTGTACGTCAACTCTCGTGGTATTCGAGATAGAGTTGGTGTGGAAGAGTTAATGTCGGAAGCCTCCGGCTTGTGGGGCGAGCAGCACTATATCACAACAAAGGAGGCGTGATTGGATATGGGATAATGTTGGATAGAGCGAGCATGGTTAAGGTGCAACTCTCGTTAAGGAGACAACTCAGGACACGACAGGTACCAGCGAATCGATGCGACAGAGAGCACAGAAGCTGGGTTGGTGGCCGACAGCCAGATTCTTACTGCTGCTGTGAGGGTCGACGCTGAAGGATTTCGCAGAAAGTTCGTCAAGGGTAACCCTGTGGGAAATGACTAGAACCCTAATGTGATTACCCTATACTGTATTAAACTACAGTAATATATGGGGACCTAGTTTAGTAAGGGTTTTACGGCTTGATAGAAATATTATGAAGGGCTGTTCTGCGGGAAACGATAATGACTCTACGTGCGTTGTTTCGCGTCAAACGATAACGATGATAACCCAAATATAGTAAGACTATATTACATACTGTAATACAGCACTCTAACCCTAAATCACAGGTTACAATAGTAATAGCATGAGGATAGGGTGTATGGGTTGCTTCTTCTGCGGGGAACGATTGTAACCCTATGCAAGGTTACTCGGCGGGAGACAATTCCGATGATAACCCGTACAGCGGAACCCTATATTACCACATATAGGAACCCCATTATATCCCTAAATATTAAGACTTTTTCATACTAATATTCAATCAAAACCATCCTTGTATTTCGGGACAGAGTAGTTTAAGAGCCTAGATCGGGGTTTATAGGTTGTAAGGGTTTCTCACCCAACCGCGTTGACGAGGCCTGCATTGGCGCCGTCCGCGAGCTCCTCCTTGAAGCGCATGGTGCCACCCTGAGAGCCGCCGGTCTTGGAGATCTTGTCGTAAGTGCCGGAGGAGTGCCAAGCGAGCCTGCCAGGCCAATGGGAACACCGAAGATGAGAACGAACATACGATGAAATCGACGACGAAGATGCGATGATACCGACGAATATACGATAAAAAAATCGAAAAGACGATGAAACCGACAAAACGATGAAGCCAACGGCAGCACCATGAAAGCAACGACAACGAAATAAAGCCGAACATACGATGAAACCGACGAAAATATGTTGAAACCGACAGCGCGATGAAACAGAACACGGCCCCACGAAAAGCGATACCACAATGAAACCGACCTACACACAATTACACTGACGACAAGGACCCAACGAACACGCGAGAAAAACTGACTGCAACACGACAAAACCGACCACAATAAGACGATACCGACGGAATTACAATAGTACCGACGACAGTACAACTGCTGCAGAAGTTCAAAACGTACCTCACAAGGGTAGGCCCCTTGTCGGCATCCTTGTCCATCAGGCCCTCGATGTCCGCCCTCACCTGAGTAAAAAACAGCATCAAAATAGTAAATAATCAGTAAGGATAAAATCATCACTAAGTAGGATGAAGTACGTATCATTAAGTTGTCCCTGGTATAAAACATTGATAAAAAGAAGGCATGAACGGTATTGGGGAGGGGGGAGGAAAGCCTGCAAGGTGATCCCGGATCTGAGTTACGACTATTAATGCGCAGGAGGGAGAAAAAACAGAAGGATGCAGAGAATAGATGGGGAGAGAAAAAAGGGAAGAAAATGCAACCGTGTTTTGCAGGGTACTGGTAAGCAGTTCGAGTTACTCCCGGCAATCTACTCGAGGTATAACTTAACCAACGGGTATATACTGACCCGAGTCACCGCCCCCCGAAGGCATACCCATGATCCTATTTAATACTCGGGGATCGAGGCACTCCTTGTACGCATTTTTGATACCTGAGTATCTCTGCTCGGGCAGTGTGTATTACCAGTATTGAATACTATTATATTACATGATCTCACACAGGACACCTCGTACGTACACGGCATTACAACAGTACGTAAGAAAACGAGCAATAAGAAACGCATGCTGATATTTACAGGAAAGTAAGAAAATCGGGAGTCGCCATACTGCGGCTAGTATTAGTAGTGTACCGCCCCCATTCTCGAAGAAGCAACCAAGCCTGGTGGGCCTGTTTCCCTGTTTTCCACCAGGCGTCCTGCCGTACTGCTCTTTGCCTCGTGCAAGCAGTACCAGGCACGCGATATGTGTTCAGAATTTCGGAGTTAATAATTTTCAGGCTGAGATTTGTAGGAAATGTAAGAAATCATAGC
Source organism: Macrocystis pyrifera (assembly GCA_031763025.1). NCBI lineage: Eukaryota > Phaeophyceae > Laminariales > Laminariaceae > Macrocystis > Macrocystis pyrifera. The sequence continues at coordinate 10,369,122 of JASSKH010000021.1, forward strand.
TCAATATTAACTTTATGCTCAGCGAGGAACGCCGCACTAAAACATGGACACCATTTTCGATTTTAGGAATGAAATCCCGTCTTCGGGACAAACTACATAGAATTCAAGTGGTTTGTCCCCAAAACTAAAACTGCAGTCCTGAAGGGGTTAAGGCTGTTTCCTATGCTGTTCAGATTTTGAGCTTCAGATTTTTGACCCGATCGCATTTTCAGCTGCGCTAGAGAGAAAATCGAAACAGTCTTCCTACGCGGAAAAAAAACGGGTTTGTTGTGCGTGCAGAGATGATTCGAGCAAACGGCGAGACCAACTGCTGTTGTTGCGGTCTGGCGCCGCGAAGAAACGCGTCGAGTGCGCTGCATGCACTACGCGTACGAGTAGGATCCAAGCGTCCGAGCCCACGCTGACTGGCTCTGGTCTGGCGGCGAAGAGACATGCCGATGAGTGCGCTACGTGGAGTCAATCTGTCTTGGTATTTTGTGACTGACTGCTGCTGCTGCTCTTGCTGTAGTCTGCGAGTACGAATGCGGGGAGTGGTGCGCGCCGAGTGCAATTCTCTTGGTCTCTAGGCCCGAGCCCGCTCCACCCGACTGCAGTCTGGCCACGGAGAGACGCGCTGCCCGCCGACTACGCGTCGGGTGCGAAGCAACGTCGCCATCCAGCAGTATCACCATCCAACTCGTCGATCGTTCTGCTGCTGCTTGCAGTCGTGGATAACGTCCTGAATTTAGAGACAACGCCATTTTTATATTTGAAAATCTGATGGCCCGGGTCGTTGGGTTCGGGGCCAAAATCTGATTCTCAAATGGAAAAAAATCCGGTCGGATTTAGCATAATCGGACTGCAGAGTAAGCAGTAACTTTCATTTTTGGGATCGAAAAATAGAAATCTCAAGCTCGAAATCGAACCGCATAGGAAACAGCCGAAAGTAGTCCATTTTCAACGTCGACACCACAGCAGTAGGCCGCGAGCCTTGACCCAGCTACGTACTCACCCAAAGAATATGAACCATAACGCCGAATTTTCTTTACGGCGACAAACTGCAGATTATTCTTATATCGGTTCCCGATCCCTAATAATATTTCCCTTATCAGCTTCTGTCCCATACTGCTACTGTATATGAAGAAACCGGGCGGCGAATTTTATCCAAAATGGACCGGTACCTGAGAGATGTAAAATAAATCCACAGGCAATCCAACTATTAATACAAGAAATATCGGATGTCATGTATTCTACTCAAATTCCAAGTAGTTTGTTTGTCCTTTCTTTTGTGTGCATGCTTCGCGATTTTTTTTTGCAGTACCAAAATAAAAATAAAAGAACAACGAGAGATCATCATGCGCTCACCTTTCCGTAGTCAACGGCCGTAGCAGCAGAGGCTTGCGAGGGGTTGCTGGTGGCCAGGGCCGCGCCGAACGCTAGCGCGGCAGATTGCAGCATGTTCTTGCGATCCATGGGCATCGTCGATGACATCCCGCTGGGCTGGGCTTTCATGTTGAGGGCGCAAGTGTTGCTTCGCGCAGCTCTACTTGAGGCGGAGGATACAGTGAGCGGGGCAGATGGAACCACAAAGCCATGGGCTACCTCGTGGAGCGACAGCGCGGTCGCGACTGCAATCACAAGCTTCATGATGTTGCAAGTGGTGGTATGCGGGCCTTGCCGTGTCTACCCGAGGGGTGCTTTGTAACTCAAGCTACTGCTGCTGTAGGCTTCTGATGGGAGCTCTGCTGGCCTGCTCTCTGCAAACAAACAAGCAACATATTCCCTAGTGCGTAACGCCATTCATATAATATAAAACTGCCAGCGCTGGTTCAAGAACATCGCCGGAGGGGGGCAGTGACGATGACAAAAAGGTCTTTGTTGTCATTGCCATTGCCTGCCGGTTTGCTGATTCACACCGAAGCGGGATATCAGCTCTACTCGTGACGGTGAGAGGAGAAAACGCGGGCAACAAAACAACACAACTAGCTGTGTATAGAGCCTGACACCGCCGCTGCTGAAAACTGCTATTGATACTGCTGTTGCTGTGTTTCTGCTTTTTCTGCTACTGCTGCTGTTGATGCCCTTTTTGTTTTCGCTTGTGAAGGCAGCAGTAGTGACGCCATCGGACAGCCCACGTGTACCCGTCGACTCAACTTGCGGAGTGCGGTATCTCCGGGCGTGCCATCAGTAAACCCACATGCCTAAAGCTGCGCGCCATGATTCCCTCACAAGGCGTGAAGCCCTTGCAGACGAGAAACGAAATCCCCCCGCTCTTGCCTTGTATTGCTCCGCTCGCTCGTCTTGAATTCAAATCGCCACGAGTACTCGTACCCCGACCGAGTGTACATCCCAGGTTTTGAGGTTCTGTGTTGGATATACATATTCTTCTGGTTTGTCCGTGCAGCAGCTTTCACGGCTGTGCTTCTCGAGTACGTACGATGCATTACAATGTATTTCTGAAGGATGGTGTCACAATGAGATTGCTCAAGGCCTGCTCAGGTTGGGAGCTACAACAGCAGTAGTATTACTCGTAGTAGGTGTTGCTGGTGGGCCTTACTGCTCTATCTACAGTACAGCACTATTACGGGGGTCCATAGTTAACAGGACCTATGGTGTACATAAAAACCTATATATTTTGCCTATTTTTACCAACAAAATTTGGTCCCGTTAACTATGGACCCCCGTGATAGTAGTTTATCGTATACCAGGTGGTATGATACCTCGCATCATGTATCATGATCATATAAAATACTACCAGGTATACAATTCTGACTACAGAAGAAAGTTGAAGTTTCGACAACCTGGTACGTATCGAATATCGAAACCGTAAAATATCGATTGTAAAGCAGTTTCCCTGCTGTTCCCTAGGTATTGGTACCGTTTAATACAAGGTTGGACTGAGGTATGGAAATTCTCTCGCGACGTAAATACTTGCTATTAATAGGTAGAATTTTACTTGTTTGAAGACGCTACTGCTGTTGTTGACGCTATATATTGTTCATTGTTTGGCTTTTCTGAAAAACGTGATAACAGCAGGAGATACCAGGCATGCTTATACAGTAGACGCTGATCACCCGACCCGAACTTCAACCCTAACCCGAACGCTATGGGTGGGGTGACCTATGTGCTTGGATGCAAAAAAGGTACCGCGGGTTGTGTGGGTATGGAGACGTCAGTAGTATCACTGTTGTAGTCTTGTTTCGACCTGGTGTAGAAGGGTAGGTTGTCTGTCGTCCTTTGTTGTTGTAGGCCGTTGTTATCGTGGGCCGTTTAATAACTCTTTTGTCGCTGTCGGCCTTTTATTTCTTGGAAATCATTTTTCTGACTCTTTCAAGTCTGCCTATTAATACTAGGTCAGCATTGTTCTTCGAATTATGAAGCAAATAAATTGTACAACATCAGTCGGCCTGTCGGAAGCTATCACCATTGTGCCAGTAGTAGGTACCAGGTAATCTCGGCCGGTTGTCTGTGATCGCGATCACAGCTACTTGTTGTGGTGGTGGTGTGGTGCTGTCTCTCTCTTTCTGTAGTCGCTCATGCATCTGCTGGCGGCCAAAACTCTCGGCGGCCAAAGCTCACCAGCAGAAGCAGCAGCAGCTATTAGTAGCCGCAAAAAAAAATGTCCCCAGTCAGCGGCAGGCGGCAGCTAAGCTACTCCTCAGAAGATCTAGCTGCTGCTCAGGACGAGCTGCTGCTCAGGAGCAGCTAGCTACTTGTTGTGGTAGTGGTGCGGTCCCTCTCTGTCGCTTAGGTATCTGCCGTCACGACAACCTGAAGAAGCATATATATGTCGATCGCGGCCAAAGCTCTCGGCGCGGCCAAAACTCTCGACGGCCAAAGCTTAGCAGCAGCTTCTGAAGCACCAGCAAGCAGCTAGCTCCAAAAAAAGTTCCCCGAAGTCAGCGGCAGTCAGCAGCTAAGCCGCTGCTCAGGAGCTGCTGCTCAGGAGCAGCAGATGCAAGCGTTCAAAGCCTTCGGCGGCCAAAGCTCTCACGAATAGCTGCTGCTGCTGCTGCTGCTGCTGCTGCCGTCTCGTGACTCCTGACTCGTGACATGGCATTTTTTCGAGCGTTACAACAGCATCATCAACATAATATTTATTTGGCATGCTGTCCGTCGCGGTGCATGATAATACGTAGATACGGGTATCCTGGGCGCATTAGTTTGTCTCAACTGCTGCTCCACTTCGTCGGGTCCGTTGCTACCTTATGTACCGATGCGGGTGTCCGCGCTGTGGATCGCTGCGTGCTGCTCGTCGCGTTGATTAATTGCCTGATGTATTCAGCAGCAGCAGAGGAGTGGAAAAGACGATAGATAGATATCATGTACTAATAATACCTGGTACAATAATTAGTTGTGTGATGGCGCTCGCTCCTACTACTACTACTACTGCTGCTACTGTAGTAGTACTACCACTGCTGTGCTTCGTACAACAGCAGACAGCAGGAGAATATGATGCACTGCTGTGACTGGGTGTATCTACTACTGAAGAATCCTTTGTGGAGACAACGCTACCGCTACTATAATACTACTTAAGGAGTAAAACATGACGTAACAATGTGACTGACTGGCAAGGCAGTATCATAATACATGGTTGATGATTCCAATCTACCGATAGTCGGATGCGTACTCAGTTTGTTGTAATTTGGCTGTTTTACTACCGATGGATATCGATGTGACTGACAGGCAGAGGCGGCGCGGACAGCTGTTAGGCTGATCCGTAATTTGTTCTGCGCAATGCCGTTGCCCATCTGCACTTTCGCTCGCTCATCGTTTAGAAAGCTTAGACCGACATACTTCGATTGGTTAGAAGTGATGAACGTTGAAGCTCATGCTGCGGCGAAGCCACATTTGCTTTGCGCAGGATCTCACTGGGATCCGCGTGCAGTTTATTCGCATGAAGAAGTACGAAAAAGCGCGGAAAGAAAAAATATCCCCGTCCCCTCTCATGTAATAATTTTCTGCCTGGTTGGAACACCTTGCACAGGTCAAAAAGAAAAAAAAAAAACGAACAGCAGACCTTTTCTCTTAGCCTGGTACGCCGCCCGCCGTCTCGCGACCACCTCGCCACCGATTCGGTCCGTGTAAAGCTTTCCTCCCTCTCTGCCACAGTGAGGCCCGTCGCCCGCCTCGCGTGAAGCCCGGTGCTCACCGTGGCCCTTGTTCGCCAGCTCGACAAAGTTGGTGCTCAGACTGCATTTGAACTTTGGTTTGGCCGCAAAAATAAGCACCGCTTGAATATTATTTTGCATATCAAAACGACCCTTATATCTCGTATATGGTACTAGCGGAGCCTCACAAGGAGGCCAGGCGAAGCCCATTCGTGCTTCCCACGTGTCTCGAGGCACACGCGACGCCTAGCCACGAAAACGGCGACCGCGCTCCTTGCAACCCTCCCTCTACCCCCGCCAGCACCCGCTGACACCCGCGACGCTACCGGGCTCGCCCGTTGTGCCGTGCTCTGAGTACACGCACGCGCATGAAACGAAATACAAAGTCTTCAGAAATATGAGCTACGTTTGACTCGTACCTGGTATGTTCGTATGAACACGAGCACAAGAAGGCGCTTGTCTTCACGAAAGCGGTTTCTGTTCGAAATCATAAGCTATACCGGGACATTGCTTTTGACAGAAAACGTTATATAACTTGGGTTTGGTGTGCCCTGATCACCTCGTTTTACTTTTTCGTACCGTAAACTGGCAAAAATGCGATGGTGTACCGTTTTTTTTTGTCATTTTGGCAAAGTGAGACGGACGGACATGGATGTTTCGCCATACAACGGTATACCTTGACAGAGAGCGTCATCTAACTTGGGTTTGGTGTAGCCTGATTTCCTGATTTGATTTTTTTGTACCGTAAACTGACAAAAGAAGCATTGTTGTACCGTTGTTTGTCGCTATTTTCCGTTAGGACAATAAATTAATTTTGCTTCTAGATAACCCTCGGTAAACCTAGGGAATAAGACCTATGCCAATGGCAACCCGAAGTATCAATAAAAAGTTTGAATTCCAAAGATACCCGCCAAAAAGTTTAGAACACGCTTCCTATGGGCACGTTCAGAAAAAAAAAAACTCCCAACTTTTGGAAAAGCCCGAAAAAAGCAAATCTGGGGCCGATGTTGGGCGAAGATCGGCCTGAGAAAAACTCAGGCCGATCTTTGGTTCGAAGCGGCGAGATTCCGAGTCCTCGACAGACATCGATCGACAAAACCAACGATTGCGTCATGAATTCTGAACGGAGTTCGCTCGTTAGGGGCTCCGACCCACCCTTGGGTGACCGTCTTCACACAGTGGCCAGTGACGTGTGGCGGGCGCTGGCCAGGCGTACGATAAAAAAACAAATAGCCGTTGGTGTGTACAAAACAGGAGACAAAATTTCTCGATCCGTCTCGAATGGCAAAAAACAGGCTTTTTTTTCAGGTTTGGGAGGATACCGCAGGACACCGCCGGCAAGCTCTCGCCCCCTAGAGCATGTACTCACTTTCTATCTTCGATGCCATCGTCTATACTCGTTGGCCTTGCCCGACACCAAGCGGGTTGGCCTTGTGCTGAGTCTATATCGAGATCGAGCATCTATCGTCGCACGAGCTGATTTTTATCAGCGTGTTGACAATTTGCAACGAGAGAAAACAAATTGCGCCGCCTGCAGCCGTTGGAAAAAAAAAAGAAAAAATCAAACATTTTTTCCCTTTTTTCCCACAGCGGCGGTACGAGGATATTTTGGGCTGTTTTTTTAAAGCAATATTTTTGGAAAAAAAAAAAAAAAACTTTCGGACTTCGCGTTTCCATTGGCATAGGTCTAAATACAGTTTCTTTTCGTTTTTTTTTTCGTCCTTATCGAAACCGATCATCGTTCGATATCCATCGCTACCACAGGGTACTGCTGTCGTATCATACAGGTGGGCGGATTTTTTCGTACGCACCGAAGGTCGAAATCGTATCGAATCGATTTGCTGTTTCGTGCTCGATACCTCGTATTCGTTTTCGTCTCCCCGAATTTTGAAGATCATGCAGGCCGGAGACTTTGTATCCCTGGACAGGTTTGCCTACTAAGTCGGTACTCGTTGGTACTGACGTGTCTTGGTTGCTTCGGCTGTTTCCTATGCGGTTCGATTTCGAGCTTCAGATTTATATTTTTCGATCTCAAAAATGAATGACCATGCTTAAGCAGACCAAATATGCAAAATCCGACCGGATTTTTTTTCGATTTGAGAATCCGATGACCCAAGTCGTCGGATTTTGGCAAATCAGATGTTCAAATCGAAAAATGGTATACTCTCTAAATTCAAGATGTTTTTTCGCGACAGCAAACAGCAGCAGAACGATCGATGAGTTGGATGGTGACACAGCTGTATAGCGACGTTGCTTCGCGCCCGACGCGCGATCGGCGGGAGGCGCGTCCCTCCGTGGCCAGACTACAGTCGGTTGGCGCGGGCTCGGGCCTAGAGACCACGACAAGCGCAATCGGCGCGCACTTCTCCATGGATACGTACTCGTAGACTGCACTGCTGTACAGCAGCAGTAGCAGCAGTCAGACACATTTTGAAACGCACAATACCAAGACAGCTTGACTCTAGCGCACGCGCCACGTCTCTTCGCCGCCAGACCAGAGGCAGTCAACCTTGGCTCGCACGCTTGGGTCCTACGCGCAGGGCAGCGCACCCAGCGCGTCTATTCGCGGCGCTAGGCCACAACAAAAGCAGTTGGTCTTGGCGTTTGCCCGAATCTCAGCACGCGTAATAGATCTGATTTTTCTGCATAGGACGACTGTTTCGATTTGCCAAGTTCACATCTAAAAAATGCTATCGGGTCAAAATCTGAAGCTCAAAAATCGAACCGCATAGGAAACGGCCTTAGAGATTTTAAGAAGAGCAGTTTTAGTCCTTTCGTGCACGCGGAGACTGAGACCAAGCTCGTGCCCCTCTGGAAAACCCCTGGTTTTCCACCTAAGATACGCCTTCCAAGTACTACAAATACGCTCCCAGTGCCTGAACCCAGGTAATTTCCGGGCTTTCAACCTCATTGAAGGCAGTATTATATTAATAACAGAATTCGGAAAATAAATAACTATCCCTATTTCCTTTCGTCCCCCCGAATTCAGAAAATTTATAATTTATTTTAAAAAATGCATTATGATTTTCGAAGTATCAGGTTTCTACACCGTAAACGTTACTTTACGGACTGACTCATATCACGGGGGCGTGTGCCCGAAGACAGAAAAGAAATCATTCTCTCTATTGTCAGTACGAATTAATTAAATTGAAATTCAGGTCCATTTTATTTTGTCGTCTCCCCGAATTCGGAAAATAAATAATTACCTCTATTTCCAGTACGATTTTATTTTAAACACACTTTTTCTTTCTGACTCCCCGAATTACGAGACGAAAAATCTACAACCTGGCATGTCCAAACAGCTTACCCACAGGTATATTATTATCTACGTCAGCTGTGAGTTCGACTGATTAAATACAGTAGTGAACACTTCACGTTGCGATTTTCCGGTACTATGAGTATTTATTCTCAGTTTGCAAAGCTCAGTCTCTGTTTCGGTAATTGCAAATGCGTCTGTCTGTGTCATACAGCTTGTGACCGTTATGTGCCATACAGCTTGTGACCGTTATGTGTCATACAGCTTGTGACCGTTGTGTGTCATACAGCTTGTGACCGTTGTGTGTCATACAGCTTGTGACCGTTATGTGTCAAACAGCTTGTGACCGTTATGTGTCATACAGCTTGTGACCGTTAATCCGGCCTACTGCAGCAGTGATCCCCAACCGTTTCTTATGGCTGATTCGCTATTTTCTTGAGGGTTTTCATCAACTCTTCAGTATCATATTCTTCGTATCGCTTCTCGAAATGGTATCGATTTGCTGTCTCATTTTTTCGCCACCGTTTCGAATTTCGGTCGTTGTTCGATATCCATCAGTGGTACCACCGGTAGGCGGGCAGGGCATTATTCCAGCTGAACATTCTTCATCATGGGCGACGCTGATGAGGGTGCTGGGTCGGAGGGCATGCGTGCTGGCGATAGCGCTGGGCCGGAGGGCATGCCGGAAGAGGCCATGAGCATCGCGGAGAGGAGCGATGCGTTGGTGAACTTCGTGGCAGGCTTGCTGGCGACCCACGGGTGGACCATTGTGTTTCTGGCGGTTGTGTGGTACAACTGCAAGGATGCGGTGCGGAGGCGTTGGCGGAAGCGGCAGAAGTGAGAGGCCCCAGCACGCGAGTGCTCATTCGATGAGGTCAAATAACTAATACGGGGGTCCATAGTTAATAGGACCTATGTTATACTTAAAAACCTACATATTTACCTATTTTTACTCACAACATTTGGTCCTAATTACTATGGTCCCCCGTAATAACAAGTCGGACAGATGTTCTACGGGTAGATCAGATAGATCATCTATTGATAGATGATATGCTACTGCCGTTCCGAGGTGCTGTGCAGGATCCGCGTAGTACTTAATATAATCCAGGAAGCATGCCCTAGGTCATGCAGACCATATCTTCCCCACCAGGCAACGTGAGCTGCATCATACAGATCATGCAGATCATGAAATTATGTATCTATCTGCCCTGTGTTAGATCCAGACCGTCCTTGAGTGGGGATCGATGGTCTATCCGGGTGTTGATAGATTTCGGCACTTTCTGCCCCTCCTGAAGGAAGTCCGGAAGAACTTTCGGTGAAAATGACGATCACCGTAGTATCGGTCACTGCTTGGTGTAAAGCCAGTGGTCCTTACGGTAGTCGTTACAGCAGTGCTTTCAGCTGTAGGTAGAGTAGTTATTGCCCGTCGCTTACTGCACCACCTACCTTTGGGGGGGAAAATATAGTTGCCATTCGTCTGCTGTGAGTTATTTTTTGCCAGAGATCTTCACGGGTCATGAACCGACCCACCGCTGGTGGTCGAGTTAGATCATGTTTGTGCGGGGTGGAGAACCTTACTCCGCACAAGAAGAATTATCGTACGTATCACGTACCAGGTAGTGTTCATGGCAAGGCACCCAGGAGGCAGTTACACAGTGCCCCCATAGTGCTGTCTCTGGAAGTGGCCACACCGGAAAATACATTCACTCATTGAAGCTGTCATCCACATGCAAGTCCGCCTTACCTGTCGATTCCTGATCGGATGCAGTTCACCCTTTATGCGACTCGCCGAATATCTCGCGGTGCTTCGCGCTTGGTGCAAGGAATGCCTGCCTGGTTGGTGAAAGCCCGGCGTGCTCCGTCCCGGCATTGTAGGGGTGCGAAGGTCTATGGTCATACGACTACGGCCATGCGTTATATCGAGTAGCGGAATGTGCTACAATAGAAGAGGAGATGAGGGAAATAGACGAATGTGACATGGAGGAGTTTGATGCACTGAATAGCAGTGACAAAACGATAGCTGTCCTGGGAGATAGGTGGTGGCCACAGGCTGCCAGACAGGAAGGCGACAAGATTGGCAAAACGTTTGTACGTAATATATGGAAACAACGTAGTGAGCGCCCACCCGTTGGAGGCGTCTCCATTGGGAGTAGGTACGGTGCTCCGTCTCGAAAGGGATGCGTGATCAATGGTCAAATGACCAAGGCAAGCAAACAAATGAGCACGCACCTCCCCCTCTCCCCTTTGTTTCCGTTTTTTGTTTTTTTGTCTATGGCAATACTCGATGCTTCTTACATATATTCCTGGTACGGTAGACCACTCTGCTCCGAAATATACGTACCTGTTTCATTGAATATTAATGTGCTATCGATCCTTAAATTTTGGGACAGGGTGGTAATATATACTATTACGGGGGTCCATAGTTAACAGGACCAAATATTGTTAGTAAAAATACCTAAATATATAGGTTTTTATGTATGACATAGGTCCTGTTAACTATAGACCCCCGTACTATTAAATGCCAGCGAACAGTCAATAAAGCACGCTGTTAATAACGCAGGCCCGAACCACTTGTTCGCTTTTTTTCTTCTTTTTGGTTTTCTCGTCAAGGCGATACAGTAGTGGTCTGCTGCTGACCTCTGGTCCCTCCACAGTGTTTGTTGAGTGGTGCCGGCTATATCGCCGGTGAATCGCTAGGCACATACCATAGTATAAGATTAACCAGTATGGTACTAATAGTATGCGGAGTAAATAGTGCCGATTGGTTGCCACTCATAATGCCGGTATTATAAGCTGGTGCATACACTGTACACCGGCACTATAGAGGGACCGGCACTACTATCACGGAGGTCCATAGCTAATAGGACCTATGGTATACATAAAAACCTATCTATTTACCTATTTTTACTGACAATATTTGGTCCTGTTTACTATGGTCCCCCGTAATAACTGTACACGTTCGTATTAAAATTTCGTTCCAAATACTATCTACCAACGAACGATCGATGAAGCCCACCAACCTTCCGCCAATGCCCCCCCCGCTCTTTGCCCCCCCCTCCCTTTATCGTCTTTCTTCGCGCGGCGACACACGATGCCTTTTACGGACACGTATGTCCCTGGTACGATGCACCACCAGCGAACAGTCGATCAAGCACGCCAACAGGCCCGAACGGCGATCGGTGCTAGACCGTGAGCGCGCGAGAGCTGTGGCCCTGAAGCAAGCGGAGGCCACCGAGGCGGCGAGGTCACACGCGGAAGAAAATTCAAGAAAAAAAGTTCAGGTAAAGACCTATGCCAATAAAAACGCAAAATTCCCGTAAAAAGCTCGAATTCCAAAGATACCCATCATAATTTTTCGGGTACAGATTGCTATGACCACGTTTCTTCAAACCGAAAGTTCCAAACTTTTGGAAAAGCCCGGAAAAATCAATTATGGGGCCGATGTTGGGCCAAGATCGGCTTGAGAAAAATCCAGGCAGATGTTTGGTTCGAAGCGGCGAGATTCCGAGCCCTCGACAGACATCGATCGACAAGGGCAACGACTGCGTCATGAATTCTGAACAGAGTGCGCTCGTTAGGGGCTCCGACCCACGCTAGGGTGACCGTGTTCACACAATGACCCGTGACATATGGCGGGCGCTGGCCAGGTGTATGATAAAAAACAGTTGGCCGCTGGTATGCACAAACAAATAACAAAATTTCTCGATCCGTCTCGAATGGCAAAAACTAGGTTTCTTTTTCCGAGTTTGGGAGAAGAGCGTAGGTAGGACGCCGCCGGCAAGCTCTCAGCCCCTAGAACGTGGATCCGCTTTCTATCTTCGAGGCCGTCATCTACAATCGTTGGCCTTGCCCGGCACCAAGCGGGTTGGCCGTGGGCTGAGTCTATGTCGAGATCGAAGGTCTATCGTCGCACGAGCTGATTTTTATCAGCGTGTTGACAATTTGTAAGGAGAAGAAACAAATCCCGCCGCCTGCAGCCGTTAGAAAAAAAAAAGAAGAAAAAATCGAAGGTTTTTTTTTCCTTTTTTTTCCCACGGCCGCGGTACGAGAGTATTTTCGGCTGTTTCTTGGAAGCAATCTTTTTGAAAGAAACCTTTTTGACTCACGTTTCCATTGGCACAGGTCTTAAATATTTTGTATTTGAGCTGGACTTCGAGTGTACGTCCTCTGTCCCATTTCACACAATACTGTACGACTTTGAAGCCTTTTTTGTTTCACGCACCTTTCAAGCTCGAAATGGGTCGCTACTCTTTGGCGCCACGTAAACTGTAAGATCGCTGTTCGCTCGTGAAATTCTCCGCGGAGTATTGAGCTTGACGTAGCGCTTATTTAGAGACTTGTCACGAAAGCAGTGTTTTTTTTTTTTTCGCGGTCGTTAAGAACACCCTAACCATACGGGAGAGCCAGAGTAATACACACCACTCTGTCCCGAAATACAATCACCATTTTTCTCAACAATTAGTGTAAAGCCGGTTCTTATATTATGGGACAGCGTTGTAGTGAGCAGAATCCACGATGGACCCAAACACCATGTATCTCTACATGTCTAAGCAACAACATTTGATTTTGGTCACCTCCCCCGTAACACTACACTGTAAATGTTTCTACCCACCGTTGCCACCCCCGCTCTCGCTCGTCGCTTACCTCTCTCCCGCCCCCCCGGCCATGACGATGCCAAAATACACCACCCGAAGGCCTTCTCCAACTCCGCCATAAAGGATGATTAGGGCCTTGAACTAGAGCTTGACGGGGGAGATGCATCCACCCGAGAGAGAGAGGCTACTCCAGGTGGTGCCTACGGTCTCGGGTGATATTAGGGTATGCGCCAGCAGCAGCTGATGGCGTGAAGGAAGACGAGCACTATCAATAGGATCCGCCATTGAGGAGTTGATGGCGTTTTGGACGATTTCCGTGTGGACCACTGTGGCCGCCAATATAAGCATCGTTTTAACTGTGATGTTGCGATGAAACTGAGCTTAAATTCCCCGTGAGAGTGGTATCCCGCATGTGATAACAAGACCCACCCTGCGACGAATGTCACTGAGACTATGCACTAGAGCTTTTCTCTTGACAATGGGGAAAGGTGCAAACGCCGAGCGCTGCGTACTATGGGGAAATATCTCGACGAGATAGATCGCTGCGTACTATGGAGAAATATCTCGACGAGATAGGTAGTTCTGAAGTCCCACCCTTGTGGCTTGTGTTTGCCCCCCTTAAACCATGCTTTGAAGAAACTCGGCTCGGAAGTTCGTCCCGGTTGCACGGGTGTGTCATACTGATTACATACGGTAGGGTCTTGGGCAGGAGTTGATGATGGATGGAGGCATTCACTCACGTTGTCACTCAAAATGCTTCAGGACGATTAGGGTCTTCGCCAGGGATCGATGGGGGGAGGTAGTCCACGCAAGTAGTTTCTCCTTGTCAACATCACCGTGGAGAACGGGTCAGGGTCTTGGCCAGGAGTTGATGATGGAGGAGGCATTCACTCAAGGAGTTACTCCAAATGCTGTGGTACGGGACGATCAGGGTCTTCGCCAGGGATTGATGGGGGTGGGTAGTCCACGCGAGTAGTTGCTCCTTGTCGCTTGTCACTGTGTACGAGTAAGAACTATTAGGGTCTTGGGGGCAGGAGTTGACGCAGGATGTGTGCTATGTCCATCCGAAGACCTTCTCCAACGCCGCCATAGAGTTGACGAAACAGCACACCCACCTGGGGGGGAATTTCGGAGCCGATTTTTCTCCAAAAAATATGCCTTAAGGGAGGCCCACACGACGGGAAAAAAAATGGTGGATGTGAAAATATCTATTGATACGATATCTATATAATCGAGACCTTTCCATAAAATAGATACCCTGCTCGGCGTTTGCACACGAGTGTCAAAATTCGCTCCGAGGACGTGGGTGAGTTGTGTTCCGTGCTGCCGGGGTGTGATTGCGTCGCGGGGCAGGAGTATGTGCAGGAGATATCCGCCCAGGTTGTTGCTCCAAACCCTACCGTGAAGGCTGCTACTGCTGTACCGGAAACATATCAGTACTATAAAAGCTGACGCTGTTGCTATAAACTCGGACAGAAGGGAAAAAAATAACCTTGCAACAATAGTGGCGGTCGAATTTTGTCGTGACATGAACGATGCGGGGAAGCCGGAGAATCGTTTACCTTGTCAATCTCGGTCGGGTGGAAGACTTTTTTTTTTTGGTGGTGAAAGCCTCGGTCGTAGAACACGGCTTACAGCCTAAACAGATGGATGGTTTCATTGGCCGTCGTGATGGTGTGCGTTGGTGAACGTGAGGTTGATGATGACGACGACGACGAATGGCACGTGTGTGTGCGTGCGCGATACAGATCACGATATCCGTACCTTTTTTGAGCAGATTGGTATGTTATGCTGTATGCAGGATGTGTATAGCACAGATCAAACCCAGGAGGCGTGCGCTATATCATGCAGATCAAGCGGGTTCCATCCCGGCCACATGAGCTAGATCATACAGATCATACATATCTGCCCTGAGAGATCTGGATCGTGGAGAGCAAATGATCTATCTGCTCTGTCCCTCACAGTCTTTTTTTTGGAACAACACTACTACACATTGTCGGGTGGCAAGCACAGTGAACAATGATAATCAAGTGCTGCAGCGTACATGAGCGTCAAGTTTTACTCTACTTCCAAGTGTTTCGTCCCCGAAACAGGACTGCGGTTCTTAAGGCCTACGTGGGGTGGGTCAAGTTCTCCAAAAGAGACATGCAGCCTGCCCTAGCACGAGCAGGGTTATTTAAGCT
The DNA here is from genome assembly GCA_031763025.1 of Macrocystis pyrifera. Classification (NCBI taxonomy): domain Eukaryota; class Phaeophyceae; order Laminariales; family Laminariaceae; genus Macrocystis; species Macrocystis pyrifera. Next base: position 10,384,246 of record JASSKH010000021.1, read on the forward strand.
TTACATGTGCCTACAAACCCTTTTAGTCTTACGGGGGAACATAGTAAATAGGACCTACGTCGACTACCAAAACCTATATATTTACCTATTTTTACTCACGATATTTGGTCCTATTTACTATGCCCCCCCCCCGTAATAGTAGAGTAGTGCACTGCGCACGTACCTGATGGAACCAGACTCCAATTCCAAGAGCTCTTGTCCCCGTAATGGACGCGTTCTGCGGTAGAGGTTCGTATTAATAGCACATTTCCGCCCTTTTTTTTTCTGAACGACGGGGCTCCTTAACTCTTTTACTACCGCAGTCCCGTTTTGGGGACGAATTACTTGGAATTAGACTGGTTTGTCCCCAAATCGGGACTGCGGCACTAAAGGGGTTATAACTTAAATCGTCGGAACGCCAACTTTTGTTTAAAAAAAAAAAATGTTTTTGTATGCTTGGGCCATGGGATTGTTCATCGGGATGCAAGATTTTGATTTTTTTTTGCTGCAGTCAGTTTTCGGGTGAGGTATCATGGAGCTCCTTAAGGTCAAGTGAGGAGCCTCAGAAAAATTGGGGTGAACCTCTATTATCGTGGAACGCCTCAATGGGAGTTGCAGTCCTTAAGGAAGGCCCTATCCCTGTTGTTAATATTAATAGTACGACAGTCCCGTTTTTGGGGACAAACTACTTGGAATTTGACTGGTTTGTCCCCAAAACGAGACTGACTGCAGTTCTAAAACGGCGAGAGCTGCAGTCCCGCTTAACAACAAATGGTATGACACTGCCTTCAATGAGGTTGAAAGCCCGGTAATTACCTGGGTTCAGGAACTGGGATCGTATCCGTAGTACTTGGAAGGCGTACGTATCTTGGGTGGAAAACCAGGGGTTTCCCAGAGGGGCACGAGCTTGGTCTCAGTCTCCGCGTGCACGAAGAAATGAAGCTGCTCTTCGTCTATCTCTCAACAGCCAAGACACGTGGGTACCAACGAGTACCGAGTTAATAGGCAAACCTGCAGTGTCCAGGGATGGATACAAAATGTCCCGCCTGCTGGTTTCAACTCAAACCACTCGAATTGTACGTAAAGTAAGTAGTTTGTCCCCGAAAAGGGACTGCTGTGTCCTAAAAATGTTGTGATTAAATTAGGGTCACCACACTCAAGCCTCCCACATTAATCATACGGGCCTACTATTAGTACTCGTGTCAACGTAACCCGTCATTCCCGCTAGAGCATTATTAATAGTATTAGATATATCCAGTTTAGTTGTTGCACACGTTTTTTCATTAGCACCTACACCTACTTCTAATAATATTATGTTTTATAAATCTACCAGGCATGAAATACGTCAGCTATGAGTTCCACTGATTAAGTAGTTGATACTCAACTTTGCAAGCTGCGTAATACGTGTCGTCTATGTTCCATTTTTACCGTTTTTTTTCAAGTGTTGTAATAAACCGAACGCGCGTATTCTATATGTGAATTCCACGCGCGTATTCTATATGTAATTCCTTGTCAAAGATATAGGCCAGTGGCTCCCCTGGATGCTGCCCGCATTTGTACTAAAGATATTTGTGTGGTTTCTCTGATGTCGTAGTTTGTGGCCTCTACGGACACCATTCAGGTATGCACCTGGTATAACATAAGTAGTTGTTATACTCGTACGTATCTCTACCAAGACACTGGTTGTGCTGGGTGTCGACGGGTAGAAATAACGGTAAAAAATGTGAAGAGCACACACACACCGGGTCGAGCGTACACCTGTTCTCTCAACGATGTGTCAGTTTTGGGGAGAGGGTTGCTCGCCAACTTATCCAAGAAAATGGTTGACACACACAACGCTGAGTACGAGACAAATAGAACAGTAGAACCAACCTCGACCCTCTGGCCCTCAACTTGAGCCTAACTAAGCCAATCAGAGCAACCCTGACCCTGACCCTGAGAAGCCAAGCAGACCAAAAATCTCGAATATGTGGCATAAGCCCCACCCACTTGTGACGATGTGGTTTTGGGTGGAGTACGGCAGTGCTGGAGCTACCTCTTCACGTGAATAGCCTCAGAAAAAAACAAGTACCTGGGCAGTAGTGGTGGTCCCTCTTGAGTATATAGATATTACGAAGGACCATAGTAAATAGGACCAAATATTGTCAGTAAAAAAAGCGAAACATGAAGGTTTTTGTGTGTACCGCAGGTCCTATTTAATACGGCCCCCCGTAATAGCACCAGCTGCCCGCTAGATACATACAATTACGCCTGTGAATCGGCTCGGCGCGTTCAAATTAGCGGGCGGAAATAGAAGAAGCGTTTGGTGTCCATACTATCGTCTATCATTACAGAGGACAATAGTAAATGGAACCAAATTTTGTTGGTAAAAATAGTTTTTTTGTGTGTACCGTAGGTGCTATTTAGTATGGCCCTCCGTAATAGTAAAAAGTGGCACTGATGCTGTACCAAATGCACGCTACTGACCCTTTTAGCAGCGCAGTCCCATTTAAGGGACCAACTACTTGAAATTTGAGGGGTTCGTCCCCAAACCGGACTGCAGCTCTAAAAGGGCGGTTAAATTAATACCAAGGTGGTACCTGATACCACGTATGTATGGGATCATACCATTACGGGGGGGCATAGTAAATGGGACCAAATATTGTCAGTAAAAAAAGGGAAAATATATAGTTTTTTGTGTGTACCGTAGGTCCCATTTTCTATGGTCCTCCGTAATACCCGTGGTGCCGGGTCTGTAAGGGATCAATCTCCTTTCGGGTTATGGACTACATTTATTTTAGGACTGCAGTTCCGTCTTGCGGACAAGCTCCTCTAATTTTAAGTAGTTTGTCCCCCCAAACGGGATTGATTGCAGTCCTACAAGGGTTAAAGGGTTAAAAGCCGGTGTGCTGCCGGTGTGTGCGCAGTATATAGCGGCGGTATTTTTGGGCTGGCGCATACGGGCTCTGCTCTGCAATAGTAGTATTGGATGTACAACAACGTACAAGGTAAAAAAATGGCAGAGGGACTTTCTTTCGTGTTACACACTTCCGTCAAACCGTTTTCTTCCGTTGTTTTGCTGGAGAACAACGAAGCTATCGTACAGCGCAGTTCTCGGTGCAGAGATGGACGGTGGATGCATGATGGGCTGGGAGGTACCACATTTTCGTGCGGACTATATTAGTAGTGGCACCTCGGCGTAATGCGCATAGTGCGTAACGGGGCTCTTTTTTTTGTCTCCGCGCTTTTCTTGGTTCGGGGTAAGTGTTTATGGGTGATCGACGTTAACCTCATGCTACATACGACACATTGTCGGATGGCAACAATAGTAGTAATTTAGCAGTATATTTTGATAGACGCTCACTGATTTAGCATGTACGGCTCGATTCACAGGAGAACGAGTCGTGTCGGGAAACTCTCGTATTTTAGTAATAGTAGTATAATTAATCGTTTGGGTTCATACGACAGAGATAAACGTCCCGCGAGTCACAACACCCTATTTTGTTTGTTTCATACAAGTCTAGGACATGTCTAATGTCTACGTTTAAACTGGGGGAACGGAAGTTACATCACTATATCCCTGGGTTTTCGTTCAAATTTTCGCTCGATTCCGATTTTCGCGGAACCTTTTCAGCGAAAAAAAAATGGCGTTTGTTGTTCATTTTGCTCTTCATCAGCGCTGTCGACGGGACAACGGGACACCATACGCACGCCACCAACAATGAAATGATGTGGGGAATGGAAATTTGGAAACGACCGGCAGACAAGTGTACGAGGGATACCACTTATATTTACGGAAGGGTATTTGGTTTATATAGGAACGGCATCTACAGTCAGTACGCTATGTTATCGGAAGGCAAAAACACAACAATAATACCAGGTACCTGCTATTATTACGGGGGTCCATAGTTAACAGGACCTATGGCATACATAAAAACCTATATATTTAGGTATTTTTACTAACAATATTTGGTCCTGTTTACTGTGGTCCCCTGTAATAGGTGCTAACCACTTTAGTACCGCAGTCCCGATTTGGGGGCGGACCACTCTAATTCCAAGTGGTTTGTCACCAAAACGGGACTGTAGTACTAAAAGGGCAGCTTCACCGGGTAGGGCTGCCTACTATTACGGGGGACCATAGTAAACAGGACCAAATATTACTAGTCAAAATAGGTAAACATGTTGGTCTTTGTGTGTACCGTAGGTCCTATTTACTATGGTCCCCCGTAATACTCGCTTTTCCGAAGAAAAAAACGAAAGTTGATGATAACAAAAGGCCGGTGGTGGCTGCATGTTTTTTTGGCGACTAACCAACAAGTTGTTCATTTTTATTATGATCATGCTCTCTTGCCATCCGACAATGTTCAGCACGACCTTGAACGTTGATCGCTCAAAAACATTCCTGAAAGAAGAAATCCCCGATACAAAGGAAACCTATATGCACAAAGTCTATCTGCCTTCTTCCGTGTTTGCTTCCTCCTACCTCTGGTATGCTTTTTTTTTATTGTTTATATTGACTTTTTTTGGGGTCGGGGGAAACAATAAAAAATCATTTTTTTTTTGTTTTTTGTTCGAACGTTAGAAAGATCTTCTCACTGGAGCGATCCCAGGACGAGGTGGAAAACTGCAAATGCTTAGTGGGAACATTAGTGGGACCATATGAAGGTTGGTTGTTGTGTCATTCAGGACAATTTCTGGGTTGCTTCGGGCCGCCAGCTCATAGCTCGAAAGGCGTATTCAAGAAGGCGATCAGTCTGGGTTCTACAAACACCTTAAGGGTATGGATGTGGAAGGGAAGGGAAGAGGACTTTCAAATCGCAGCACGTCAGGGGCGAGGAAGGCAGATTACTGCGGGATATGGGCCTCATCCGGGAACGATGGGTAAGTAAGGTGGTTCCATAAGCTGCTAAACACAAAGTCATCGACCCTCGACCCGACTATCGTCGACGAGCTCAAGGTCTGGCCCTCGTGCAGTCCGCTGGATGGCGTCCCGTCTTGGTGCGAGGTGAAAGACGCGATCCGGGCGATGGCGAACCGCAAGGCGGTTGGGCCTGATGGTCTCCCAGCTGACCTCTTGAAGGTTCTGGCTGATGAAGGAGACTCGGACACCTTAGTAAGCTTTTACGAGATCATCGTCGCTGTGTAGAGGGGAGGGGTCGTGCCTCAGCGATGGAAGGAAGACAGGACGGAGTGTGGTAACTATCGCGTGGCATTTCCCTTGTCGCGCATGCCGGCAAAATACTCCTCAAAGTCATCGCGCGCCCGCCTCAGCGAGTACTGCTTGCTGCTACCGGGAAGGCATCCTGCCAGAGGAGAAGGGTGACTTCAGGCCCGAACGTTCGACGGTCGACGTGATGTTCGTGGTGCGACGCTTGTGGGAATTGGCAGAAGGAAGTAGGACACCCCGCTGTTCATGTGCTTCGTCGACCTCACCAAAGGCTATGACTCCGTCGACTGAACCCTCTTGTGGACTGTCTTAGTTAGCTCGCTTTGGCGTGCCATCTACAATTCTCGCCGTTATCCGCCAATTCCACGACGTCATACGAGCATGCGTGCGGCTGGATGATGGCGAGTGCCCAGATATGTTCGACGTGGAGCAGCGTCTTCGGCAAGGGTGTGTGCTCGCGCCATTGCTGTTTAACGTGTTTTTCACAGCGAGCGGTGCTTCGTGTGGCGGACAAACGCTTCGCCAATGATAAAGCCATCACGGACAGTATGGTGCAACTCCAACCAAAGAAGGGAGAAGGGGATAAAGAGGAGGGGAAAGGCACGGGCCGGACACGCCGACGGACAGGGAAAGGATAAAGAGGCCCAGACATTGTGGGCAACACTGTATGACGACGATGCGGGCATTGAATCGCGGTCATCTAACGGCCCGGAGAGAATGATGACGGTGATCGTGAGTGCATGTGCTGCGTTCGGCCTGACGATCTCGGAGGCCAAGACGGAGATACTGTGTCAGCAAACGAAAGATGGGGGGAACGTGCCGTTCACCGTCACCTCAGCCGGCCAAGTGCACAAACAAGCACTTTTGTTTGTGTATTTGGGCGGGGCCATCAACGCAGATTGGACGAGCAGAAGTGTCGAGGTAACGCGTTGACTCCAGAGGGCATAGGCGTGTTTCGGGCGGTACACAGTAAGGTGGAAGTCCATGACCGCCCGGGTGTGCCGCCTACGCCTGAAGGTGCGGAGCCCGAGCAAAACTGAGCACGGCAGGCTACGGGAGGTCCACTCAAGATGCTTCTCCGATGCCTCGGCTGGCGAAAACGAAAACGTGAAGGCCGCATCCTATCCTATGCCAGCGCGCTTCTCAGGACAAACTTCGAGAGCGTTGAGACGACGGTACGAAGGCGTAGCCTATTGTTCGCGGGCTTTATGACACGCATGGGAGAGAAGCGTCTGCCGAAGAGGGAGGGTGATGTTTGGGGCGATGGTCGGGGGTAAGGGCTACTCCCGAGGACAGGGGTGGGACTGGATGAGGTACCCAGAGGAGGACCTTAAGGAGTTTGGCATCAAGCTCGAAGGGTGGCGCGAGGCAACACAGGAAGCCTGCGGGTGGTTCCGACGGATCGAGGAAGGGGCGGAGGTCTTCATGCGGAAATGGCATAGTAGGATGAGAAGGAGGCATCAGCAGAGCGGCACGGGATGGCTGCAACCGCGACTGCAACCGCTAACGCTAATGAGCGTGCGCAGAACGGCAGGGAAGAGGGGGGAGGCGAGAGGGGGAGGAGGGGGAAGGGGGGGAAGGGGGAGGGGGAGGCGGTCTGCCCAACAGACTGACGCCTGGGTATGGCCATCATCGTCATTATGCGCTCCTTTCTGTGGGACCCTAGTAACTATTAATAGCATGGTGCCACCCGGGCAACTTTGCGTGTCTGTATGCACCAGTGTCTGCCTTTCGTATTATCTTTCCCCCCCCCCCCCCGCCCCCTTTAGTAGGATACAGCTCACCCTTCATGCGACTCGCCGGACACCTCACGGCGCTTCGCGCTTGGTGCAAGCAATGTCTGCCTGGTCGGTGAAAACCCGACATGCTCCGTCCCGGCATTGTAGGGATGCGAGGGTCTATGGTCATACGACTACGGCCATGCATGAGATCGAGTACATCTCTCCTATCGAGTACACCCCCCCCTTTAACACCCCCTTTTTAGTCCCTGTTTTGTCTCTTTTTTCCTCTTTCAGTTTTCCCCGTTTGCCCCTCTTTGTGTCTCTGTCTGTAGCTTCCTTTTAGCTTTCGGCTATCTGCTTTTTCTTGTGGTTTTGCTTCGTCATCTTCCTTTTCGTTTTTTTTTTTTTTTGTATATTAGTTTTCTTTTTTTCGCTTCCCTGGCGTTCATATTACGGGGGACCCTCGTAAATAAGACCAAAACGTTAATAAAAGTAAGGAAATATAAAGTTTTTTGTGTGTACCGTAGGTCCTACGTGCTATGGTTCTCCGTAATAGTCGCGGAGTTAAGTATGTTTGTTTTCGTGGTTCTTATCTCTGTTCTACACCCCACGCGTAGCTTGCGAGCCCGCAATCTGCGAAAATCTGCGCGTTCTCTTGTTTGTTTCCTTTCTTGCTTTCTTGCTTGAATCCGCACTTTTTTTCTCTCTTCCCTTTCTTGATTTTTGATCTTTTCGATATCGATTTCGATTTTTCGACGTCGACGAGCTGTTTTGTTTCTGTCTACTGCTGTGTTTCTTCTGGGTACTAGTAGGCGGTCTTCGCGGTTTCTGTGGCGACTTGTACAGAGCACCGCATATGCTATGTACCTGATACGTGCGTGTGCGCGGGTCTCACTTTTTATTTCTGTCTCAAGTGTAGACAGACCCGCTTCAATTATCGTGTCTGTTATTCTCTGCTTGTTTTTTATTTTTTTTTGCCGACCGACGGGGGTCTTCTTTCACTCCAGAGAAGCGTTACTGGAGCCTGTCTGTCCTGCGACCGACCACAGAATGCGTTCGATTGTATTGTGGCGATGAGTTGATGTCAGAACAAGAAGCAAACACAGTCAGTAAATAAAACAAGATCGAGATCGTTAGTACTCTCGTCGAGGTATCTGTTCAAATAATGCCCGAACGGTCCCTACACCTGGATCAATCAGCACATCAGCACCACAGCAGAGAGAGAGTGGCAATCCTCGTGAAACGTGACATACAAAAAGAGATAAAAGATGACGCGCATAGAAAAAAAAAAACAGAACAAAAGTGCACGGTACATACATCCGTACACACGGTGATGTGAGATAATAAAGTAAAAAAACTCCTTTCTTTCCGATGGAACACCACTTTTTTTTTTTTTAGTTCGATACTCGAAAAGCAAGCAGTAGCCTTGCAACAACAAAAAAACGCAACGCCATAAAAAAGCGCGAGCGGAGACACGCATCACCCGTCTCTCTCTTTCTTCTGTTGCTGGCCCGAAACAAAAAATACAAAATAAACTAAATAACGCATACAGCAGCAGATAGGTCACATCTCCCAGATCTTTCATCAAACCAGCTCTCACTTTGACAGACCAGATAATAGAATACCACTTCCCCTACTTTCCGTTCTTCTTGCATCCAGCAAAAAACAGTAAGCAGCATGGAATGACACTATAATAATAAGCAACAAAAATAATGGCTCTACGAGTCAAGACGGCGACAGTCGGGGCTGAACGTTTGCTTGCTTCACAAGACTTGCTAGCTCGCTGCAGCATAAAAAAACGGCAAGCAGAAAACGGGTTGCTTCCGACCGACTCTTTTTGCTCGTATGTGCTGCATATAATAGATGATGGTGTTCATAGCTCGATAATCGAAACGCTTAATATTCGTTGCGGTGGAATAATCATCAATCAATTATCGTCATCATCAGTCAGTTGATAATCGTCATCGTCATCAGTTAGTTGACGACCATCATCATCGATCAGTCGGGATTAATCATCGATCAGTGGATGGTCGTCATCAATCAATGGTTGATGGTCATCAACAGCACCATCAATCAATCAAATCAACCAATCAATCAATCATCAGCCGATGGTCATCATCAATCAGTCAGTTGACAGTCACCAACATCAAATCAGCGATGGCGATCAATCAATCAGATTTTAATTGACGACTTCCCTCTTTCCACCAAGAACCGAAGCAAAAGCGACTATAACTTACCGAGGGCAGTAGGTACAGGCTGCCACCCAATTCTTTGCTGCAGTGCTTGTTGCTACTGTGCCCAATCGCTGCCCCCCCTGCTCCCCGGAACCCCAGCATTACTCGGGAGGTATTACACTCTCAGCCTGAACCAAATATCAAAATATTCCCTCATCGGACTCTCCTCCAACGGTTCTCCCAACGGCTCTCCGAACCGACCAAACCTCACAACAAACCTCCCTCATTCGAATTACAGTTAGTGAAAAAAATCGAAACCCAACCCCCCCCACCCAGACTAGCTAGACCCCCCCCCCCCCCCCCCCCCCCCCCCCCCCCCCCCCCCCCCCCCCCCCCCCCCCCCCCCCCCCCCCCCCCCCCCCCCCCCCCCCCCCCCCCGCGTCCCCCCCCCCCCCCCCCCCCCCCCCCCCCCCCCCCCCCCTTTCCCACCGGCTAAAAACGCCCCCCCCCCCCCCCCCCCCCCCCCCCCCCCCCCCCCCACCGGAACCCATCATATATTCGATGCGCGGAGTCATCCTTGGCGTATGTATGCACCCGCATGTGTATCATCATCTCTGAACTTCAATAGGAAGAATCTAGGGACACGACCAAGGCATGAATCTCTCTCTCCCTCCTTCTTGTGACCGTCCAACACGCTCGGAGACCGCGGTTTGACCGCTCTGACTGACCGCCCCTCTTCACTAAAAACCGGTATAGTAAGGCCAACATAGGCCTTGACCGGCCCAAAAAGACCGATATCCCCGAGCATCTTTGGGGGCCACCAACCTTTAATTCCCGACCCCCCCCACCCCTCTAAAGCTACCGCCCCAACGCCACAACAATGTCACCGAAACCCCGAGAACTCCCGCAGATAGATCCCTCTCAGAATTTTCTCAGTCTTCTCGGAATTTTCTCATTCTTACAGGATTTTTTTTTTTTTTTTTTTTCCCGGAACTTTATTATTCCTCCCGGATTTTTTTCATTCCTCCCGGAATTTTCTTGTTCTTCCAGGAACTTTCTCATTCCTCTCGGAATTTTCTAATCCTTTTCAGATTGTTCTAATATTCCTTTCACGAATGTTCATATCCCCCCCGGAAGGTTATTCTTTTCGTTCACACGCTGCCGACTGTGCGCGAGAAGACCACTTCCGCAGCGGAAAAAAAATGGATCAAGAACACGTAAAAGAAGGGAGCAAAATACTTTAAAACAAGCAGTCAAGTCGTCACGCAGCGCGCACCTACATACGAGGGAGGAGGTCAAAAAAGAAAAAAAGAAAAAAAAACGCTTGCGCTCGCTCCACTCTCCGCCGTAAGAGCTCCCACACGGGATGTGCTCGTTTTCCGAAAGCTTTGGGGGCGAACACACGACCACCACGACCACCACGACCACGACCACCACCATCACCATCGCCGCGGCCACTGCTACGAGCTACCGCTACCGACACCACCCTCACGGCGACAAGGGCCACGAGTTTCGACCCCTCTGCGCTGAAAACAAAACACACACAGAAAAAAAGGAGGGCAGTTTAGGAGCTCAGCTACGGTAGCTGCTTGCCTGCCTGCCTGCGCAAGGCCAAGGAGCGATCAAATTATTTTCTCGGCGCACTTCCCCCCCCCCCCCACCCGTCCTCCGATCGCCGTTCAAGAGCGGGATGACCCCACGCCCTTTTGTTGCGTGCAGGGGGGAGGGGGGGGGGGGGGACAGGATACACCGCGGACGTGGCAAGGGGCTATGTATTCATCCATCGTTGTTTCCGGCCGAATAATCTACGGAGAAACAATCACACACAAACATACACACACAAAAACACACGCACGAAAAAAAAAAAAAGATAGTTTTTTTTTTTTTTTTTTTTTCCCCCGAGTAAAAGAAAAAAAAAAAAAAAAAAAAACGCAAACGCAAACGCAAACGAAAAACGAAAAACGAAAAAAATAGTCGTAACCAAAATACAAACAAAAAGAAAAGCGCGAAAAAAACACACACACAAAACACACAGGGAGGAGGAAAGGAGGGGGGAGATATAATCTGGACCAACCCTACAAAAAGTCGTACCCAAGGTCGATACGCAATGGTCCCGACGAGCAAAGCTACTTCTACACACGGCAAAAAAGCAAAAGCCAACCACGGCCCCGCTTGACTGTCGAACCCCCCCCCCCCCCCCCCCCCCCCCCCCCCCCCCCCCCCCCCCCCCCCCCCCCCCCCCCCCCCCCCCCCTCCCTCCCCCCCCCGACACCCCTACATTATTAAGTACTCTGGCGCGACTCGAAACATAACGTCGACAGGCAATATGGTTGGGACGTGAAAGAGAAATAGGAAGGGCGTTAGCGAGCAAATCATTGCGTACCGTGTGAATCGTCGGCAAACCGCGGTACGGTTGGATACGTCTTGTCGGGACGTCAGTTGCCGGCAATAAATCAGCTCACCACGTAAGTCGACCAATGAAAATTCAACATTTTTTTGGGGGGAGAGCGGTTTTTTTCTCTCTCTCTCTCTCCCGCCTTTTTTTTGGCGCGGGGCAGCTATAGCTAGCTAGCTAGCTTAAGGTGCAGCGCGGCGCTTGCTTCCACCGGAGCGCGAAAAAAAAAAAAAAAAAAAAAAAAAAAAAAAAAAAAGAAAGAGACACTACTGATAAGAGAGAGAGACAAGCAAGAGAGAGACAGTCAAGCAAGAAAAAAAAAAGGGGGAAAAAAAAAAGGGGCCTTTAATTTATCGCCCGGGACAAACTTGGCCCGTCAAACAGAACCGCACCGTACCACATCGTACCGTACAATACCGTTTCGTATGTACCGCACCGTACCATATAACAGCGTACCATACCGCTTCGTACCTTACCCTATCGTACGGTACGGCACCGCACTCTCTAACAAAACTACGCGTTGGTGGAGGGGGGTCGATAGCTTGTTATCCCCCCCCAGACGCTCTCCTTGAGAGACTACTTAAGAGATGTTAAAAATCGCGCCGCTTCTTATCCATCCATCCTCTCCGATACCTTTGTGCATGACGATGGCGATGGTCACGGCCGCGACGAAGATCATGGTGTCAGGTATGAATTGCCGCCAATAGCAGCCTGGGGAAAGCACGGCGAGAAATCTTGAACTGCCTCGGTACTTACTTGCATCGCGGTTCCAACGATCTCGCCAAGCGCGGATGCAGAATCGTCCGATTTGTTTGTATCATCAATAAGGGCACTACATCCCCGCCGCACTCTGAAAGCCGCTCGTCTCTCTCTATATCTTTCTCTCCCTCCCCCCCCCCTCCCTCCCTCCTTTCCTTCCTTCCCTCCCTCCGTCCGTCCCCTCAAATGCCGCTCATGGAATATAGCCAAGGGTATGCTAAGCAGGGTATGTATATACTCTGGGAATACCCGAATATGTACCCGAGTATATACCCGGGTATCTACCCAAGCATAGTCAGAACAACCAGGTTCGGTACCCGGGTATGCCAGAGAATATACCCTACCACATACATTACCGGAATACAGGTAGCGCAACTAGTAGATAGTTAACCGCACATTGCACTTTTTAATTCCAAGGCTTTGTTTTCCCCTGGCCGTACCGAAAAACTGCTGCTTCCGTCGACATGCCAGCCCCGATTCCGACTCATAATATCCCGATTCAGAAAAAAAGGTCGCGGAATACATCGCACTTTTTCCGATTCGGAAAACGTCTGCGGAATACACCGTGCCTAATCCGATTTGGAATGAGGCCACGGAATCCAATCTACCTATTCTGAGTCGGACTGCGAACGCGAAATACACCGCGCCCATTCCGATTCAGAATGAGGCCACGGAAAACAACGTACCGATTCTGAGTCGGACGGAGGACGCGAAGCAAACCGCACCTATTCCGATTCGGAATGAGGCCACGGAAGACGCCGCACCTACTCCGATACGGAATGAGACAGCGGATTACACCGCACCTATCCTATTCGGAAAACGGCTGCGGAATTTACCGTGCCTATTTAGATTCGGAATGCGGCCACGGAATACAACGTACCTACCCTGAGTCGGACTCAGGACGTGAAATACACCGCACCTACTCGGATTCGCAATGATACCACGGAATATGCCGCACCTATTCCGATTCGGAACGAGGACGCTGATTACGCTGCACCTATTCCGATTCGGCTTGAGACCGCGGAATACACCGCACCTACTCCGATTCAGACTAGGGCCTCGGAATGCACCGCACCTATTCTGATTCGGACTGCGGCCACAGAATACAGCGCACCTATTCGGATTCCGAATAAGGCCGCGGAATACACCTGTTTTCGATTCGGAATGAGGCCACGGAATACACCGCACCTATTCCGAACGCCGGTTCGGACCGAGCCCCCCCCACCCTCGCCGCCCCCATCCGAGAAATACTACAGCGATAATAAACAAGAGGAGCTCAAGCGTGTGCCCGCCCGCACGTCCGACTCGAGCCCTCCCTCCCTCCCTCCCTCCCTCCTTCCCTCCCTCCCCTCCGTACTGAACGGACCTCGCGTTGCTGTCCGTCCACCCCAACCACGCTACATACGGCACGCTTTGCCACGCCACGCCGTTGCTGTCTCCCCCTCTTACCCACCCCTCCCTTCCGCCTGCTCCGCTCCTCTCCTCAGTCCCATTTGCCCCACCCTCCCCACATGCACATCACGCCTCCTCCTGTTATTGTTAGCCCCTCCACATAGCGCTTCTTTCCTCTTTGTCTACCAGAGCGCGCAGCGCTTCTGCCAAGATCTTAGCATCGCGGATGCGCTGCGAGGACACACATTGAAATAATTCAGCAAAATTGGGAGGACACACGGGTATATTGGAGGGACGCGAGGAGGGGGGGGGGGGGGGGGGGGGGGGGGGGGGGGGTACTCATTCGTTGCTTGCCTTAATAATTTGACCATTACCCACGCTTCTCTTTCGACACGGAGCACCGTCACTGCTCCTAGTAGATACACCTCCAACAGTTGGGCGCTCATTACGACGTTTCTATATGTTACATACAACTCTTTGGTAATCTTATCCCCGCCCTGTTTCGCCGCCTGTGGCCGCCGTCTATCTCACAGGATAGCGATCATTTCCTCGCTGCTATCTAGTGTACCAAACTCCTCCATGTCGCACGAGTCCACGTCCCTCATCTCCTCTTCTAACACATCCCGTTCCTTCTCGTACATTTCACATTCCCCTTCTATGTGAGTTCTACTCTCTATTGCTTTGCTATACGGGCACATCTGTGCATCTACTTCTTCCTCCTCCCGGCTACTGGTATACCTAGAGTTCTTGTTTCTGGAAGGTCCAGGTCACCTACACGAAATCGCAGTTTCAGCGTTTTCGCGAAATCCAGTGGGCCGTGCAAAATCGTTTCCATTCCCATCCCTTCGCTTAATCCTCCGGGTACCTGTAAATGTTTCTTAGCGCTAGCCTTCCCTTCTTTCTATCCTTTCTTTTACTTCGCACAGTTCTCTGCGGGCATCATCTCCCCTTGGTTTTCTCCCACCTGGTATATCCTCACCTACGTCTCGACTACGCTATCCCATCACATTCCAGCTCTCGCCCTTCCATTACTTTCTCCCATATAGCTCTATACGTGAAGGAAGGTGTTACCACTGAGCTATAGGGGTAAAAGATCGATCGATTACCCAGCTCAAGGCATATCCTTATAACATCTATCAACTATGGGGGGGGGGGGGGGGGGGGGGGGGGGGGGGGGGGGGGTTAGCGTGAGCTATCATCACTGAAATAGTTCGGCACACAGCGAAAAGACACCGGGGCGTGGGTGTGTGTGTGTGTGTACTGCAAGTCATTGGCATTGAAATATTCCAGCACATTGCGAGAGACGTAAGACACCACGCACGCTATCCTCGTACTCCACTCTGAAACGACATCGACTGTCGAGAGCGCCTACTAACAGCATAGCGTGGGTAGGCACCATTCGACGGGGGAAAGAGACCAAAAAAAATTGCGAGGCACGCACCCCAAGGGAACGGGGGGGAGAAGAGCTTGCCATGCGACTCCGTGTTCGAGAGACGACTCAGGAGGGAGCAAGAAGCAACAGGGGCGAGTATTGCACACCTTGGAAAAGTCATCTACAGATCATGCAGATCATGATCTACTTCTTTAAAGGGAGATAGATAGATAGATAATCATTCCCAATCTTGTGTACGATCTGTATGATCTAGCTCGTGTTGACGGGTGGGAGGCGTATGATCTGCATCATCTGTCAGCACATGTTTTCTTGAGTTCGATCTGTGCTACACAGATCCTGCACGATGAGCTACTCTACATGGTTTACAGTACACAGACAAATAGACATAGAGATAGATAGATAGATAGATAGATGGATAGATCATGATCTAATTATCCAACGCGTGGATTGGGTTGAAAAAATAAAACAAAATAATGTCTGTGGTTCGAATCCGATGGTGCCACGGCCGGCCGCCGTGAGCCGACTGACTGGCCATCACCCGGCAACAGTCGGCTTGCGAAGCCAGCTGATGGACAGCCGACTTGCCGACTCAAGTCGGGTCAGCGAAGCAAGCCAAAATCAGCCCTCCCCGACCGAGAGGAGGTCCCGCCCCCCCCAAAAAAAGGTACCCCGCATTTTCAACAATGCCGCCCACAAGTGTGGAAAGCAATAAATCGGGAGAGTCGGCACCTCCGGGAAACGACGAACTACCAATCCGACTATTAATAACAACTAGTTGACGACTTGATTCGTGCCGACTCAGACCTATAGAAGTACCTGTGGTTCGAAGCCGATGGTGCCGCGACCGGCCGCCGAAACGGAAACCGTGTTTCCTTCCCTTCCCACGCGCTTGATGCCCACAATAGGCACATTCGCCGACCCAGCTGTGTCCCAGGCACACAAGGTCCCACGCAAAGCCATATAATAGAGGACGGACAACGCACACGAAAGCAAGACGAACAAACGAGTCCGAGAAAAAAAAAAAAGCAAGCAAGAACTAAGCGGGAGCATGCCGCGTCATGTATGACAAGACGATATGCCACAGGTAGGTACAGCAGCGCGAGTATCACTCTGGAGGAAAGCTCAAGGGACCGCTCATGTCGTCACTATTACTGGCTACACATTCCCTACATTTCCTGGGTAGAGAGGTACGTAGGAGAGCAAAACCCAAACAAACAAACGAGACGCAGTCGGGAGGCTGAAAAAAAAAAAAAAAAGCGAACAGGCCCTGTCACGACACCGCAAGTGCTATATACTTCACACGACACAGGATAGATACACCCGACAGTTACACGTATGCACAGGATAGAACTTTATAAATGGCCAGTTACACGTATGCACTATCTATCATGCGACAGACGTGCGTGCGCGTCGTGCACTCCGTACGTCGCAAGCTACAGCAGAATTCCTTCTATTGTGCCGGTGCCCAATATTACGGAGGAGGGCCATAGTAAATAGGACCTACGGTACACACAAAAAAACAATATATTCCCCTATTTTTACTATCAAAATTTGGTCCTATTTACTACGGCCCCCTGTAATAACATGGCGGCGAAATCGCTCGTTGGCACAGACGGGGATAACTACTGTCGTGTGGCAGTATACGGAATACGGTCGGCGCCGGCTAAAAATCCGGTGTATAATATACCGTAGGCCTGGCACATACTATTAATACCGCCTATTAATAGCTACCTCATACCGCTGTAAGGCATATACCTACCCTCCTACAGTACGTACAGGACACATAAACCAAGGAACAGGAAATATGACCCGGGGATGGACTTCTTACATCGACAACTTGCGCGTTCGGCACTACCTGATACCACGCATATTAACTTCAGCACAGCGACGACAGCCGAATTTCTGACTTTTTTTTTTTTTCTTCTCCTGAAAAAAAAAAAAAAAACTCGTCGCAAGCCTGCCTATTTTCTTCTTCTCGTTGCTCGTTTTTCTTAGTCCAGTATTAATATTAATAGTACAGCACAACAGCTGTCGTGTAACGCGTGCTCCGAGGAGGGCGCGTACAGTATGCAGCACATGTTGGCCATTTTTTACACCGGCCTGACGGACCTCCTAAAAGCTGAGGAGCTACCAAAATACGCCGGGCGGGAAAAAAATTCAAGAACCCGCTTGGTCACCATATTAACGTTCCAACACTCCTTAAGGCCCGCGCAGAGCGGTACGACTTCGTTCTTTACCCAACTCATGGGATTGATTTTTATTGTTCACAGGGCTTTGCTTACATTTTGTTTCTCAAAAGTCGGTTGTTGAGCGATCGAGGTAACGAGCTCTTCAAACGAGGGGCCTCAGAAAATTTTACGATGCTATCCCTGTAAGGCGAAAGAACAGTCAGTTGTTGAACTTGTGGAGGGAATTTCACGAAAAATAACTACCTGGTAATCAGTCGGTAGGTGCCGCTAGCCAACTATTACGGGGGGTCCATAGTTAATAGGACCTATGGTATACATAAAAACCTATATATTTACCTAGTTTTACCAACAATATTTGGTCCTACTTACTATGGTCCCCCGTAATACCCGACTTTCAAGTCGGCATGTCGTAAGGCGAAAATCAGCCCTCCCGGCCGAGGGGACTCAGCCCACCCCAAAAAAAAAGAGTATCCCGCATGCAGCAATCCTTCCTACAAATATGGAAACCCAATAAAAAAAGTCGGAACAGTCGGCGCACCTCCGGGAAACGACGAACTGCCTACCAGTAGTCCGAGTACTAACTACTGTATATATATATATATATATATAGTTCGTGACCTTCAAGTCGTGCCGATGCACAGCTCTCTCCGCTCAAAAGGGGGTCACAATAGCAGTAGAGCTTACCACGCTTAGGAGATTCGGTCTGATTGGCTCGGGGTGAGGGTTAGGATTGATTGCTCTGATTGGCTCAAGGTTAGGGTTTGGGTAAGGCCTCCTCGTCTCTCACACAGCATGTGCCGACCATTCTATCGGGTAGGTAGAGAGCTGTACGACGTACCCGCCACAACAACCAGCAGGCTTACCTTTTTTCATATACCGCTTGCTGTTCCACACCAAGGCTTTGATGTCCGGGTCGTATCGGATGATGCGCATCTGCGAGCCTCCTGATCGGTTGTGCTTCACAACCCTGAGCCCCTCGCCTTTCACCATAACCTAGAACAATAAAAATAAAAAAAACGCAAAAGGAGCGCCCATTCGGGGTTTACTCATGAGCAGGGACGCGGATAACCCGTCACCAGGCACCAGCCACCTTGCCAGATACGTACCAGGTATCGTGGTGGACCCTCTTTAGTGCCGGTTGCCCGCTGTAGCGCGGTATCGCTTGACACAGGTGGGATTAAGCATGGTGCCGGTAGTGGTAACAATAGCGGGCGCGATTCCGGCACCATAGAGGGACCATTACCCTACCTGGTACTATTAATAGGTTATGATCCCGCTGTTCAGAGCCGCTGGTTGGTATCGGGATGCTTTTCCCCGGTATAGCATTAATCCGTCGTCATTCAGGTACACGGGTACGTTATTCCCTGAAAATTGTAAATTCGGAACCGGTACTTGTACCCGTACCCGGATATTCTTCAACGGGTACCAGCGCCCGATTATCCATGATCGGTACCCGGGTATCACACATCTACGGGTTTAAAAAAAAAATGTGGTTCTTAAATGTGCAAAAGTCACACCGAAACGGTCACCTTTTCGCCTAGGTGCGGGGACGGAGGCGAAACATACCCTCCCTACCAACTACTAACCCCAACACCATAGTCAACCCTATCACGGGGGGGGGAGGGGGCGGAGTAAAAAGGACCAGAGATTGTTGGTAAAAATATGGAAATATCTGGGTGTTCGTGAGCACCGTAGGCCCTGTTAACTATGGCCCTCCGCAACAGCAGGAACACCACTACGGCCACCTTGTGGAACTCCTTCGGTGTGCTGCGCTTCCACTGCAACTCTTCAATCGCCCAGTCCTTACGTAAACTTGAACATTTGACACCAATCACTATCAAGTAATACCTACCTGGTATATACACAAGAACCTACCTCCGACCAACACCAAAAACAAACAAACGACCATACCAGCCAGCCACTACGCACACACACACACACAAAAAAAAAAAAAAAAAAAAAAACGTCACCCACCTTGTGGAACTTCTTGAGAGCGCTCCGCTTCCACTGCAAGTCCTCATTCGTTGAGTCCTCCGTCCCCGCCAGCGTCCCCAACACGGACCCCATGCCATCCTCGGAGGGTATCTGGGGGATGTTGTTCCGGTAGCTCGACGTCAAAGAGTTCGTCATGGAGTTCGACACCGACTGCGAGGGGGACGCCGCCCCTACCCCACGGAACGCGCTCTCCGTCTGCGAGTCGTACGTGGCCAAACGCCCTCCAGGGTTAAGGTGGCTGTTGTTGCTGTCAAGCTGCTGCTGCTGCTGCTGCTGCTGCTGCTGCCTGACAGAGGTGACCTCCACGCGGCCGTTGGCACCGATCCGGGAACCGACGCCGGCGACGCCGGCCATGTCGGATGTTCCCGAAGGGGAGATAGACGGGTGCTGCTGCTGCTGTTGCTGCTGGTGGTGAGGGGCGTAGTGGTGGTTCTGGTTTCGCGGTGGTGTTTCGAGTGTTGAATTTTTGCGTTCGGTGTGTTTAGTGTTCGGTTTCGTTTCGTTTCGTTTCGTTTCGGCGTTGGGGTGTATTTTTGCATTGGTGTTCGCAAGCAGGCAGGCAGGCAGGGAAGCAATCAGGTAGGGAACCAGGGAAGCAGGGCAAGCCGAACAAGCAGGGCGAGCAAAGCAGGCAAGCAGGCAAGCAGGCAAGCAGGCAAGCAGGCAAGCAGGCAAGCAGGCAAGCAGGCAAGCAGGCAAGCAGGCAAGCAGGCAAGCAGGCAAGCAGGCAAGCAGGCAAGCAGGCAAGTAGGCAAGCAGGCAAGCAGGCAGGCAAGCAAGCAGCAAGCAAGCAAGCAAGCAAGCGAAGGAAACAAAAAAAGCAAGGCAAGCAAGGGCAGCAAAGAGCGGAAGGGCGTTCGACGGGGTGGCATCGAGTGAGTGGGCGAGGAGGGGGCGGTCGGTGTCCTACAAGCGGCTTCGATCTTCCGAGATTCAACTTCAACTTCAAGTTGAAACTGAAACAAAAACACAGAAACTGCACCCCAGCAACCGCTACACCTCTATATCAGGTACCTACCAGATACCAGTATACAATAGTGTCCCTCTTTATAATAGTGCCCGTAGAGTAGTGCCGGTTGCTCGCTGGAGCACGTGTGAAACGACGTGGCACAGATGTCACTAACCAATGAGGCAGTGTGCGGAGTAATTAGTGCCGGTTGGTTGCCGCTATATATATCGCCTACAGTGCCTGTATTGTTGGATGGCTGTATGAACTACGATGATACTGCTGCCGCCGCTGCTGCTGCGTTTAACTATGCTCTTTCCATCCCAACAAAAGTTGACCAAAGTATCACACGCAGCGTGCGAAGCTGGGTGTTCATCTGTCGGGAGACTTGTTTTTGACGGCTGACGTAATTTTTAGTTATAAAAACTGGCTTGAAAAAAAAAGAGAAAAAAAAAACGTGACGTCGCACTCGCTACAGTATCATATATACTCAAAAACAGCGAACGACTTTTCAGAATCGTTTCAACCCAAGACACACGATCGGCCAGATACAAAAACGTCACTAGAACGGAAGCGGCCCAAAATAGAATCAAGGAAAAAAAAAGACGAAAAAAGACGAAAAAAAAAACGAATGAATGCAAAAAGAAGAAAGAAGTAAAAGGAAGAATGCGTGAGGAAAATGAGGGAAAAATCAGACGAAACGCCAAAAAAGCAATTCGCAAAACGCACGACACAAACCGAGAAAAAAAAAAAAGCTTCCTACCAAAATCCTGGTCGGATGCAGGTGCCTGGATGCGTTGGCTATATAGACCTACCCTGCGGGGTTAGATTAGCGGTAAAGAAAAAGACGGGGTGGCACGAGACGAACGACAGGGTATATAGAGGGCGGGGGGGAATAGGGGATTCATAGGAAACACAACGATTGATTCAACAACACCAAAAAAAAAAACTACCTCAGCGTATGAGTCCTCCCCGTGCTTTCCCCCCCCTTGTCTTGCCGAGGCAAGATCGCTCGGTTGGCGGGGGTCCTTGCTGAGAGTGGAGGGAGTGGGCCACGCCGCTTGGTTCTTAGCTGTGTTTCGGGGGTCCGAGACGTCGGCCCCCGGGTTGATCGTCAACGCTTCGGTCGCATCTGCGCGTGCCTGCTGTGGTGTGGAACCAGGCGTTACGGTTGGGTTGGGTTGGGTTGGGTTGGGT
The DNA here is from genome assembly GCA_031763025.1 of Macrocystis pyrifera. Taxonomy (NCBI): domain Eukaryota; class Phaeophyceae; order Laminariales; family Laminariaceae; genus Macrocystis; species Macrocystis pyrifera. Next base: position 10,405,532 of record JASSKH010000021.1, read on the forward strand.
TGGGTTGGGTTGGGTCGGGTCGGGTCGGGTCGGGTCGGGTTGGGTTGGGTTGGCTTGGGTTGGGTAGGGCCGAGTCGGGTTATGTCGAGTTGGGTTTAGGTTGGAATGGCTTGTTAGGTAGGTCGAGTTGGGTTAGGTGGGGTGGGGTTAGGGTTGGGGTTGGTTTATGGCTACCGGACTGCGGTTGGGTGGATGGAGGGTTGCGGTTGAGTTGGGCGGGGTGGAGATGGTGGGGTCCAAGATAGCAATCGCACCATCAAGAAAAAAACATCTACGTACCTGTACAGTACCGGAATAGAACAAAACCACCCAGGCAACATTAAAAAAAAAACAAACAAGCAAAACGAACGGCGAAAATAGTCGAGTCGCAAAAGTCCAAACCCAGCGCCAACATCAACCCGAAAAAAATCACGCGACGGTCACTCAAGCGCCCGCGCCCCCTGACCTGCTGGGTCAAGGTGTCAGCAGTGGGAGTGTCTGGCTCGTAACCAGGGTAGCCCTTGTAGCCGTGGAATGACTCCGATTGCCCGTGGGGTCTTGCGGACTGAGTGGAGACCGAGAGAGCAAAAAAGGGAGAAACGAGGGTCGGGGGAAAAAAAAAATGCCACATGCAGCCAGCCATGAGAGTTGATTGACGCAAAACAGTAAGAAAAAAAAAGCAGACCAACGAAGCAACACTACTGTAACACCGAAAATGCGTCAGCACCGACAACATACAGCGACAGCACCACAAAACACCTACTGTACCACTCACACCCACCCACCCCCGAAAGAACACCGTGAGCAACAACACACAGCGACATCATCACTTACACCAGCACAAACACCCACCAATACTCGCCATCACCACCATCGTCACCAACACTCACGACCACAACCCCCCCCCCTTCCCCCGCTAGAATACCGCGACTCGCCGAACACCCCAGGGCGCTTCACGCTTGGTGCAAGCAATGCCTGCCTGGTCGGTCAAAACCCGACGTGCTCCATCCCGGCATTGTAGGGAGGCGAGGGTCCATGGACATACGAATACGGCCATGCTTAACGTGAGTGCCCCCCTGGCCCGGCCCCTCCCTAGCGCTAGCATGACCAGCATCAAAACCAGAGACAACATCAACACCGGCAGGCACCACTACCAACCGCCGCCCCCGTCTCCCCCCACAACTCACATCCAACGTGCTCCCGTCCCGAGGAATAGACTCGCGCTCCCCGGCTAACGCGCTCCCAGTACCCCACTGCAAACCGAGTCCCTTCCTGGAGCCCTCCCCTCCCACAGGAAACGCCTCAGCCAAGGCATCTCTACCAACCCCCCCCCCCCAGCACCCCCGGCCGCGCCTGCCCCTGAGGGGTCGCCACCCCGCCGCCGCCGCCCCCCCGACCCCTCCGTGGTGCAAGTCGGCAGCAGCGCTAGAGTTGTAGGCCGGGGCCGGGGGCGCCGCCTCCGCTGGGGCCGCCGGCGCCGCCGCTACGGGCGCAGCTGGTGCCGCTGCCGGGAGCGAAGGTTGGCGGTAAACGGAGGGGGCGTTGGCGTTGTACGCAGCAGCGGCGGATGACGCTGCTGCCGCCGCCGCCACCGCCGCCGCCGTGGCGTCTGCCGCTGCCGCTGCCCCCGCCCCGCCCGTGAAGCCGGTCGTGGGAGAGCGGGAGCCCTTGCGATCGCGGGTTTCTTCGATGAACAGCTCGCCGTCCGAGTCGTCATCTGGGCGGGTGGGATGGCACGGTATGGGATGGGATGGGATGGGATGGGATGAATGGGTGGGTGGCATGGTATGGATGAATGGGATAGGGTGGGATGGGATGGGGTGGGTGCGATAGCATGAGATGGAACGAGGTGTGATGTGATGGGATGGAACAAGGTGTGATGGGATGGGATGGAACGAGGTGGAATGGGATGGGATGGAACGAGGTGGGATGGGACGAGGTGTAAAGCAGGGGGATTGGATAGGATGGGATGGGGTGTAGGTGGGGAGGAGAGGAGTGGGGTCGGGGTTGGGCGTGTCGGGGTGGGGGGGGGTGGGATGGGGTGTGATTTGGACGGGATCGGATAGGTGGTAGAATGGGGTGAGAAGGGATAGGATGTCATGTTCTCGTTCTTCAGCCCTCGATCTTTCGAGAACTAAGAGGAGGAAGGTTTGCCAATACCAAACAACCAATACCGAACGAATTGTTCTCGGAAAACATCTATTATAGTCGAGAGCATGTCGAAAAATAATGTTCGACTTCACAGTGTATTTCTAAAGAACAAAAATGCAGTATCGATGGAAAGCCTAACATAAACCGCATACTTTCCAAAGACGACATTTTCTATTCAGTCAGTAGTTCTTGAGATACAACGCACCACAGAAAAGTGGGTGCTTCGGGTTTTTTTAGGGGCCTATTTACTATTATGGCCTTCTGGAATAGCACCCTATATTGTTGTCGAGATAATTATTACGGGGGACCATAGTAAATAGGACCTACGGTACACACAAAAAAACTATATATGCACGTATTTATACTAACAATGTTTGGTCCTATTTACTATGGTCCCCCGTAATATCAAACAGGCCTAAAAAAAAGGATCGCACCCCAGTGCCAACCGGACGCTCTTCACGTACGGTACACCGTTTTTGGCAAAAAAAAAAACTCGCAAGAAGGTGACGATATACAGCAACGCTCACATGAAAGCAGGCCGCGCAGTTTTGACGGCTTTTTCACAGCGTCAACCCGAGCTATATACAATCGAGTGTAACACGGCGTTACAGCAAGTCAATTGGTGTAGGCCCGACAGACACCACGGACAAGCACGTGCTACATACGTTACGAGTGCACTACCTCAACAGACGGGGGTCTTGCAAGGTACGCCCGTGTTTCGCCGTGTAAACCCGAGCTGCGAGGTAGTAGCACCCTGTACCCACCGCTGTACTGCTGTATATACAATTGAGTGTTAATTTCTATTTTTAATAAGAACTACTGGGTCCAAAAAGGCCCTCAAGTTTTGGGAGAGAGTAGTACGTACTAGAACGTAAGTTGGCCAAGTGGCAAGTGGTGGACAGACTCTGCCGGTCTATGGGCAGCCACGTGCCATCATCATATGTACTCACTCGTACGGCCGTACACCACACCCGCCGATGGGATATAACAAGCAGGCGTGTAACTTCGTACGCCGCCCGGCCTGGAGCGTTCCAGGGGACCTCACCTTTCTTGCTCGATAAAATGGTTGACACAACCCTGTGCACGAAACGAGTATATTTCCAGCCCTATCGGCCAATCAGAATCAGCCAACCAACCGTTGGTTAGCGTTAATAGTCCCTCTTCCTCGAACTTGTTTGAAAGTGTTGGATATCGTATCGAACGTTGTTGGACCTCCATCCTTTGGTATCCTATCCCCCCCCCGTGTGTTATCATGTTATCATGCGGGTGCTGAACGAAAGCTTCGGCTTATCACAAAGATCGTAAATCGCACGACCGATTTTAATTTTATGTTTCATCGCCATCACATACAATAGGACTCGATTTCATTATACCTGCCACATCCAACACTATCTACTACTGCTGTAAGCAAGTACCAGAGTACACAGCAGTGTGTCAATCCACTAACTACTGCTGTAATGAATAAGGGGCGAGCTCTACTAACGGATAAGTGCCTCCTCCAAAATACTGCCCACTGGGCCGCAAGCTCCGACTAAAAAACGATTGGTATGACGCAGCACTTTACGCAACCTCGTGCGAGTCAGATGGAGACATACCGCATAGACTGGCACATGATACATGATAAATGGACGGCATCGGGGTCTCTCCAAGTGGCAAGCTTGGACAACAATTTTCTCTACGCCCCCCCTCCAACTCAGATGGAGATCGACACATAAAAAATGGACGGTGTTGGGTCCCCCAAGTCGCAAGCTCGGACAACATTTGTTTTACAAGATACAAGGCGTCCTGATAATCCAGGATTCACGTGGAGATATATACCATACCGGCATCATACGAATATGGAGGATGTTGGGTGTCGCAAGCTATACATGACAGTAACATATATAATAGAGCAGCAGCAGCAGCAGTGGGGTGGGTACCTACCCGGTTCAAGGCCATCCGCTTAAAAAACTTTTCAGTTCGTATACAAGACCAGGGAAATTAAATAGGCATGTCATGGAAGTAATATACATGGAACTAGTACGGGATCATTATTGCAGTTCGTAGCAAAAACTACAAGACCACATGGACGGGCTGCCTCGGGGTGGTCTCGGTCTTACAGCAGTGGAGGGGGTTTTGCTTTTTCCTGTTTGAGGTGTACAATGTGTTTCAGATGTGATCATGTGCATCTGACCGTTTTTTTGTAGTATTTCTTTTGCCCACGTATTTTTTCCCCTCGAGTATTTTCTCGCTCCAGTTTTTTGGAGCCAGCAGCTGTGACCACGGGCTAAACAGTTTGGACATGATGACCTAATGTGATAACAACAACAACAACAACAACAACAAACTTTCGTGCAATCCCAGTTCGGGGCCAACCTGCTGTACGTGTAACCATACTGAGGTAGGTACAGCAGCATAAGTTTGTGTACTACAGGGTTGAGCGCGGCGCACCATGGCCCCTGTATCAGATGGACTTTTTTTTTTACGTCACTGGCATACTTCCAAGTACGACCACTACCACTCTTGTACGAAAACGCAAGGGCCGGTTGATACTGATATCTACTATTATTAATAATATTAATAGTATGCAGCAAGGGTTTTTGCGTTTCCGCTCCGAGTGGTGTAAGGCTACAACAATGCTGCATGGGGATCCTAGGTGAGGTCTCAAGCAGACACCTCGGACAGCGAAAACTTTCACGCCTCGACTGATCATCGATTTCAACTTAATCCTCCCTCTATTAAATAGCAGTACATCTTTCAGGACGGCTGTACAGATTCTTCATCTGTAGATCTCCAGCGGCAGCCCGTCTTGCCCGCTGGGCGCTGAAACAAATCTGCACGCTCTACCGTCAACGGCAGGATACCCTCGTACCTCGCTATCACGGGGGTCCACAGTAAATAGGACCTATTAACAGGGTATACACAAAAACCTATCTATTTCCCTATTTTTACTACTATTACGGGGGTCCAATAGTTAACGGGACCAAATTTTGTTAGTAAAAATAGGCAAATATATAGGTTTTTATATACATCATAGGTCCTGTTAACTATAGACCCCCGTAATAATAACAATACTTGGTCCCGTTAACTATGGACCCCCGTAATATGAAGATTCCGCACATCCTCTCACAACGGCAGGTGATAACTATTGCGGGGGACCATAGTAAACAGGACCAAATTTTGTTAGTAAAAATCTCTAAATAGGTAGGTTTTTATGTATGCCACAGGTCCTGTTAACTATAGACCCCCGTAATAATATTAATACAGATACGGGGGTCCATAGTTAATAGAACCTACGGTACACACAAAAACTATACATTTTCTTATTTTTACTATTACGGGGGTCCATAGTTAACGGGACCAATTTTCTTTAGTAAAAATAGGTAAATATATAGGTTTTTATGTATACTATAGGTCCTATTAACTATGGACCCCCGTAATAGCAATATTTGGTCCTATTTACTACGGTCCCCCGTAATAGATGGTCTGTAGATAGATAGATAGATAGATAGATCATGATATGATGATCTACGTAGATCATGATCCGCCTGAGGTGTGCAAACAAAAGAGGCGTTCTGTGATGGCACGATTCCGAAGGAGATACGTGCCGGCATGTACAATTCATACCTGGTATGTTCTACTAGCACAGCACCTCTAGCATTTACGGGGGGGCATAGCAAACAGGACCACATACTGTTATTGATAGGAAAAATAAACAAATATATAGGTATTTGTGTCTAACGCAGGTCCTATCTACTAGGGTCCCCCGTAAACAATGGTGTACCCATTTCAATCAATACCATCCCGTCACAGTCCCGGAGACGTCGGTCTAGTCTCGAATATGGTCTTATCTCTTACGAATATTACTCGTAATAGTTTTTTTTTCCCCCAGTTACAGAGCAGTAACGATTCTTGCACTTCCAGACAGAGTGATACACACCATCCTTCCTTCGTCCACAGTCTACAAACCGATTCGGCAACAATCGGTTTCCGCGCTGGCGTCGCTCTCAGGCGTGCTCTCAGACAGCAACAAGTACGTCGTACCTGGTACACAGCAGCACGTACGCGAAACCAACGACCCCATTCAGAGTGCTGAAAAAATCAACATTATCCCACAATAAATATTCTTGACGTGATATTAATATTCTTTGATATTCTTCACGTGATAATCTTATCCCTTGACATCATGTCTCTGACAAGATATTCTTAATGTTGGCGTGATATTCTCGACATGATACTCCTCTCATGACAGCCTTGACGTGACATTCTTGAGTTGACGTTGCTGACAAAAATTCTTCGCCGAACTATTCTTGACGGGATTTTCCATGATATTCTTCACTTGACGTTCTCTCTCTGCTTGGCACGATGTTGTCGACTTGAAATGCTCAACGTGACATTCTTGACGTGTCTCCAAATGACTTACTGGACGTGAGTCTCCACGTGATATTCCTGATATGATATTGTCGCTACGCTATTCTCGACATGACGTGCCATAAATATTACTAATAGTGCGGTGATATGCTTGGCTCGACATTTTTGGCATGGTATTCTCGACGTGTCTCGACTGATGTTCGTGACGTGAGTCTCGACACGACAATTCTTGGCACGAAATTGACATGGATATTCTCGATATCATGTTCTCGACACGACTGACCACAAACATTACTGCCATGGTAATCTTGACTTGACAATCTTGACACTCTATTTTGAAACTCTCATCTTTTTAGTACCGCAGTCCCGATTTGGGGACAAACCATTCTAATTCCAAGTGATTTGTCCCCAAAACGGGACTGTCATACTAAAAGGGTTAACTGCACATTTCCGACACGACTTTTCGATATATATGACCTCCTTGACACCATCTTACGGACGGAACATGCCAACATCCAACACAAAAAGCGAGCGGCGCGCAAGATCACCCGCCTGCTCCGCAGCCCGTTGCTCACACAACAACACAATACAGCGAGTCCAGTCGGGCTGTACGCTATAACATGTATGTACGAGTATTTATGGGATAGTTTTTGAGTTTTCGAGATACATAGCGACCGACAGCAATGACGGCCTCTTAGACGATAGATAACCTCCTCTGATGCCACTCCTGGTGGGTCTCATTTCACCACATCTTCGCACCAACCGGCCTGCGTCCGTCCGTTTGCTGTTGTCGGCCTATCTACCAGGTATGTTGTATGCATGTGACACGATACCTCAGGTACCGCTACCTTCCGACGTAAAAGGACCGTCTGGATGAAACAAGACGATACTATCCAAACCGTCGTTATATTTGGCGACATACAGTGTATTAATAGTTGCACATTGTATTATAATAATATCAAAACCATAATCGTACCTATTTTTACCTTCGTCACCACTATCATTATTTTTAAACATCATACTTGTAATCACCTGGAAGTTGTTCCCCTCCTTACCCTCCGAAAAGGTACGTAAATGGACAAAAAAGGCACTTGAAAAAGCAAAATGGCCCCACTACTAATTCGAAGTACTTTTTTTTTTTTTTTTTCCCAAAAACGTGCGCCCAGTCGAAAACATATCGTCATCGGTATAGTTTACCAGGTAAGAAATGGCCCTATTAATCGGCCTTACGGATGCAAAAAGTTATGAACGGCATCTCCACCAACTATTTCATACTTCGGACAGGTCGCCGATCCCCGCATCATGACCAAGATATTTCAGGGCAGATATCATATGCCATTCTGTTCCGAAATACAACTACCATTTGTATTGAACATTAGTGTGAAAACGGTTCTTATATTTACGGACAGAGCGGTATATTCTTCATCTTACGCTGGCGGGTTGAGAGCCGTGATTCCCCCATGAGTATGACACGCTTCCTGGATTAGATCTGTACGACACAGATCCTGTACCGCATAGTAAATCATGACGGCAATTTAAGATCTAGATCATCTGGTAGGTGACATGTCTGACGTGTGAACTACCAACTATTCTGTGTGCGATTTTTTAACAATCCAAACGAAACCAAAAAGTATATTCACGAGAGCAATCATTCCAGGGCCCATATAGACCCCCGGCAGCCATTTTCGAGCGAAACAAACCCTTTCGTACTAAAGAGAAAAGTTGGAGAAAAGACGAAAAAAAATCACAAACATGACTATTACATGTACCATCGTAGCTCCCGCTATTTATAGGAACTCACGCTGGTATACGAACACATTTAAAATATATTTATGACTATTTAGGGTGTTCGCAAGAATCCAACTCGATTGGGCCATAAAATAGTTGGAACCAACGAACACGAGCAGGTGATTGGTCAAACAGGTGATCCGCAGGCCAACAGAGTTACAACACAACCCAAGAAAAATCAGGGTAAAGTCGTCACTTCGGTCACTTTTTCCCACAGCATCCAAGTTTTTTTTTTTCGTGGGCTGGGATTGCTGCTACAAGCCACAAACAGGCCACAAGAAACCTATAGCCAAAACGGGTTCAAACCAGATTCTTCGCAAACAGTCTACCGCCGTCAATTGTGCCCGTTGCTGGGGCGAGGACGCGGCGACACGAGCGCTCGGCCGATACATCCAGATTCAGCATGCATCAACCAACACATCTGTTTTCCTGGTTTGGTTTTACATATTGTTAATATTTAGTATTCTTCCCTTCCAGACGTACCGGAGTCTGCCTTAAATCAACTCTCTTGGGACGACTGCAGCCCCATTCTGGGGATAAACGGCACAAATTGTGAGCAATTAATCCGCAAAAACGGAGTTGCAGTCCTATTGTAGTGCTGCGCTGTTCATAAACCCTAACTCTTACTCTTTACTTGAGCAATTAGTCCCCAAAACGGAACCGTAGTCCCGATATTTTCCGTGGACACTCATCGCTCGGCGTTTCTGCATGCTCCCTTGTGTCGACATAAAATCAGATTGGCAGCCCGATCGAGGCGGTGTGTTGGTTTGTTTGTTACAGGGTTTGTTCGTCAACACATACGGGTACCACATAACTACTGTAGGGTCTACATGCATGATCTAAACCATCTATATGTCCGATGCAGTCGCCATCAATCCGTAATGTCTGGCAAAAACTCTTGAAAAGTGGCCGAATAAAATGATGCTGTTCTGATGAGGGAGGGGTCTAGCCACGAAACTGTACCGGATTGTTAACCGACATGGCGAGGATATTTCCGACTTCGGCTCACGGCGGCCACCACGTCCGACCCGGAAATCTAACCCCCACCCTAACCAGAGACCTTCTTGGTCGCTTGGTGTGCCAGCTGGTCGTTGTGCTTGGAAAGGCGCTATTAATAGTTGCTGTTCGGGCACATCTAAGCACGTTTGCCAGGCATATGTCAGATCTATACGCGAACACTGTCCGATGTGGTCAGCATCTGGCAGCAACCAGTACCCAGCAACAAGCACTACCTCAAAGTGCTTCGATTTCGCACCGAGGTAGGTACGATCGTTTCTCTCGGGGCTCGTTTCTTTCAACATCGGAGAGGGCGCAAAAAAATTGAACAGCACCGTTTCGGAAAAAAAATCGGCCAAAACTTCCCAGAACCTCTTTGGACGCATTCATACTACTGCATCTTTAGTGTAGGTAGTTGCTCGACGGGTGTCCTTGACGGGTGTCCTTGACCGCCGTTCTTGACGGCCGTCCTTAACCGGTGTCAGTAAGGGCTGTTCGTCAAAGGGGGCCAGAGAGCGCTGCGGTCAACCGACACCTTTGCCACTACCAGTAACGCCCTCCAAGCTCACCTTCCACATTGACGTCGTCAAACGACATGTACGCTGGGGCGGTCTTCATCCCCCTCGACGCACGTTTGCTGAACTTGATCTTCGGAGCCGGTTTACCGGTAGCCACAGCCGGCTCGGCCGCCGCCACACTCTCCACTCCTGCCGCCCCCCCCACCAGCCGCTCCTTTCCCTCCAGCCGCCCGCCGCCGCCGCCGCTGCTGAAGCTCCTCGTGCCTCCGGCACCGCCCCTGCTGTGGGCGCAGCAGCTTCAGATGCCACACTAGGAGTTGCGGTAGCCCCGTTACCCGCGGTGGGTTGCCTCTGCTCCTGTGACTGTGCCTGTGCCGCGCCATCCGTGTCTCCCCCAGCTTTGGCGGTTGCTGTGCCCGTCCCGGACCTACCGGTAGCCCTCGTCGGTCTGTCCGCGGGAAAAAAAAAGAAGCAAAATTCGAGAGGTCAAAATCGTTTCTAAACGCGTGCGCGCTGCCGTGTGAATACCAGTATCAATCACGTTATACGAGTAGGCCACCTGCCCGAGTAAAAACCGTTACCATGAGAGACGCAAAAATCCAAATATGCGTCTGGTACATTGCAACTACGTACGAATATGAAGGCGTCAATCGCCAACCGTGGATACATCGTACGTGGTATCCTACTATTCATATTAACAATACGTTTACCAACAAGAATCGGCACGGACACTGGGTGACGTCTGTGGGTAGAGACAAGGGTTTCATGTGAAGAGCGAGGAACACAAACATACCACGCAAATATGCGACCAGAAGGAGACCCCCGTTTGACAGCTTGACTGACCTCCCGCTACACTGAAATTAGCACAACAAGGATGCTAGGAGACCGCGGTTTGACGGCTTCACTGATCTGACCGCCGACAAAACTAATACAAGTAGTAAAATGAGGATGTTAGGAGACCGCGGCTTGACCGCTTGACTGACCGCCCCCCACACTAAAAATCGTATACTAAGGATGCTACAGTAGGAGACCGCGGTTTGACGCTTGACTGACCTGACCGTCCCCAACACTAAAAATAGTACAATAAGGATGCTACGAAGGAGACCGCGGTTTGACCGCTTGACTGACAACCCGCAACACTAAAACTACAGTAGCATAATACGGCCAATAGACGGCTTGACGCGTCCAGAAATATCGGTCCTCTCGTGTGCATACATTGAACACCTTTTTCAAACCCCTTTGGCAATAAATATAGTGGTCGTTGTGATTCTGATGTGAATACCAAACGCTCCTTGCATTCCCGACCACATTCGTGCCCGACACCACCAATATCAGTCATCGAGTCATAAATCGAATCAGGTAAAAGAGCTAAATCGTAACGCGCGAGTCACAATTTGTAACTCCAAGGCATCCATCTGCTGCCACATCGGGCAGCACGATTCGACCACTTTAGATCATCCACATCCTGTACGAATCTGATCGTTACGAGAAGCTGTCCTGGGATATGTATCTTCACAGATCCAATCCAGGAAGCATGGGCTACAGATCATGCCGATCACATGCCCCCCACTCGCAGCATGATCTAGGTCGCGCAGATCAACATATATCAGGGATACATCTACATAGCTACCCGTGATGAAAAGGGAATCTGAGCTGTCGATTTTTTATGAATTGTTTCCGGAGAGCTTGCCACTTGATGCGGAAAATGGTTGTTACACAGGGAACCAGACAAAGGGTATAACGCTAACCAATGGTTGATTGAATCTGATTGGCTTTGGCTTAGGGTTAGTTCTGCTCGTCTCCTACACAGCAGTCACCCTCAGCCATTTTCTCCAACAAGCGGTAAGCACTCCCCGCCCCGAAATACAGTTAATAAAAAACAGAGTCCGGAGCCGTCAAATTTGCCACATATTTTACGAATATCGTCTCATGAGCGGCAAGCAGTTTGAGGGGAGCTTACCACTCAAATTTCACACCTCAGACAAATCGTCTACAGATCATTTCCACTTGATCTAGATCTTTCGAGGCAGATAGATCATCCGATCTCGTACGATCTGTATGATCTCTCCCATGTTGCCGGGTGGGAGTCGTATCATCTACATGATCTGTTAGCAAATGTTTCCTGGATTGGATCTGCCCCATAAGGCAGATCCTGCACACCTAACCTTTCACAACGGCAGGTGAGGAACTAGATCATCTGCAGTAGACAGATCAGATAGATCAGATAGATCATGACCTGTACTACTACAGCAGTGGTAGGTGTGAAACGTTATACGAACACCGTCGTCGTTGGCGACACGCACGTAGTTTGCGGGGAGTTTCTTCACACATCCGACACTACGAATGGTTGAGAGTTACTCTCAATGTGTGCGATACGTAAACAACTAACCCTAACACTGAGCAAATCAGATCCAATCAACTATTTGCTGTAGTTGGCACTATAAATTATTAATAGTCAACTGCTGTCTCGTATCGAAATTCGGACAAAAAAGGGATGGAACTGCCTTCGTTGATGGCCAGTGATGGATACCGATACCGAACGGAACCGCAATACCGCAATTCCGGTATCGGTATGCGATACCGATACTCACAAAAAAAGGGGTTCGGTATCGGTAGTATACTGAATTAAGGAATCCGGTATTACCTCCCTCTCTCAGAATGCCCCCATACGGCATATTAAAACACTCACCGCCCAAAAGCGAACCACAAGGGACCACAACCCACGACGGGCAGTTTTTCTCAAGTCGATGTTGTCCAACATCGGAAGCCGATGTGTAGCCGATGTTGGGCAACATGGGAGTGCTTTTTTTCGGATTTTTCCATATATTTTGAACTTTGCGTTTCAAGAATCGTGCCCATAGCAATATTGTTCTGAGAAATTCTGGTGGGTATCTTTGAAATTCAAACTTTCTCAGGGACACATCGCTTTCCCATTGTGTGTAGGTCTTTTTTAGCGCGACAAGATAATCATCATGACCCCACCATCAGCCATCGACGAAGAAGGCAGTTCCTTCCCTTTTGTCCGGCTTTCGAGAAATTTGGAGGGCCCGTCGGGGTGGAGATTTAAAAAAAAAAAATTAAAACAAAAGCTGTGATATCGAGGACTTGGTCGAAACTCGTCTTCGCAAGTAGTGTGTTCTACTATTAATATTACGGAGGACCATAGTAAATAGGACCAACTATTGTTCGTAAAAATAGGTAAAACATATAGGTTTTTGTGTGTACCGTAGGTCCTATTTACTATGGACCCCCGTAATGGTGAGATACTTAAGAGTTGTCATGTGCGATCGTGCGATCATGCTATTTCGGGGGTCCATAGTTTATACCTGGTAGGATCTATGGTAATACATAAAAACCTACCAGGCATATATTTACCTATTTCTAATAGCAAAATTTGGTCCTACTTACAATGGTCCCCCGCAGTACGAGTACCCACTGAATACGAGCAGACACTGCGGACCACGGTGGGGAACCTATTTGTAGTCGAGAACGCAATACCCGATACTGCTGCTGTGCGTACGCACTGCACGCTCTGCATAGTGTGTATTCATTCTCACGCCCTACTTGTACCTGGTACGTCGTACGACATGTTCATCAGTTAATACCGAGTACCAGGTATTATTTAATCTTGAACCAAACTCGGTACCAAGCGTTCAGTCAACGGCATACATCCGGCGCGATTGTATGGATAACGAAAACTATCTACATAAGATTTGCTGGGATACTGGAAAATACCGGAAAAAAAAAAAAAAAAAACGAAACTCGTTTTTGATTGAAAACCGGCAAGTACCGGAAAAAAACACCGGAACGGTTTTCGATGTTGGGAATTAGAAAAAATATACACCGAAAGTTGTGTTTTCGGTCACTGCTCGTACAACTGCTGTATCTCGTACACAGCAGTGGGCTTCACTTCAACCGTAACGTGAAACAACTCGTGAACTTCTGCTGACGTACGTGCCCATTAGTTGGCGGGTGCCGCGACGTGCTCTGGGAACGTTGCTCGTGTGTCGCGTGTTATTATTCGTTGGTAGGGGGAGCTATCGAGGGGGTTTACCAGCATACACCAGAAGACGGGCTGAGCATTACGGCGGTATCCCTATATAAGACGGTCAAACCGCTGGGCGCGACCGGGGAATGGCACTCACACCATGTAACCTGGACTAAATAAGGCGGCTTCCCACAATACGGCGGTCATTTTGCCCTGGCACACCAGAGCCTTACTGCGGGACCCGCACCTGGTGGAGCAGCATGGTTGAGGGTGACTGCTGCTGCTGCGTACGAACTCCTGTACAAAAACAACTTGACCTTACCCCTAAGCCAATCAGATCTAATCTACCATTGCTTGGCATTGTAAAATAGTCAATTGTCTCGTACGCAGTACGTACGCAGTCAGTTGTCTCGTAAGCAATTGGCTTCACTTCAACCATAGAGTAGTCGACTAAATGAGAACTCTGGTGAACCAATCACAAAATTCGTAAATTGCGGTACGTATTTATACGATATTCATACCTCGTATGAATAGTACATACATACCTGATAATACCAAATACTGACCGTTGAAACCATTTTACCCCCCGCAAACAGATCATCAGGCTGAAAAAAACCCCCCAAGCTGTTTCGCCCCAAACGAGGAAGCAGCTACTGCTGTATATGCACGTACGACGTTGTGACAACACAATTTTACAGCCTTACAGCTTACAGCAACAGCAGTAATACAGCTGACAGCAATTCAGAGGTAAGAACAGACTACGGGTTCAGTAGTCACGAACTTTTTTTTTTTTTCTCTCTTTCTGACTTCTGACTGCAGTGGCCGGTGCGGTCCTCCCCACCAGATGACACGCGAGGTGATACTATTAATATTAAAATAATTAATAATGGCTGGGCGTTACCCCTCGTCTGTTGCAAGATAGCACAACTACTGCTGACGCTAGAAAGTCGCGCAGCAGCATTTTTGCAGTTGTCGTCAACTTGTGTGCGTCTAATCCCGGTCGGTCGACTGGTCCGTCGGTCGGTCGCTTCAGTGGTCCCGGAAGTAACGCCTACTTGGCGCCGGCAGTGAAACGTAGAACTCAAAATTCGTGCGGAATCACCATACTAGTGACCGTTTAGGGACAACTATAAAAATGCTCCCAAACAGCATATCATACGAAGGCCTGACAACTGTCGTTTAGTATTGCAGGATGGTTGGCACACACTGCTGTGTATGAGACAAAGGTTGGCGCACATTGTGTATGAGACAAAGTTTGGCACACACTGTGTATGAGACAAAGGGAAAGAAGCGAACCAATGGTTGACCGGATCTGGTTGGCTCAGGCTTACCGTCGGCTCTATTCGTCTCGTGTATAACTACCATCAACCATTTTTTCGAAGAAGTGGTTATTCGAGAAAATGGTTGTTGGTGTGTAAATGAAGCCAACGAACGGCTAATTGGATCTGATTGGTCTTGGGTTAGGGTCAGTCCCATTCGCCTCTTATACGAGACAAAGGGTAAAAAGCCAGTCTATGGTAGATCGGATCTGATTGGCTTAGGGTCAGGGTTAATTCCATTGGCCTCGAACACAGCAACGACGCTTCAACCATTTCCTCGAATAGGTGGTAGGTTACCGTCCCAAAACAACCCAACGAAAATGAGCGGTATGGCCTCACCAACCGTCTACGATTAAAGATGCCAGGAGACAGCACGCCTTTCACCCTTTGACAGACAGCAACTTTGTCTCGACATGCCATGACACAACACCAAATTACAAATTACAAGGTGCTAGCGTGAAACACTCGGCCCTACACCCTTGACAGCGCACGTTTTGCCTTGCTCAACGTGTCTCTCCTGACATCTTTGTCAACGATAAGGGCGAGCTCGCAGCAGGGTCTCACTGAGCGCGTCAAGGCCTGATGCAATTTCCAAGGCTGCCAGCAAGGCATACCTCGGCTGGGCTACACGGCTGTTTCGGGGGGCCGTAGCAATCAGAACCGAATACGTATAGGGGTGCAGTAAACATACCGGGCTACATGGTTTTTCGGCTACACCTTGGGGTCTTATTACTGCGGTATAGAAACCAGAGCCAAAATACAAGGGTGGAAATAAACGTTCGGGAATACAGTTTTTTTTTTCAAGCCTATCTCGGGATCTTACTACCAGAACTAACCCATATTGAACCGAACATTGGAGTGGAGACACAGGGAGTTGAACGGTTTTACGGGTCCATCTCGGGTTCTCATTACAAAGCGTGCGGCCAAAACGACTATCCGGCTTACAGTGCGCTCGCGCCAGCGAGATACCAAGACGTACAGCTCCGCAAATTGCCGCTCGCAACTAAATGAAATACCGGTACCTCCATCGAACTCCTGGCTTGGTCGGCGACTTACAGTCAGCCAACCAACAGATCACCAATACATCAACAGACTATTTTTAGAGCAGGGGGGCGTCACGTCAAAGGGTCAAGAAAACCGTGGTATCCTATTTCAGTATCTTGAGCATGGATACGACTAGGCTGCGCGGGGCAGCGCGATTCTCAGTTAATAGTCCTACATGCTATCTATTGGGCAGTCGTACGAGCGACTTTCCAAACTCCATGCAATGCCGGTTTACCTCGTATATGTGTTCCCCCCCCAAAAAAAACACCCTGATACTGGTGATGGAACTGATGCTGATATTGGTACCTTCACTTCTAAACTGGTACTGGCAAATCAGTAGTCTACGGTACGAGCACAATGGCGGATAGCACTTGTGTTTCCTACCAAGTACAGATATGCTCCATAACGTATCTTCTAGAAGTGAGACAGACACCGATACTGATACTGATACATACTACTGGAATATAGCACCGATATACTTGTGCACTGGAATAAAGCACCGATACTCGTGCACTGGTACTGACATATCACCAGTCTACGGCACTGGGGATATATAGCCGCCAAAAACAATCCCCATACTCCTTGAAACGCGTGTCTTCTAAAGTGAGATACTGGTACTGGTGTTGATGCTATTAATAGCACCGATACTTATTCACAGGTAATGAGGTAATGAGGTAATGAGGTAATGACACAGCCCAAGTCAACGGCACGCTGGTATTACTCAGCGGCGAACAGCACTTCCCTTTATAATCCCGTGAATACCGTGTCTTCTAAAAAGTCAGAAAATGATGCTATTACCGGGGACCACAGTAAATAGGACCAAATAGTGTTGGTAAAAATACGTGAATATATAGGTTTTTGTGTTACCGTAGGTCCTATTTACTATGGACCCCCGTAATAGTAATGGTACTACCAATAACATCGATACTTGTGCAATGGTCGAGGCCCATCACGACCTCACCGCTCTGTACGGCGGGGAACGACGCGTGCTTACGGTAGAGGAGTAGCACCTCATCTTTCGGAGGCGCCTAATAACCCAAGAAGCTCCAAACCCACCAAAAAAAAAGCGACCCGAAATGAATTCAGGTATTTTATCATGGGGACTATATCCACCACGATTCACGGGTCAGGTCAAACCTCGCGGGTCGGGTGGGGTCAGGGTGGCCTGGTACGACCCGTGCAAACTTGAACACCTCCTCACCCGACCTATAACTCGACCCGACCGCATCCATGACATTGTGAAGACCCCCTGAACGCGATCCGCGGTCGGGTTGAACGATCAAGAGCCATTTCTGAAAATATCTTATTGAATCCAAAGATACTAGGTGGCTTCCCCGTTAAGGATCTCAAGCAGTGAAAATGGTTGGGCTCAATGGTTGTGCAAACCTCTACCGTAGCACGGTTCGAACAATACCGTGCACTTGGTACTAGTAGTAGGGGCTGCAACGGCGTGTTTTATTAATAGTAAGTATGGGACAAGCTCTGGATGTCCCCGGGCATACCCCCGAGTATGACCAACACGGCCACGTTTGGTACCCGTGCACCCCAAAGGATATCCCTCTCACACCTTTCTACATACGTCACCCATAAACTGCTGATGGGCTACCCATGGGTAGCAAGCTATCCATGGGCTGCCCATGAGATACCCACGGCCTAGACCAGGGCTGGGATCCCTATGTGATGCCCATGGGACCCCCGTGGGATGCTCATGGGTACCCCATGGGATCCCCGCGCGAAGCTCATGGGATAACCAAAAACTACTCACGGCTATCCATGAGGCAACCATGGGATTCTCCTGGGATGCCCATGGGCTACCAAAGACCTACCTACCAACGGGATTTGAATAAATGTTACATACGAGGTAATAAGTGCTATGTACGAGTGAATAAGCGTTATGTACGAGAAGTCTTCGTGCAAGGTGGGTCTCTGGAATGCAGGACTACATCGGCTTGTGCAGTATAGGTGCACAAATAGGAAAGGACATATTAATACTCATAGTAAGAAAGGACGTGTGAGAACTTTTGGTTCAGCATCAGCCCGAAAAACAAACACCCACGTGATGGAGGACGAAACGTACTCGACACGATCTTGAGCAAGTTTCATGCAGGGGGTACCCCGACTTAAGAGAGGGTACAGTCAAGAGAGAACAGGGTACAGTCAAGAAAGAGAACAGGGTACAGCCAAGAGAGAGAACAGGGTACAGTCAAGAGAGAGAACAGGGTACAGCCAAGAGAGAGAACAGGGCAAAGTCAAGAGAGGCCAAATCGGCTGGACAGGCTACTACACTGCAAGCTGCACATTCCCCACCGTGTATAATAGAAGTCAAGAGGTGTTTTCGGTCTGTACCACACCTCTCCTAAGTCGGGGTACCTGCTGTATATCGAAATCTTCGATGCCATATCCAACCACAACCCCCAAAATACTCGCACGCCATGCCATGCCATGCCATGCCATGCAATGCCAGCGTGTACAGCAGCTCTTTCGTACCCGGGCCATTCTAAACGTGAGCCGGAAGATGGGACAGGAGAACGGACCTACAGGTCTCTTTGTTTGATTCAAGTGGCTTTCCTTCTTTCTGAGGCCGTTTGTGACTTATCCATAACTCGGACAGATCTTGCTCTGCATATACACTGCAGTACAAATCCAACTCGGGAAACTTGTGCTAGATCATGCAGATCACCCGGGCAACATGAGCTAAATCGTACACATCATACAGGGTCGGGAACAGATCTGCCTGGAAAGGTCTAGATCATCAAGCGGAAGTCGATGATGTGTCCGAGGTGTGGATATATTGCAAAATCGGTACATTATCGAAAGGCCATACCCAACACAGCACCACAAACCATAAAGCACCCCCACGCCATGCCATGCCAGTGTGTCTATAGCAGTAGCTCTTTGGCACGTACCCGGGCCATTCCGAACGTAAGCCGGAACAAGGCACGGAAGAACGGAGCTAGGTTGCCCAACAGGTCCCTTCGTTTGACGTGCAGTAATAGTACCTGGCTTTTTTTTCCTTTTTTTTGCAGCCGTTTTTTCAGGAGTGTTCCAAAACTCTAATGATGTGTGTTCATCGTCGTATGGCAAACCAGAATATAAAATACACCACGCAGGCAAGAAATATAAGCTACGTTTGACATTTACATGAGACGCCAAACAGTGACTATATTCCCGGCAGATTGGTAACCTATAAATAATATACAATGTAGTCGTAAGATAGATGATTGGTAACCTATAAATAATATACAATGTAGTCGTAAGATAGACATATTCGCAGTACCGTACATCAGAACATCAACAAGTGCTCGTAGCGGTAAACCGTACACCTGGGAGGACAAATATAGCGGGCCTGACGTAACAGGTGTATCATACAAGCAAGGTACACCATTGACTATATGATATATCTCCAAAAACACACCGACGACAGATTAAATAACCATTACTGCTGTATACACTAGCAACTCATCCCATCACTCATCTGGTCCTCATCAGGCGGAACACGCCAGTACATTACAAGTTCAGTCATTTGATTAGTGGTGCGTGGTGTTGTTGTTGATCTGATGGTGTCATCGCGTAATGATCAGGGCTGTTCAAGGGTCGGGTCAAAACTCGTCGGTCGGGTCGGGTCAGGTCACCTATAACCGGACCCGACCCGACGCGCGATATTTTGAAAACCTCCTGGCCCGACCCAACCCGACCCGACCCGGCCGGTAAGGTTTTGAAGACCTCCTGACCCGACCCGCGCACCACGACCCGTGGACAACCCTAGTATTGATGGAGTGCAAAAAGTGAGGTTCACCAAATTCCAGATCCCGCGTTCTACCCGAAATCTGAACAATAGGACACCCATGTCCAGCAGCATCTTATCCCAGGAACGTGAAACGAAATACACGAATGTCGAAGGCCTCACATACAACATACAAGCAGGTATGCCCGAATACGTACCGTACATCAATGCTATTCCGCCGAGATGGCTCCCTCCAAACGCAGGACGACACCTCTTGCAGGACTCCTGTGGTCGACTTCAATCTTGCACGTCGGCCCGAACTAACCCCACCCCAGATCAACCCTAACCCTAACCCTAAACCCAACCCAATCCCAACTTCTGTGGTCAATCTGAATCTTGCACGGCGGTCCAGACCTGCCTACCCCTACCCCTTAATCCAACGCTGTGGAGGGTTCGAGGTCGTAGGCACCGCAGCTTGATCAGTAACGGTTTCTGAAAACTAAGGCTTGGTTTGGAGGCGTTTTTCCAAAAAAAAAAAATACAGCGGACCGGAAGGTCAGCCTAGACAAGCCAGACCGCCCATCAGCAGGAATATATTTGCAGGGTTGCCCTGCATTTAGGTCCTGTCCGGCCCGTCCACTGAAGTACCAGGTAGGGTGTTGTCACGAGATTCTGTGGGACATTTTGCCCGGCTGTTTATCGTATTTTTTTCCCACTGTCTTCGCTTCGGCACACGGCGGTTGGTTTGCCGATCGATCACCCCGATGCTAGACCCTAACCCCAATGGTAGGGCTGTAAGTTCGTTGGACCCTTCTGGGCTACCGTAGTCATTACCAGTACTTAGTAGTAGTTGGGGGGTTGGGTGGCGAAGTAAAAAAGTGTGACAACGTGCTGAAACCAAACAAGCCTTCCTCCAAAAAAGGAAACCCAAAATAGTCACACATGGTTGGGCCCCTGGCACGGCTGCAACGAACCGTAATATCTTGCCAACAAATAACTCTACTTTGCCACGTTTCGCCAGCCAAAACTGGCAGCAATCCTATTACGGGAGGTCATACTAAATAGGACCAAATATTGTTAGTAAAAATAGGGAAATATATAGGTTTTTGTCTCTACCGTAGGTCCTGTTTACTATGGCCCCCCGTAATACTAATCAGAGGCCTGCTTGGCCAGTGCCGTGTGCTTCTAGAAGACTGCACGAACGTCGCTGTGCTTAGCCAGACTCCAACAAGGCACAGCAGTAGTAGGTCGGCGTGCGGACACACATAATCAAGAATCGTGTGTGTCAACCCTCGTACGGTTGCTTATTAATAGGACTGCAGGTCCATTTGGGCGACAAACGATACGGAGGACCATAGTAAATACCAGGTACCTGGTAACACCTACAGTACACACAAAAAATATATATATTTCCCTATTTTTACTAACAATATTTGGTCCCATTTACTATGGTCCCCCGTAATACTCAGAATTTGGGTGGTTTTGTAGTTCCAAAAGAGCGATACCAGCTGTGGAACCATACAAGTACACCACACCACAGCCCAACAACGGCGATACTGCTGCAACCGTATATACGAGCTTACCAGGCACACAATGATAAGGCACAGAACGTCTTGATCTTGCCCGGTACCGGCAAATTTAAATATTTTCATGGTTGCTGGTATCAGCACGTACTCCATGTCCCGACCCGATATGAGGTATGTAGGCTGCACGGATTGTACACAATTCAGTTCCATGTTGCTTCGCTGTACTGCTTGCGTGTATCATCGGAGGTCGGAATTCGGAAGACCAAAATACGCCGACTTGCCCTGCCTCGCACCTTTCACCACGAAGCCCAAAAAACCAAGCCAAGCCTATTCATAGATGTGACAATTCAGCAATCAGCAATCACCTCGTCATGACTTCGGACCGGGTATCTGGTGCCCGTTGAATATACTATATACTGCTGTCGATATGCATATACCTGTATCGCGTTCTATGGACACGTAAGGACCGTTTGGGTATTCAAGTTAATAAACAAAAGAGTCCATGTACTCAAGAATCAGCAAAAAAAACAAACCAGGGTATGTTCTGCTACAGCAATATAGGTACTCTGGTGAAAAAAACAAAGCCAGGGTACACAGGGTAATGACACTTTATCGTGCGAGAAAGAGAGTACGAAAAATCAGACATAGGGGCGGCGGGGCGGGGGGGGGGGGGGGCGCGAAAACTCAATTTAGGACTGCTCTCCCGTTGTGGGCGCAAAACACTTGGAATTAGAGTCATGTTTAGGTTTCTGTACGGCACTCCAGTAATAGCAACAGGGTTAAACCTGTATTTATTATTAATTTTAATAAATGTACCTTCATTGAACTTAACTGACGCAGCACGCCACACACCACACACCACACACCACACACCACACAGGGTCCCAAAAGTCCACGGGGACTTAGCAACATTCGCGCCGTCTGGGTCATGTGCTGGGTGCTGGGTCATCATGCATGTGCAGTGTCATGTGCAGTGTCATGGCCCACCAACGGGCTCGTTCGTACCTGGCATACTATTTTTCGTATTACAAATTATAACACTTTTACACTTACGACCGAGTACGATATATCACAAGAGTGCTGCTAATACTACTCCTCCTACTCATCACGCGCTCAAATTGTTTCCGGGAGAGATAACTTCAAAAGGTAAGGTAAGGTAAGAGCAGGAGAGACCGAGCAGGATCAAGACATGATCAACCTTCCTATTAATAATAAGTGTGACATGATCAACCTTCCTATTAATAATAAGTGTGCTGCGTACGTATGTGAAGCTTCGGCGGTCCTCGATTTCAATTTTATTTGCGGAATCTCGCGAACGCTCGTATGTCCTATGACATGTACTCGTACGAGTACCAGGTGCAAGCAGCCTAACGGTTTCAGTGTTTTCAGTACTCCTACTCGTATACATATATATATATATATATATATAACGTATAACATGTATTTGCTCCTTCTGTACGTACGTATAGAGAGCGACCCCGCGCATTTCTGTACGTACGAGTAGATGATACAGTATGTAGGACCTCGTCGGCAAAATCAAATATTTCGATGAATTCGTAATACGTATTCGCATACTGCTGTAGTGAAGATATCGCAGGCACCAGTCAGTGGTTATCGTGATTTTTTTCTAGCAAAACAATTTCCAAGCAATAACCCCTCTCATGTGAGGCCGAAATGGGGCGGCAATTGGGATACAGCCCTCGCAACACCCTGAACAGGATTCATCACATATCAACAAAATATTTAAGGGTACGAGAGTATACGTACGTACTTCGTAAAAAGCTCGGTTTCATACGAGCGTTCACGTTTTCGGATTGTGCAGCAAAAAATAACCAAAATTACCCGAAATCACTCTCAATATTTTTTTATCGCAGACACGAAGACAACAACAACAATAATAAACATCGAAAAAATATACCTATCGAATAGTACAGAATCATCGATCTTGAAATCTGCGCTGTATATTTTTGGAAAAAGGAGCTGCTGAGGGGGGGGGGGGGGGGGGCGGAATTTTGTAGTTGTCGTACGGTAGCGACGGTGGCCTCTCGGTGAAGCGACGGCGAATCGGCTCGCCGTCCGACTGAATGCCAAACGCCTGAAATATTTCAATCCGAAACAGGCGCAGGACGGAACTTCTCGTCTGCCCTAGCGATGGATGGGGGTCCGCCAGAGCGCCGAGACTTGCCTTCGAAACAAAACAGGCGATGAAAAATTTCAAGGCAACAAAAAAACAGGACCAAAGGTAGTCAACGTCAACAGCAGTGAAAAACAATCCAGCCGAGACGAGAGACAGAAAGGCCGGAAAAGCTCTCCGGTATTATCGACTCGAACCGACCCGATAACGTCGAGGAGCGTGCCGTCGGGAACGTCTAGGAGGCTCACAGCACTCGGGAATGCAGTTGTCTTTGTGGGTGTCGGGTAGTGGCGGTCAAGGCACTGCTGTATAAGAGCCGTTTAAGCTCAGCGAGAAAAGCAATCTATCGGGGGTGCGCCCCTGCTGGGCTGGGCGATCGTTGCCCGGCGCTCATTAGGAGCAAAGGGTAATTATTCACTACCCATGAACACTACAGACAAGGTGCACCACAGACTCGCCTTACTCCCATGGTTGCCGGCGCGTCGGCCATCGGCCGAGGCAAGTCGTTCCCCTGGCCATCGTCCAGATGGTCCTCGTTGGTGTTCGTGGGGCCGAACAGCGCCGTCCTAAAAAGGTCGCATATGTGGCAAAGCTCGCTCATTGTGCTCCTCCTCTTCTGTGTCGCCCAACCCTCTCTAGGGAAGAGAACGCGGGTGCGCCGCAGCCCGTCGGCTCCCAATTTCCCTCAAACGCTCTCTTGCTGTCGCTTCAGACAGCGCTTTTTCCCCTTTGCCCTTCTCCAGTTGCTGCCGATGTCCCTCGACCACAGCTTTCTCACAAAGCGTGCGACACGCTGCACGTGAGATAGCTTCGCAAACGACGTCCAAAGTCGAAGGGAGGACTCCGACTTCACGGGCGCCGACCCTCGTGGTAATCAGGCGTTCGTAGATAGGGCGTCAGGGGGTCTTTCATGGCCATCCGGGTTAAATCTGTCAACAAGCAAGTTTCTCCGTCGATGCAAACAGCAGTAGCAGTGACAATTAAATATGGCGAATAATTCGTGAGACATGATGGAAAATATCGCGATAAAATTACCGACGTATACATTCGGCGAGTTAACTCAAACTAATCTGCTATTAATAGAAACGTGCTTATTAGCTCGCTGGTCCTGGGTCAGCAACTACGAACTACCGTGGGCGAGGTGTGTCTCAAGTCTGAAGGCTATCCAATTGTTACGTATAATTATCCCGCGTTGATCTGATTGGTTACACAAACTCCTTCCGTACGTGTAATAGGTAATAGTATGCACGAAATCATCCATCATGATCAAGAAACTACGTTCCGAAATCAGGGCTTTCAATTATCGACCTTAAAATCAGTTTACCGAATAATCCATTATCTACGTAGATGGTGTCTTTTTGGATCAACCGAATCATCGAAATCATAGAAATACGGTCACGTTGACACGCGTATCTTCGTTTTTCTAGCGCGTTTTTCTATTCTTTAAACAGCGGACAGCCGTAGATCCGGAGGTACTTTAAAAGAACACCTTCCTCTGCGCAAAGACGATGTGTTGTCTTCTTCAATCAATCCGATCTGTCAAATCTGACAAAATCTGTGAGGTCACCCAGCCTGCCAGCTGCGAACCATCTCTGTACCTGCCCGATCCCGACCACCACACGCTGCAACTCCGGGGCAATCAAGTGCTGCCGATCATCGCCCAGTCGCTGACTCGCTTCAGCCCCTTCCACAACCAAGTCCGACAGAGTCGAGAGCCCCCCCGGAAGCGACAAAAGCCCCTTCTTTTCTTTCTGGAATACGATATTGACACACCTACAGCTTGCTTCTACTGCTGCTACTGGCACTACTGCTGGTACTACTGGTCTGGTGTTGTGACCGGTAAAGGCCGCAGGCTGGAACTTTCGAGGGACAGGAGGGCTGGCACGCGAGGCGCACGAGGCAACTTATAGGTCGACCGCGCTAATAGAGACCAGTAGGAGGAGGACGAGCTCGCAAGATCGTCGTGCTGAATCGGCTCCGGCTGCCGCAATCACCAACTATCATGGCTTGCTCTACCTTTGCACGGTGAGAACTTTATTTTCGAACTTCCAACCCGTCATGGAAGCTATAAATCAAAAGTAGCTGTAGATGATAGATGCCTGCCCTCCCCCATCCGACCCGTTTTCAGATGGTGATAGTATAAATGCCTTTAAGCCCACATGGCCGACAAGCTCGGTGTTCATCCTATTGCTCCACCGTGTTGTGCGTGTAGCAATCGTCCGCACATCCAGACTCTCGGCGCTATTGACCGGCCGTAGCGAGGGTGGTTGGGTTGATACAGGTAAAGTGGGAGGTTGCTCAGCAGGCACGGATCTTGCGACTTGGAAATAGTGTGTGGACAACAAGTAGATACGTAGAGATACTGGATGTGCTGCTGCTGCTGCTGCTACAGCTGCTGCTGCTGCTACTGCTGCTACTGCTGTCGCTGCTGCTGATCCTGCTGATCCTGCTGCTGCCGGCTGCTGGCTGGCTGCTGCTGCTGCGTGGTGCATTGACATGCTAGGATTTGTTGAGGAACATTGCTCGTACCAGATATAAATATGTGTGTACATGCCAACACTACTCATCAATTCGCCGGGGGTTGCTTTACTTGTCGACACATAGATAGCCAGCAGGCTATTATTACTAATCATAATAGCCTAACACGGCGGTGCTCTGGAGACAATCGTCATGGCTGAATTTGTACGGGTACGCGTAGTTTCGGGGCCTGCTGCCGGGCGTATGGTGTGTACGAATGATGGGCTCGGCTGTCGGCTGGTGTCAGCCGTGATCCGCCACTATTGTTCCTACATCAGTACAACTATTAATAGCATTATTATATACTCGTACACACGTGTTCTGAGATTTCTAATTCAAAATGTGCCATGCCCGTAGACTACTACTACTACTGCTGTCCTGTTATGATTCGTCGTGCGTACGCATACGTGCAGTGATTGTTGCTCTCACATGAACTCTCAGAAGCAAGCAGCAAGGAGTACGTGGCTCACACAAAGGTGCTGGAGCCGTACCATGCTACGTCTGTCTCAGGTATCATCATACTATTAATACACAGAGCGTACAATAATAGAACTGCCTTTGTTAACGCGCAACACAGCAACCAGTTTGGAAACCAAGATACGTCACGTCAACAGACAGAAGACCTTTTATGTTTGTATTTTTATGTTTAGCGTAACTCGAGTTAGGACAGAGCAGCAGCGGCAGCAGCAGCAGCAGCAGCAGCAGCAGCAGCAGCAGCAGTACAGACAGCACCCTCGTAATAACACGCAACATTTTTTTTAGTAGTGCTGATAATATGGATGGTATACCTTAAAAAAGAGCAGATTCCCTGGTGGGACGAATTTCCCAGGTTTTACCGCATCGACAATAATCGGGGAGGGGGGGGGATGCAACCGCCAAAGATCCATGTGGAAACTTCGGCCGCAACTTCTGGAGCAGATATATCCATAGCCATTGGTTTGGTTGTGTGTGTGGTGCTTGCTTCCCTCTTCAGTCTTGCTCCACTCCACTTCACTTCACTATACTACACTATACTACTATGTATAGTACCTGGTATATTATACCAGGTATGCCAGGTGTAAGAGAACATCGGTTTGGGGAATCATCCCAGCAGGGGAGGGGATTGTATTCGTGTTGGACGGTACTGAGCGCTGCACACTCGACCGCGGCAAACTTGGGATCACGCGTGATTTACGTGTGCCTCATGTACCCATGCATGCGTGCAGCTAGCCAGCAGCAGCAGCAAGAATAGATAAGACTCGCTCGGCGAGGAATGATGGAATGATGGTATGATGGAGTGATGGAGTGATGGAGTGATGGTATGATGATGTTGTTGTCCTGACATTAACTCATCGATGATTCATTCATGTCCAAAATATTGAGTCCGTGGTCACAGCACTGGCTCCAAAAAACTGGAGTGGAAGATATGTACTGGCTATTAATGCATTACGGTGTGTTATCTCTGTGTCGTAGTCTGTGACCACAGAGCTCGTATCTTTCTAGGGTGAAGAATCAGCACGGACACTGGGCTTGCTGGATGTCGACGAGTAGAAGAACGGTTTAATGTGACGAACACACACACTGGTATGTAGGGTATGGGAGGGTTTCTTACCGCTGGCATATCATATAGCCCGTACCTTCTACTATGCCAGATACATACCTGCTCGTATACTTTAGTATTAATAGTACTTGCTGCTGTCTTCCGTTTTCGGCACAATGCACTTGGAATTTGACTCACACAATAGTATTCAACAGGTATACTGGTATGTAATTACAACAGTAGTAGTGTGTTGTCTTCCCATTAAACCGTTCTTTCTCCACAGCTTTATTAGTACACACAACCAGTATCCGTCCTCATTCCCTGTCCTCAAGAGACACTAATTAGATGCTCACAGACTGCAAGACAGAGAAAAACGAAAACAAAAAACTATCGCTATTAATAGTTCACGTGGTGAAGCAAGTGAGGTGAAGTGAAATGCCACCGTGCCGGATACGAAAACACAACAACACAAACGAGCAAGAAGACCAGAAAACAAGTACAGCAGTAGCAAGACCTACCTGCTATGCCAGTGGAAACGCAAAGTTTTCTAAAACAAAAAAACAATTTAAAGATATCCGCCAAAAAAAATCCGGTAATACTTGCTATGAGCACGATTCTTCAAACCCTAGGGTCACCGTGTTTACACACTGGTCGGTGACATGTGGCGGGCGCTGGCCAGATGTAAGATGAAAAAAAAAGTGACCGCTGGTGTGCACAAAACATTTGACAATAATTATCGATCCGTCTCGAAGGGCAAAAAATATTCCTTTTATCAGAGTTTGGGAGGAGAGCGTAGTGGGTAGGACGCCGCCGGCAAGCTCTCGCCCCCTAGAACCTGGATCCACCTGATATCTTCGAGGCCGTCATCTACACTCGTTGGCCTTGCCCGTCACCAAGCGGGTTGGACGTGGGTTGAGTCTATGTCGAGATCGAAGGTCTATCGTCGCACGAGCTGACTTTTATCAGCGTGTTGACAATTTGCAAAGAGAAAAAACAAATCGCGCCGCGTGCAGCCGTTAGAAAAAAAAAAAAAATCGAAGATTTTTTCTCCTTTTTTTCCCATGGCAGCGGTACGAGAATGTCTTCGTCTGTTTCTTGGAAGCAACACCACTTTCGAAAAAAAAGTTTCAAGCTTCGTGTTCCCATTGTCATGGATCTAAAATGAACATGATTGATAGTGATGTACGAGCGTGTACCAGATCATTCTATATTTTCGATGCATAATACGGTTGGTTGCTCGGTGACGGTTGATACATTGGTGTTGTGCTTGAAATAAACGGTAAATGATACGGGGAAAATCTTGAGGCAATGTTACAAATATGGCGCTACCCAAAACTCGGACCCCACCAGTTGACGGCTTCTAGTAATATTATTCATATTAACCCTTTTGGAACTGTCGTCCCGTTTAGGAGACAATCCACCCAAAGTCTAAGTAGTTTGTCCCTCAAGCGGGACTGCAGTCCTAAAAGAGTCAGGTACGAGTACCAGGTCAGACCAGGTATCAATTAATGTACCAGGTATTAATATTAACAGGCGCATTTGCAGGCGTTGTGCGTTTTTTTTTTTTTTTTGCCTTTTTTTTTTATTTGTTTCTACCCTTCTTGTTATCCTCGCCCTTCTTTTCTGTCTCCTTCCTGTTAACCCTTTCAGGACTGCAGTCCCGTTTTGAGAACAAACCAGTCAAATTCTAAGTAGTTTGTCCCTTGAACGGACTGCAATCCTAAAAGTTTGATAGTCGTAACTCAGATCCGGGCTCACAAAGCAAGCTGTTGCCCCCCCCCCCCCCCCCCCCCCCCCCCCCCCCCGTCCCCGCTACGGTTCTTTCCTTGAAAGGCATTTTTTTATCGCGATAAGACCGCATGCAGCCCTTCCTTCCCTCGTCGACTATTATACTATGAATAGTATCGAATTGCGCCTATTATACACACGCTACTATCATAGGCGCTCTCAGCAGCTGATTCGCTTTGTTTTTTATTTTTATTTTCGAAAAAAAAATCTCAAAAGTTAGACCCAAAAAAGTTAGACCCGCGTGGGATTCGAACTCCAGCATCATTTCTTGAAAGTATCAATATTAATAGCAGCATTCGAGGGTGCACCTCTAGCCCACAGGGGCGACCGAGTTGAACTTCATAATAAATATTAAATATTAATATTACTGTAATAGTATTCCTGTGCCAGGTAACAATAGGCGCGTTTGCAGGCGTTGGGCTTTGGATCCTTTGTGTCTGTCCGTGTTTTTTTATTTTATTTTTATTTTTATGAAGTGCTGTCACGCAGCACAGACATCAATTTTTGTCTGTCCAGCATCGGAGTGCCATCACTTTACCCCGACAGAAAGCGCGGCCACTTAAGAAGCGCTTTGGGGCAATTTCTCGGGTTCAGGAGGTGCATCGCACGGGGAAGGTGAGAAAGTCGGCGCGTTCGTCAAGTGTGACACGACCGAACCATCCAAAGCGCTGAATCGGGACAACGGCGAGATTTCCCCCCGGAATACCAGCTTCCGTGGAGTTACACGCTCGATGGCACGCGGAAGGGCCCCCCGTGTGTCCAGACGAGGGGGAAATCGGACCGCAAGATCACACTCACGACCAAACTCCCAAGAGCGAAGTCGGCTTTGTGGAACTGGGAATGATTACACGGCCACGAAAACAGCCTGCAAAAAGTATTGGCATGGCGCTTATTTTTCAGCGCGACGCCCCTCTCACACACCATACGTACATTGTAGATGAGCGCGGGCGGTGTCTTGGAGGTCTGCAGGCTCAAAATTCCGCGGTGGTGGAGGTTGCAGTGGGGTGGAGTCATTAGGGTGTGTCTTAACCCCCCCCCAGAGAGCATGGGAACGAACCGGATGGAATATTGTTTGCTGCATGAATTGATGCTGATTGGTTGTGGGAAACGAATAGATTCAGTGCAGCCCGAGAAAATCTGTATATCTAGGAAGAGGAAGAAGAAGTGATTGCACCCCTTTTTTCTTGTTTGGGAGGACCGAACGGCCCGACCGAACGGGAACGTATAGGATCTTATTTGATGTAGATGGACACCGCCGAAGATGGATGTGGACACCAATGTGCTCTGGCGTGTGCAAAAGATACCGTTCGTACTGATTCGGCTGGCGAGGCCCAGGATTCTGCATGGACCCAAACACGTTTTTTTACACAGGCACGGAACGAATGGCCACGAACAGCCTCGTTCCGTTCCGCTCGTTCCCATGCTCCCTGGGGGGGGTTAAGACACGCCCTTATGCCATCCTCCAAGGATACGAACGCTTTTTTTTTTTTCATTTCTACGAACCCCCCCCCCCTCCGACACTCGATAGCTTTTCGCAGCCACGCACGCTCCTTTGGGCACGCGATCTAAATGATAACTATTACCGGGGACCATATTGAATAGGACCTACGGTACCCACAAGAAACTATATTATTCCCCTCCTTTTACTAAGAAGATTTGGTTCTCTGTTTGCCAAGGTCTCCAGTAAATGGGAGCTCACGAGATGAGATACTTCTGTGGTATGTGCTGTACCTCCTCGCGTGTCGAACGCGTCGCCTGCTTCGTAAAAAATACCCTTGCGTTCTGGAGGCTGGAGAGGGCCAAGAGTTGGCTCGTCGGACTCAATTCTACGCGACGGCCAAAACGTTTCACACAGACCACCAAAAAAGCACAAAATGTTCACAGCAATCAATCACCTATCAGGTCAGATTTTTGTTACAGCCTGTTTTTTTTTGTTGACCACGGGCAGGATTGCATGGAAATGAGCTACTGCTGTAATGTGAGAACGTATCATCGTCATAGCATACATGAGGGCGCTGATCGAACGCGTGTTTTTTCCAATACTGCACTGACATCGTGCCGCACAGGGCAACATTACCAGGGATTGCCCTCTCTGATCAGCCACGAGTATCACGTGCGTGGTCTGACTGCAATCAGTTGGAGGAGCTGAAATTCAGCGAGCATTCTACTTGACATGCATCTCATCGGTCCAGGTCCCGGCGTCTGCCGGTATGTAAGTTTAACTTTGTAGCCGACGCCGGCGCCCGGAGCATTTTTTTGTGGTACCTACCATAGAAAAGCTCAGAATAAAACTAACCGAAGCGCCGTTATAATAACAGGACGATTCAAGAGCAGAAGTAGATATTATATACCAGGCGAATATATTTCTTATGGCCTCTGCCAGATGATAAGGCCTCTGCCAGATGATATCAGCAAGAGGGCTTCCAGCGAGGGACTCCACCAGTCTCGCTGGCCTCGCACTCAGTAAGTCTTGTTCTTAGAGCTTGTATTATCACGGAGTGATCCTCATCGGACCACGAGCCAGGTGGCTAGGGGACATCACACAGGATCCCCGGCCACTGCTCCACTCACACATGCGATTACACTGAAACCTCCACGGCTTGGTATCTTTTGGCTACAGCACCCCCAAAGCGAGTTCACTCGACACGAACGAGCTTGACAAAACCAAAAAACCAAGACGAAATCGCATGCGGCAAATCACAAATCAATGCTGAACTCTGAAGCAATTTTAATCTTGAGCGCACGGGTCATCCGTAATTTGCGCAATTCCTTCACGACGAATTCAGGCGCAGCAGAATAAATCGACCGCAAAGACTCCCACGTGCGCTCCTCTGCTTCGAAACCATCCCAATCGACCAAGACAATCACCTCGTTGGCATCATCTTCGGCCACATGCACCAAAGCATTCATGCGGCATTCACCCTGCGCAAAGGAATGTTGGAAAACATCCTTCAGATCAGCGGTGACGTTCAACGTCGCATCCGCATAAAATCGTAAACGAGCCACGTGAGCTTGATGCACCTTCCCAGAAACGATGTTCTGAACTGAGTACACATGATCATGATCAGCTGCTACCACACGCCACGGACCAGTCCATGTGGACAACAATTTCGGTGTGACACCCTGCCGACGAACACGAGCATACAACACGAAATCACCAACCGCAAATTTTGGCAACACCACCTGGCCCTGAGCCTGTTTACGTTTGTTGTCGCGAGACACGGCAACAGCTGCGCGAATATCGGCGCAAAATCTCTCCTGCTCTGCAACGACTTCACGGACGTTCGCACGCAACAAGTCAGCATTCATCACGTCAACATTCCACCTGCCATCAGACTCAGAAACGAGCGCCGAGAAATCGGTACGCGGAGCACGCCCAAACATCACGCTGTACGGAGTGCTTCGGTAACGTTCACGAAACGAAGTGTTCAAGGCCCACTGAGCGGCCGGCAAAACATCAACCCACTCCGAAACCTGACGACGTTGTTCTGACAGAATGGAACGCAGAGCACGTACCACCTCTTTTACCATGCGTTCACACGTACCGTTCGACCACGGCGTGTAAGCGACAGCAAAACGATGTTCGATGTGCAACGCGTCGCTCAACAAAGCAAGCACCCTGTTCTTGAAATGCGTGGCGGTATCACTCACCCACACACGCGGCACCCCCAAAGTCTTACACCAGGCTAGCAAATGCTTCGCTGTGACCTCGGCTGTACAAGCCTCGGCCGGTTCC
Source organism: Macrocystis pyrifera (assembly GCA_031763025.1). Classification (NCBI taxonomy): domain Eukaryota; class Phaeophyceae; order Laminariales; family Laminariaceae; genus Macrocystis; species Macrocystis pyrifera. Next base: position 10,438,609 of record JASSKH010000021.1, read on the forward strand.
AACGCCACGTAGTTGGACAAATCATCCATGATGACCAAAACATATCGGAAACCATCCTCATCAGGCAGGCCATCGCTACCTTCGGGCCCGCTGTGGCCAACATACAAAAAATCAAAGTGCACCACTTCTCCCGGAGCGGTACCATGCACCGTGTCTCCGTAGGGACGAGGAATGAGTGCACCTGCACGCGTGTCTACACAGTGCAAACACTGGCGAACGAATTCGCGAACCTGAGAATCCATGTGAGGCCAAACACAATATTCCTTCAGGCGAAACAAAGTCGGCGCCACACCACGGTGACCAGCCGAGCGCATGTGCGCGCACACCATCAAACGAGTTTGAAGAGCAAGATCATCCGGCGGAATCCACAAGACGTCACGCACCCCAACACGCACACGAAACAAACCATCATCGGCCAAGGTAGCTTGACCGAAGGTTGTCGAAAATTCATGAACACCAACGCCGATACGAGCGACAGACCTTTGTTGCGAGGCACGAATCACATCCAATGCGGGAAGCGAATCGTCAGCATTACATGGGCTGTGCACGGCAACCGAACGAACAGGCACCGTAGGAACTTTGACCCAACGAGACAACAGATCCCCCCAACAGTTTCGATCGCCAGGGATGTGTTCGATTGCATAGCGGTATTGTCCTAAAACACCCTTCCAATTCTCTAGGCGTTGTGCCATGGTCTTTGTGACCGTCGTGACACACTTCTCCGGATTGAAAATGTACTGCAAGTTTCGATGATCAGTAAAGATATGAACACCACCCCAAAGCAGGTATTCGAGCCTCCGGAACGTATTAACGATCGCAAAACCTTCTTTGTCGACAGTCGCCCAGCGCAACTGCGAACCTGTGAACGAACCACTCAGAAATCCGAGAGGCTCGTGAGACATGCTTTCCAACGCCAATCCACTGCGAAATTCGTGTTCAGGCACTTGGGTGAGAAAACTACCCCAATGGAAATCAGAAGCGTCAGGAAACATCAAAACAACGCACCCGGGACGAGGATGATGAAGCGGCACTGCTTGCGCCACCAAACCCCGTGCGGCATTCCACGCCCGCACCCGATCCTCCGTCCACGCGGTATCCTTGATGACACGATTGCGCGCCACTCGCTTAGTCCGACGTGTAGCCCCAACAAGGAGCTCCTCCAAAAAATCACGTAACGGTGCTACCGTTTCCGCTAAACGTGGTAACGATGTACGCAACCAGTTGACAGCCTGCAAGAATTGCATTAGTTCTCCAGCGTTTTCGGGACGACGCATTTCACTTAAACCTTGCACTCGAGCGGGGTCATGGGACACGACACCATTGGAATACACCTTACCACACCAGACCAGTTCACGAGAGAAGAAGGTACACTTGTGGGCGGCGACAAACAGTCCAACATTCTCCAGGCGTTCAAGAATGTCATCAAGCAGCTGCAGAAGAGCTTCTTCGGTGTCTGCGAAAAAGAAAACGTCATCGACCCAAACTTTGCAATCCAAACCACGCAACACTTCAGTCATGACACCTTGGAAATAAGAAGTCGCATTCAAAACACCTTGGGGAACACGGGTAGGCGTGAACAAACCGTCGCTTGTCGCCATGGTGAAGACGTCTTGCGCCTCCGGAGCCAAAGGCATCTGCCAGTACCCTTGAAGTAGGTCCAGCTTGCCGAAGAAACGCGCCCCCAGCAGATCTCCCATGTCTTCATGGTTGGGCATGACGCCCGGGGACTTCTCCACCTGTGCGTTCACCGCCGAGTAGTCGCTCACCAAACGGAAAGAGTCCTTCTTGGGCACCGCCATCGCCGGACTCGCCCACACCGCCTGGATGTTGTGGTAGACAAAGCCAAAAAAACACCAAAGCAGCAATGCACTTCGAGAGCCAGTCCCTTTTCGTCGGTTCGTACCGACGTGGCGTTGCCTTGACAGGCTTCGCCTGTTGCTTCAGCTGCACTCGCATCGGCTCCACTTGCGCTGGCGGATCACCACACAGCGCACGGCGAAAAGCACCCACGCGACGAGCCAAAATTTCGCGCAAACGGGTTGCTCCGCCGACGCTTAATCCACTCTGCTCTGCCTGCTGCACGCTGTCCTCCAACGCCCGTTCTCGGGCCGTCCGCTCCTCCTCCGGATCCATGAACATGTCTGGCCCCCGGTCGACCAAATGTTCCACCGCCTTGTCCTCCGGAGCATCCACCGTAGCCTCGGTCTGAAAAGCACGCACGGAAACCGTCACTCTGCGCGCCGCAAGGTAACTCGGAGTCTCCACACCGGTCGATACCGGCACTGCGCGAGGGCGAAGCTTCTCCAAAGCTTCACGGTAGACGTCGATGCCAAGAGCTTTCATGGTAGCCATGCCAAACGAAACGACGTTATCTGTACCAGGCATGACCGCGAAAGTGATGGGCTCCAATTTCACCGCTCCCCACGGCGTCCGTACACTCACGGCAATCGGCACCGTTTTGTGCGTGACCATCACTGAAACACCCGTAGCGGTTTTCGCCTGCTGCGGGCCATTTTCGAACGGAATTTGCAGATCGGCGCCGCCGAAATGCGAAGACAGCTGCTGAAGTAAGCCGACACCGATGGACGTGAGCGCCGACCCCGAATCAAGGATCACACGCGCCATCAGCGAACCAACCGACCCTGGCAAAGAGAGATCAGCGCGCAAACACTCAGCGCTGCGATCGACAGGCACTTCACCTGCCGTTGAACTCTGGTCGGTACCAAGAGTCACCTGACGCCATGGCTGCCCTCCTACAGCCGGCGCCGAAGAAATAGAATCGGCGGTCCACCCCGACCAAGACGTCGAATATACAGACGGTTCCGGCGCTACCGCCCCTGCAGCAGCACCAGACACTGACTCCGCCCGCTCGGTGGATGGCGAAGTTCTCGCTCCAGCAGCACCCACCGATGTTCCAGCTCCTCCAACGTATACAGCTCGGCCGGCAACAGACGAACCAGATCCCGACCCAGCGGCTCCTGCCGCTGGCGCACCAGAAGTTGAAGAAGCAACAGCAGAAGTTCCACCGCCCGCTGTCAATTGATTGCCACCACGGCCACCGCGCCCGCGTCCATGGTTGAATCTGCCCCGGCCGCCATTGCGGCCCCCGCGATACCCTGACGACCCGCGCCCACCACTGCTGGGAGCTGTGCCGCCACCGCGAGCTTTTGGGCAATCAGAAACATAATGGTTGGGATCACCACACTCGAAACAGACGCGAACAAACGACTTTTTCGCGGACTGCTGCTGTTTCGGTTTCTGCTGCTGTTGGCGTCGCGGTTCAGCTGCCCCTGCAGCATCTTTCCGACCATACGCCTCGATGAATTTCCACTGTTCTGCAGCAGAAAAAATTTGGTCCATGACCAATGCCGGGTCCTTCTTCCACCCTGCAGCGTACGTTAGCTGACCTTTTACGTACTTTTTGAACTCGGACGGCCATAAGCCATCCACCAACGCCATGCTCACAAATTCCGCCGGTCCGGGCAACCACGAACGATCCTGCGCGCGGTACATGGCATGCACCGCGTGATTCTCCGCAAAATACTTTTCCATAGCGGAGTTTACCATCATCGCGCGGTCTTTGACGGATGTTTCACCGCCCTGCTTTTCATCGCGCCTCATTGAGAGAACGCGACGCAAGTCCGCTGCCGCCCGCGAGGTGTCAAATCTGTTGCTGGTGGTTGTGTAACCAGCGTGCTGCCTAACAGCGTCCAACAACTCCGAGGCGGTCATCGTAGTCTGATGCTTGTAAAATCCCTCAAAACACCGATGAATGTAATTGGGGATAAGCTGGCCCATGCTCACTTTGGAGTGCTGAACCACCCCCTGAGCGTTGGCGAGCTGCAGCCGTTCCTCATAATCGAGGTACGCTGCGTAAAAAACACGAGAGGCCTGCTCGGTCCACACCTCTCCGTATTTCGGTGGAGTCAGAGACTCCCCTACCACCAGCGGCGTGCTTGCCGTGTGCGCCATAATCCACAGCAGTCCACCTGGACTCTACTGTAATAACGGAGAAACTGCCGCCTGACCTGTGCGTCCTCCAGCTCCCGGAGCGTCCTCCCCTGCTGTGCGCTTCAAGCCGTTTCGATCCGTCCAACGGGCCAACTGCCTTCCCAGCTGTGACCCAATACTCCGCAGCCGAAAACTCCTCCAACAGAAGTTCCGCGAATATCTAGATATTATGGCCTCTGCCAGATGATATCAGCAAGAGGGCTTCCAGCGAGGGACTCCACCAGTCTCGCTGGCCTCGCACTCAGTAAGTCTTGTTCTTAGAGCTTGTATTATCACGGAGTGATCCTCATCGGACCACGAGCCAGGTGGCTAGGGGACATCACACAGGATCCCCGGCCACTGCTCCACTCACACATGCGATTACACTGAAACCTCCACGGCTTGGTATCTTTTGGCTACATTCTCCAGATTTTGATCACTTGATTTTAGATATCCTTATCCCCTAGCGGGGGGGGGGGAGGGTGGGAGACAGTGGGAGGGTATTTTTAACCAAGTGATCCAACATAGGGAAGATGAGGAAAAACCATGTTTTCTCCTATATCGTCTTGTGATCACAGCGCTGCGGTTTGTTTTCCATTCCGACCTTTTTTTTTATGCGAGGTGTCGGCAACAACTGTTCCGAGCACCCTCTGTACCGGAAGAAGCAAGGTTTGGTCGTGAACTGATAAAACGGGGATGGGGAGAAAATGAAAAAATGAAGCCCCCCCCCCCCCCGCTCTTAGTAAGCAGTTATTTTCTTTCCACCCATCGACCGGCATCCTTCAAATCCTGTGTTCGTGCTGATCCTTCATCCTGGTGCGTGAAGGGCCTCACCGGCCATGCTATATACCCCTACGACACCAGGTACTCTTGAGGTACTTGGTCTGTTTTTTCGTCGTTTGTTTCGTAAAAATTGTAACTCGTGTTTCCGCGGCAGTTATGCTGTTTTCGATACCATAGCTGCCTGTGAAACACGCCTCACGAAAGACGGCTGTTACCTCTCGAACCGAAACCTGTCGAGCGCGCCCTTTCGATCTTGGAAGGAAGCTACTATTCTGATAGTTGCGTGTATACACCCTCAATCATGTCTGAATTACCAGTAGATCACTGAAACGTACACCTCGTCCGTAAAGGTTTCCCTGTCCTTTGCTGCTTGGTCATCCGCAGCCCCTGACCGGTACTATTACGGGGGGCTGCAGTAAATGGGACCTACGGTACACTTAAAAACCTATATATTTACCTATTTTTACTAACAATATTTGGTCCTATTTACTGTGGTCCCCCGGAATAGTAGGTTGCGACGCTCGCGCTTTATGGAACACCGGGTCCCGCTTATCGCATTATGGAACACCGGGTCCCGTTTACCGGTCGGTACGCCAGTGGTTAGCATTGCCGCCGAACTTCAATCTTAACAAAACTGTTCGCGCGAGAGCTCCCATATATATCTGGTACGTTTTTGTAGTTGACCCATAGTTGGAGTGTTACTTACGGTGGTCGCGTGTGAGGCGTTTTTTTCGGGTTGAAGAATGCGTCAACGCGCTCGTTTTTTTTTAATTTTATTTGTGAATGTAAGCTTTCTTCATCCGAGGGACGTGGACAGGTTTGACTTGGGGAGGTAATGGCGTTTCCGTAAAGCGTGTTTCCCACCGCTATTATTAGAACATGTACACTATTAATATACGTTTCCCGTCAGGCGTGTTTCCCTACCGCAGCAAAACATACGATAGGAAGGGTATGACTTTTGCTGAAAACCCACCTGCTGTATAGACGAAGGTTACACTGGTGTAAGGACTTGACTTTTTCCCTGCCTTGAGATGTGCGATTTGTTTCAGCCATCACGTATAAACCGGTATAAACGACTCTGTGTAACATGTTCTTGTATTTTTTTAGTTGACTCTATTTTTTCCCTGGAGTATTCTTCCGCTCCATTTTTTTTTTCTAAGCTTATCCTGTGACGACGGACTCAATGTTTTTTGGGGATATAACACCACCACTAACAGCAGCGGATACTTTTTAACTCGAATGCTCAACGAAAACACGGGAAAAGAAAAAAAAAAAACGGCGCGGCTCCTCAGTAGAGAGACAACAGGTGCGGTGTAGATAACAGCTCTGCCTGCTCTGTCGTCGCAAACTTTACACCAGGCAGGGTGGCCGCAGGAAAGTAAAAATAAATGACTCTAGGCCAGAATAAGATGTATCAGGTACATCGCAATATATGGCAAGGAGGCTATTAATAGACACTATTTAATAGACATTCGTGCCAACGCGCGAACGTACCGGATACGAAAGGCAGAACGTACACAAAGCACTATGTACCAGACATGTTGCGAGAGAGAACGGTAATACGACTGTTATTAGTAAAGAAACGTAAAGAAAACTAAGTATTGCGTGAGAAGGTGAGAAGTAATTAAAACGAAAGACAAGGGACATAAATATATTACCAGATACATCCGCACGCGAAAGGAAAATAATTGAGCAACTCTTAATACTTGGCGTGTAGCCGCAAAAAGGTATGCCGGGGGTGTTTGTGGCCGTTTTGCCGGTACGGGAGAAAAATCCGTCACAAGAAATACGTCGCGTCGGCGGCGCTCACCGGGCAAGGCGCCCCTGCACCGAGATAAGGCCGCAAACGCCAGGATGCACCGTCTTCTAACCTGTCGGGTTAGTTTTGACCGATACATGACACGGAGTGTGTTCGCCGTTTCATGGCGTGCATGCACAACACCGATTGGTACGTCTACCAACGTTAACCCCCTCAACTTTGAGAAGTAAACACAAAGATAACACGTTAGATATATACCCCCCAAGGAGCGTCAACATTCAACCGACAGAGCAATCTCGGCGACAAGAACGCCAGAACACACAATATCATGGGGACATCTGCAGCATGTCAGAGCCTGTGTTGTGAGCCGAAAACCGAAAGTTGTTCGTACGGTCGGGTTTTAGGTGGGATTTTCGGTCGGTTATTACCGCGACCGAAACGAATCATTTTTCGGTCGGGTTTTCAGTGCCCGAATCAACCGAAACCGGAAACCGATTCGGTTCTTTTCTCCCGTCCCTTACGCCGATAACGCCTACATACCTGTAAGGAAACCCCGGGAATCAACCGAAACCGACTGTCTTTTTTTAACCAAAAACAAAATGAGCCTTTTTCGTTTTCGGTTCAAAACACTAGCTTTTGTAGTTTTTAATACTGCCTGCTGTGGGTTTTCCGTCTGCTCCTACCGTCCGGCGAAGCAGGCGCAGGCAGGTACGCTAAGAAGGCCACGTGATACCAGACGATCATATCGTGACATGATACCGACGTATGCGCACGGAACTTTTCGATATCTTGCTCGGCGCGGACAAGACCATATGCAGATAGATCTTCTGCTGCAATTGATCCTTACCTGCCGTTAGTTTGAGGTGTTGTGCAGGATCTGTATGTATCTACAGCGGCAGTACAGATCAAACCCGGAAAAGTATGTCCTACCAGGTATTTGATAGATCATGCAGATTGTGCGGCTACCACCCGGTACCATGAGCTAGATCGTGCAGATCAGGAATATGTTTATATCTTCCCTTAAAATATCCACCGTAGTTGATCAAGTAAGAAGGATCTGCAGATGACCTATCTGATCTGTGCGAACCCCCCCCCCAACAGAAAGCCGACCCCTCGACATGTTTCGACCGAAAAAAAAAACCGATCGAGCCGATGGCTATTTCCGGCTCACAACACTGATCGGAGCCAGCCCCCTTCGGCTTTGCTGTAAGTCATGCTGGTACCTGATATACGCCCCCGCTGCAACCAAGACGATCCACTAGTAGCCGAAGTTGCTCGGTAGCTGTATGGACATCAAATGTGGCCGGAACTCCCCCCCTTGCACACATGTGGGTGTCAAAAACGTTAATGTGCAGACATGGAAAATGTAGGCGTACCGTACCGAATCGGGAGGTTGTTGACACCTCGTGAGGTTTCCTAGGTTGTTCAGTGTCTCCCAACGGATGTTTTCACGAGCACATTGTGCGAGGGGGGGGGGGGGGGGGGGGGGGGGGGGGGGTGCCGCCTCCTGTGATGTTTTGGGCTTAAAACCATGAGATTCGGTGATGGGTTTTGTGGACATTCGTAGCCGTGAGGTGGGAACGCCGGGGGCAAAGTCGCTGTTACCGCGGGGGTCCGTGGGGATTCCCGACCATGAGATTCGGTGATGGAGTTTGTGGACATTCGTAGCCGTGAGGTGGGCACGCTGCGGGGCACAGTCGCTGTTATCGCGGAGGTCCGTGGGGATTCCCGCGGGGAACCGCGGAACAGCGTGGGAATCGGAAATGATCGCCGTGGGTTCCTACGACCCCTCGCTTCTCCCCCGTGAGTGTCCGTGGGAATTTCGGCGAGATCCCGCGGAGATTGCAGATTTTTTCCCGTGGGTTCACGTGGGTTCACGTTGGTTCCCGCGCGGGTTAGTGTTCGCTGTGGTCTTGGCTTTTACGTTGTAGGTATTTTGGCTTGCATGCAAGCCGGGCTGACGTTTACCACATACATCACGAAACTCGCGGGGCCCCGTGTGACGCCCAGCTGGAATTTTTACAAGACTCCGCGGGAATTTTCCGAGAAACATCCGCGGTCCCCCACGGTACACCATGGAATCCCGTGGTCTGCGGGAACCATGGTATACCATGGGACACTGTGGGTTCCCGTGGGACGTCCCACGGGTTTACGTGGGGTGCACTATGGGCCCCATGGGACATTGTGTAACGTGGATTTCCATGGGATTTGCCGTGGGAACCCGAGAATGAGCAGAAAAATGGTGCAGATGAGCCAACGACATCGTGTGTTTTGACCCGCGGTTTGCTTTTTGGTTCCATGCTTTTGTTTTTTTTGCTTCGTGGGACGTGTGTTCCATGTTTGATTAGTGTGACGGTGTTTTTGGAGGTTAGAAGCCGGGGTATCCGGGTATCTCTGGTCACATCCCACGCGGTACGGAGGTGCTTTCGCCAAATGAGAGCTGCCGCTCTGAGATGTTTCTTGTGACGGGTTTTCCCTATTGCCGGCAAGTGGCGCCGAACATGCTGGGTGTACCGTTTTCTGGATATTGACCCGAGAAAGCATTAGAACGGGCAGCGGAGCGCTTGATAGGTCCTTGTTCGTGGGTTGGCCTATCAATAGGCAGCACCTGTACTACCCACAATCCGAGTGCACAAAAAGTGACTGCCGTATGATTACAGTGACGACCACTAGGTGATTGGGGGATGATGCTCTACAACATGGTGTCCGGGTAACAATGGTTGAAAGCGAGGAGTCAATCGGCACGGGCGCCGCATGACCCTGCATGTATACCCGTACTCCTCATGGTGTCCGGGTGGCAATGGTTGAATGCGAGGAGTCAATCGGCACGGGTGCAGCATGACCCAATATTTATACCCGTGCTACTTTCTGAGTCCTCACGCTGCTGCTCGTAGACGGTTGCTGTCGCCAACGTTTACGAAAGCGTAACCGTTCTTCTGGTAAGCCTTTGGGGGTTGAGGCCGCACACAGACGCAGCGTGCACGCGCGATACTCGTGCAACTACAGCAGTAACTAACTGCTGTGACATGCTTCGTGTTTGTTTTCGTTTTCGTTTCGTATGGTTGGTTGTGAGTTGCGGCCGATTCATCCGATTCAATCGTTGTCGGCAGTTGGGATCGCGCTCGGCTTGGGAAATCGGAATCGCGAAAAAACGGAAGGGACCACTGTTTTGACGTTTTATTCAGAAAAATGATATTTCACTGCCACACCGGCACTTTAAGCGGGCGGCCGGCACTATGATAAAAAAAAGGGGCCACTATTCACGGGGGACCGTAGTAAATAGGACCAACTATTGTCAGTAAAAATAGTGTATTTATCGGTTTTGTGTGCACCATGGGTCCTCTTTACTGTGGTCCCCCGTAATACTTCTGCGGTGTACTGTTAATACCTGGTACAACTGCTGTTATTCATCGTTTTTTTTTTCTTACCCGCTCAATATATTTTTCCTTCTTTTTCTCTCTTCCTCCTTTTTGTAGTCGTGACTCAGGTCCGGCGTCATATATACATATATATATATATATTTATATATTACGGGGGACCATAGTAAATAGGACCAAATATTGTTCGTAAAAATACGTAAATATCGTATAGGTTTTTGTGTGTACCGTAGTTCCTATTAACTTCGTATGGCCCTCCTTAATATTAATAGCAGGCTCTTTTCTCTCCCTCCCTCCCTCCCTCCCACTACGGTCCGCGCCTTGCGTTTTTTTATTTTTATTTTTTTTATATCCTATATTCTCCGGCGGAATGGTAAAAATAAAGCTTAAGCTCACCACTCTTCCACGTTCCAATTTGGTGTCGTGTGCTAATTTAGCCCATAGCTCTCTCCCGTTGTAACATCAGAACAGGCTGTTGTTACCCCTGGAGTTTGGGCACGTTGACCCGACCTGACCCCCGAGAGGAGCATGCGTGCGGTGGAGATAGCCACCCGGGAGAGTCATGCTCCCGGGTAGTGTGGGACTTGCGCGAGCTCACCCGAAAACAAAAACCGAGACTATGAGGCCTTCCCGCCGGACTTGGTCCAGTTACGGTCCGCTCTACCCGTTGGGGCGTTGGTCCGATTTTTATCGCGAGAAGACTCCGACCATTTCTTCCTTCCTTCACTGGCATCTTACTACAAACAGGCAAATAAAGGCAAATAAAGGCAAATTCGTACCTGGTACGTATTTATTTTAAAGCAGGCACCTTCTACGTAATCACTATTACGGGGGGACCATAGTAAATAGGACCAAATATTGTTGGTAAAACTAGGTAAATATATAGGTTTTTATGTATACCATAGGTCCTATTAACTATGGACCCCCGTGATAGAACTTCTTGGGTGATTGCCAGGGTTGGGCACTTGCACAGTATGGACTGCCAGTAGCAGTATACTGGTTCACCTGGCCAGTATATTGGTATTACGGTACCCCTCTTTTCTCGCTGCGGCGAGATGATTTGTAGCGAGCGTCCCCTCATCAATGCCTGGCAGGCGTTATCGCCTGCCTGACAGATGAATGCCTCGCCCCTTCATTCAGAAGGCATCCGGCGAGGCAAGCAGCGACTAGTGCCAAGAGTCTTACAGCTTCCAACATCGTGAAGCGCCTTGTTTGTGTGAGTGACCAGACCAGAGCCAGGGGCACACCTGCCAGCAGTAGGCGGTCCCTGGGTCCATACCGCATTACCACCGATTGCTCCTCCGCTGCATCGGATGGAAGAGAAAACCTCGCGACGGCTATTATATGCTTTCATACGCAGACGCGCTGAGCAAGACGGCTTTTAGAGCGTGGACACGACCGCGCGAAGGCGGAGGATACGTTTTCGCGGGTCCGTGGCTCGTATAGGTAACGAGAGACTACCCAAGCGAATGATGTCGGGGGAACTGGAGGGGGGAACGGGTTCCTTCGGAGGGGAAGAGCAGGACTGGGTGGGTTGTCTCGAGCGCGCCACCTGTCGTTGTTTAACTTGGCCATCGAAGAGAAATAACGGGCGCTGGCAACGAAGGAATCGTGCAAGTGGTTCAGCTGTGTTGGAAGAAGCGTCAGAGTAGTAGATGAAGCGCTGGTTCGTTAAGGACAAGGAGAATGTTGCAAAACGACGAGCGTTTGAGGTACAAAATGCGCAACAACTTAATTACAACACCGTTGGGCCCAAGGCCCGGTGGGAGAGGAAGAGGAGCCGCGTTGAAGGAGGTGTAGCAACAACAAGAGCAACTTAGACCGGTTAAGAAAGTAAAGGCATCCGCCGAAACTCGGCGCTGGCCGTCTTTCCAGTTGAGACGCCCAGTAACGGCGGCCGAGGGCTGTGTTTCGAGATTCCTACTTTTTTCGTTTTTTTGTTTGTTGGGATGCCGTATTCTCTGCCGAGTCGATGGCACCTCTCCCCGTACCCCGCCATCCTGCGCTGATTGTGTTAACCTTATTGTTCTATTTGTGTGACCCTTTGTTATCCATTTTTTTTGCCGATTCTGTTGACGTAGTTTTTTTTTTTTTTGAAGCCCCCCCCCCTTCGGTCCGTCTGTCTCTGTCCTCTTTTATGTCGGTTGTGCCGTCCTTGACCCATAAACTGCCGTTTTTTTTCCAGTTTAAAATATAATTTAAAAAAAAACATTTTTACTTTCCAGCTTAGCTCGTAGGAGGTTTTACCCTCAGCGGTCTTGTTCTGGACAAGCCGTGGTCACTCACAGGTATCGTCTCTTCTCCCACCCGGTACACGTGCCTTCATTGTTCGTCGCGCATAGGGTTCATTCAGCATTCCCACTCCCCGTGGATTTTCATCGAATGTGGCTAACTCACGCTCTCGCGCTTTCCGCTAATCATTTTTTGATGCAACAAAAAGTCCCTGCGAGCATGCACTCGGTGAGACTCGAACCCACGAAATTCATCTTGATAGGCACGGGGACAAGCTCCCAAGCCCCCGGGGATGCCGGCTAAGACGCCCAGTACCTACTGCCTATTGCTGCGTTACGATATCTTTCTTTTTTTGTTTTTTGTTTTTTGTTTTGTTGGGATGCCGTATTATTTGCCAAGTCGATGACACCCCCGCCCCCCCCCCCCCGTATCCTGTCATTCTGTGTCGGCTGCGTCATCTCATTGTTCTATTTGTGTGACCGTTTGTTATCTATTTATTTTTGCCGATTTTGTTGACTTTTTTGTTTTGTTTTTTTGTTTTGTTTTGTTTTATTTTTAGCCCCCTCCTTCGGTCCGTCTGTCTGTCTCTGTCTCTGTCCTGCTTGTATCGGTTGTGTCGGTTGCGCCGTCCTTGACCCATAGATTGGACGTAGGGCTGCTTGGTTTCTGCTCGTTTTTGTTTGTTGTTATAGCTCTTTTGTCTCTACTCTCTTTTGGTCTGCTCGCCTTCCGTCTGGTCTTCTTCTTGTGTAATCCTTATCTTGGTCCATCAGCTGGACAGACATACCATAGGACTGGTCGTAGCAGCAAACGGCGACCTTTGTCCTCGGGACTCGGCCTGCGCCCTTAGCGCACGATTTCTTGGTTTATTTTTCTTTCATTAATTGTTTCATTTTTATTTTTTTTCGTGTATATCTTTTTCCTTTCTATCTTCTTTCTGTTCCCTCTTCATGTTTCCCTTTTTGCTTTGGCTTCTTTTTTTAGAGTGTACATATAAATACCATGGATATGCTCCTGGTGTTGCTTGGTTGCCAATGACACGGGATGGTATACCACAGCTGGTTAGTGCTGTTTCCCTTGCGGACCGATCTGATACTGCCGGGCGCACTACTCGTATGTCGTACTTGTTTGTTTTTCTCCCATCGAGATTCATTTTTTGTTACAGCCTGTTTCGTGACAACATGCAGGATTTCAGAGAAGGGAGTCAATGTGAGAACATCATCATATCTTTCACCGGGTACATCCAACATTCGCCCAGTAGTTGTTGTGTAACGCACACACAAAAAACACGCCTTATTACGGGACTGAAACCCACTAGATTGTTTCGGGAGGAGAGAGTAGCTAGGAGAGACAGTACTGCTGCAATACAGCAGTATACTGATCGAAGTTGACGGCGTAGTCACTCCTGGAGTCAGCCAGTGCCCAGCCCTAGTGAGTGGGGCTCGCTTTCCTCGTTCGACTTCACCCGCAATTCAGGATTCAAGTGAGCCGATATGTCAAGAGAACGAGCGCATAATCGGCGGGGCCAAAAGCGAGATCGATGTTCGTTCGACGATGTTCGATGTTCGTTCGATCGAACATGCCCCCGATACTTCTGCCCATCTATTACATAGAATGTTAACGGTATCTGATTTGTATGATATTCTGGGTATATATCGTCGTATTCTTTGTCTTGTTCTTACTTTTTAGTCTTGCTTGTGTCGTCTTTCTGTCTCGCAGTCTGTGACCACAGAAAGAGTATCTCTGTATTATCATCACGGGGGATCCCAATATGTACTATTACGGGGGTACATAGTTAATAGGACCTATGGTATACATAAAAACCTATATATTTAACTATTTTTACTAACAATATTTGGTCCTGTTAACTATGGACCCCCGTAATAACAATATTTGGTCCTATTTACTATCATCCCCCGTAATAATGATAGGATAATAAGGAATCAGGACGGACACTGGGTGTCTGATGAAGCTGGGTACGAGTTCGTAGGAAGGGCGATTTAATACGAAGACACAGCAGTAGCAGTAGCAGTAGCAGCAGTGTTAATAAATAATACGTGATACGTATTCATACGATGTACACTGATTTACACATAAACAAAAGAGTGCTATTTACGTACACGTACGAGTACACATAATATCTGTTCATTTTGTGCATGCGTCCTATAACTGTTAATATAATTGCGTACGTATGGTCCTGTAGTACTCGTACAGCAGTGCTGTTGGTATGTGATACGTGATTATGCCATACGTCGCTTTGAGATCGAATCATATATCATGCGTGATGCATTGAGTGGTGCCCGATGACATTGTGGTGATGCCATACGTCGCTTGAGATCGAATCATATACGTATCATGTGTGATGCATTGAGTGGTGCCCGATGACATCGATGTCACGATCGGTGCGCAGTGTCAACATCGGGCGATCTCCATGTCCAACATCAGGCGATCTCCATGTTGATATAATACGTCTACACGGCCGTACGTCACACTTTTACCACACTGCTGTGAAGTGAAGGGTCATAAGATCACACTCTGCTCACGCGGGGAAGAATTTCGGAACCGATTTTGTCCGAAGCGTGCGTTAGAGTTTCGATCAAATCCTCCATATCAAGGGTATTTATTGTTGTTTCAATATATATATATAATATATATATATATGTACCAGGTACTCTGGTAAGTACCGAGGGGGGCAGGTACACACAACGAAAATAATTGTGGTTTTGGAAATATTTTGTCAAGATCAGTCCCCATAGAGGCGGCCGCTCGGCGTTTAATACACTCTCTCTCCGTCGTGGAGATAAGTAACAAGTTCGTCCCAGGTTGCGTGTTATCATACTATTTTTTCCGGGGGACCATAGTAAATAGGACCTACGGTATACATAAAAACCTATATATTTCCCTATTTCTACCAACATTATTTGGTCCTGTTTACTATGGTCCCCCGTAATACGTACGTAGTGTGGATGTATGTGGATGCATGTTTCCCTCTTTCCCTTTTCACTTCTCTCATTTCCAACCTTCCTGTTCCTCACTGCTGCTGCTGCTGCTGCTCTTTCCATTCGTTGGCTCTTGTCTTCTGGAATTTTGTTTTTTCTCGCGGTTGGTTCTTGTTTTTTTTTCGCTTGTTTCGTTCTGCTGTTTTCACCAAATTGACTCTTTTTTTCGGCATTTCTTGTTTTTCTCGTTGATTCTTTTTTTGGGAAGTACGTGCTGCTGTCCGTGCGTGGTTTGCATCAACGTGCCCATGGTTCGAATGACGATGTGATTTTGTTCCATACGCGGTCGGTCAAGTTTCCTAACCACGCATCTTATTCTACGAGGTATACGATTCTTGTGCAATGTATCATACGGTAACCATGTCGTTTGCTTTGTCTAAAAAATGACCCCTTTAGAGCCGCAGTCTCGTTTTGGGGACAAACCAGTCTAATTCCAAGTGATTTGTACCCAAAACGGGACTGCGGTACTAAATGACTTAACGACACTCTTTTATTGTTCGTACATACGTACCAGGTACGTACATATAATACGTAATGCACATTGTTTTTTTTTTTCAGCGCCTCGGAGAGCGAGAGGAAACCCCTGTCTACACTTATTTCTCAAGTTTTCGTGTACCGGTCCGAACCCGGTTCATTTCTTCCACCTTAGTCGGGCCTGTCTCTGACCGTGCCGTCATCAAAAAGTTAAGGGTCGTAAACTCCGGGGATGTAGGCACCTGACTCCAGTGTTTTCTCTCCCGGCTCAGGTAGTGTGGGAGTTGGTTGAACCCACTGAAACCTCTCAATAGTCTCCCCAGCTTGACTCAGTACACGAGTCTCACCCTGCCCATCTGGGGGCTTTGGTCCGCAAAAAAAATATGTACTGCATGCTGCTGTAGTACATTTACAGCAGCTGCAGTATGCTGGTACAACAAAGAATATGGTGATATCCAGGATAATGGGAACGAAAATGGTGCCGCCTGGTTTTCGTTTTTTGTTGAAAATGTCGGTCGGTTTCTGCCATTTATGTTTTTTATTTTTTAACCGAACATATCCGGAACCGAAACCGAACAGAACACTTCTCGGTCGGTCTCTCGGTCGATTTTTCGGTGAGACCATCCACATGGTCAACCTATCGATTGGTTCGGTTCAAAAGTAGAGGTCGGTGTCGGTCGAATAGGATTCGGGATGCGGGCTCTGGGCTGTGGGCTAGGGATCCCCACATAGGCAACGGGGTTTCCATACATGTGTATAGGTAGGCGTTATCGGCGTAGGGGATACCGAAAAAAAAGACCTGCGAAAAGCCGCTGGATTTTCGGTTACGGTTGCATTTTGGAAGCCGAAAGCTGACAAAATGATATCGGTTTCGGTCGGTAAATACCGACAGATTTACCGTCAACTTTCGGTTCTCGGCATTCGCAACGCTGATGATATCATGGACACTATATACTGCTGTATCATCCTGGTTTAGAGTATGAATTTGATACATTCAATACATCCGACATCACGGGATGGAATAATCGGTCACCAACTTGCTTCCTAAGTTCCAAATCGCGCTCTCTTCTTCTTTGTTGTGTCATTGGGAATCGGAAATCGCAAAAATCACTCGCTGCAGGGTCGGCGGCTTGCACATCATGTTTCTCGCGGGGTTAATTGTTCTTCTGGGAGCGACACCATCGTCGGCCTCCTGGGGCGCGAGTTTGCGTGCTGCAAGGCCGGATAGGCAGCGACAACAGCAGGGCGAGGTGGGAGATGAATTGGATCGGGCAAGATCTCTCCTCTCCACGCGAAACCCCGCGTGCACTTTGCCGGAGGCGGACCCGTGCACCCTCAACACGACGGCCATCGGGATGGTGGAAGTTGGCTACGCGACGTATTACGACGGGTGAAGTTATCGAATATCGAATCGAATATCGAACTTCGAATATCGTGTTGTCTCGCTTGCCTGGTATGTGTCTATTATTAGTCTTTTATTATATATAGTCAATGTCGTATCGTACGATTTGTACGTCAGGTGGGTCCTGTCATGTCAGGTCAAGTCATGTCAAGTCAGCTCTTTCTCCCTATACGGGTATGGTGTATCACTCTCTCTCCCGCAATATAAACAGCCTCAGCCTCTGTAGATGAATGTTTAAGGCCCAACATTTTCGTCCAAACGATCCTTATAATTTCGGACAGAGTGGTGTACCATACGTTCAGTACCATCAGTCTTGAGCCAGCTCGAATGGAGTCCTTGTATCATAACTGCTGTGTGCGTTTTTTTTCTGGGCGCTTTGTAGTTTTGGTATTATGGGGGGCCATAGCAAATAGGACCAAATATTGTTGGTAAAAATGGGGAAATATATAGGTTTTTATGTGTACCGTAGGTCCCATTTACTTTGGTCCGCCGTAATACTTCGCATTCGCTTGTCATTTTCGTAGCGCTTTTGATCTCGCGCGGGCCTCGCGCGAAGACCCCACGCACCAATTTCGCTTTCTGGAGGGCAGAAAAGACGGAAGCATATACAGCAGTGCCCATCTGTCCATATATACGATATGTACACGCCTTTGTACGTGTCAACTGTATGCCGACTACGTAAAAGTCAGGTATCAGGAGTCGGCTATTAATAGCGGCACCCGTCATTCCGATTACGTGGTAGTTGCTATTAATAGTTGCTAGTCGTGAAATCCTGCTGACTCATCGCTCCACCTGTTTATACAGTACATGTATCATACCAGGTACCGATTTATTGCACCTACGTAGAGCTTGCAAAATGCCTGGAATGAGTTTTGAGGAAAAGTTTGATCGCATGACTGACTTTCTTTTCTTCCGGATTGCAAAGGAATCTCCTCAAGGCATATATATATATATATATAGCTGCAAGGTACAGAAACCAAGAGACGAAGCGTACACGAAGCAGTGCCAGAGACAGAGGGGAATCCGGCACACTGCTGCTGTACTGCCGTTGCGTTTCCCTTCATTCGAGAGAGGTTTGCTGGGTCACTCCCTCTAACAATCCCAAGCGCGCGTACGCCCTCATATCTACACGTAGGGACTCACTCCATCATAAATGTTTTATTAGTAGGATGGTATACTCGCACAATCAGTGGTGGGTGTGTATCCCCCTTATTATAGCAGGTATGGGACAAAGCAGTTGAACCTACCTTATTGCTGCTTTTGCCCTTGTTATACCCCGATTTAAGACCACGCACCTGGTATGCCTTAGCTCGGGGGATAAGACCGAAACCGGGCCTTTTACCCATCAGGAAAAACAGTCCCGTTTTGAGGGCAAACCACTCAATTTCTAAGTAGTTTATCCCCAAAACTGGTCTGTTAATAAAGAGACTGCGGTCCTAGAAGGGTCAAAGCGAGGGAGAAATCGCTCGGGAAAAAGGCCGAAGCCGGCTAAATCGCTTGAGCACCATAGTGAGTGTAAAATCGGGGCAAGGCCCGATTTGGCCTGCCTTGTCTCTACCTTGGCGTTGTCGATGCCTGCCTTATGGCGGGGTACCCGTTGCTGGTTTGCAATTGCAGGTTTCGACTTTAGGAGGGGTGGAACACTCGACCATGTGCGTGTATGAGCGTTACTGACAGCCGGTAGCGACATACCTTGGTAGTTCTTAGCAGCAGACGGCTGTGATCTATTTGGTTGGACGTGTTGGTGGACGGAATGATCGATCGAGCTTCCGGCCTAGAGTGTCAAAACTGCAGCCACTGTAGCGACGGAAGACGCAACACCGGAGCAGACCCCGCCCTCCCCCCCTGGCCTGGCCTGGCCTGACCTCGCCTCGCCTCGGCTCCCGCCCCTCCCCCTCCGCATCCCTGCCCACGCCTTCTCGCCGAGCATGCCTTGATTACACCCGGCACGCCTGCACCTACACCTCACAGCTTTTATGCGCAACAACCCCGTCGATTTTGTTTTGGTAGTTTGTTTTGTATTCCGCTGCAACGTCTGCACCTATACCTGGTACCTGGTAGCTTCTATACACAACCCAGTCGCCTTTTTTTGACACCCTGCACGCCTGGACCTGCAGCGCACAGCTTCTTAGTGCGATATCCCGGTCGATTTTTGTTTTTTATTTTGTTTTCTCTGCCGGTAGGTATACAACGTCTGTACCTATACCCCGTAGCCTTTATGTACAACCCAGTCGATTTGCTTTTGTAAGAATCCGCTGCACGTTTGCACCTATGCCTCATGTTTATAGCTTCGATGCACAACCCAGTCGACTTTTGTTTTTTCGTAATTTGCTCAGAAGCGGCTGCACGTCTGTTGGGACCCTCACCATCAACTTATAAGTGCAACATCCCGGTCGACTTGATTTCTTGTAAGTTTGTTTCTAATCCGCCTAACCTCCCACATCGAAACGAACCCATCGAACCGCGTCGGAGCTAGTCCACGTCTGTGCCTATCTATATCTGATATATACCATCACATGGCTTCAATGAACAACGACCCCGTCGATTCCGTTCTTGTAATTTGCTTCTGATCCGCCGAACTCCCCGCATTCGGAACAAACCCGTTCAACCAACATTTCGCAGAGTGTGCGCGGAGAAGGGGTTCAACGGGTGCTTCACGGATGACATCCCCGAGTGCCGAACATGCTACCTCTCGAAAACCGTCTACTTAGAGCTGACGAACGCAACCGAGCAGACCCTTCCGAACTGGGGGGACTGCCCGTGCTGCGTCCCCACCACTCTCGCGAACCACCACCCGGACTTGGAGGTGAGGTGGTTATCAATAGTGTTGGCTATCGTATCGAAAAATCCGCTATATCGATATATGCTGAAATTCTGATATGGGAGCATTGAAATTCCGACACACTTGGTATCGAAATGGCGAAATCTCGATCCCGCGATTTCGATATCTCGTGTGTCCCTACCACTCTCGAAGACGAGCGCGGGACTTGGAGGTTAGGTGATTGGTGTTGGATATCGTACCGAAAAGTCCGATATATCGAAACATCGAAATTCCGATGTATCGAAATAGTAGCGAAATTCCGATATATCGAAGTGTCGTGCTTGGGTGCATGCCACAGGAAAGGCGCACCTAATATTGTTTGAGGCGTGTAGAGATTAGACGTGGGAAATGTGTTTTTTTTTGTGGCGCGGGAGTGGATCTTGATATATATATATACATACCAGACACGGAAGGCGGGTAGGGGGTACATGATACGTAAGGCGTACGAGCGAGAACGTGTCTGGTTGTGGTTGAACTCCCATTCAGCAAAGAGGCAAGGACACGGCGGATAAATAGTAAGTAGACAACCAAAGCACACACGGCAGAGTACGGGAAGGTGGGGGGTATAACTGGCAACAGTGAAGCTTTTCGTACGAAGGTTGAGGCTGAGGGTGTGTGTGCTCATCATCATGCATAGCGGTAGTCGTGTGACCGTAGATCCTCGCACCCCCACAGCTCCGGGGCGGAGCACGTAGGGTTTCCACCGACCAGGAAGGCATTGCTTGCACCTAGCGCGAAAGCGCCGTGAGGTGTTGGGCGAGGCGCATGAAGGGTGAGCTACATCCTATTAGTACTAAGAACCGCTCTTGAGGCGGGTTTCCTTGCGTATGTGTTGACAGCTTCAGTGAGTTCATTTGCTTTCCGGCGTGGGGGCTTCCAGAGACCTTTGAGGGTGAGGGAGGTGACGGGAAGCTTCTCAGGAACTGTCCTTGCTGCATGTGTCACCACCCTCGGGGCCGATGCGTACCATGCGCGGGAGAGGCGCACCTAGTACTTTCATGGGCTCTCTCGCTCGAGGAGCTGTTCATGCACACCACGCACAGAACCAACGGACGTAGAGAAAACTGGAAAATGCACCATGATGATTGAAGCATGACTTTTAGCTAGTTATCGCGACAACGGTCGAAGGCACAACTTACTTTTCCAGCGGTGGTTGTGGAGCTAGCTGGCCCAGCGGTTACGGCGCTACGTCAATAGTGTTGTTTAGCGCTGGATCAGTAGGTATGGTCTGTTTTTTTAAACAGTGGTCCACGCCACCAGGAAGGTTTAGTATCTTCCTTGTGGCTGTCGTTGTTGGTCATGCTGCTGGTGCTGCTGATGCTGGTGGCGGTAGTGGTGGTGTTGGGTTGTTGTTGTTGTTGTTGTTGTTATTGGTGGTCTCCTTGTTGTCGAAGTGGTGGTGTCTGAGTTGGTTGGTTGATTGTTGGCGGTAGTTATCACGGGGGGCAATAGTAAATAGGACCAAACACTGTTAGTAAAAATAGCGAAACGTACAGGTTTTTGTGCGTACCGTAGGTCCTGTTTAATATGGTCCCCCCCGAAATAGTTGGTGGTGGTGTTGGTGTTTGTGTTGGTTGGTTGTTTGTTGGTGGTTGGTTGTGTGGATTCGTCGTCCCTTTTTAGGGTTAGCGTTGTTGCCGTTGCTCTTGGAGTTGTTGAGGTTGGTGTTGGTGTTGGTGTTGGTATTGGTGTTGGTATTTTGTTGGTGTTAGGGGGTGTGCATGTCGTTGCGTAACGATTACCCACTGATTGCGTACAACCAATCTGGAGCGAGGATACACATGGCGTATCATGGCAACGACTCCGAAACTTGGCGTGATTTTTGACGTTATCGTTATCGCCTCCACGGTTGGAGGGTGTTATCATAGCAGCACATATCAAGCACCATCTACCCGCTGTCAAGCAAAAAGCTGCGTCGTCTTATTCTCGCAGGCACTGTCTTGACCTACATCCAATGTCGAAACGGAGCCCCGGCTCAGTCGTTGGCCGACTGGAACATATTTTAATAACCCTCTCCTCCCCCCCCCCCCCTCCTCTCCTCTTTCCCCTCCCCTCCCCTTGCCCCACGCCCTCCCCCCCCCCCCCCCCCCCCCCCCCCTCCCGTTCACCCGCTCAGGTCAACTTTTTCGATTACAGCATTTTTAACATTTCGGTTACCGCGTGTACGGACGCGCCCACAGCGTCCCCTACGTTTCCACCCACCGCCGCCCCCGCCCCCACACCCGCCCCGACTGCGATTGTGGAAACCCCGACCCCCACGACGGTCCCCATCGATTCTACGGAAGCCCCAGGCACAGTAGCATCGGGCCCCTCCGCGAGTTCCCCCAGCGCGGCCGGGGCTGGGGTGACGCCGTCCCCTGAATTCGGCACTCGCGACCTGGACCTGGGAAGTCCCTCACCGTGAGTATTTCTTGGCGCTCTGTGTCCCGGTTCTTATTTTTTAGTGCGAATGATGTATGCATGCATGTGTGTGGCAATTCGAAGTATTGTACATACGACAGTCCGTATTTAAGTAGTAGATCGTTTTTTTAATATTATGATGTGCGTATGCATGTATTTTCCGTATAGGGGCCGTTGTTATCGGAAATTTTTTTTTCCCTCAGAATTTCCAGATTTTTGTGACGGTTTTTTTTTTTCGCGCCTTTTGTTTTTTGGTCTTCCGGATTTTCCCGACTTTTTTTTGTCCAGTCTAAAATAGGAAAAATTCTTTCGTTGTGGGATCCCCTCTCCCCTGTTGCGGCATAATGGATTGGAAACCTTACTGTGATTCCACGGGCAGGTTCGAGTCCTGCCGTCGACGCCATTTGTTAAGGTCTTCGTCCGTTGGGCTACTGGCAGAAGTTTCAACAATCGCCTACCCAATCTAAGCCTTACAACATTTTCCTGATATTTTGCCCTACATTACATTTCAAAAATGGTGACAGAACGCTTCCGATAACGACGGGTCCTAACACGCAAGATAGCACATCCTCTAGGACGAATGTCACTGAGACTAGAAGCAATAGCTGCTTTTGTCGATAACGGGGAGAGGGTAAGTTCCGAGCGATGCGTCTATGGAAAGTAATCTCGACGAAGTATTTCCAAAGCCACCATTTCTTTGTGTGCGTGTGTGCCCCCCTGGGTTTGCAGAAAAACGCCTCGGAAATTTGTCCTCGGGGGGGTGTTTTCTTATCACCCGTGCGATAAGGTATACTTGAGTAGGTGCGTGGTTTTTACAATATACTGGTACAACATACGACGGTTGGTGTAAGTAGATTTGGCAGAATTTTCCGGGAATTTTCAGTATGTCTACGTATGTATGTCACACACACCTCGCGATATAGACCTCGGAAGACCCGCCCCCGTGTGTCTTTTGACACCCTGGACACGATGCTCAACACAGTTTATTGCTTGGACAGTTATGGACTCGGGGAAGCCTAAAACATGTCGATAGATGGGAAGTCCGAGCCGGAAGCAGGTACAGAAGAAGAGTGACTTTGTGGTTATGGTTCTTTCTTTTTGTTTCCTTGGTTTTTCTTCTTTCGGGTTGCTTGTGAGTGATCGACTTCGAAGCCCATACTGCAGCAGTGCGGATAATCGAATGGCAAAGGAAAACAAGGATGACATACATTCTCGGCCACAAAAAAACACCGCTGTGGAACATGTCTGTCGAGGCACCAGCGACAGTATTTTTGGAAACTCGGCAGCAGTACTCTACTGCCGTTACAGAGGACTGGGGATACAACTACTTGTCTAGCGAAAGACACTACAGTTGTTCACCAGGTGTTGGCGTAAATCTTCCCGGTAGGGCGAAGATCCTTAGATGCGCTCGAACAGCAAATATATCCTTTCCAAGCACAACGACCAGCTGGCACACCAACCAAAGTAGGCCAGTTGGTTACGGATGGGTTTAGAGCTTCGGGTCGGGGTGGTGGCCGTCGTGAGCCGACGCCGGAAATAATCTCACCATCGGGAAAAAAAAAATCCGTTACAGCGGTTTCGTGACAAAACCCCTCCCTCATTAGAACACCATCGCTTTTTTCTGGCACTTTTTTCTGGCACTTCTGGAGAACTTTGCCATACATTGCAGATTTACGCCAGCCGATCCACCAGGAATGAAGGTCAAGTTTGTGTGTACGTACTATAGACCTGGGAGAAAAATATGAGGATATTATTCAATACGTTCCATGTTTTGTTTCCATTGCGTACCGGGTACCACTCGGTCCTAAAGTATAAGCAACGGTTTCATATTATTTGTTCAACCAAACAGTGTTTATATTTCGCGGCAGAGTCCTAAAATATAAGCAGCGGTTTCGTCTTAATTGTTTAACCAAGCAGTGTTTATATTTCGCGACAGAGTCCTAAAATATAAGCAGCGGTTTCATATCGGTTGTTTGACCAAACAGTGTTTATATTTCGCGACAGAGCGTAGGCAGTAACTACATAGCCTATTGAGTCAATGCTTAGTAAGTTGCGCTTCGTTAGTTGCGGTTCAAATATACGACATCGCTGCCGGAGTTGTTGCGGCCGTGGTGTTTATGTGGACGTACACCTGGCTTAGTTTTGTGAGAACTTTCAGCAGGTTTCATGTTTTGTTCACGTGTTTTTTTTGCTTCTTGCGCGTTATTGTAGAATGGTCCCAAAGAGAAAAAGAAAGGCGATGTCTTTTACATCTATGTATACGAGGTGTTTCTTCTGTGTTTCGTTGTCCCTTGCTTCGTACCTGGTAATTTCGTTTTGCTCGACTTTTCTGTGTGAATTCAGCTTCTTGAATTGTACCAGGTACTTCGTATTTCGTATTTCGTATTTCGTATTTCGTATTTCGTATTTCGTATTTCGTATTTCGTATTTCGCTTTTCGTATTTCTTGTTTCCAACTTGCGGGAGTGCCACTTGAGCACGTGCCCGCGTGTACCAGACCAGTAAACGATTCACAACATCACGATGATCATCATCATCAGCAGCAGTGGCATTTGTTTGCGTACTTGCCAAAAAAAAGGAAGATGTGTTCAGCGTTTTGTGTACGTACTTCTGTGCCGTACTTGTGGCGACCCGCTTCTGCACCTGTGTCCCGGCTTGTCCTTTCCACTTGCTTGGTGCAGTTGACCCGCTTTACCTTTAAGGCGCAACCTCTACGAGTACATACGGCATACTGCTTGATTGCAGTGTGGGCCGCGCCAATAATAAACACGCAGTGTGAACAAGCCTTTGAACCTTCTCTTGACAGCGTCCTTGAACGAACTTGAGCGTGTAGCCTATTTCGAAGAAAGACAAGGCACGGAAGCTGTGAGTTCGAATTTTCCCTCATGCTCATCTTTGCAAGCTTAAGAGGACGCTGGCATCCAAGCGTCCCCTGGTTCCCGGGTTTCCGGTCACTCTAATATCTAGATGTTTTATCGGAACAAAATACACATCGCCAGTTCAACACGCTGCGTTTACAACTTCGGCTGGTTCGTGCTTACCAGAGAGCGACGGTGACCTGAAAGAAGTTCGTCACACAGCAGCTTGCGCTTCTCTCGAGATTGATTTCCCGCCCGTTCTCAACAGAGGCCTACATCTCGACTTAGAGGTGCTGCAGTGGTCGAAATTGGTCGAAAATTGGGGTACACAAAATGAGACAAATAAAAACAACCCCCAACTGAGCGCTTGCACCTCACAGGATACTACAGCCCGCGAAATTGAGGAATGCTCTTGGTGGGATATGTGAGGGTATCGGGTGCGCCAGACGGCAGTCCTGTGCGCACCCAGAAGCGACTCACGAAGTGTTTTCGTGCACTCGAAGTTGCGAGCGAGAAGCGCAAAAATCTCGCCAAAAACGCTAAAGTGTTTCATTTTACGTAAGGGAGCATGACACAATGGCTACATCTCCGATGAAGCAACGGCCTTCACACTATGATGCTGCTGTTCTCCAGGCGGATGATCTATAGCTTAAGAGAATCGTCGTCGAAGATGGGGCGGGAGGAAAGACTTCGTTCCCATCATTCCCATGATGGGTAGTAACTTCTTGGGCCCAAAAATGGACAAAATCGGGCTATAAAGCTCAGGATTCTTGTAAATTTGCATAAACTACTCTGCGAAACACGGGTCTTGGTTGCAACTCCCTTATTATAGTTCCAAGTTGCATGCATATGCTGCCGAAACGCCAGGCGCGGGTACTTGACGCATTCCTGACGGTTCCAGCGTCCCTTAAGCTTGGTGTGATACCATTAATATGAAGTAGTGGTAATTCGACCGCGTCCTCATATGGGGTGTGCAGGTTTTTTTTATTTAAGGATTTAGTGCAGCGCTCGCGACTGGGCGCACTTTCTTATCACAATTTTCTGAGCGTCCTCGTGAAAGCGAGCTCTATGTTCTGTGTTAATAGCACTGAGGTTATTTCATTATTTTTTGGGTCTAAACTTTTCGCAGTCAGCAGTCACATTCTTTTCTACTTCTCGTGTTAATGGTTACGAACGGGACATACGCAACCTGTAGTCACATTATTTTTTCGTCTTATACTCGTTATATACCAGGTATAGCATGTGGTACACGTGTACGAAGTTCTTTCCTTGTTACACCTTCACTACGATTGTATCCAAATCTAGACAATTCGTTTGCGATACATCCAAGCTTGATATTTCGTGTGTACAACTCTGAACGGAAGTGTATGGGCCGTTTGGTATGCATACCAATGTGTCACCGGTCCTTACTATAGTATGTTCCCGTCCGGAGCGGTATTTTGATGGAAACTCTGTGCTAAAATATCCAACACTATTAAAAGACTTAATGGCATTCCGACCACTGCAGTTGGCGAGTGGTCTTCTATTTTTATTGACCGAACTACCCCTCTATACGTAACGATACCCCCTTTTGACCGACAATAGCTGCACCACCTTCTGGTCTTTGATATGTGTACCTCATTCTGGCCCTCGATAGATGTACCCCCTTTTGACCCTCATTCACTGTACCCCTTTAAGGGCCTCCATAGATGTACCCCTTTTTGGCCCTCGATATAGTACCCCCGTATGCCCCTCGATGGCTGTACCCCCGTTGGCCTTCAACAGCTGTACCCCCCTTGCCCCTCACTAGCGGTGCCTCCTTTGGATCATCAATAGTTGTACCCCCTTTTGGCTCTCAATATCTGTACCCCCTTTTGGTCCTCAATATATGTACCCCTTTTCGCCCTCGATAGCTGTACCAGCTTTCGGCCCTGAATAACTGTACCCCCTTTTGGACCTCAATGTCTGTACCTCTTTTCGCCCTCGATAGCTGTACCCGCTTTCGGCCCTCAATAACTGTACCCCCGTTTGGACCTCAATATATGTACCCCTTTGTCCCTCAATAGCTGTAACCATGTTGGCCCTCAGTAGCCGTGCCTCCTTTGGCCGTCAACAGCTGTATCCCCCCTTTGGGCTTCAATAGTTGTACCCGATTTCGGCCCTCGATTTATGTACCCCCTTTTGTCTCTCAATACCTGTACCCCCTTTGAGATGAGGGGGGGACAACTCGTCGTGCGCCGGGTGGTGCACCGCTCGGCCTTGCCATGAGGCGCGGGAGCAAAAGAAGAGAGGGTGTTGCGAAGTCTCAAGTAACGTTGTAGTAGGGTACACATGTTGTAGAAAACACTGGCAGAGTACACTAGTAATTGTTGTGAGGTCGAGGGGCCTCTCATCCCTCTTCCCCATGACCCTTGGAAATCATCCAAATATATTTTTATGTGCGAACCCATTCGGGAAAACATAAAACCCACCTCATATTCCCGTAGGACAATTTGCAGCTACATAAATCACACCCATCAGCCAATCAAAATGCATCAAGACATTTGCGCGACTTTGACCAACTGCTATGTCTTTCATGAGAGGGGGACCAATTACGTGATGTTCGACTAACATATAGGGTCGGATGCATATTGCAGAGTGAAAAAGAGCGAAATAGGTACTGGTAATATTTAAAGCAGTAGAGACCACACGCTTGTTCCTTCCGGGTCCCGGGGCGCTTCCTTCCGAAACGCGAAGTGTCAAAACTGTTGGAGCATGTTTCTATTTTTTAGTTTTTTTTTTCGGAAGATGTATTCTACCGCCTTGGATGGCATGTTTTAGAGCATTTGCAGGCCTAAATGTCGCTCGGAGGCAAGGAATGCGCGGGCGTGGAGCGTGGAAAATGTGGCCATTTTGTCCTTTTGGTTAGCTGAAATACAATACGAGCAAGTGTCGCATTGTGAGAGAAATGTATCGTTCTCCGAAAACATGGAACAGCCTAAAACAGCCCTAACCCAATATTCCTTGATGTATTTGATCGACGGGCTTTCGTGTCAACCGAGCTCTCCGACCGACCATTTCCAGCAAAAATAATAGTCCCCCCCCCCCCCCCCCCCCCCCCCCCGTCCCCCCCCCCCCCCCCCGCCCCCGCCCCTCCGCTTCCCTCCTCCTCTCCCTCCTTTCTTCCTCCCCTCTCTCTCCTGCCGTCTCTCGACCTACAACACTCTTGGTTTGTTTGATTGATTGATTGATTGTTTGATTGTTTGATTGCTTTTATTTTTATTCTCGGATTGCTTTTATTTTTATTCTCGGCGGTGCGCACGAACGTAATATTTCTATTTGAGTAGTTCCGCGGCATCGAGCTCGTCGGACGTCACCAGCAGGGCCGGGTTGGACACCGCGGAAGACAGCAGCGACGACGGGTAAGTTTTCGGCCTAGATCCTCTTGTGATATATAAATGTGTATATCTGTAGTCCCGTTTTCTCGTGTCGTTTTTCGTTTTTTTCGTTTTCGTTTTGCAATTCCGGCTGCGATTCGGATTCAGATTGGAAATGGGATTGGGCTTAGGATTGGGATTAGTATTCAGATTCGGGCTCGGATTGGGATTCAGATTCGGTTTCGATTCTCGTTTCGACTTGGGAAAGGTATTGACGCCCCGCAGTCCCAGCCCGACCCCAACTCCAATCTCCACCCTAAAACCAACCGTAAAGCTCCAACCCCTCAACTCCAACCTTAACTCCGACTCCGACCCCAACCCTAACCCCAACTCCAACCCAACCTCAACTCAACCCCCAGCCCTAACTCCAGCCTTTATCCCAACTTCAACCCCAACGCCAGCCCCCCAACTCCGGCCCCAACCCCAACTCCAACCCCAAAGCCAACCCCGACTCCAATCCCAACCATGAAACCAACCCAAAAACCTCCTTCCCCCCAACCCCAACTCCAACCCGAACAACTCCGACTCCAACCAATTCCAACCCCGAACTCAACTCTAGCCC
Organism: Macrocystis pyrifera; assembly: GCA_031763025.1. Taxonomy (NCBI): domain Eukaryota; class Phaeophyceae; order Laminariales; family Laminariaceae; genus Macrocystis; species Macrocystis pyrifera. Next base: position 10,467,660 of record JASSKH010000021.1, read on the forward strand.
CAAACCCAACCCCAACTTCAACCCCAACGACAGCCTCCCAACTCCAACTCCAACCCCAACCCCGACACCCTTCACCATTCATCGCTTTCTCCTCCTCTTTGTCGAAACCTCGTGCGCCTTCTTATTGTTTTCCCGGGGTGTCGTACGCCCAAAAAAAAAACATGAATCAGGCTCGGCACCGGAGCCAAGATCGGCATCGGGGTGGGCGCTGCTGTAGGTGTCATCATTGTGGGGGGTGCGGTATTCGGTGCCTTCAAGGCTTCCGGGAGGGGCGCTTAACAGTCGACCAATCGGGTCGCTCCGAATTCGTCGACGAATCCGATTGCTCCGCAATAGTGGACCAGTCCGGTTGCTCCGCCTTTTAGGGCCGATCGGATTATTTCCGCCGTCGTCGACCCGTAATCCGGTTGCTCCGGATTAATCGATCCGATTGCTCTGCCTTAGTCGACCAATCCGATTGCTCCGCCTTAGTCGTCCAATCCGATTGCTCCGCCTTAGTCGTCCAATCCGATTGCTCCGTCATAGTCGACCAATCCAATTGCTCCGCCTTAGATCAATCCGATTGCTCCGCAGAAATCGACCAATCCGATTGCTGCATCGAGTTGCTCTGCCCGACCCGACCCGATTCGGCTCGACCGGACCCAACAAAGCCCATCCGCATCCGTGTATTTTTGTTACCCCTGATGCTTGGAACTTGAACGTGGTTTGGGTGAGTACATTAACTGTTTGCGATTATTGGTCGTTGAAGCCTAAACGTGGTTGTGGTGGGTGGGTCGGGGGGTACGTGGGTGAGTGGACCAGTGTTTTTTTGTTTTTTGACGACCCACGCCAGATGATGTTCTGGGCGCGGTGAGATTAAGGTTGTTTCAGTCGAAATTGCAAGGACTTTGAGGCGGCTGGTGACATACGACAGTCCGTTTTTTTTAATGGGGGATAGTTTGCGTGGCTGCCGTGCATCAGCAGCAGTAGCAGCGAACAGTACAACAATCAGCAGTAGCAGCGGCAGCCTCGTATTTTGGGGTTTCCAGTTGCGGCTGGCGTGTTTTGCCCCCCCCCCTCTTCCCAGCTCTTTCTCTCAGAAAAAAAAAAATGTTTTTATTCGTTTCACTACTCTTGTTACAAGTAGGATTTGTAGTAGTGGCCATGGAGGCAGCTTTCCTCTTTAGAAAAGGTGAAAGAAGCAAATACATAAAATACAAGAGCGAGAGAGAGCGAGAGTGGGAAGAAGGAAGCAGAGAAACAAAGAGTTTCAAACTTGTTTTTTTTCTCGTTCTAGCCGTGAGGATGCTTTCGTCGATACCTGGTAGGTCTCAGCAGTCGGGGGGGGGCGTGGGTGGGGCGGGGCGGCGGGCGGCGGGGGGGAGATTGAATACCGTCTACCCATGTGGTTGACGAATTGAAAACCTTGGATGGGTGACGAACAAATAAGCTCGTAGGAGACCGGCCTGTTTGGGCGTGTCAAGATCTGAAAACATCACTTGGTATTCAGTCAGTCAAGCGGTCAAACCGTCCGTCAAGGCTTCAGTTAGCGTCAATGTACTACTTTTAGTGTAGGGGCGGTCAATCAAGGGGTGAAGCCGCGGTCTCCTAGCATACAACTCTGTCCCGAAATTCTAGGATCGATTGTGTATTTGTATTATATACAAAAGGTCCTATATTGCGGGACGTTGATGTTTAGTAAAGGAGGGGGAGTCGCACCGGAACCGACGTTACATAAGTCGAACCGAAACCGACATTGCTGTCACATTTATAGCCGTTATTCATGATTCAAGATACTTGTAGCAACTCGGAGGCAAATGGTATTAGTGGGAGACCAGTCATTTTGTGCGCGTCAAGGCGGTCAGTCAAGCTTCAATATACTATTTTTAGTGTAGAAGGGCAGTCAGTGAAGGGGTCAAATCGCGGTCTCCTATTTTACGTCTTCGGGGTCTCGGGGGGGTGGGGGTGCTTTGACGCACTAGGGATGGCACTGACATTCGAACCTTCCCCTACGTACCTCCTGTAACACCGCCGGGTTCGATTGTTAACAGTTCGGTAGAACAATGCCGGTTGGAATATTATCAATGCGGTAAAAAACCGCCGGTTGGAGTAGGAGACCATTCGGTTAAAAACCGCCAATTGGATCAGGAGTCAATTCGGCGAAAAAAAAAAATAAAACGCCGATCGGATCAGGCAACAATTCGGTAAAAATACGCCGGTTGGATTATTAACAATTCGGCAAAAATTGCTAGTTGGACCCGGACGACAGTTCGATAAAATCGAGTCGTTCGCGAGCTCTCGGGAATGGAGGCGGGGGGGAGCTCTTGTCCCCTTCCGTACACCGCCAACGCAAGCAGCGTAATGCGAACAGCGGTGGGGGGAGGTCGGGTGGGGCTCGGTACACGCGGTGGGTGTTGCAACGCGAGAGCAGTTCCACCAGTGGGAGGAGGGGGAGGAGGCGGAGGAGGGGGAGGAGGCGGAGGAGGGGGAGAAGAAATGCTGGTTGTGCGGCTGTATCACAGGAATTGCGGAGGACGCATTATTGTGTGTGTTTGTTTTCACTGTTTTGTTTGTATTTTTGTTTTTATGTGTTCATTATTTTTATTTTTGGGGCGTTTTGTCAACGCCCGAAAAAACTTGTCGTTTTTTTCAAACGACCCGCGCGCTTGCACGGGTGCACGCTTTGGACGGCAAGAAGTACCAGTTATAATCAATAAATCAACCAAGCTGTCAATTCCCTGGTTCCAGAAGCCTGGCAGTGCACAAAAAAAACTTTTTGGAGTGATTGCCACAGTATATATATGTTTTATATTTAGGTCAAGTATGATGCGTAGCGTTGTAACTGGTTGGGTACATGTTTGTGCTTCGTGGTGTTGCGATCAGCAGTGATAGCACCTACAGCAGTAGTTCGTCGTGATTCTTTCCGGCTCGATGGGACGCGGGCGCACGCTCACGCTTGCGCACCTACTAAAACACTGCTGTTCCTTTTGCTGTCAGGGTATATTGACGGTTCCTGTTGCTGTATTTTTTTGAGAATCGAAGGGGGACTCCATGTGATGAGCTTTGAAAATCGAGCGAGCTTCCACGTGATCGTTGAAAAATTCGCTCGGGGTTGTTGGCGTTATTTCTGTGACGCGCCGGGACTGAAGTGTGGGGGATGCTGTGGGGGGTAGTGGCGGTGATGATGGTTGTGGCGGTGCTTTTATTTTTTTTCATCTTCTTTTTCCCTTTTTTTCCAGCTGTAATTATAGCGGCATACGGAAGAAAGGAAGGAAAAAAGTTTTATAGAGAGTTTTGAGATTGAAAAGAGGCTTGGGGATCTGTCGGTGCGTCCGACTGATGCGGCCCGTATTTACTAAAAAGTGGTGTTGAGGAACGAGAGAGAGAGCGAGAGCCGGACTAAGGTGGTGTCAGTTGGTTGTCAGCTCCCTGCTTAGTCAGGCGCAACTCCCACCGAAATTCGTATAATACATTACGTCAGGTTGGTAGGGCGGGGAGGTGGAAGTGGGGGTGGGGCAGTGATATGGAGGGCAGTGTATGGGTGGGATGGCGGGGAGGGCGGCAGGCTTATCCCGATGCGTACGATTTTCTCTTGAGGTGGCGTTTTGGCAGGCTGAGGGCTCGGCTCACGAATATATGACTCCGGTTGAGCCTCTTGGGCAGGAAGTCAAGGCAAGCAGATAGGCATCTAATGAAACTAACGCCAAACTTACCTGTCACGCGACCCACATATATACGTGCGGGGTTGAAAGAGGTGCAGGAAATGATTCGTCTCTTCAGGATTTTGGTGGACTCCCCCGCCCACCCCCCGTTCCGCGGAGTTTTTTTCCTTTTTTTCCGATACCGGATCTTATGTGCCATTTTTTTTTTTGACAGCGTACGGTACTCCTTATCCCTCTTTTGCCACTTCCTAAAATCGTCAAACTATTCAACTTCCAACTAGTTTATCCCCAAAAAAGATGGTTGCAGCTGTAACCGGGGACAAGGAAGGAAGGGCTACTGGCATGGCGCTATATGGTTTGGTGCTGGGTTTCTGTAGTGTTGGAAGGGGGATATTTGCTGAAAACAGGAGCCGGGGTTTCTCGGAATGTCTCGCAGCTTCACCGACGTGGTAGATGGGGAGCGGGGTGACGTTGAGAGGGTGAGCAAACTTCTAAAAGGCTTGTTTTTAGATGGTTGTGACGGCCAAAAAAACAAAAGCACGCGTGTTCTAATGCTCCAATGCGTATCCATGGGGGCGGACAAATACGTTGGTCGCTGCTTCCCTGAAAAGGTTCATCGCACGGCATCGATTATGGCACTCGTCCGTCGTTGTTCTAAATGATCTCAACCTGACGAGTTCGAAAAATCCCGTCGTCGAAGGTAGATACAACCCAGGTTTGCCTAGTACATCAGTACCACTAGTGTTGCATATCGGATATCGACATCGGAGTCGAGTTCGACTCGATAAACCGATGCACAAAAGAGAAAAAAAAAGGATGCCATGCCGATGTTTGATGCGTCGAAGCTTTCGTTCAGTATCTGCATAAGCAACACGGGGATGCCGGGAGGCAAACCACGTTCGATAGTTCCCTAGGTTTACCTAGGGTTATCTAAAAGCAAAATTAATTTCCTGTCCTAACGGACAAAATGATAAAAAACGGTACACCGGCGCTTTTTTGCCAGTTTTACGGTGCAAAAAACTCAAACCAGGTAATCAGGGTACACCAAACCCAAGTTAGATGACATTTTCTGTCAAGGTACACCTTTTTATGGTGAAACATCCACGTCCGTCCATCTCACTTGAGAAAATGCAAAAAAAAAACGGTACACCATCGTATTTTTTCCAGTTTACGGTACGAAAAAGTAAAACGAGGTGATCAGGGCACACCAAACTCAAGTTACATGACGTTTTCTGTCAAGGTATACCGTTTTCTGGAAAAAAACAATGTCCCGGTACATCTTATATTTTCGAAAAGTGCCCCCTTGTACTCGTGTTCATACGAATGTTCTACGTGCACAAGTACCTGTATTACAGAATGTGTGTACCAAGTTTTATACGTGCAGTGCTGTCTTTTGCGTCGAGACGATATCCGACAATGTGCGGCATGAAGGAAGAGTTTCGTCGTCCATCGCTCATAAAAATGCCCATCAGGACAGAGGCAGAAGAAGCTGAAGGGAAAAAATTATTTCCAATTAGTTCGAAGAAAAAAACAAGGTCGGCCGCGACAAGAGTTAGCGTCCCACGACAACAACAATCGGCAAGAAGAACGCGAAATACGTACAACCCGCGGTGCCTCCTATTTGTAGTGCATACGAAAAATGATAAAATACGTGCTTCCTACGTACTTTTCTTGAGACTTGCATTAGGTAGGACAATAACGGCCCACGTCAACAACGGCCTACAACTCCATACCTACAACTTACGGTCCCCACTGTTTCTAGTGCCAAAGCCAAATTTTGTAGTACCAAGACCAAAAGAAAGAGCGGAAATTCTATGGTACGAATACGTGCTTCCTACGTACTTTTCTTGATACTTACACTATAGGACGATATACAGCAATTTAGTGCCCACATTGAGGTCAGCGTCCCGCAACAACATCCGACGACAGCAGCCTACAACAACAACAAAGGACGACAGACAACCCACCCTTCTAACACCCTACAAAGCTGGTCGAAACAAGACAGCAGTGATACTGACTTCTCCGTACGTACAACCTACGTTACCCACTATTTATAGTGCCAAATCCAATTTCTATAGTACCAAAACCAAAAGAAATAAGCGGCAATTCGATGGTACGAATACGTACTTCCTGCATACTTTTCTCGATACTTACATTAGGACGATGACGGCCCACGTCAACAACGGCGTACAACAACAAATAAGGACAAACAACCTACCCTTCTAACATACTACACGGGTCGAGACCATACAGGGTGCCTCCTGTGTGTAGTGCGTACGGACAATGACAAAAACAGGATAACGTCCCACGACAACGACGTCCGACAACAACGGCCTACAACACAAAGGACGACAGACAACCTACCCTTCTAACACCCGCCGCAGCTGGTCGAAACAAGACTGTGGTGACACTGACTTCTCGATACCTACAACCTACGGTACCCACTATTTATAGTGCCCAAACCATTTTTTATAGTATTACGGGAGACCATAGTAAATAGGACCAAATATTGTCAGTAAAAAATTATAAATGTATAGGTTTTTATGTACACGATAGGTCCCATTAACTATGGACCCCCGTAATACCAAAACCACAAGAAAAGCGGAAATTCTATGGTACGAATACGTGCTTCCTACGTACTTTTCTTGATGCTTACATTAGGACGATAACGGCCCACGTCCACAACGGTGCTGCCGCTTAGCGGCCAGGGTCTCGATCGGACCCTCTCTGTGGTCCCATCTACTCGACGGCTGGCGCTTAGCGGACGGGGTCTCGATCGGACCCTCTCTGTGATCCACATATTTGTTTTTTTGCCCTTCGGTTTCCCTTGCGGGTCTGGGCCGGACTTGTTTTTTGCGGCGTACGGGAGCTCTGGGCCGTTTCCGCCCCTGCGGCGACTGCGGGCGCTGCGGCGACTGCGTCTTCTGCATGGTTTCCAGCATATGTATGTCTACCTTCGAAAGTCTATGACCTTGCCTGTTCCCCGGGTACAAACGACAGCATACCGTAGTGCTAGCTACCGCGCGCAAGCCAAGAACGCTCGGAGATAATCGAGGCAACTAGACAAGGACCGATCATGCCTCCGCCTTACCGAAGTCCTGGCCACAACGACGTGGGAAGCGCAGCTGCGCGCTGCCGACTCGAGTCCGATGTATCGCCGCCTTGAGCGTCTCACGTGTTCTTCACATGTGTGATGAAACGTTTTGATTTTTTGTGTGATGTTGCTTCTCGATTAGGACTGCCTGCCTTCTTCTTTCCCTCTTTTTGCTAGAACACATTTGGCAGAAACGTTGCACGGCGCGTCCAGCCCTTCGAGTTCTGCGCAGCTACATTTATATTATCTGTTTGGTCGACAGAGTTTTGTTTACGGAGCGCATGTACGCAACGATCATGGGCGAAAAGTCTATTTGTATGCCTTTTGTCATCTTGGATTTTACTGCCACGTTTTATTTGGTATGGGCGTGTTCGCGACACGTCGAGGTCATCGCAGTCTGCGCGATGCAACTGTGATATTATGTTTTGTTTTTTTTATTCGAAATATCGGTAACAGCAGCATCTTCAAACATGTAATATTCTACGTAGCAAGTATTTACGTCGCGAGAGAATTTCGATACCTCCGTCTAACCTTGTATTATATGGTAACACCTAGGGAACAGCAGGGCAACCCTTGCACTGCTCTACGTACGATATATAGAAAGTTCGATTTTTCTCAGTTTGTGAAACTGAGTCTCAGCTGCGGTAATTGCAAACTTGTCTGTCTGTCTGTCCGCATGGCTTATATTTTCGAACACTTTCCAATGATCGATATATAACGTCGTTACAGATGATATTCGTACGACGTATTCGACCCTTACGGACCTTATATACTGAAACATATCATACCACCAGTCAAATTTAGCCATATAATATACCTGGTACACCGTACCGTCGTACCATACCGCCAGCGTACCATACCACATACTGTGTTTTTCCCGCACCTTACCGCCAACATACCACACCACATACGGTGTTTTTCCCATATACGATACCACCAACATATCCCATGTCCCATACCGCGGTTTTTCCATATATTATATCAAATCGTAGTAACATCATACCAGGTACCATATAAATATACCTATGATGATCCTCAGCCTGACCTGCCGTTCTTAGTCGGCGTATCTCTCCCGCCTCTGACCGTCTTCCCGGGTGGTTTCTTCGCCGGAGCGTTCCCCCTCTACGTCTGAAACGCCCGGCGTCAGAGAATCCGCCCTCTCAGCGCCGTAGCGCCTGCCTGAAGCCTTGGCGTTGAGATCTACGAAGTAATCTCCGAAAATCCCTACCATGTCAGTGTTTTGGCCCATGGTCTCTCGACAGAGTGTATGCATTCGGTTAGTTCTTTCCGGCACGTCCTCTCTGACCTCCGACCTATGGGGAGGGTCATCTACCTGGCCGGCGTCGCTATTGTGGGGGCCTGCGCTGGTGGCTGTATCTGAGACATCGATGGAACGACCCGATAGCACATGCCATCTAGGCTTAGTTGAGAACTGCCATCCATTAAACAATATGCCGGGGATGTGGGAGACATCGCATGTTACCTACAGCCAGCAGCTCTTACGACGGCCAGCAGCACTTATGGTGTGTACGCTTTCGTACAGCGGCAGCAGCAGTGGAGCTGTACTACGTGGCTGCGGAGATGTACAGCTGCAGCAGTACTGCTACAACAGCTGCTGTGACGGCACCTTTCTCCGGAGCTACGTTGTCGGTTATCGCGTACTCCCTGAGTTGAAGTTAAAAATAGTTACACGGCTTTCTTCTAGGATTCCGCCGCTTATCAGGCAAGTAATAACCGTCAGTATTCTGCCGCCTTTTCATTTCTCGATTCGCTGTTACTATGAATACGTACTATAAAATCTCAGAGTGGAGTGCGAAGCGCACGCTCTCAATCTCTTGGCATCAAGTCACAGCCTCCTTCTACTCGTCTACTTTATACTCGCTGCACGCGAGTCTGCGACCGGCGGCCGTCCAGGCCACCGGCGTAGCCCCTTGTACCAACATACGACATCACATCAAGTACACAAGAAGAGCATGCGTTGAAGGTGCAGTGCGATGAAAAGTGAGGTGAAGGTGCAAGGTGATGAGGTGATATATGAGGGGGTAAATGTGCAAAGGGAGAGCGATGGCACCAGGGAGCAGCAGCAGTCGCAACGGCAACAGCAGCTCCAGCAAACACGCAGGACCACAAGAAGAGCTTAATAATATGTTGAAGGTGCAAGGTGATAAGTGAGGTGAAGGTGCAAGGTGATTTGGTGATATATGAGGAGGTGAAGTGCAAAGGGAGGGCGATGACACCAGGGAGCAGCAGCAGCCGAAGGGGCAACAGCAGCCAACAGTCACGTCTGCAACAACAGCAGCAGGACCAAACGGGTCCGCTAGGCGCTTGCGACGATTGCCCCGAAGAACAGCAGCAGCAACAACAAGTGCACAAGAGCATGCTATCGCTCGTTAGATATCATGCTGCTGTACCAAAACGCTTGTTGGAGATCTCTTCTGTGACGAGCGATGGCAGGGCGTCAAGTGCACAAAAGGAGCATATGCCTTCAGGGCGACAGAGCAGGAACGAGTAAGAAGTATACTGCTGCACCAACTCTAATAACCCCGCTGTTCAAAAGACGTCAAGTGCATAAGAGCATCATATGCTTTCAGGGCGACAGAGCAGGAACGAGTATAGATACCATATTCCTGTTCCAGCACGAGAAGAGCATTCCTTGAGGGATCTATACGGTACAGCGATCTCATGTCAATCTATCGTTTAACACCTTGTTCCCTAGGTTTACCTAGGGTTATCTAGAAGCAAAATTAATTGCCTGTGCTAACGGACAAAATGACAAAAAACGGTACGTCAACGATTTTTGGCCAGTTTACGGTACAAAAAGTTCAAACCAGGAAATCAGAGTACACTAAACCCAAGTTAGATGACGTTTTATGACAAGGTATACCGTTTTATCGCGAAACATCCGTGTCCGTCCGTCTCACGTGCCAAAATGACAAAAAACGGTACACCATCGTTTTTTTGCCAGTTTACGGTACGAAAAAGTAAAACGAAGTGATCAGGGTACACCAAACTAAGTTATATGACGTTTACTGTCAAGGTATACCGTTTTCTAGTAAAAAAAGCAATGTCCCGGTATAGCTTATAATTACGAACACAAATCGCTTTCGTTCGTGAAGACAAGCGCCTTCTTGTGCTCGTGTTCATACGAACATACCAGGTACAAGTCAAACGTAGCTCATGTTTTTGAAAACTTTAAATTTTATTTCATGCGCGTGCGTGTACTCAGAGCACGGCACCACGGGCGAGCCTGGCGCCGTCGCGGGTGTTAGCGGGTGCTGGCGGGCAGAGGGGAGGTTGCAAGGAGCGCGATCGCCGTTTTCGTGGCTAGGCGTCGCGTATGCCTCGAGACACGTGGAAAGCACGAATGGGCTCTGCCTGGCCTCCTTGTGAGGCTCCGCTAGGACCATATGCGAGATATAAAGGTCGTTTTGATATACAAAATAATATTCAAGCGGTGCTTATTTTTGCGACCAAACCAAAGTTCAAACAGAGAGCGATGCAGTCTGAGCACCAACTTTATCGAGCTGGCGAACAAGGGCCACGGTGAGCACCGGGCTTCACGCGGGGTGGGCAACGGGGCTTACTGTGGCAGAGAGGGAGGAAACCTTTGCCCGGACCGAATCGGTGGTGAGGTGGTCGCGAGACGGCGGGCGGCGTACCAGGCTAAGAGAGAAGCTCTGCTGTTCGTTTTTTTTTTTTTGACCGGTGAAAGGTGTTCCAATCAGGCAGAAAAATATTTCACGAGAGGGGACGGGGATATTTTTTCTTTCCGCGTTTTTTTCGTACTTGTTCATCCCAATAAACTGCACGCAGATCCCAGTGAGATCTTGCACATAGCTACGGGGCTTCGCCGCAGCATGAGCTTCAACGTTGGTTACTTGTAACCAATCGAAGATGTCGGTTTATTCAAGCTTTCTAAACGGTGAGCGAGCCAAAGTGCAGGTGGGCAACGGCATTGCGCAGAACAAATTACGGACCAGCCTAGCAGCTGCCCGCGCCGATTCTGCCTGAGATCGATATCCATCGGTCGTAAAACAGCCAAGTTACAACAAACAGAGTACGCATCCGACTATCGGTAGATTGGAATTATCAACCATGTGTTATTATGATACTGCCTTGCCAGTCAGTCACATTTGCGTCATGTTCTACTCATTAAGTAGTATTATAGTAGCGGTAGCGTTGTCTCCACAAAGGGTTCTTCAGTAGATATGCCCAGTCACAGCTGTGCATCATATTCTGCTGTAACAATGTTTGTTGTTGTACGAAGCGCGACAGTAGTAGTAGTACAGTAACTGTAGTAGTAGTGTTAATAGTAGTAGCGAGCGCGATCATTCAACTAATTATTGTACCAGGTATTATTACAGTAGTATATAACATCTATCTATCGTCTTTTCCACTCCTCTGCTGCTGCTGACTATGAATGCAACACATCAACGCGATGAGCAGCACGCAGCGATCCACAGCGGGGACACCCGCATCGGTACGTAAAGCAGCAAAAGACCCGACAAAGTGGAGCAGCAGTTGAGACAAACTAACGCGCCCAGGATACCCGATCTACGTATTATCATGCGCTGCGACGGACAGCATGCCAAATAAACGGTCTGTTGATTGATGATGCTGTTGTAACGCTCGAAAAATTGCGATGTCACGAGACGGCAGCAGCAGCAGCTCTACTCGTAGGAGCTTTGGCCGCCGAAAGCTTTGAACTTTTGCAGATGCTGCTCCTGAGCAGCAGCTCCTGAGCAGCAACTCCTGCTCCTGAGCAGCAGCTCCTGAGCAGCAACTCCTGAGCAGCAGCTTCTAAGCAGCAGCTCCTGAGCAGCGGCTTAGCTGCTGCCTGCCGCTGACTGTGGGGAACTTGTTTTGGAGCTAGCTGCTTGCTGGTGCTTCAGAAACTGCTGCTGAGCTTTGGCCGCCAAGAGTTTTTGCCGCCGCGAGCTTTGGTCCGCGATCGACACACATATATGCTTCTTCAGGTTATCGCGACGACAGATACCTGAGCGACAGAGAGGGACCGCACCACCACCACAACAAGTAGCTAGCTTCTCTTGAGCACCAGCTCTGAGGAGTAGCTTAGCTGCCGCCCGCCGCTGACTGGGGAGATTTTCATTTGCGGCTAGCTGCTGCTACTTCTGCTGCTGAGCTTAGGCCGCCGAGAGTTTTGGCCGCCAGCAGATGCATGAGCGACTTCAGAAAGAGAGAGACAGCACCACCACAAGAACTAGCTGCTGTCGTCGCGATCACAGACAACCGGCCGAGATTACATGGTACCTACTACTGGCACGATGGTGATAGCTTCCAACAGCCGACTGAAGTTGTATAATTTATTTGCTTCATAATTCAAAGAACAATACTGACCTATCAATAATAGGCTGAGAATCGTGTGAGGGATACTACTGATTTGCGGAGGGATATTCGGCTCATATATCAACGGCATCTACGCTGTTATCAGAATTCAAGCATAATCATAGGCAGACTTGAAATAGTCAGAATAATTATTTCAAAGAAATAAAGGCCGCCTGCGACAAAAGAGTTAAACAGCCCACGACAACAACGGCCTACAACAACAAAAGACGACAGACAACCTACCCTTCTACACCAGGTCGAAACAAGACTACAACAGTGATATTACTGACGTCTCCACACCCACAACCCGCGGTACCTTTTTTGCATCCAAGCACAGGTCACCCCATAGCGTTCGGGTTAGGGTTAGAGTTCGGGTCGGGTGATCAGCGTCTACTGTGTAAGCATGCCTGGTATCTCCTGTTGTAACTTATTTCTTCTGAAAAGCCACGCGGTGAACAATAAATAGCGTCAGCAACAGTAGTAGTATCTGCAAACAAGTAAAATTCTACCTAGCAAGTATCTACGTCGCGAGAAATTTTCCATACCTCAGTCCAACCTTGTATTAAATGGTAACACCTAGGGAATAGCAGAGCAACCCTTGCCTTGCTCTACAATATAGTAAACAGCCGACGACATGTTTTTCATTGGCCAACAGAGCGTCGTCAGTTCTCTGACCGCTTGTTGGGGATCTCTTATCCCCGTTCATGTTTGTGTGCCTCCTCATTGTGTAATGTTTTCTTCATTTTGCGATCCTAATCGCATATTTCGGTACTAAAATAATACCCCCGCTGTGGAAAACACATCGGACTGTAGTTGCGGAACTGCTTGTTGGGGATCTCTAATATTTCGCGGTACAGAGATCTCTTGTCAGTCTGTCGTTTATCTCCACACCGATATGTTTTTCATTGGCCAACAGAGAGTCATCAGCTCGGTGCCTGAAATTACCGTCTCCTGGTCGGGGATCTCATATCTCCGTTCATGTTTGTGTGCCACCGAGAGGCGGGTTGTACTTGGGTTGCAGGTTCGGATTGTATGGCGGTGCTATATATGCGCTGTTGCTGCAGAGCTGCGTGGCTGCTCCTGCTGCATGCTGCTGCAGAGCTGTGCGGTGTGCTGTGCGTTTTTGTTGGGCTAGGATGTGCAACAACAAAAAAAACAAAACAAACCGGAGAACGCAGAACCCCTAAAGATACTCGTTGGCTTATCATGAGCAGAAATATCGCAGACATTTGCTACCGCCGTACACTGCTGCTGCTCAAGATACGAAACTCGATATTGAAGACCGCAAAGACCAGCAGACACGATGCTGTCGTTTGTGAACTGTGTGTGTTCTTCACATTTAACGGCTCTTTCTGCCCGTCGACATCCAGTAGTGTCCGTACCGATTCTTCAATCCTAGATAGGTACAAGTTCTGCTATCACAAAACTACGGCACAGAGAAACCAATCCTGTACATGGTTATGCAGTAAGCTACCAGGTATGTACTACATACAGCTGTACTCGTGTCAGTAATCCAGCTCCACACGCAATAGCAATTCGGGCGCGTTTCTTGATAGGCAATCCGCAGGCATATGATACTTGATATGAATACCATGCACTACTACAGCATGTTTCACGCCTATTGCTTCCGATATCTACCATGTGTGTATTGTATATGACATGCGAGCGAGTGCCCTCTCCCCCCTTGCCCCTTCTCTTCTGCAGTTTTTTTCTAAATGAATAAATAAAACGCGTATTTCGTACGTACGTATATACGAGTAATTAATACCTGGTACCTTGATACATGCACGTACACGCTGGGGCGATGGGACTTCGGTGGGACCTGGTGGGACGCATAAACAAAAATCGTACTGGAAATAGAGGTAACTATTTATTTTCCGAATTCAGGGAGATGAAATCCATGAAAATAAGTGCCAAGAAGCTTGCTATTTAAATAATATTAGTTTGAGGCGCGCGAGCGCGATGCGCGAGTCGGTCGAGCTACAACATTAGATGCGGCAACGTGTGTAGGCACACATGGCTGGGCCAAACTGAACCGAAAAACATCTAACGGTTTTCTTTTTTGAGTTCTAACTAGTAACGAGTGTTCGTAGGCAGACTGTGCCTGTCCACAGCAGCAACTTGTGGGCCGTGTCCTAAGACATGCTGCAGGTGGCGTTGTCAAGTCCATCCTCCTACTATTGATGAGTGGACGGAGAAGCAGGAGAAGGTATATCTGCTGTTGTAGATGTCGGTACAGCAGCAGCAGCAGCACCAGTAGCATACTATAGCAGTAGAGGTGGCACCTGTCATAGCGGTTTTGTTTTTTGAGTTCTACCTAGCGAAAGCCAACTCTACGAGTACTCGTAGGCAGAATGTGCCTGTCTACAAAATACTTCGGAAAAAATCCTGTTGTTGCGGAACTGCTTGTTGGGGATCACGGTGCCGACAGGTCTCTCGTCACTCTCACCAACTCCAACTGCCACTTCAAAAAAAAAAAAGACCAGCAAACTGAGAACAGCGCTCGAATGCATTTCTTCGAGGGCAACAACAATAACATAATTCCCGAATTCGTTACGTCCACCGTGTTCGGCTATGCGAGCTCGCAGTAGTACAAGTAGGAACGATCGTGTTCCGCCACGTGTCGAGCGTGTGACTCTTTGCATTGTCCTCATGGTTCAATAACCAAAGTGTGTCACCCCCAATTATTGCCCTTTTGTTGCCATTTCCCCCTCTACGAAGTCCAAAATATGTATTCAGATGCGTAGGGTCCCAAGTTGTCACAAGAAACTCGCCTCGTACCAGGTAAATATTACGGGTATACGCAGTAGAGAGGTAAATGAGGCACGGTTGCCTGATACATGCCGTAGGCCGCGTGCGTTCGCAAGAAACAACAACGAAATAAAAAACGAATTCTCGCCGGACTCAAAAGACACCACCAGACTACTGCAGCACGGCGTCCGCGTCTAACTCGAGACGGCGTGCGCGACTAAACAAGCCCCATATGAGATATCCCATACCCGTTCACTTCTGTAGACGCCGGGTTTGTATAAATCGTTCGCGTACAACTCTCGCAACCAGTACTATAGGCAGCCGACAGACAGTGCACAACAGACCAACATATAATCTTATATGCTTTGTACCTGATATGAATATTACCACGAGGCAAAGAAAACGGCCTCATTATAATCCGGCTAGTAGTATATTAACAGCGGGCTCGGCTATGCTTCGTACTGAACCCCTGTTCCCTATACGGCTGGGGAAGCGAGCGAGGATGGAAACAATGCAGGTCGATCTCTCGATATAACATGAGAAGCACACAGAACCCTCAAGAGGCTTTACGTCGAAGCTGGACGGCACCGTTATTTCCCTTGTTTCTAATCCTGGAACGTTTCAGACATCTACTGATGTCGTGATTCCAGGGTAATTGTTAGTAGGCTTTTGATCGAAACAAGTGGGACAGACAGAGATACAGCCAGAGGTACATAGATACAAACAGAGGTACATAGATACAGACAGAGATACAGACACACACAGACAGACAGACAGACAGACGACAATAATCGAGTTTTTGTGACAGATACCACAGCAGTAGACACCGGGGAATACCCGCCCGTGAGGCTTCTATATTGATACTCTGTAATGAGCAGCAGTCGCGGTAACTCTTTGTGTGGTGATGGATTGAGTGGAAATAGCGTTTGATATTTGGGTTGAGTTGGGTCGGTGCGTGACAGCACATGAGTGTGTGGGCGGGTGGGTGGGTTGGTGGGTGAGCGGGTGATTGAGTTGGGTCTACTAGCGACATGACAACAAAAATGTGTAGGTTGGGTTGGGTTGAACGTGTGGGTGAGTGCGTGGGTGTGTGGGTGGGTTGGGCGGGTGAGTGGGCGGGTGGGTGGGTGGGTGGGTTGATGGGTGGGTGTGTTAGGTGGGTGGGTGGGTGGGTGGATGGGTGAATGGGTGAAAGGGTGGGTAGATAGATGGGTTGGTGGGCGGGTGGGTGGGTGGGTTGGTGGATGGGGGGGGGGGGTGGACGGGGGTGTGGGTGGGTGGGTGGGAGGTGGCTGAGTGGGTCGATGGGTGGGTGGGTAGGTTGGTCCATAGTGTCGGAATGCGACGGAATCAACTATCTAGCTAGATGTAGTCGTCAGGCTTGGTGTGGCGTTGGGCAATCGTACCCGGGCGTAACCGTCGAAAAGGCATCGTCAATATCGACAACGTGGTGAGTAATTTCGCCGCCTGCCTCTTTGCTTTGTCATTCGATGTCGGTTCGTTTGTGGCGGGGGGGGGGCAATGGCCGCCACAATCACAGCAGCAAAGAGTACGCGGCAAGCAGCAGCAGTCTCAACCCAATACCTTTGCGGCGGCAGTCAGTCGTCATGGCGCTTGACCGCAATTTCTGTACCGTATCTCTTTCCCATCCGCCTCCCATCTTTCAGCGAAGGTTCCTATTTTTTTACTCAGCCACCTAATTCAACTGCCTCTGCTTATTTTGTGTATTCTTACCGGCGTCCGGGCTGAGAGGGACGCTGCATCCGTCGGGGTTTCTGCCTTGGATGTGAACGTCTTGCTGGCTAGCTGTGGCGTTAACTGCACAGTCGGCTGCAATGCAGCAGCAGTAGTGTAGCAGCAGTGCAGCAGCGTAAGCGTGCCGCGGAATTGTTGTTTGACGTCAGTTCTCAGTGACTTTACTGTAGTTCCCAGTGCTTTTAGTTCCTGGGCTCTGCTAAACAAACGATTCAAATCTCCAAATCCTCTTATAATTTTCAACTCCATGTTGAGGCTCACTTCTTTTGCTTTTAGAAATCCCTTACCTGGTTACTTTAGCCCAAGATAAACACGATGTCGCTCGGCATTTTATCCGATTTCCAAAATGTGACTCTGTAGACGTCTCGTCGACATCACCATGGAATCAATTCGATGCGTAACCTGGATTTTTTTACCAAGTTCTGGCTCGCATCTTTTGTTCGGTTTGTGTCGTGCGGGGCCGTGAGCCTGTTTGATACACTGTAGGTACTAAGTACAAAGTCAATGCCAGGTTACCGACTGAACCAACACACCTACCACGGTACTCATTTTACGGTATCCCTCTGATTAATGTGTTCCCATCTCCGGGGCGTCCGATATCTTCCTGGGAATCCCGTACCTCCACAAGGCTGAGAGCCCTCCTAAAACTTGTCATTCGTCTCTTTATCCACTTACGGACGTATTCGTTGTCGCGTTATCCGCATAGGGCGTCGTGTTCCCTATTTCAGCGGAGTCGTTGGCGACGAGGAGCTATCTGGCGTGTGCGATGGCGCCTCCCCCTCTCGCGGTATTAGAACTGCAGACGGACACGATGCTGCTTAAAACACGGGACCAGACATCCCCGGCCCCACCGCTCGTGATTGAAGTAGCTGCAGAGGTGTAACAGAGGCGTTATCCGCAAAGGAACGCGCTGACTTATCGCTCGAAATCGAATGACGGATCCGTTTCATGGGGGCAGGCCTCAAACGATTCGACCCGGAGTTGTGCCACATGAAGACCGCCCCGCCTAGTCTGAAAGTTCGCATGCTGAAGGCCGAGGTGGTCGAGACCCTGCGGTACGGGTTTGTGACGTGGACTCTCAGCGCCCAATACTTCGCCAGGCTCCGATCGGCGCACCAAGCAGTCTTCCTGGGGGTCATTGGGTTCCAGCGCCGACAGCGTACCGACCACACCACCCTCTCGTACCCGAAGACCCTAACCGATACCTGGTAAATGATATGGTTGAGTTCGATTCTCGGCTATCATCATATTTTCCACATGGAAACACGGGGAAGGTGGATTCGTCTTTTCCGACCAGCAGAGCGAGGCGACGGGTTCGCCCCGGAGAAAATCGAGCTCTCAAAACGTATATTTGCTTTGGTCTAAGGAGGTAATCCACGACTTTACTCAGTCAGCGCTGACTGAGTGGAATAGTAGGTTTATCCCTTCGGCCCAGTACGAGTCACACAACGCGCCAAACGCTGACTTGACAAGGTTTTGGGGAGATTCCGACGCCGAGGCCGTACCCTGGATTCGTGCGCGTAGAGCAGGCGGATTTGCCGAACTAGCCGCGACACACGAGACTGGTGCGCGCCCTGGCGAAGAAACCGCGCAAAAGAGTGGTCGGTAGAGGAAGAGATCCGCAAAACAACTGCGTCTGAGGCCTATTAAATATCACAGGAATGGTTCATATTTACAACTGTTTATTTTTCGGTCTTGAACCACCTTCGACGATCACACCGCCGTCGCTCCGCCGACCGACCTCGTTGCTCGTTTTCTTTTAGCATTCAAAACGGTAATATGTACGCACGGTAGTACCTGGCAGTGCCTATGAAATGGTTGAGAGTCGACAAAACTCTCAATTCCATCTATATTTTGGCCAACGTTACAGGCCTGCTGCAGGCATGCACCAGTAGTATTTCTTGTGATCCCATTTGCCAATTGACAATGCGCAGCGCCTTTATTCCAATCCTTCAGCATAATCGGAACATATTATTACATTCCTACGTTATTAATAATTATTATTATGCTTGCCTTCGGACAAAACGTACATGCATCCTGCTCTTAACTGTGGACGATGCCCTCTTTTTTTGGTGTGGGCTTTTTGCCCACAAGAGTAGGGGGAGTGGAGATGATGCCTGTTATCCCACCCTGGACCTGGACCGTTCGATATTCAGATTCATATATATCGCAACGGTACCCGCATTTTAGTCTGTGGTGGTTCAGGTTGTTGCTGTTTTTTGTTTTGTTGTTCCGTTTGTCGTCTCAGACTTTCAATACGTACGGGGGGGCATAGTAAATGGTAAACCTAGTTCACTTATTACTACAATACATCAGCTGTGAGGTCGACTGACTAAACGATTAATATGTAATGCTTCCGTTTCAAACGGCCCGTGCGATCGGGATTAAACCACTACTAATCGACCACTATATGTGCCTGTGCTTTCGGGTGGTTCCGGTTCTAACGGCCCGTTCGTACCGGGAACCCACCACGATTGCTAAACGATTATGTGATGATTCCGTTTCTAACGGCCCGTGCGATCGGGATTATGCCATCACTTAATCGACCACCACTTACGCGTGCTTTCTAGTGGATCCGTTTCTAACGGCCCGTGCGATCGGGAACCCACCACGAAAACCAAACGATTAATATGTAATGATTCCGTTTCAAACGGCCCGTGCGATCGGGATTAGACCATTACTAATCGACCACTGTGTCTCCTTCCCCTCCGTTTGCCCATCCGCCGTGGAAATTTGTTGCGGGCGGGTGGGGGGGGGAAAAAACAACTAGACGACTCCCTGACGTCCCTTGCCCGGTTCTATTCAGCTCGTGCAGGGCCTTGCCTGTCAGCTATCTATCCTGGATACTCGCTGCACCGACGACCCCGCTTCACACCGCTCTACCGCTGCTTGCTCGTGTCTGAACTGCGTTGGTCTTTCTTCATCAAACATCCGGAACTTCTATTATTTTTCAACCCTCCGAAACCGTCTCATTCCTTCACTGGTTTATCTTTTCTACCCGTTACCCTCCAAACACCAGGTTGCCCCTACGACAACCTTCCTCATTGATATACTGTGGATACAAATTTATTTCCAGTACGAATTTATGTATTTTCCGGATTCGGGGAGAACAAATAGCGTAGATGCCGTTCCTAATATTACGGGGGTCCATAGTTAATAGGACCTATAGTATACATAAAAACCTATATATTTGACTATTTTCACTAACAATATTTGGTCATATTTACTATGGTCCCCCGTAATAGTAATTTACCCCTTTTGCCCATCACGCAAGAAAGTCGTGTGATACAATGAGAGTGCAGCGTATGAAGTTACCATTATGGTTTACTTGGCAATGGTGTAGAACACATCCTCCTTCACACAACAAAATGATAACGATTTTCGCCTGGCCCAATTGGAAAAACAACGAACAGCATCAATACGTTTCGTTTAAGTAGTTGGTTTCTGTCGCGTATATACCGCAAGCAAGAACGAACTTGTCTGGATCTTGATTCTTGATTGATTGCACATAACATCTTCGTGTTTTCCGGTATTCATTGCTCGAACTTCTGCAGATCCTCCGGTATATTAATCACCAAGCACGCTATAAATATTATGCATGCAACAAACTGTACCAGGTTGTTTTTTTAGTTTTTTTTTTTTATCCTCCGGCGGATTGGTAAAAATAAAGCTTAAGCTCACCACACTAGTTGCTTTTGTTCCTTTTGTGGTCCTCGGTTCTGGAACTATGGTTATAGTGTTTCAGCAGTAGCTGTAGTATATATATATATATATATGTTGTACTGCTGTGTGTTACAGCAGTAAATTGTTGTTCTTTTTCTCAGTCATATATACCAGATATACGTTATGCAAGAAAATATGAGACACACGTACAAGATCCTGGTCCAGTATCATCCTGTTGTAGAGGGGGGTGGGTGCAATGGATCTTTTCATTTTTTAAAAAATTTTTATTGGAGGCGACATGTGACAGTAAGAAAAATATCGGCATTACCTTTTTTCGTACTGTCATGATTCCAAAGCTTGTCACATTCAGTATACCATAAATACGTGTTGCCCAGTGTGACACCTTTTATCGCTATAAATTACTATCACGGGGGTCCATAGTAAACAGGACCAAATATTGTCAGTAAAAAAAGGAAAATATATAGGTTTTTATGTATACCATTGGTCCTGTTAACTATGGACCTCCGTAATAATAGCTACCCTGGTACAACATTATTAAAAATAGTATTGAGGCATGGTGCTGGCGACAGAGATACGAAGGGATTCGGTGCCTGCAGCCAAACTCGCGGGTCTTTGTTTTCTGATATTAATAGTTACAGTAGGTCTAGCTTTTCACTTCGTATTTAGCCGCCCTTCCCCCCCCCCCCCCCGGCCTCGCGCGCTCCCCGGCTGCTGTGGACCTGGTGGTTCGAAAGCCCGGCGACGTAGGCAGACGACGACCAGTGCTTTTGATCCACCACCACCACCACTCTTTTCAAATATGCGAGTCCGAGGTTGTTCGAGACTGGCGGCAGTCGCTACCACCACCTACGTGCAACGTACACTGCTGCTGCTGCTGCTGCTGCTGCCCACATCGCCGACTGCAGCAGACACCCCGATCCTACCCACCCAAGATAGCAGCGCTTATATTTCCAGAGGAAACCAGATCCTGCCCACCCAAGGTAGCAGCAGCAGTGGTGGCCACAGCAGTACGAGCGGAAGGCTAGCTGTAGTGGTGCCGACGTGGAGAGGGGACGTGGATAGGGCGCTCGAGGCAGTGGCGCGATGGCCAACGGTGTGCTCTGCCGTGACTCTGAACAAGGTAGACTTGGTTCTGTACAAGGCGGAGGGCGAAGAAGAGTCTTCGGCGGCATTGTTGCCGGCCCTGGAGAGGACGGCAGGCCGATGCTTCGCCAAGACGAAGATTGTATACGCGCATCTGAGAGAACAGGTGAGGGACGAAGATGGAGGAAGAAATATACATTGATAAGGTGGAGTGTAGATAGAAAGAGCGCTAGAGTATATATACAGAAAGAGACAGAGAGTGACAGGCAGTAGGTAGGACTGAGAGGTCCAAGAGAGAGAGACATGGCGGCAGGAAGAGAAAATGCTACCTAGAGAGGCACGAAGAGAGGGAAAATATATACGTACCAGACACGCTACAGTAAATTCAGTCTCATAAGGAAGCATATTGCTTACCTTTTTTTTCATCGCATGCACGTCCGACAACACATGACAACTGCATCGTTTCGTCGCGTGTAGGGGGACCTTGCGTCTCCGCCTCGCACACCATGCATTGACGAGGATACTCACGTTGACTGGCTTTACCTACTGGATCACGACGATTTACCCGGGTGCTAGTGCGCCAATGTCACAAAAAATACGTGCTACCACAGGATTGTTGCCTGTATTTTTTGTCGGGCCTCTTTACGGCCGCGCTTTGTCTTCGGCTGTCTGTATTGCTTCTGCTGGAAAATGGTTATTGTTCTTGCCTGATGACATGTGCGCCCCCGAGCGAGTTAACAGGCTGCCCGACTCCGGGTGCGTACGTCGTACCGAGATGCGGTGTGTATCGGGTTGCTGTGGATTAGGGACGTCGTGGTCTTGGCGTTGCCAAGGAAAAATATCGATCCCCTGGGTCAATTGCAAAAGCAAACCGGGAGACGTTTTGGCAAACTGCCTGCACGTGCAGGTGCGTGAGTAGCGGCGGCGGTGCTTCTCGTCCTGCGCCGGCGCATCTCATATCGCGTTCCAGGCGCCCGTCCATACTACTGCTTGTTGCGAGATACGTATGCGTAGCAGCACGACGAGGCGTCCCCACCTCATCATGCTCCCACCTATACCAAGTACCAGCCAAGCTATCCATTAAATAGGGCAGCGGAGGCACTTTCACGGCAAAACGTTTTCTGCTTGACAGGGCTCTCCAACCCCCAACTGAAGAACCGCCCAGCAATTTGCGATCCCATTTTTTTTGTTTTCTGAAATAAGTTTTGCAAGCTCCTCACGAACAAAACTTTCCCGACACCGCACTACAGCAGTATACGTACCCATTTTGCGAGACCCAGGCAGGGGGGCATACTATTAATAAAATCAAGTAAACTATAAATATGAAGGGAACGAGTTCTCGTACTACTGTATTAATACTCGAGATTGCCCCCTCAAGCAGGCAGTCAAGGCAGGCAGGCAGGCACGCACGCATTTAAGAGAAAACCTTGAGCAGTGAGTCGTGTACTGGAAGGAGTGTGAATCGTTTTTTTTTTTTTTTGTCGAGCACCCCTGAGCTACGTTGCCATTAAGATTGTTCCTTGAGTGGCGCGTGGAATCGGGTTTGAGTGGGACATGTTAGCGTATACCAGGTATACTTGATTACAGTATGGGCCCGCCAACAAGAGCCTTTTTACCTGAGCAAGCCTTACAATCGTGTTATGATACCACTCTTGTTTGACCTTGAACAATTCCTATTGTATAGGATTTCGTGTAGCGCTCGTCGCTGAGCACATTTTCTTAATCCAATTTTCTCACTTACTGTAGCGCCCACCCCGAAAGTAAGCTTCTCATCTGGTACTGTACGTTCTTATTATGTTCTTTCAATTTCGGGGGCCTCATGCGAGCAACCCGAGCAAAACGTTTCGTACCCAATCCTACCATGCCCTACCTTATACCCTACCTTATACCCTACCTTACCCTGGCCTACCCTGGCCTACCCTATTACCTACCCTGCCCTGTGTACATCGTTCATTGCGTGGCGGTGTGACGGTAGGTCGTGGCTTATATATGCACATCAATCCTGTGGCGACAACTTCCGGAGGCAATTTTCTTCTATCGACACCCATCATTAGTGGCGACACTATTTTAGTGAAAACGTTTTTCTCAGCAACCCTCTTTATGACGACATGCCAGCTTGCCCCCTTATCGATAGCTTATTCCGACGGCTATACGCTACCCGCTCCACCTATTAATACTATTAATACTACAGCAGTACTAACGCCGGAAAATGTTGAGCCCCTCGATCCTATATATCGAACTTCTCGATCCCGTACTACCCCCCCCGCCTCCTGATTGGCCACGAGAAAGGTCAGCCACGATACGCTAAAGGATGCGCACTCCGGATCCCGCGACACCGTCGACACATTTTTGTGACCGTCATCGCCCATATACGAGCCCCTTCCTGCCGAGCCAAGGGCCATTTGCCCTCGTCTCTGATAGTGCTCCCGCAAAACCTGGCGTCTGACCTGACGCCCAGAACTGGCGCCGACATACAGCAGTACCACGTACCAGGGCATACCCTATCAACAGACGCGTCACCACGACGATACGCTTTCCCACAATTGCAGCGTGCACTATGCCATGCCCAGGACGAGTATTTCGAGAACCGTTTTATTGTTGTCGTGCATGTACTATTTAATGGTATATGCCTTTTTTTGAGCCTATACTACTGTAGGCTATGGGCTATAGAGACTTCACAGCCCATGGACACAAGGTATCAGGTGCGTCGTGCCAGGTATACAAACAGTGTTGTTTGTGTAACTCCGACTATTCACGTATTTTGTTTTGGCTTGAGTGTTGACGCTCCTTGAAGGGATAGAATGACAACTATTGTATGAGTCCCCTCCCGCTCCCAAGCTCTCGCGCTCGTACTGCGGGAGGCTGCGTCCTCTTTGTCGTCGTGTTCTGTTGTCAAAACTCCGTGACCACAAAAAAATACATTTCGACGTGTAGTGAACTATATATTTCGATAATTCCCTGCAGACCCTTCTGCAAAACAGTAGACTATTTATTCTATGTTGCGAGCAATGTCTCATGAGGCTGGGGACGTGTACTGCTGTGTCATCTTAGCTGGTCTCAAGTTGAATTTGTAAAGATGCGAGTCGGCGGCATTTTTTTCAACATATTGGCCAGTACATTTTCTTTCTTTTCTTCTCTCATCGTCACTCAGTAACGCCATTAAATTCGCTTTTGTTGAGTTTTGTGATGCTTGCTCCGGATTCCTTCTGTTAATGGTATACTACCTATTTGTTACAGCACAGGGGCGAGGGGATGTTGGTAACACCCCTTTGCCACCGGCTATACAACAACATCTCCGAGACAGTTCTTCATCAAATGGCGTGGGGAAAAACGGCAGAACACCTCCCGCGGTTGGTGCGTCCACGTAGCCACCCTCTTCCTTCCAATACCTACTAGTAATATTACGGGGCACAAGAGTAAATAGGACCAAATCTTGTTAGTAAAAATAGGTAAATATATACCTGGTAGGTTTTTATGTATACCATATATCCTGCCAACTATGGACCCCCGTAATACAGTACGTGTTTATCCCTTGTTTTTTTTTCCAGTGCGTTTGCCCCCCCAGGATCATCTACAACAATATTACCACTATTGTTGTCATACGTGGCTCTACTCGTGTGGATCAGGTAGGGATATATGACGTACAGCACATTAAACATGCCATGAACATTACGTAGTACTACACAATACACCTACAAGTAGTAGCAGTAGTAGTAGTATAGTACATACTAGTAGTATCTACGAGGGGAATTGGTGAAACACAGTGATCGATTTAGTCACTACTCGAGCTTTATCACTTTGTATAGTATGAACAACAGTCGGATTTTTTTTCTTTTGCTTTTTAGGAGACAAGTAATAATATCAAATATTAATATAGGGTATTGCTTCTTTGTCTTCTACTTTCGAAATACATTTTGTTCTTATTTTTCCACAGCCTCTTTTTTTACCACAAAGCAAAGCAGGATTTCAGCGAGCTATTACTAATACATACTGTGAGAACATTATTATCATTATGGCGTACTAGGTATCCAATATTATTATATGATTGTACGTACTGTAGGACTGAATTTACCCCAAAAGGTCAAGATCGGACGATTCGAAGTTCAAGATCGCAAAGCACCAACCATCTTATGCAACGGAAACCCAAGCCACATGGGTATGTATGTGTGTTCTCCACGTTAACCCGTTCTTTCTCCCGTCGACATCAGCACAACCAGCGTCCGTGCCGATTCTTCAATCCTAGAGAGATTCGTACAAGTTCTGTGGTATTCAAAACTACGCCACAGAGATCCTACACTTTTACGAAGCGCAGTCCCGTTTTGGGGACAAACTACTTAGAATTAGAGTGGATTGTCCCCAAAACGGGACTGCAGCATTAAAAGAGCCAAACACAAGGCAGTTAGTAGACAATGCGATGCCATGTCATTATACTCGATATGACAGGCACGACATACATTTATATGGAAGAGAGAAAACGAAAGGAAAAAACAAAGAAAACAAATCACAAGAGAAGAATGAAAAAAGAGAAGAAATACAGAGTACTGGTATGTTGATAAGTCATATTCTCAACAACAGCCAGTCTAACAGTTCAAGATCGCGAAACACTAACCAACTAAACAACCAGCTTAATAAACGAAAAAAACAGATCTCACCCAATATCATGGCTCCCAAAATGGCTCACGAAGCCGGTCCTGCTGCTGTGCTACTGCTCACCGGGAAATTGATAAACATTATAGCTGTGTACTTACTGTAGTAGTGTGGACTGTCTCCTCATATCATCATGCTTGTTGTATCGAAGCTTTGGCAGTTTGGGTCAATCAAGTCGTAACACAGGTGTGGCCTGGACCCCCCCCTCCTGCACAGCTGAATCGGTGTGGGGGTAATATTATCCTATAGTAGTGGAGAAATTGGACAATTTATTCGTACAGCAAACCCCACAACTGACAAGGTGTCGACAACTTCTCCATTCGGTGCTCTTCACGGTATGCTATTGATACATTGTTCGATGTCTTCACTAGTTTTTTCCTACGTCCACATTGTGCAAGGGGGGTAAGGAGGCGTTCTACGATAGAGGTGCACCCTAATTTTCTGAGGCTCGTCACTTAAGGAGCTCCATACCTCGCCCGGAAACCGACGTCTGCAAAAATCAAATAGCATCCCGATGAACAATCCCATGGCCCAAATATACAAAAAAAAACGTCATTTTTCGAAACAAGATTGACTTTCCGACGATTTTGGGTTGAGAAACCCCGTCATTCAGAAAATATTTAGCGGAGATGTGCTATATCCATCGTAGAACGTATTTAAGCCGGCTACCACAGTGAAACACGATTGATTTACCGAGAGAGGCGTTGTAATTGCTCCATTGCTATCTGCGCATACTACCTGTGCTACATTTTTTGCGCTGCTGCAACAATCTTTCCAAGGATAGTGTCTGCCCCAAAAAGGGGCCCTTAAACCAGACGATGTACTGCTGTATTCAGTAGTGTCCATTTTTTTCCATCGTGCGGCCGTTTACCTGTGAATTTCGTCTGTTGTTGAAGTGGGTATATTATATATGCTGCCCGTAAATCGCGTGCCAGAGCGCTGCGGGGGCGTGAAAGTGCTCTTTGTAGCACCTCAATGCCTCATATGCGCAAACCTAAGGCGGAATAATCAGCCTAGATTCTATTTTGGGCTGGTCATGTTCATGATCATGCCGAAAATCATGCGAGCAATACTGTGCTTAACGACATTTCGGTTGTGCCCCAAAGTCCAATTGCTCGACAAGAATTACGAGCATGAGATGGATGGTACTACCCTATTAATGTCCGTTTCTACCTACCGATACCCAGCGCCTTTGTCCTACGAGTATATTATCTCATGTCCAAAAAGTACAAACTCCATGCGCACAAACTATGATACATGGATAAAACACATGTAGTATATAAACACTAACACCTTTATACCTGTGCAACCCCATCGATTTCATCTACCATACGTACTCTTACTATTATTCTACATCGTCGCGAACACAACATGCAAGGAGATATGGCAAATGATAAAACTTGCCGAACACGCTGGAACGACCATACAACTTGGTTTCTCCCGATGCTTTGGTACGCTTTTCCAGGACAACTTCTACCCCAAGGGGCCCTCAGTTCAGTTTTACAGGATCTTCCTGGATGAAGACGTTCGTGCGCATTTCTCCGAGTACGACTTCCTTTCGATCATCGAGTGGGACGTAACGGTCGCGCACGACGCCAGTTTCGAGCACCTATACCATGCCGCTTTTGGCGCCTTAGAGCCGTTCTGGGTAAAAGGCAGCGTTCTTGCAGGCGGCAGCTTCCACCAAACCGCATCCGACAGCAACATGTGGCACGTTCTTGGCCACATTAACGGCAACGCCATATACAACAACAACGATCCTGCCTGGTTCGAGTACGTGGAGTACACGTTGACGAGGTGGGACTACCGGTACGCGTATGATGTGGCTCTGTGGGCCACGATTTCGGACTTCCCGTACAGCTGGCCGCTCTGGCAGCACTACTCGAGCAAATTCGTGACGACCAGCTTGGTGAGACTTGGCTCCGTTGTATACAGCAGTGCCGTAATCGGGCGGAATACATACTGTTCTGACAGTTTAGTGCAGCCAGCACATGTCTCTACGGTGCGGCTGAGCCATGCTAGATATATGCTCGTAGGTCGAATAGGTGGGTTACCGGTTCAGCCCATTTACCGAGAAACTGCTCAACATTTTTGCAATTCCATTCGAATTATCTGTATTGTGTTTGCCACCCGACAATGTGCAGCATGAGCTTCAACGGTGATCACTTACAACCGTGCCCCCGAAAAAGCAGAACACCAAGGAGAACAAAAAAATGGAAACCTGACGGAGATTGGTCTTTAAAAACGTTGCTAGGTACCAGCTATTTGTGGCGTGTCTAGAGTACGGTACTCAGCTCATCATTGGTCGGCAGTCAATAGGGTTGTGACCATGCTTCCTTCCCTCACTACATGTAATATTAACGTGTTTTTTTCGACTGGGGTATAAGGCTTCTCGTGTGAGCAACCTGAAAAGGGGTAGGTACAAGAGGAGTGCCCCCCGTACCGTAATATGCTTGGTGGCCGATTTATGGTACCGCTCTTGTACTGATAATTTCCAAACATTCGTCTGATCCCACGAGCTCGTATAGGGGGATGGCGAAGTCCTGTCCTACCTAGCCCGCAACTACAAAACATTAGCTGGTACCTGGTATGACGCGCTGCAAAACAGCTTCCCTACCGAGGAAACGATCCCCACGGAAGGCAGGCTGGTATGTGCTAGAGGGATAAGACATTCGGGAGTCGTTGTTGAAGTTAGTGTAGACCGCACCCGTTCCCGAAAAAGAAACACAGCTTGGGCGATAGCTTTTCTGGTTCTTGCTGCTCATGCGTTGTGGTGGCCTCTAGTCTACCACCACGCAGGAGCTCCCGCGGGCGAGTTGCCACCCTAGCTCTCAGCGCAGTTGTTTTGTTTCTACTTTCGCTTGGGTTTACTCTTTCTGGTGGTGCTTGTGACTGATAGATACTGAAGCTCCGGCTGGGCATTGTCGAATGGCCGAAATTAACAGCAACAAAAGGAATTCACAAAACTTCGTCGGCACCTCCATTCGTTTGCCGTTCTATGATACCATGTGCCGCCCTGGGGTACAATAACTGTACGTATGCCGCCAGATCGCCAATGTTGCGTTCGAAAATGTCGACGCGGGCGACGTCAACGCCGCCATCACCGGCGATACCCTGTTCATCCACGGGAGAAGCATAGAGGGGGGTAGCGCCAGCCTCCTCGGCCGTCGAAAGCTTAAGGCAGCCCCCCCCCAGCCCGACATCTGGTGCGAACCAAGCTGCGGCAACGCGAACGGCATCACCGCGGGCGAGCTTCCTGCCGGGATGTCTACAACCTGCGACGCGTCGTGCGGCGTGGGCGGCCGTTTCGATGGTCACCTCTGCGGCGCAGGAGATTCGCAGAAGTTCGGCAGCAACTGTCGCCTGTGCTACACCGATCAAGAAAAGGCGCTGCGGGCGGATGAGGAGTTGAGAAGAACAGGAGGAAATTCGGGAGAAGGTGGCGAGGCTCGGCACGTCATCATGTGCGACACCATGCGCCCCCCAGCGGCATTGGCGTGCTCTCCTGGGTGCGCCGAAAAGAAGGACACGGTGAGCAATAATAATTTAGTCCGAGGTTTGTTGAACGGCCCTTTGGGCTCTGAGTGTTGCGTCCGGGTTGACTGGCGAACTACGGGCTCCCGCATGGGATTTTTTTCCGTGAATCTTAGCTTTGCTTGTTTGTGAGTGCTCGCTTTTCTAAGTAGGGATCTTGTCCTCTAGCCCAGTGGCCTACATCTTGACGCCGTGTGGTGTTCGATCTGTAATGCCGTTCACTGGCATACCAGGTATTTCTTATTGTGACGCTTATTAATTGTATCGGTATACAGGTGTCGTTCTGATTCAAAGCGGTGTTGCTTGTTCGGTTGCGTGTCGGCGGTTGGCTAAATCGTTCGCATTTAATTTCGTAAGTCCGTGTTTCTGTCCTCGAGAATCTCCAATCAGCTCAGGCTCTATTTTTTCCAGCGGCTGACGTTCACTCAAAGGGCGACTGTTCGGTGTAGAAGCCAGCCCGGCCACAGCGCACATCATGACACCGGGGTACCTGGTACACGTTTCCACGATATACCATGTCCATACCATGTTGACTTGTTGTCTTGTAAGGATTTAACTGGTTGGTTTCTCCTTTCATACCAAATCATATCCCAGCCTAGACCGACTGGTCGACGGCCGATTTCAAATCAACGGGTGACTTGTCGGTGTGGAAGACAGTCTGGTTCCAACGCGCAGAGGGTCTGACGACGGGTATGTAGCCAGATTCCGCAACGCTAGATATTACGGCACGGTATTCGCCCCTGAGCTATCATGAACATATGTTTTGTGGAACAGTCATCGTGCTCCGCTCAATCGCTACGTATGTACGTGCGTGCCTGGTATTCCACCGTAGAGTACATCGCCCCACCGCGGAGATATGACTACATTTCTCGAAATCTACTCCCGCTCAGAAACTAAAAGTTCGAGGCTATCCCTTGCGCTCGCCGTCGCGCAAAAACCAATCATCACTCTGCCGTATATCGGCTTGTCTATTTACTGAATAGGTGTGTGATAGTACCTGCGGCAGTGGCCGACACGGCGACTACAACTGCGGCTGGAGAGGCCACGGATCGACGTGCCGGCACTGCTTCGAGCATCTCGAGACGGCGATGCGCGCCGACGAGGTCGCTGTGCGCCGAGGGGGACGGGTAATCATGTGCGATACATACGAACCTCCGCGCGAAGAACCTGTTTCAGGCTCCAACGCTGGCTTGTTGTTCGTTGCCGACGATTCTCGAAAACTGGCGACTGGCAAGGAGAGCATGGAGAATAAGAGCAAGAAGTGGGCGAAGAAGAAAAGCCGGAAAACCGTCGGTGGCCAGGGGCGAAAGGAGAAGGGGGTCGATGGAAAGAGGCGGCTAGAGGACTGGTGAGCCTGTCGGTATCTACTCTGTGAAAATGAAGGTGCTTATCACGAGTAAGACTCGGCCCAGGTTTGACAAAACGGTTGGCACTCGATGTTAACTTCCTCATTACATCTAGAACACGATCATCCGCCTCCCTTGGGTAACGTGGGATTGATCGCTCTTAAAACGTGAACTTTACTTTGAATTCGGCTCTAGCGAGGCCGTGTTTTGCTGCATGTGCGAAGTTGATGCGATTGTTTCGGTGGTCTAACAGACCCTTCTCGGCACGCGACCGTTCGGTTGCTTCTTTCAAGTAGATGATCATTTTGATGCGTGTTTGCCTTGTGGGGGTAGCACGAAAGGATATACGAATAAAATCGACATCCCACTTTTTTGTTTGAGTGCACCAGACACGACGGGGGGGGGGGGGGGGGGGGGTGTACTCGATAGGAGAGATGTACTCGGTCTCATGCATGGCCGTAGTCGTATGACCATAGACCCTCGCATCCCTACGATGCCGGGACGGAGCATGTCGGGTTTTCACCGACCAGGCAGACATTGCTTGCACCAAGCGCGAAGCGCCGTGAGGTGTCCGGCGAGTCGCATGAAGGGTGAGCTGCATCCTACTAAGAACCGCTTGTGAGGCGGACTTGCATATGGATGGCAGCCTCAATGAGTTAGTTAAATTTGCGGTGTAGCCACTTCCAGATACAGCAATGGGAGTACTATGTAACTGCCTCTTGGGTGCCGTACCTTGAACACTACGTGATACGATCAATTCCCTTGTGCAGGGTAAAGGTTCTTTACTTCGCAAAAATGATCTAACTAGACGACCAGCTGTGGGCGACCGCCAACCCCCCCCCAAAAAAAAACGGTACCCTGGATGTCTAGCTCACGTAGCGAGCGGCATGTTCTACAGTGTCGTTGCCAACCGACGCCAACCCAACCGTGGGGGGGGGGGGGGGGGTACTAAGCTCAGGAAAAAACAGCTGAAAAGAACATGTTTGTTTTGATTTCTGACATAATCTCAACCTGCTACTTATTTTGTTTTCAACTCCGACGTGATTGCGAGTGTGGCTCCGTTTTCCCTTTGATTTTCGTACACCCCGGTTAGCATTGTTTTTCATACACCCCTAGCACCTACCCTGGTGCATTTTATGACGCTCCTCACATGGATAGCTGAATACCTGCCGAAGCACCGACAACCGACTCCGACAATAAACATAGGCTGCAGTAGAGTTATTACGGGGGTCCATAGTCAACGGGACCAAATTTTGTTAGTAAAAATAGGCAACTATATAGGTTTTTATGTACACCATAGGTCCTGTTAACTATGGACCCCCGTAATAGTAAGACCGACACACAACGCCAAGGGCCAGGTATCTAACGAATAGTATACATCGGACCCAATGTGTTGGGTTGATCCTTTGAGCCCTTGCCATTGAACAACTTTTTCTCCTGATTTGCCTCTTTTTCTTCAAGAAAAGCAGGGCAAATACGAAAAAAGATACCCTATTTCCGCAAATAAAGAAATTTAACAGAGGGCAAAACATCAGGAACGCTTTCATTAAGTAGCATTCCTCTTTCAAGAACAGAACATCAGGAACATCTGGAAATTTAGGACGAAACGCTCTTCGATGAAGTTGAAGAGTCCCGTCAGCAAGGAATGTTTTGAGCTATACTATAATCGATATGCAACTCCAATACCTCCCGTAGATCGTCTCGGTTGTCCGTTCTCTAGAAACACGCACACCCTCGCCGCACAGACACGCATGTCGATTGCCTTTGTTTGCACGCGACGCATTTTTGCCTCGGGGCGTATAAATCCCTTCAGCGGCTGTCATTCGGGCTGCGAATCAAGTGAGGGGGTCATCCGTGTCTGTGATCCGGGCTGCTCCGGTGGCAGCCACCTCTACGACACACGAGGCTGCCACGATAACACATTTGGGAAGAACTGCCGGACTTGCTACACGAACATGGCCGACGCTAAAGAGGCCGAATCGTTCGGCAACGAGGCTCTCCTGTGTCTCACGTTTGAGTACGCGAGTGCCGATGGAGGTTTCAGCCAACCGGGATCTGACCGGCCGCCGCACGGGCCGTGGCTACCAGATATGTGAGTGAAGGGTGCTTCTTTGGATACACATGATTGTGGAGGTTCGTCCGCCGTTCGGATGTGCGCAAGGTGGTTTGAGGCTTTTGTGCCAAATTTGGGAACGGCGTGGTGATAGATAGGTAGATCAGAAAGGGCTTCGTGTGGTGTTGGACACATGGAAAACACGGTTGGCAGCAGTTCACCTCCCGCCTCTGATATATAGGATATGATCAACTCTCCAAATCCCTTTGTGTCGACGAACAAAACGCTTTATCTGTCACACTTTGACGTGCCTGAGTTGACAAACTGGCCCACAAACCGCGTTTTTCTTCGATTATTTTTATTAGGCATGTTCGCTCATTAGGTTTCTCTCTCTCTAAGTCGTGACTCAGATCCAGGGTCACAAAGCAGGTTTATCCCCCCTCTCCCTGTTACGTACGGTTCGTGCCTTGCAGGCATTTTTATCGCCAGAATGCTTCAGCCCCTTCTTCCCTCGTCGACTCGCGTCAACTCGCGCCCACCCACGTTAGATGCTGTAGTCTCTGCATTCGAACTGCGAGAAGCATGCTTTGTCTAATGATCCCCGGAGTCTCATGTGGCTTTTCCTCTTCCTGATTACGCATTGGGTCCTTGAAACTTACCCGCAATGATCCGACATACGTTCGGCAAACAGCGGCTGCGACGGCGGTTGTACATCTAGCGAAGGAGTCCTCCGCGTCTGCGACTCAGTCTGCTCCAACGATGATCCCCTGCACCACACACGAGGCTGCGGCGATGACACTTTCGGGGAGAACTGCCGGACGTGCTACACGAGCATGGCCGCTGCTGAAGATGCCGAATCTCTCGGCAGCGAGGCTGTCATGTGTGACACGTTGGAGTATGCGGGTCCTGACGAAAGTTTCAGCCGAACGGGATCTGACCGGCAGCAGAACGGGCAGTGGATGTTCGATGTGTGAGTGAAGGTTTGCTTCGTAAGCTAGCCGCAGCATGCGAGTTTGGGCGGGTATCATTCGTTCTAACACACCAACATTGATTGGCTAAACGTTTCGATTGAGCAAAGATAGGACAGAGGTCTTCCAGGAAGGGGGCTGCCGTGACGTTGGGTGCGTAGCGTCATGCAGTTGACACCGGCCAAATACCGCTCCATCTGTGGAAATAACGAAGTTGGTGAGACTCTTTCGATAAACGCGTGTGTTGACGAGTACTCATTTTTTAAATGTCAATGTCCAACTTGAAACTCGCCCGAGTGGGCGACTTGACCCACAAATTTAATCAAACATTCAAGCTCCGAAACTCTGGCCGATGTTTTGTTTGTACCTCCCCGGTGTCTCATTCAGTCTCACCCCCTTCTTGAACACTCCGCGTGTTCACGAAATATACCGGTAATGACTCGACAGGAGTTCGACACACAGAGGCTGCGACTCGGACTGTAAATCCAGCGAAGGGACCATCCGCGTCTGCGACCCAATCTGCTCCGACGAAAATCCCCTGCACGACACACGAGGCTGCGACGACGACACCTTTGGGGAGAACTGCCGGACTTGCTACACGAACATGGCCGCCGCTAAATATGCCGGATCTTTCGGCAACGAGGCCATTATGTGTGACACGTTGGAGTACGCCAGCGCCGACGCAAGTTTCGGCCCAACTGGACCAAGCCGGCCGCAGAACAGGCGGAGGCTGTCAGATGTGTGAGTTGAAATGCTCCGCTTATGTATTTTCCATTTTCCACCCCTTTTATTTTCTTCGCCTTTCTTTTTTGTCTCTCTCTCCTACACTAGTCGCAACTCCCATTCGGGGTGACATGGTAAAACGGGGGGCCATGGTAAACGGGACCTACGGTACACACAAAAACCTATGTATTTCCCTAATTTTTAAAAACATTTTTTGGCCCTATTTACTATGGTCCCGTGTGATAAGAGCTTTTTAACCCCCTCCCCACTACGGTACGCGCCTTGGCAGGCATTTGTATCGCGAGAAGGGTCTAGCACTTTCTCCCCTCGTCGACTCGCGTCGAACTGTCTGTACGGGCGGTGGTTGTGAGATGTGTCAGTGTGGAGTTTGTTCGTTACCCGCGTAGTCTACGATGGTAGGGCTTTGCTAGCCATTTAAATTTCCCGCAAGATGGCTCAATCAGCATTTGTTGAGAGAGTGTGGGCAAAAGTACGATAAAATGGCCATTCAGAGGGGCAATGCTGCGGTACAGGTTGGTTCAAGTAAAACGGCCCAAATCGTGCCCGCCGCGAATGCCGCATGCAGTAGTTACTCGAATGTCACATGTTGGGCATCGTACTGATCGCCATGGACAGCGGAATAGGACGAGATGTATTGTTTTGTATTGTGAAGGATCTATGGTCGGGGCTACGTAGCGGAGAAAATGTGCCCCGACCAACCAGAGGTATTAAAAAATGTTAATAACCTCCAGGCGCTTTCGTAGGAAGAAACCGTTCTTCGTTGTATTGCGTCTGAACGAGCCGGTTCCAGCCACCCCAACCGCATGTCTGTGCACTGTTGTGCCCAGACATTCGAAGGATTGACGGCGTAGGACCAACAGCACGTCACATGTAACGCCCCAATGTAACGCCCAGAGCTGATCCTGTGCTGAACCTAAGTCATTCTGAGGCAATCATGACGACGAGTTACACTTTTACCGCTCGAAGGTGGCAAAAAAGTCCACGCTGTTGTTTTGAGTAACATCTTCATGTTTTGCAATCTCACGTTTTATAGCGAAACGTTTATAGAATGGGACCGCTTTTCTTTCCTTGGTTATTTACCCCGGAAAACTGGGATATCCCAAGACGCACGTATCCAAACGACTAAAAACGACCAAATAACCGGCAAAACAACCGACAAAAGAAAACACCCCACGATAACGGTTCGGTGGGAGGGCTTTAATACAAAACGTGTAAAAGCAAACCAGGACAAACCTCCAAAATACAGCGTGGACAGCAGAAGCTTGAAGGACGGCTATGGAATTCAGCTTGTGCCAGCCCGTAGCGGGACAAGTTTGGGGCTTACAGTTTTGACTGGCGAGACAACCTTGGTTGAGCAAGCCTTCTGCATACTTGCAACCCCACTATTACGAGGGAACTCATAACAATCATAACCTAAGTACGACATGAAAGCACAAGCAGAGGGATACGTAATTTGTGGGTCCATCGTGGGTTCTGATTTATTTGCCCCCCCCGCACCGGTGCTCAAACGTTACCCTGCTGTCGTTACATGGTCTCCCTTGCCAAGGAGAATATTCGTCGAGCAGCGCGTACATTTGCTCCCCTATTACGGGGGACCATAGGACCTACGGTACACACGAAAACCTACGTATACATTTCCCTATTTTTACTATCAATATTTGGTCCTAGTTACTATGGTTCCCCGTAGTAGTCGTGTTTCGGCTGAGGTGCAAAGCTTCTCATGTGTGTGAAAACCCGCCAAAACGAAGCGTTCCACGATGGAGGTATCACGTTAGGGAAAAAAAAAACTCTCTGAGCCACCACGGCGTCCTTACCGGGGGCCAGTTGAAGGATGGATGAGTAAGTAACTTGTGCTCTACATTGCTGGGCATAGTGCGTACGTACGTGTATACACGTACGAGATGCGTGTAGCATCAGTCGTATTCATATGCGTGTCCCACTTGATTTCCGCATTATGCCTTGGGGGGACTTGGGAGCCTCAGAAAAATTAGGGTGAACCTCTACCGTAGAAAGCCTCAAACATATATGTATCCCCGGACGGGTAGTACCGTAGATGACTCTCAGAGGTTAAAGGGTTCCTTACAGATAGAACGGTCTGTCAGGACTTGTCCGGCCTTGTCTGCCGCACTTTGGGTATGTATGGCCGAGCCCCTTATAGGTGTCGACGGCGAGAATCAATCATGCTTTATCTCGCCTGTTGTCGACATGCCTACCTGTACATCAAGCGCTCCGTTTGATTTTTTAGGTTCAAGATTGCAGCCGCGGTTAATGTTCGAATCTCTTCGGAGTTTTGTGTAATGTCGTATACTATAATCAAGAAACGCATGTTGTCGGTGGCACATCGGTTAGGGGTCAGCCGGGTCACTCATAAGGGGGACTGGAGTATGGACATATTTTCGTCAAGTTAATTTATCAGGTTTGATTGATAGCTTTTCGCATGCCTGGCATATTTGGCTTATCGATCCCTTCTTCGATAAGATTATTACGGGGGTCCATAGTTAACGGGACCAAATTTTGTTCGTAAAAATAGTTAAATATATAGGTTTTTATGTACACCATAGGTCCTGTTAACTATGGACCCCCGTAATAGTATGATCAGAACAAGCGCCACACGCACTGCCAGATGCCAGATGGAGTGATTAATAAGCTATTTTGGCCCGTCATACATGCCCCTAGACGTATCGTCCCCCCGAACCAATCGATTCCCGGCAGTGATTGCTTACCATCACAGTGAGTATCCATGCTATTAATAGTACCTGCCTATCTATCGTGTGCCCTAGACGTAGAAACTACGAGCTGGGCCAGTCAAGACCCTGTCGATTCAGGAGGTAGGCCATGCAGCGCCAAAATTTTACAGGGTTGGACATGAAAGTTTGACACAGTGTTGTCCATGCACCAACCAAGACGTGTCGTTCCGGGCTCTTTTTTTTTGTTCGAGAGATGAGACCGAAAATAACCCCGAAAAAATAGAAACACGACTGAAACTCCTCTGAGAAAACAAAAAATCACAATGCCAGGAACGACATAATTTCACACGGGCGTCACAAATACGGTGTTGAAATTTCAGATCGAAAATCGCAAAATTGAGCGCTGCATCGGAGTAAATACCATTTTTCTAGTTGCACTTGCTTCAAGAATGAAATATTGCTCTTGGCCATATCTCGTGATTTGGACAACGAATTGGGCAATGGAACTGATGTCGATCTTCTCTTTGTATCCCCAGTAACGTCTCCACCAATTTCGTCTTGATAGGGAACGATGATGTTCTTACGAAATTTAGTGTAAAAAGTTGGTGTTTTTGAGTTTTAGGCCGATATATATATCGTTGAGTTTTGAGTCTGATTATTATCATGTCATATTGTTTTTTGCACTTTTGTTTTTCGCACATGCGCTGATAGGTCAGGGTAAGTGCCTCCAAATTTCAAGCCCTAATTCGCAGTGGTTCACGAGATACGACTCCATGCTTGATTGTCCGCTTCATGGCTGGCCCAGCTCGTATAAAACAACACTATTAATATTAATAGCTCCCGTCAACAATGTATTCCTCCTGTGACCCACCCAAACCCTCTTATACTCAGATCACTGTCGGATGACAAGCATGATGCCGATGTACAGCAGTAATAGTGGTTTCAGTAAATTTCGTGATATACTATATATAATACCTGTGTATAGATGGGCGTTGCGGTTGTTTATCACATTGCACTTCTGGCCTTTCTCAAAAGCAGGTCATGGGTGAAGCGTAGAGGTAGGCCCTCAAGTGAGCCGAGCCTAGGCAAATGTACTGTTGTTAATCTTCGTACAGGTGCGATGCCAACCGTAGCATGCGTCTGAAAGAATGATGCATGTCGAGGCTCCGTCTCTTGCGAAGAGAGATGGCAGAGGCGGCACCGAATACAGGTGGCCACGTGGGTACCTTGCGGGACGTTGTGGCGAAACCACAATCTTACTTAGCACGTTGCGGCGACAGGAAAAACGTACTGGTATACCGCAACGCTTGCGTATAACGTGCCAAATGCACCTCGATTGTGAGACGTCCTGTCGTGAAGTTCGCAATATTATTAACGTGTGACGTTGTCGCTCGGTTTGTGGATGTTCTTGCACCGTTTGTTTCTAGTTTTTCTTCATCAAACAACACGTATGACACATTTTGCGCTTAATTTAATACCGTGTGTTCTTATATACCGTACATATATCGACGAAATGTAACTTGGAATATTGAACGAAGGAAATCTGGGGCTTGTAGAGGGGTACTGGATGGATCGTTGGCATGTTTAAGAAGAAGGGATAGGGAAGAGGGGCATGCAGTTGACGATGGGTGCAGTTGGTTCAATTGCGAATTGCTGTCTACCAGGTATCTGCAACGATGTTTGCATCGTACAAGGAAGAGGTGAGTTTGTGTCTATCCCAATTTTGGACCGAAATACTTATAGTTTTTATTGTGGGCATTTTTTCGTTTAATGCAGAATAGACGCGGAATTCATGAAAAAAATATGACCATATTAATAATAGTACAAAACGTTCTTCTCCGAACGTGGTTCGTGCCAAAGTTTCATTTTTTCTGCTTCATTTGAACGTACGTTTTGGTTGGTTTTTACGTACCAGGTATAGAATACGTGATGTGTTCGCATATATATATATATATATATTATATATACTCAACGAGTGAGACGAGAAAAGGTATATATACGTAAAGAAAAAAACAACACATTGTTGTTGAGAATACAACAAATAAGTCGTGAGTTGTTGTTGTAGGTGCACGATGTTCGTAATCTTCTCCAATTTAACCATTAATATATATATATATATATTCGTGTACATACGTATATATTTTGATGTGCAGTCAATACGCACTGATACGAGTACACGAGTATCTTAGTTTGGATATTCGGGCAAATGCAATGTGCGGACAGATTCCGAGTCTGTCTTATACTCGTACTACGGTTCATTGTATGTTCAACTTACCTCTATCGGGACGTTGGCAGACAGAGTAGCTTGACAGCTATTAATAGCTTACCATCATACCAGGTAATAAGTATCGAAGATTTAGCCCATATTGGACGGGCTGTCCGCCAGAAAACAGCCCGTGGATTAGCGTACAGTCACAAGTCTCGAGGAGTGTTGCTATAGGACGGACTGTCAGCCAGTGTAGCAATAGCAACAGCAATAGCCCGTAGAAAGAAGCTATCTGCCCGTAGCATGGCCATTGTACCGGATGATCAGGCGAAGTAGGTCATTTCTTCTACCTCGATCACTCCACTTCTCCCCACCCCTTTCGACTCGTCTCCTCTCCTTTCCACTTTTCTGCTTCTCTTGATCTCTGAGATCAATATTCTTTCCATATTTGCCAAAAGTGTCATTTTTTAAATATCTCTTTTCTTCTCTACAACAAGTGATCTTCACAGACACTTCACAGGTAGGTGGCCACTGGTGAAGTACCTTGAGAGCGTACTCTGGTGGACCTTAACTAAACACACCTTGAGCCAAAAACCTCAAGGTCGATCATTGCCCAACATGAACATTCCCAACGTCCCCTGATTGTCGAATGTACGCGTCACAATATACTCATCAGGTTCGAAAACGTACCAAGTCAAAGTGGTGTGTTTTTTGTTACGGCGTAGAAGATTGAGCGGAGGAAATCTGGGGTTTGTGGAGAGAGGTATTGAATCGTTGGCGGCATGCTTGGACAGAGGGGATGGGCAAGAGTTTATAGAATTGATGGCGGGAGCAGTTAGTTGAACTAGGAAGACAGGCTGGTAAGGGTTGACACAACAGTGGGGAAGAAGACCATCTACCGTAGTACTCTACCAGGTACTCGACAGCACAGTTAAACAAAAATCGAAATCGAAGCAACAAACCATAAAATGGAAAACGACAACAACAAAGCAAAAAAAATGAAATCCGGAAAAAAAAAAACGAAACATGAAATGAAAACAAAATTTGAAGTAGTCGGGAACAGCATCCATGTCTCAACGTCCATACGCCAACAGCGTCGAACGGCCTCCTCAAATGAGAAACCTACTCAACATAGTCGGATCACCGTTCGTTCATGTTTTACATGTTGTCGGCCATCGGATGTTGCGCTTCCATGCTTTCTCGATCGAGCCCTTTTTTTTGGGGTGATTTGGTGAATGACTTATAACTACTTGAAGACCCTACGTGAGGAACACGCGTCAATGATCAACGAAAACACACACAACCAAAAATGCTACCAGGGTAGTAGGTCACCCCACGGTAGGGGTTGCACTTTTTTGGCGAAAGGTTTCTGACCAATTGAGTTCCTTCAGTGAGGAACTACCAGTTAGGAAGAAAAAAATTACTTGTATATTCGTTTTAGGACTAGCGCCTACAAGCGCCGGTCGGATGGCCCGAACGGATTTCTTCCAAATATTGTGTCGGGTGAGATAATGAGTTCTAATGTGAGGTACTCAGGAACGTCGGGTGCATCCCTACTGTGGGATGGCTCTAGTTCGTTGTACAGGTAGTTCTCCTATGAGCGATAATAAACTGGTAATTTCGCCCCCAAAATGAAATATTCCAAGTGTAGTACTCTTAACACTATACCTGGTAGTACCAAATATTCTCCCCTCTCAATGGCGCCGTGTGTCCTCGAAACGCTCCCGCAATGATCGGACAGGCGTTCGGCAAACAGCGGCTGCGATCCGTACTGCGAATCCACCGAAACCCTCACCACAGGTAACGTCTGCGACCCAGACTGCTCCGACCCTGACTCCACCTCCCCGTACGGCACAACAGGCTGCGGTGATAGCGGGTTGGGAGCAAACTGCCGGGCTTGCCACTATGTCCCACCCTCCGTCAGGAGAGACGAGCCCTCGGACTACAGTGTCGTTATGTGCGACGAGTTGGCTTCCCTGGGCGCGTATGCCCGCGGGCAGCCGGACGCTCTCGAGGAAGCGCTGGCCAAAGTGTCCACCGTCGCAGCTCGCCCTGTGTTGCGCGGCAGCAAGGGAAGCAGTCCAGGCGGTGGTGAAGAATTCGGCGAATTTACCACGATACCGTTCGAGGGCGATCTCGTCCGAGGCGGCCTGTGCGCGTTCGTGTCCTCCAGCGCTCAGGTGATTGGCGAGACGGATGCTACGGTGCGCAGTGTTCTGACGTTCATGCCCGGCATGCGCATCGCCATCGCCGTCGGCGAGAAGGACTTCCATCTCTTCGACCGGTAAGGCTCTCACGTGGTTGCCGAGGTCGAGTTGTGAACCACCTCCGAGCTGTACAACGCATTCCATACTTGGTGTACGGCAGGGACGGGGCATGTTACGATGGGGATTTGCACCCTTGTTTTCCTGGAGGCCCCTCACCTACGGGGGTCTATGCTTCGCCGAAATGAACGTGCCACCCGAGGCAAACGATAAAACGCGCAACCCGGTGCATAATAAAACACGAAACATGGGTTGTAATTTCTCAGTTGGGAAGCCTCGCGTCAGTCAGAGTTAACCTCCAAAACTGTTACGCGGTGTACAGTAGATGCACTCATCGGTATATCTCCCTCCTCAACATTGTAGTAGGTTGCTTGTACCCCCACAGTGGTACTGTTTTCGTTGATGGATACAGAATAGCATTTCCCTCCCCCCCCAAAGCTTGGAAATGCGGATCGTGGACTTTGCATGCTTCTTCCGCATCGTCACCGCTCTGGGACAAGCACGTTACAAGTTGCAGGAGGACGATACCCGCACAATACATCGGTTGCTTGAGGCTTCAGTTCTCAAGGTTGGTCATGTGGTGAGGTAGTGTAGAGCTCCTCAACTGGGGAGGCTCATAGGCTGCAGGTGATACACCCACCCGTACCCGTACAATAGCACGCGTTGTGTGGAGAAGGCTACTGAGCCCATCAAACATACCACGAGTGGGTATACAGAACCGGACACCTAATAAGAAACGGGAAATCTGGTCCGGACTGGATTTTTTGCGAAGGTAGGTATTGGAGAACGGGAGCGTTCTGCACTAAATTCAGTATACCGACTCCTGAATTTTTTCTCTGGACCTGTAAATCTCAGCCTACCTTTCCTATTGCTCCCTTTCTCATCACGTGTGCTGTGCCTTACCTTACGTATGTCGTCGACACCGTTCGTATTGCCTCGACACGACAGCTAACTGATTGACGGCACTTACGTGCAGCAGCTGCCCGACCAGAGTTGTAGTCGACGGGTACCCGGGATTCCATCATCCGGCGTACACCTCTATTGTATAGCCTTTCAACAGCACACTAACTTACTGATCACCGGTGCTATACATGCCCGCTGCATATTAATAACTTTAGATGTAACTGCCGACCTTGGTGTGTGATTGCTGATCACTACAGTCTTCGACGCGCCCCCAAAGTAGATACCGCGGGCTGAGGCAACGCCTGGCCAGTCGTTGAGACGACAGGACGTTCACAGCTCCAGCGCCGTGGTTTCCCCTGGTGGTGTTGCGCGGCGAACTACAGCAGTTACCATGTGTGTTGAGCTCAACCTAAGCACCGAGAGTTTGACGAAGTCCTAGCTGATTTCTGCTTTGTCTTCTTGTGTTGCGCGTCTAACGTACTCCCCTCGAACTAAAGCTCACCAATCATGTGCCTTGAGCTCAACTGAACACCGAGAGCTTCGCATTTTCCTAGCTGATGACCTCTCCTTCTTAATCTTGTGTTGTGCATCTCACGCACTGCCCTCGAAGCACCTTCGGTCATCTCCCTGGGGTGGAGGTTTCAACGTCGAGCAACGCCAAACATTCTGCCCTCCTTGCCGACAAACACTGCGGCGACGGATCGGAGCTAATCTACTACATGAAGGCGGGTTCTCTCCTCTCCCGGAGCTTCACCTCGAAGGACACCCACTCCCCCCGCGGTGAGCTCCTGGTGGCATACAGCGACGGCCGCGGGGCTGACTACGCGAGCCGGGCAAGCTCCAGGGCGTCTTCAATCCTGCTCGGCTTCGAGTCCCCCTTGTTTACGTTCGGGACGGATTTGATATTGCCGTCCTTCATCAACAACGAGCTCCGCGAGCTGCTGCTGCTTGACGAGGAGTTGACGACCACGACGACAGCATCGTTTACATTGGGTGACGATGAACTCGCCTTGAAGGTTCTCGCAGACGTGAAGGAAGTATCCGCGCCAGAGGTGAGATGATTCTTCTCATAGCGCAGAATGTACGATCGCACCACTCGTCTGGCGTTAGACAGCGCCAAAGCGAATAGGGTCGTGCAGCGCGAGCGAGCAGCGCATAGGACACTAAACGTGCCTCGTGTGACCGGTGCTGCAATAACCATTTCCTTTATACGTAGGCTCTATCAGTGACCAGAAATACAAGACACGTTTCAAATTTGATATGAAGAACAAACGGTTCATACATTGACGTCCCTATTTTTCCCTTTAAAGCCCCGGAGTGATGGCATGCACCCGTTCTTTCAGGTGTCGTGCATCAGATTCTGTCGGACAGCCCGTGGATCCATTCATGGGCCAGCCCATCGTCAACCATGGTATATGCCAGAGCGAAACCCATGGAAAGGCGTGCCCAATGGAATGTACCATGCCACAGTCCATAGTGGGCGCCTTGGTACATTCCATGGAATTTACGTGACCGGTCGTCTAGTTTCCATAGTGTAGCACGGAGCACACCATGGTTTATTCGCGGATTGTTCCATGGTACCCGGCGATTCCAGCTTGGACATTTCGTCAATGGACGAACTCACCCCAAAAAAAACAATCCCATGGTATATGCCATGGTCACCCGTGGGACGTTCATCCAAAATTTGCATAGAATATACCATGGTTGCACTCATGGTACATTACCATGGCATATTACGTGAAACGAAAGCACCCATGGGGTATGCCATGGCATCTGGTAATGGTGGCGTTCATGGGACACCCCATCGGCGGTCCCATGGACTGTTCCATAAACACAACAGGTGAAGTGTCTGTGGTTGGACCACACAGATAGCGTATTCACGGGGAGAGCTCATGGGACACTCCACGACTATTTGGCACACCACGGTCAATGTCATGACATCACGGCATGTATTGTGCTATTGCATTATATACACCATGGAGTAGCCAACGGCACAAAAACCTCCATCGTGTACCTCATGGTGTATACCATTGTGTTACCCATGGATAGTCAAACGTACGGTACGACCCATGGGGTGTTCCATGGAAGAAGCCATGGCCTAACCCGAGGCCTGGCCCTAGCCCT
The DNA here is from genome assembly GCA_031763025.1 of Macrocystis pyrifera. Taxonomy (NCBI): domain Eukaryota; class Phaeophyceae; order Laminariales; family Laminariaceae; genus Macrocystis; species Macrocystis pyrifera. The sequence goes on from JASSKH010000021.1 coordinate 10,512,490, forward strand.
AACCACGTGGTATACCGTGGGGTGTTCCATGGTGAAGCGATGGTATCGACGATGGGTCTGTCCGTGGCGTTAACCGTGATGCACACTAAGCGTGGCGTACCGCATGGGCTCATCCATGAACTATGCCTTGGGTTGCCCCATGGTGGGTGTCCGTGGGTTGTCCAATGGGGTACACCACGGGTCCGTCCATGAACGATGCGATGGGTCGTTCCATGGCGGGCGTCTGTGGGTTGTTACATGGGGTACACCATGGGTCCGTCCATGAACGATGCTATGGTTCGTTCCATGGCGGGTGTACGCGGGTTGCTCTGTGGTCAACCATGGTATTTACCACGGTCGATCATGGGTTGGCCTATGAACTGATCCACAGACTGTCTAACTGAGGTAGATCATTGGCTCCATTTCGGCACGCATCATTCAATCACAGGCGGGTTTCCTATTTCTTGAATTACGTTTGCCCTGGTTGTGGTGCAGAGTCGACATATAGCTAATACTTGCAGAACTGCAACCGAACCGTGTTTCAGGTACAGAGTCTTGGGAATATATTTGGACAGTTTTTGCAGTTGTGCAAGGGTTAAAGCCAGCCACATTTTAACGAACACCGAAAATCACACTTCGTGACCAAATCTCGAGAAACAAAGTGTTTTGATATGCAGTACTATCAGGTAGGTGATGTGACACGGTTGCTTGTGTCTTGGCACGTGTTCTATCGTGAACAATCTTATGAAATAAATTGGAATTCTTCGTTTGTCACAATTCGTAGCTCAAACGTGACGATTCCAGAAATAGCGCATTTGTTTTTGTCGCGATCCATGACATTATCTTCGCTCGTTAAATACGAGCCAGAGGGCAAAGCCATTATTCTTCCGACAAATCGTGATCTAGATCATCTACAGATCATCTAGTTCCTCACCTGACGTTGTGAGGGTTTTTGTAGGATCTGTCTATCTGCATAGCACAGACCCAACTCAGGAAACATGTGCCATTTCGTGCAGATTTCACGGCTCACTCGGCAACATGAGCTAGACTATAATACGCACAATCAGGACTGCACAGCCGCCCTGAAATATTTACGTCACCATTGGCGATTTGGAGATCGGTGATCTGTCGGACGCCTGAAGATCGCTCTAGGCGAAATATTTATATTACGGGGGACCATAGTAAATAGGACCAAACATTCGTATTAAAAATAGTGAAATGTATAGGTTTTGGTGTGTACTGTAGGTCCTATTTACTATGGCCCTCCGTAATAGTTACATTTATCGATTGTTGTCTTCGGTGGAGGCAAAGGAGGGTGGGCTAATAATTCGTTTTGGGTCAGAATCGTGGACACATTGTATATACTGCTGTATGCCCGTACCATTGTTGTCGAGGAAGGTCGCGCTTGTTCACCCCTCCCCCCACCTTTCCGTCCCCGCGTTGTAGGGATCGGAGGGTCTACGGCCAAACGACTATGGCCACGCATGATATCGAGTGCACCCCCCCCCCCTGCGCCCCTCTCCTTCCGTTTAACTGCGCCTACATGTGTGTTCGCGCGCGGTGTAGGTGCTGGCTGCATGGGCATACTCGCGCAACCCCGAGGGCTTGTGGTTCGTCAACCCGCAGAAATGGGTGTCTCAGCACCTGTTCAAGGCCGTGTCGATCTGGAATATCCCCTTGGTCAAGCCGGCATTTCAGCTGTTCGTTGGGCCCTTCGCTTAGACTGGGTGACTACCACCTATCCGTGGAACTCATCCGCCATTTGGATGCGCTGGTGGCCGGGGCGACGTGCGAGTCGGGCTTTATGGCTTTCGAACCGCAAACCGCCTGATACCTCTAATATACTGTAACAATAAAGCTGGGGAGGGTGTACCGCTACTTGTACTCGTAGATCTAGTCCTCCCGCCGTTGGTAGTCTTTGTTGTAGATTTGCAACCTGTCGTAAGTCAAAGTGAGACACAGAACACCGCACGCGCCCTCCCGGACCACCCGACCGCGGGTTGAAAGAAGGGCGAAACAGCTCTAGCGAACGGCCGAAAATATCAGTTGGTTGATCTCGCCCACCGACGTTGCCGTGCTTCGTCATCGAGAAACTGCAGGCTATCCTTGGGTGCGCAGACTCTCCTGCATTGTTGAAGTGCGTTCTGTACTGCAGACAGGCAACATGTACGTGATGTTTTGAACGGCTTACGTTCTGTATATCGCGTCCTACCTTGTATTGTTGAATCGTATCGGATACCATCGGCGCACGGCGCCGAGTACACCGCCGTTCGTGACACCGTTTCAGTAGTTGTGTTGCAAGTTTCTGGTCATGTAGTGCTTGGTTGGGCGACGCCATGTACTAGGTATGGAGGGCCTAGCATCTCAGTAACGTAAAACCTACCATGATGTTTTGGCGTTTGACGATGGTAGCATTATGTTGGAAACTCTTCTTACTGACTGCATACCTGTACTGTGTGACGGGGGGTCATTGCAATCAGGACCCATCTTACACACCAAAATCTGTACATTCCAGTATTTTTACTGAGCATGTTTGGTCCTGATTACTGTGGTTCTCCGTATTAGTATACACCTAGTATACATACTGTAAGAGCGATCGAGGCTTGCGCTGGACACGTCGGAGGCCATACAAACATAAACATGACGTTTTCATCCTCTTTGTTGAGCATTCGTGGGCCGTTCTTTGTACGTGCACTCATAGTGTTGGTATATGGTTGTGAGGTGTTATTTTCCTGGCACTGTGCAGGGCTTGTTTTTTGTTCAATTAGAGGGTCTATTCGAAAATATCTACTACGACATTGTGAGTTTTTTTCCCACAGATGCTCGCAGGGCGGAGTAACGAACAGGATAATGTCAGTTGTTTGGCGAGTGGGTGGGGGCAAAGAGGATACTCGACATCATGCATGTCCGTAGTCATATGACCATGGACCCTCGTATCCCTAAAATGCCGGGGCGGAGCACGGGTTTTCACCGACAAGACAGACATTGCTTGCACCAAGCGTGAAGCGCGTGAAATATTCAGCGAGTAGCATGAAGTGTGCGCTGCATCATACTAAGAACCGCTTGCGAGGCGGACTTTCTTGCATATGGATGACAACTTCAATAAGTATTTTTTCTCCAGTTTTTTTTTGGGGGGGCGCGCGCTCACTATTATGCATGCCCATAGTCGTATGACCATCGACCCTCGCATCCCTACAATGTCGAGACGAAGCACGTCGGGTTTCCACCAACTAGGCCGATACTGCTAGCACCAAGCGCGCGCGCGGGGGGGGGGGGGGGGTTAAGCTGCACAGGGGGCTACCCTTTTGGCTTTCGCCCTGCAATATATGAGGCACCTGGCATGTGCGAACAATCCACGTTCGTTCCTTTTCCTTGTCAACCAGTACATTTCATTCATGGCGTGGGGCTATTTTTACTACACAAAGCACATATATAGTGCAGTAGTATTGCATCGATAAGGAGTTGTGAGCTCCGCCAGAGTATTGAAAAAACATACCGGTATATTTTACGCGTGGGTGGACGGGTTCGGCGACGCACATGCGCGATACGCGGCTTCAGACGGGAAAAGTGAAAATGACGAATGAAGTATGTACCAGTCAGTATATATTGCTAGGGGAAAAGAGGCCCTACAGCCGCCATGGCAGTAGGGTCACAACGACGAAAGCTGTCTGTCTCATGCAAAGAAGATCATTACAACAACAAAATCGCAAACGATAGCGAAAGCAACAATGTTCAACAAGAACAAAACCAGTCTATCTCAGATACCCGGGTACATATCACACAGCTTTCAAAGTCCAGTATCAACGACTCAATCAGACGCAATACTAGAGCGATTTTGAAGCTACTACGTAAAGTGGACAGATTGGATAATATTTAATAGTGTGCTTGATAACAGGTGCCCTCGTACGCCTCTACGCTCGCTTCTCAATGTCCAGCTTAATATAGGGTAGGAGGTAATGAGGTTATGCCCTCAGCTACATCGAGGACAAACGCGCTGGTCCCATGTGTTTTCTTGTCCCCCATGGTAATTGCTTCATTTTGACGGCACATAGGGTGCAAGGTCCGAACTGTACACGGCGAGTTTTTCAACTAGCTTAGCAAGCTCGCTCTCGCGCATGCAAGAAGAAGAAGAATGCACCGTAATTTGATAATACATAGAAAAATGGCGAATACAAGCAAGTTTGGATAGCATGCTGCAGCATCGTGTGTTTTTCGTAAGCTTAGTTGAGAGTTCAGACCCTGCTCTGCTACCGCCGTACCGTGCCAAAGAAACCACACACGTAGGACGTAAATGGTGAAACTTAAAAGCAGCCCCGCACACCGAGCTTGCCGAACACCCTCAACCCAAAGCGCCTATTAAACGCAGGCCCGGCCCGCGTTGCGCTGCGCAAAGAGGAGATTGGTGTAGCGGAACAAAAAGGCGTCGGGATCCCAAAACCAGCTCTATGCGGCGGAAGTATAGTATACATAGTAGCATGCACGAGGTATCGCTTCGTTGTGTACTTCATACCCTTTTGTACCAAGGGTGGAAGTATTCCTTTGAAGGTCGAAGTTATCTGGGTGAGAGCTTCGCACGTACCAGGCCATACAGCAGCCCTCGTGATTCCTTCGGGCCCCGCAACGATCTGTATCATCTAGTTCCTGCACACACTATTCCCGTCAACGTGAATCATGCAGCGGGTGCAAACTACGTATGTCCCCTGTTTGTTGTGCTCATATCACATACCAGTCTACGACCGAAGGACATCGGTAGGTAGGTGCGGGCGAGACTTTGTACGCATAAACACGTCGTTGTCATGCGGTGTGATAGCATTCGCTGGGACACGCGCGGATGTGTGTGGTACTGTGCTACTTGGTTTGAGTATCCCCGCCTGTCTGGTCTCGAACAAAGATGGTGGGGTGTCGGTTTTTTTCACCCGGATTTGTTGAAGCGAAAACAATCAAGTTAACAGAGTTATTTCCTACCGAGTACAACTAACTCTGGACGTATATAAAAGGACCGGTTCGTCTTAATGTTCTCCTCCAATTGACCTTTATATTCCGGCCCAAAATGAAAGCAGCAGAAAAAAGGAGCTGCACGACACACGCGCAGCATCATGACGTGTAGTGCTGCCCTCTCTTCCTACAGTGGAGTGATGACACGGCCGTAGGGGTGGAGGCTTGTTTTCTGAGCTGCTCACATGCTCACATAAGGAGTTCAATATCCCACCAGAAGCATGTCTTCGACCAAGTTCGCTCACGCAAATCGACCAAGATTTCTACGCGCCAGTCCTAAAAAACAAAATACTGCCCTGATACAGTAGCAGTGAGAATATCGCAGTGACATGGTAGGAGGAAGATACTTTCCCTCGAGATGCTTGACGCTTTTTTTATTGCAGTCTCTTTACATTAGTTTTTGGGACAAACTACTCGTACTTTGAGTGGATTGTCCTCAAAACGTCACTGCAAGTCCAAAAAAGGTCAGAAAATGCAGAGCCAAAACGCAAAAAGTGCAAACTCTGTACTACCGTGGGATGATTGAGTATTAAAAGTCGCTTGATAACGTTGCACTCGTGTGTATTAGGTTATGACAATTGGCGTGTATACCAGCTCGTAGCTGATGTGTACGCCTAGACTCGATTGCCAATGGCCGGTCGAAACACAGTCGATGTTTGAGGCAAACACGTAGTCACGATTAAGTGACTTGTGCGAGAAGTTTCAACAGAAGAGAAATACGACGAGATGGAGTGGTGACCCCAAGCCACAATATTGATTGATTTGCTCAGCTGGAAGCTGATGGCGAGCAAACGTAGAGTGAGCTCAAAGGGGAGCGGTGCGCGTGTGCGCTCGTGGCTCGAAATAAAGGATGACGCTTACAATTTGTACAAAACAAAAACAACAGGGAGACCCATGTTAAACTTCAGCTATATTAATACCAATATATCTTGGGAAACGTACGCATGGCCCCGTGTAGCCCATGTTTCTACTTCAATCATAACTACTATACTACTAGTCTCGGAGGGATGCTGGAGATACCTTCTCTATGATTTACCAGTGTGCACGTAAGACAATGTCATGTGTTGCTGTAGATTCTGTAGATACTAAATATTTATACCTGGTATGTACTGTTCATGCTGACCAGTACATACGCACTACATGTGCTGCTGTGTATATCCACGACACTACTGCTGTTAACTCTTATTTTACTAAGTGTACGACTATACTCTTAGAGTGTATTATCCGCTGTTGCATGCTGTCGGTGTATCACATGAGAACCACATATCACTACTCCTAGATGGGCACTGCCTACGTACGGTAATACGAGCTACGTTGTACCAGGTAACCCTGTGTTATGCAGCAGTGACTAGATAATACTGACTACTGCTGTAATAGGTGTCATACCTAATACGACCCCTCGATGCGTTGATACATCGAAGTGAACAGAAATTTGAAATCCAACCCTGTAACAATGTATTCGTTACCCCTGCTTTACATGCTATACTTGAAAATTTGCACAAACCTAGGTGATAATTGTTGCGGGGAAAGTATTGAACGTAGACGACGTCGAGCTAACTCATTCTGCTGCAATACCCGGGGGGTTATACAAAACAAGCGGATGTCAAATATCCTACTCCGCTACTATAAGCGTTTCTGCAAGTCTTATGCAAGCTTAGCTATCAGTCCACAATACTAGACTCATCAAACGTGAACAACATTCCAGTCAGTCAAACGACAAAGGAATATTAAATATGTGTAGTAGTCTAAAACAGTGAATTTGTTTATCATTCCGCAACGAAGAATAGGAGTGAACAAAGTAGTAACGTTCCTGCCGCCTACAAAACAAACAAAGGACCGTATTTTGATACTGCCAGCCTAAAGATGTAGCAAGAGATTCAGAGACACCCCCCTCGTGTATGCTAATCTCCCCTTTGGATTCATCCAGGTGGCGGGTTCCCCTGCCATACACGCTGCAATTTTGGAGATGACGTAGTCAAATTTGCCTTTCAACTACTCAATCGAAGCTATTAGTTCGACTTGTTTATAATGCGCCCTTACTTGGTACTGACTGCGATGTATCGTAATTTTGCAACTACATCGGCCACTGCTGCACTGTAGGGACAGGATACGCTACCAATGAACGCAAGTACAAACCTCCAGCGATCAGTTCGTCGACCAAGGAATTGAATTTCTTTCCGCCTCGTGCAAATTGGACATGCAACATCCTGCAGCTTCGATTAGGGAGATTATGCAGTTCACGCTTTTAGTGGCTTGACCTTGTTGGTGTAGACGCTGGTGATCGTCCGATGCGCTTGGTCCGTTATCCTTTACGTAGGATTTGAGGCTCAACGTATGTTGAAGCTGGAGAGTTAGATACGTTCCTTCTCCTCAAAATAAATTGCCGTCTCAGCTCCGCCTACTCTGTTGATTAAGCGGTCAGTGTCCTCTTTTTATTTGGTCCCGATGTGGAAGGGCTCTCCGTCCAGCAAGAAGAGGATGGCTGAAGTAGGCTCGTGGGTGTACACGAAGGCCTAAGTAGCCAATGGATCTTGGTCATCCTGTGTCGATGCCGCAGATCCTGTCCTTGGGTTTGCCCGTGTTTGTTCTTCAGCTATCGTGAGGGTGTGGACCTCCTTCAGCTGACGGTCGGCCTCTTTGATCTTTGTCTTGGGCTCGGCTGGTGTGGAGGCCCGAGTCAGACACAGCTCTCGAGCAGCTGACACTACCTCTGGTGAAGCAGGTGTCATGTCTCCGCTGATGCTCCGGTGATGCCAGATGATGATTCAGCTGATAATCCGATGATGCCAGATGATGATCCAGCTGATGATCCCGTGATCCCAGATGATTTTGATCTAGTGATCCCAGACGTTGATGATCCAGTGATCCCAGACGCTGATGCTCCGATGATCCCGGGTGATGCTTCGGAAAATGAATGGCATCGTAGTGTTTTGTTGGAGGATTTTGATCACCCAGTTTTCCTCCTCCGAGATCCGAAACGGGTCTCTGTTGATGTAGGCGAAATCTACACACGTGGCCGGGGGGTCTTCCCCCGATGCCCTCTTGGCATACGTGCTGTCGAAGATCTCCTCGACGCTTGGATTGTGTGGCGTACTGGCGGTCTCGTGATGCGGTGTATGCGGTGTGACTCCAGCCGAAGTGAATGATTCGACACCGGACGAAGCAGCAGATGAGTTCCCGGGTGAAGTAGAAGATGCAGCTCCTGATAATGATGACGACACTCCGGCTTGTTGAGGTAGTGTTCCAGTCTTTGACGATGACGTTCCAATCTCTGATGATGAATCTTCAGTTCTTGATGATGGTGATCCGGCCCATGGTGAGGATACGCCAGCTCCCGTCGATGACGCTCCCGCTGTTGTTGTCGATGAATTGCCCTCTTCCAGAAGGTTACTTACGTATTACTGCCGTCTGTCTAGGATGTGCACTCGTTGGTGCTCCATATCTGCAACAGTATCCTCCTCAGGCGTGTTGCTACCGCTCCCTAGCATGCACCTGTTATGGGTCGCAGGCGTTTGTCCTTCATGCTAGGGTACCCCGTTCTGTTGGGGCGTTGTTGTTGTCGTTTCAGTCGTGCTTCCCAGGGCGCGAAGAAATACTTCGAACAAGCACAGCCTCCTGTCCTCAGAGCGCTGGTGCAGCGGAAGCGAAGTGTTGCTGTTGAAGTTCAGGTGGGAGTCATCGTCGCGAGGATGACGCTTTTTCCCGAGTTCATTGATTGGACGAAAGAGAAAAGGTTGCGTCCCAATTCAGGTACGATCATAGCAGAGATTCGAACCTGAACACGCTGTCCAGCCTGGTCGAGGATGTATCCCCAGATAGTCCCGGTTGCCGTCGCGAATACTTTCTCGTTACCGGCGGTGACGATGGTCTTTGGCTCCTCCAGCTTCTTGAAATCCCTCATGCTGCCCTCCTGCAGCCTTGGAAAAGCTCGTCGTCCAGCAAGTGGTCCGACACGCCGCTGTCTACAGTCAGCCTGAGCCCGTCACCGTTGGGGTGAAAACCCCTTCCACCATTGCCTGCCACCACTCCGGTAAACACATATCCATTGTCGAAATCGGACGGCTTCTCGTCGTCGTTGACTGGAGGTGAAATGGCGCTCAGTACGGCAGAGACGATGTGAGTGTCGTTGTTTCGCGACGGGTAACGTCCCGAGTCGTTGTGAGAGGTAGTCTTGTATACAGAACACCACTTCTGCTCAGCTTCATCGTTAGATCCTGCCTTGATCTCGGAAGCTTCCTTGTTCTCCTTCTTGTCGTGGGCTCCAGTAGACTTGCTGTTTTTGCTGTCCGTGTTGTACTTGTTGACCAGTTCTTGAAGAGCCTGCTGACTACCCCCGCACGTACGAGTCGAGTCTTCGTTCGCCTTGTGATAGCCAGAAATTACCCTGTCGAGAAAAGCCTGAGCTCCCGTGCCGGTCGTTAGTTCGGTTGGCCGGGGTTTCTCTCTGATCAGGCTTGCAATGTCCCGGTGCGCGACGACGAGCAGTGCCGCTAGTCTCTGATGCCAATCGCGAAAATCGCCTGGCTTGCAGCCATCAAACTTCGTCTGTTCTTTGATAGCATTGGCGAGGTTGCCGCTGTTGTTGAAAGCCGAGTCCCCCAGGATGATCGGTAATACTTGGCCAGGCGGTCTTGCACGATACCTTACCAGTGGTACCGTATATACAGCAGTATCTCTTGGAGTAGCTGCTGCACATTACTCGGGGATCCCGAGGTTTTCTATTCGCCTATGTATGATACAGCAGTGATGTGCGTACCAAGTGCCAAGTAATTGCTATGATACAGCAGTAGTACTACTGTACGAACAGGTTACTCGACACCATACTATCGAGATTTCGAGTTATCCCCAGGGACGTCTCCTCGATGATCACACGCGGAAATTTGCGGAGTCAGGGTTCCTTTAACGGACGGTGATACCGCCGGGGGATGTTTCTGTGCAACTGCAGCTCGGAATGTCCGAGGCTGACGATCCACGATATGGACTACACTATTAATAGGCAGAGCTCCTTAACTTCAGCGGTGCCGTGGGCTGTGAGGCCAAGTTGTCTTTGACAGCGTACAGCAGATACTTGATGTTTTTTTTCAAGAACTCTGTATTTTCTAGGCTCCTCCTCGATGGATGGTTGTGTCAGATAATGGTGATATTCAGGGACTCTTTTGGCATACAGCTATCACGCTTGTCGGACGTTTGCTTCCGAATCGTTGTTGCTTGGGGATTCCAAAACTCACGATTCAGGATGTATGAACTACACCTAGCTGAGCTCTTAACCTCAGCGTGCTGGGTTACTTTGAAGTTGCCTTTGACGGCATACAGCAGTATAGTACTCGAGTTTGGGTCGAGATTTTTGGAATCCACACTTCGTATGAGCACCATGGCAGGAGGTGAGATATACATACACCTCCAACAACGCAGTGATGTTCGCTGGGTATCACGCACTGATGACACGGTCGTAACTTCAGTACTTCAGTACGACCAGCAGTTGTTAGCAGACGCCGATATATGCCGGACCCTCTGAATGCACGCAGTACAACTGATACCGCTCGTGTTTACCCTTGACGTTGGTGTCGTGTTTGTATGATTCTACCGCAGTACGAGTAGTAGCACCCAAGTAGTAGGTAGCACTACTGGTGTGTCATCAAGATACGGAAACAAATTGTCGTATACTCCTCGGAGAAACTATTCGAAATAGTTTTCGTTTCAACGGTCGTGTGGTGTCACATATTTACGTAGAGTCAAGTGAAGACAGTGAATAAAAAAACATCGCTGGCGCCGATGACCCCCTTTGAAATTTATCGAAGTTCAGCGCTCCTCTGACAGATAGTAGAGTGCACATCAGGAGTTAACTTCTATGCCGCTGTTGCTCAGAGTGAGTGAGGCTTAGGACCCACCGAACGGACTACACTCCACAGAAATCCTAACCTTCAGGCGTGCTGGGTTGTGATGTGGAGTTGCAGTGGAGCAGCGTACAACAGTTGTACTCGAGTCTTTCTCGAGATTGTTGGTTCTCGTCCATGACTAGGCAACGCGGAGGTGGGATTCCACAGCTCGTTACGCTGAGGTGCTCTGTGGGTGTCTCTGTGGCAGTTATAGCAATTACAGGTGGACTACAGCAGTAGTAACTACAGTAGGGGTAGAATGCCCCACGCAGGATCCTCTCAGAAGCACGCGGTATCCGTACCACGTGTCACTCACCTTTCAACGAAGTACGTAGACCTTCGAAGTTTGGTACTTCTCGTCGTAGAAGAAGCTCCCTTTTTGTACGTAGCAGAAGGTATTTTGATATTGAAAAAAAGTCAAAAGTTCTCTTCCTGCTGTAGCGAGCCAGTAGCAGATCAGGTTGGCGGTCTTGGGCCACCGTGCTAGTAGCTTGCCACGTTTACGCGATCCGAGGCTCATAACCTATTAGGTTATGATGATTGGTGTGTTTACCAGCTCGTCGATGATGTGTACGCCTAGACTCGATTGCTGATGGCCGGTCAATACACTGTCGATGTTTGAGGCAAACACGTAGTGACTTGTTCGACAAGCTTCAACAGAAGAGAAGAACGACGCGATGGAGTCGTGACCCCAAGCCACAATGTTGATTGCTTTGCTCAGCTGGAAGTTGATGGTGAGCAGAAGTAGAGTGAGCTCACAGGAGAGCGGTGCTCGTGTGCGCGCGCGGTTCGAAACAAAGGACGACTCTTACAATTCGTTCAAACAAATGCAACGGGGAGACCCCCAGTTTTACTGCAACAACCGATATATCTTGGGATACGTACTCATGACCTCGTGTAGCCTACGTTGTTGCACCATAACTAATATTATGCTACTGGTCCCAGAAGGATACTGAAGATATCTTGTCCATGATTCCTAATATTGTGTTTTGTCGCTTTTTATAGTATCGCTATAGACACATGATCTGCACAGGGGAATAGCCCACAGTAACTTGCAGGCGCACCGCCCCCCTCGCCAAGAGAATAGCTGTTCCCGATACGAAACACAAATGCCATCATTTTTTTAGCATTATATACTAAGTATGCTAAATAATTCAGTCTACATCATTCTAACTTGTAATAAATTCCAGCTCCGATCGCGGGGCATACGCCAGTCTACACCCACAGACAGAACAACCGTAGGGTTATGCAATACATTCCAGTGTGCGCCTCGCGATGAGGTTGCGGGAGTAATGGCACTGTACACACGTCGTGAGATGTCTCCGACCTCGTGATCATGGTCAAGAGCCACATCATCATAAGGTGGCGGGGTAGAAGGTCATAAACACGTAACAATTCGCCAGAAAGACAATAATATATTATTGTCCTGTTTCGCGACACGCCGTGGCATGCCGTGGCACCAAATGCGGCAAACCTTTCCAAGGCATCTTCCACGGCATAGCAAGCAACCTTCCACAGACCTCCACGGCATACCATGGAACCCTAACCCTAACCCTACCCCTAGGTGCCGTGGACATTGGGGTGTCGTTGGGATGCCATGAGTATGCCATGGGTGGTACCATGGCGCATGCCACGAAAAAGTTAAATAGTACTATAGAATAGTTGATGGTGATGGCCGTTCACGTAGACTACGTTGCCGGTACAATGTATTGTACGGTACACTGCAGGTAGTATGGTACGGGTGAAGAAAGCTACCGGTATGTTAGAAAATTCAATGCCTTGTGACTATTATGAAAGGAAGCTTCCTCCATCATCGTCGGTTCAATCTTCGGACCTATCTGGTATCACTATGCTCGGGGTCGCGGGGATGTCGGACGATGAGTGCATGTCAGCATAACCCAACAAAATATCAATGGACGCTTTCCGAATGGTTTATTTAGCATGCCCCTACCTGTTGGTAGAGATGAAACGTTCGATTACCTATGAGGCCCACGCATATTGTTCTAGGTTGCTGGTCGGTGATGTGTTTCTCTTGGGCATTGAATTTTCTAACATACCGGTAGCTTTCTTCACCCGTACCATACTACCTGCAGTGTACCGTACAATACATTGTACCGGCAACGTAGTCTACGTGAACGGCCATCACCATCAACTATTCTATAGTACTATTTAACTTTTTCGTGGCATGCGCCATGGTACCACCCATGGCATACTCATGGCATCCCAACGACACCCCAATGTCCACGGCACCTAGGGGTAGGGTTAGGGTTAGCGTTCCATGGTATGCCGTGGAGGTCTGTGGAAGGTTGCTTGCTATGCCGTGGAAGATGCCTTGGAAAGGTTTGCCGCATTTGGTGCCACGGCATGCCACGGCGTGTCGCGAAACAGGACAATAATATATTATTGTCTTTCTGGCGAATTGTTACGTGTTTATGACCTTCTACCCCGCCACCTTATGATCAGAGCGCGCTGCATCCGCGACATTACTTCGAGAGTGGTTCTACTATCGGTCTGATGTGTTACAACGCGGCATGCCAACGATGAATACTACCGTGTCATGCCCGGTCGGTCTGGTAGCCTTTCATGGCATTTGCGTCCTCCGCGACCCACCAGTCACGCCTCGAGTTTCCATCAGCACGGCGAGCTCCACCCGTGTACAAGTCAGCATTCAGGATGCGACCCCCCCCCCCCGATCACCGGGACACAGCGTTGACCTACACTCACAAGGAACATCGTCGGATAAACGTTAACCTTGACCCCGGCTCCGGTTCCGTACGCACGTTATTTCTGCTCTTCTTGTTATCCTCCAGCGGACAGGTAACAATAACGCGTAAGCTCATCACCCAAAGAGTGCACCCACATCTGCGTTGGGTGTCAACTTAACACGACGGTGCCGCCGTGGCTCCCACCAGCACGAACGAGTACATCAGTAGTAGTGATCCCTCTATAGTGTCGGTTGAGTTGTACTGGCTGCCCGCTGCAATAGTGCCGGTGAAATCGCATACGGGAGTAACCAGTGTGCTTAGCAGGGTGCCCGGTAGTGCCGGTATTATTGGCTGGTGCATACCAGCACTATAACGAGGGACCACTCCCGTATGTCGACCTGTCGACATGCCTTGAGCTTCCCACGGGGAATGAGGTGCGATGGGAATACCCCTCGGAATGATAGGCTCTCTGAGGGGTGTGGGGAGTGCGGGAAACAGTCGCTGGGAGCCGTCCCCAGTGACCGCTGGGGTCCTACGCGTCCGGCCCCTACAGCCCCTCGTGGGGGCAACTTCGCCAAAGGTCTTGCTTGATTTCTGGCGACTATGTCATGTTTGGGCTGCCATCATTGTCTCTTAACTCTGCTCTGGCTCTGAAGTCGACGGTCCCTGACGGGGCTGGGAGGACGTACAATGAAAACGCTAGAGACGATTCGATCGATCTGGGTATCTGAATGTCACCATCGACGGCGCCAGGTTCCGCCTGCGCAGTTCGTAGTGGTATTGTCGACTCGGCCCAGCTTCTAAAAAATGGTCGGATTTTCATACGAAGTCCTGATGACATGCTTGGTAAGAGTACACGGGAGCACGAAAAAAAAAAATCGAACGAACGCCACACCACCCGTTTTCGAGGGCTCAAGACAGGGGGGTACCCTGAAACCACGTACAACTAACTTCAAAACTTGAAAAAACACGTCAGTCATTTTTTCGACTCGTACAGAAATATCCCAACGATAACTATCTGATTTGTTTTTCATTTTGGCCTTCCTACGAGTGTTGGTGGTGCCTGGTATTCGGATCCGCGTCCTCCCTTGGGACAGCCTCTTTTAACGGGCGCAAACGTGCGAGCAGCTCCGAGTGACCTTCCTTCCTGATAGGATACGAAGGTTACAGGATGCTGGTACTATTGAGTCATTCGGAAAAAAAAACAGTTTTTCTTCGCTTGTCACCGCCAGATCATAAAGAAACAAAAAAACACGCAGGACTAAGGAAAACAATTTTTCGACTGTTGTTGTGCGTACTGTCGCCCAAGATACTTACGCGAACGTACAATTGGTCCCTATGTTAAGGCCCGGAGTGGTACATTATCACCATACTCGTAGTACGGGGGACCATAGTACTGAGGACCCACCACATGCACAAAAACCTATATATTCCCGTATTTTTACTAAGCATAGTTGGTCCAGATTACTGTGTCCCCCCGCAATAATAGCGAGATTTCGTGCAAGAGCCGTTCCATACTAATCCCACACCGACCAATGGTGTATGTGCTGTATGCGCGTGCGCAAGATCCATGTCATACAGATCCGACTAGGAAATCACGACCTGCTCAATACGCAGATCGTGCAGATCATGTGATTGAGGGATCTATTTGCTCCGAAAGATCTGGATCGTGAAATAGGGATATGATCTTTCGGGGGGGGGGGAAGGGGGGGGTACTCACTGCCATGCATGGCCGCAGTAGTCGTTTGACCATAGGCCCTCGCATCCCTACAATGCCGTGGGTGAAATAGGTCCGAGGCCATCGAGAACACGATGGATGGCCATCAGACGGAACAGGCGGCCTGTTCCGAGACGAGTCATAACAACCCCCACCGTGCGTCAAGAACACAACGCTTCGGTCAAAGAAAGGTCGTGTGCAGTAGTACAGCACAGTGCAGTACAGCGCAGCACACGCCGATACGCCACACACACCCCTCGCTGTTCCCAGGAAAAACTTCATTATATACGAGACGTGGGCTTTCAAGCATGCCACGGCAGTCGTGACCAATGCCTAGTTTGCAGCGCGGTGACTACCGTTATTCACTACGTCTAGATCTTCGGGGCAAAAAAATCGATTCGCCTCGTCCCGCGACCACGCTGTCGCCATGTGCCACAGCCCAGCACCAACTAAATATACCCCAATATAAGCTACATACACCAGCTTTTCGTACCTACAAAGTTGCGTAAGAACGGTACTTACTCCTCTCGTCGAGCATTAAAACAACTTCAATAAAACAAGACACCGCCGCCTTGCGACATACTGCAACTCCTATTTCAACGCCAGGCCATTTCTAAGCCGCGGAAAAACAATGAGCAAGAGCCCTATTCAAGCCGCAGGCAAAGAGCCCTCCAAGCCTTTCATCCATGGAATGGCAACAGGCAGTAGCCGTCGAACCACCCGTGAAACAGCAGTGAGCAAGACCTCTCGGCACGTTGACGTTATGAAATAATAGCAATGAACAAATTTGACCCATTCAAGTAGCGATATTACAATAAACTCCTAACCCGGATAAGCCGCGACCCAGCACTAGCAAACGCCTCCGACCTAATTTAGCAATGAAATGGCCAGAAGCAAGAGTCCTCAACCCGATTAAGCTGTGAACAAACAGTAAGCAAGTGCCCTCGGTCCATCGAAGCGGCGGAATAGCAAGCAAAATGGCATTCAGTCGATTCAAAAAATGAGGACTAGCACACAGCAAAAAGCCCCTCCCACCCCTCCTAATCCATACCATACACCCAACCCGTCCCACGACATGCACTACAACGACGCGCACAGAGAGCTACCAACCAACGCCTCTCACAGCGCCGATCCCCCTCCACGGCTGTCCCTACCCTTGTTCCCCGAGAGGATATAACGTCTTCACGTGTACCCTGTCGCGGGCCAGTCCCAGCCTACAGCTAGCCGGCCCCAGCCAGTATCTGACCGCCCTCAGCTGCTAGCCAATCACCCGTGCTACATAACCATCTCCACGCCGCAGCTGGTCAGCTCCAGCCCGCAACTAGCCAGCTCCCACCCGCAGCTGGCCAGCCGCCGCCCGCAGCTGGCCAACCGCCTGTTGACAGTGTCGAGAGTCCAACGCCTCCCGACCGACCCCATGTACTTCGCCATTACAGTCTGGCTAGCCGGCCCGAGCCTGCTGGTAGTCAACTATCCCTTATACGCCAGCCCCAGCGCGCAGCTAGTCTTGCCCAGCCCCAGCCCGCACCTAGCCAGCAGCCTATTGATTGTACCAAGAGTTCAACGCCTCTCGACCGACCGACCCCAACTACTTGAACTCAGCCTGGAGCCAGTCCCAGCCCCAGCCCGCAGCTAGCCAGCCCCAGCTCGGGGCTTAGCTTAGCCAGCCGCCTGATGTTAGTCCTCCCGACCGACGTCAACTCTACCAAATCCTTGCGGAAACATGAAAAAAACAAACAAACATGGAGACACATGAAAAAAAAAACTGAATTGCCGAATTAAAAAAGCTAGGTGCTTCGCAGAATCACGACAGGGCGCGAGGAGCGACGCTTGTCCGTGCAAACACGTAACGCTAGGGATTTTCATGCACGGCATCACCGCGGCCTCGGTTCGGAAACCCTCAGACATGCTCCACGATTTGGCAACCAGAACGACAGGCAGCTCGGATTGTAAACCTTTAAACAGGCAGCACGCTATGGAAACCCTTCGACAGGCCGCACGGTTGACAAGCCCCAGGCAGACCCCATGGTCTTTGTACCCTAGACAGTCACACAGGTCAAGGAAATGCAGCGGTAGGACATCGGCGATATGCCATCTCGTGTAATACCTGAACCATGTTTCCACCCCTATGAAGATGGAGGCGGCACTAAAACATTTCCCTTTTTTTCACCGGTACAAGAACCGAGCACCTGGAGTGCTGCTAGAGGCGTTTGTTTGCAGACAGTCCAATGCGACGCACAACAAGTGGCGGCAGGGCAAGTTTTAAAAACGAACACGGGCACCAGCACCAAAACTCGGAAGGTATTTGTTGGACAGCTTTAGCTTTACCGCTCTTGCTTGGCGGCTTTAACCTGCCCCCTTGAAGCTTTGCGGCCTTCGCTTGGCGGCATACCCTTACCTACCTTCTTGTCCTCAAACCATCTCCCACCCCGCTACGCCCCCCCCTCCATCCTCGCCAATAATCATTGCACGAAATAAACCCTCACTCTCGCCACTCAAGCCGCCGAGCACCAACCCTTCACCCGACCCGTAATGCCCTTTCCAAACGTCGACAATACCTGGGAGAGAACCACTCCGCTTGCTAGCTTCCCCTACGGACAGAAACCCACCCGTCGCGTCTTTCCTACAGCGGGCATTTCATAACCCCCACCCCTCACCCCGATATGCCTCCCCCCCCCCCGACCACCACCACCACCCTCCCGCTAACCCGCACACCTACTCCCCCCCCCCCCACATTCGCCCAACCTACTCACCCAGTCAAGTTGCAACCCACTCCCAAGACTTCACGTACGTTTCGCGGCTCGCACTCGAGCCCGATCACCAACATAAAAAATAAAAACAATGCCGTCAGTCGCAGCCAGTCGCACGCTCCTCTCCCTCTCCCTCGCGTTCTGCCCTCCTCTCCACCCTTCTGCTACACACGGAGATTCGCGGCGCAGCGCATGCCACATATGCGCACACTACCCAAGGCCCGTGTAAAAACGGCAGGCAGCCCCCCCCTCCCTCCCTCGTGACGCCATCCATGCCTCAGTTAAGCTTGAACGTTTTCCCATCGGGAGGCAAGCTGCTCCCCCTCATCCACCCCACCCTTCGCCCTTTCGCTCTTCGTCGGCGCGGGATTAATCAAGCGTTGTGATCCGGCGTTTGATCTGCTAGGGGCGGGCCCAACAAGGGTTTTTCTACGCCGGACAGGTCGGTCTCCATATTCGCCGGCTGGGGCATGAGGACCTGCTGGCGGGCCCGTTCTGCTGCCCACTTCTCCTGCCAAAGTTGGCGCAAGGTCGGGTCGTACAATGAGTGACGTAAAGGACACATATCCATCCGTTGAAATTGCCGTGGTAGGGAAGGATTGCGAGCGCGCGGTCGGGTCGGATTTGGGCCGGGTCGGCCTCCCAAACAGGGAGAACTTGAGGATATAGCCGTTGAAGTGGCCGTGGTTGCTAAGGGTCGCGAGCGTACTGTCGTGGCGCTTGCTCTTGTTGGAGCTGTTGATGTCGTTCGGTTGCTGTCGTGGTTGTTCTGGTTGCCAGTAACATTGTTGTTGTTGTTGCTGCTGCAAGACAAATGACAATTTATGGCCTTAACAAAAAAAAAAAAAAAGGCGCGTGCATTGGGCCTTCCGCGCCTCATGTACTTCAGCGGGGTCGCACGAGAGCCGACCCACGTCATTCGCCCTTTTTGTTTTCCATCGAGCTTTTCGGGGGGAAACTGGCCGGCAGAATTCGTACGCCCTCTGTCGAACACAAAACACAACACCACGACAAAACTTACCTGTAGCTTTGCGTACGAGTACAAGAAGCCGCCCAGCATGCTCACAGCCATGAACTCCCACATCTGTCTGCTGATCCGACTCTCGAACAAGCAGAACCCCAGAATCGCCGTAGGGATCTGTTCGATCACCAACACCGAGCGGCGTGAAATGACAATAGCACAATGCACTACGCATGCAAGGTCATCGCATTCTGCTACCATTTTCAGGCCTTCACAGACTGGACGAACGACAGGGACCCAAAACATCAGGAATTTTTTAAGTCAAAAACCGGGAGGCAAGATGGCATCTTGTTTACTTTCGCCGAAGCGAATACTATCTTCGACGAGGTGCCGCGTTGGTTGCTATGGAATCAACGCGGGGGTAGCAAGTAGCCCTGGATGAAAGCCCCCGGCTGATCGCAGCAGCGAGGCCTCATTAGTCCGAAACTATAAACGTGCCTGGTGCGAGTTAAAAGCGACGACGAGATGCTACCGCAGATTTTGACGGCCATCTTTACCACTACCGTGTAACACTATCACCCCGGTGAATATAACACACACACCCCTCTTGCCATATAACAATATCACACGGGTGATAATATAACGCACCCCCTTATCGTAAAAAAACCATAACAAGGGTGATAATATAACACACACCCTTACCGTAACACTACCAAACGGGTAATGACACAACACACCCCCTTACCGTATAACAGTATAACACTATCACCCTAGGGTGATAACATAACAACCCCCCCTCGGACGAAATTCCAAGCTGATTTCCTCGACAGCGGGGAGAGTGAGAACGCCGAGCGACGCGTCTGTGGGGAGGTCTCGACGAGACATTTCCAAAAGCTACCTTCCTGATTTGGTGTAGTTTCCGTTGTCATGGGGGAAAAAAACCTCCTCGGAAATTTTCCAAAGCTGCCTTTCTGATCGCGTGCACTTTCCTTGCTACGGAGAGAACCTACTCGAAAATTTCCGGAACCTACCTCCCTGATTTCATGCACACTTCTCGTCACGTAGAAAATCTGCTCGGGACTGGGGTGTGATATCGTGCGTGTTGTACGATACTAACTTACCACGTTCACGGACCCAACGACAGCGTAGGTGGTCGCCGATGTAGCCCCGACGCACCACAAGGACGCGAAGTTAAGGCTCACCCCGACGACACCTAAAACAGAAACAAAGAGAGTCCGCCCGTGCGAACCAGACGGGGAAAAACAAGAAAAAAAAAAACGCACCGCATCAGCAAACAAAACAAAAACAAAAAAACGTACCGCATCGGCAACAGGTTCATGCATGACAAATAGCGGGGTTTTGTGCCTTGTGTGTTGTCATACCCTGCATCGTATGAGGGTATCAATATCATGTTATAAATCCTGTCGTGTATCATGGCATGGTTCATGGCATGCTTCGTGTCATGGATCACGCAGGGTGGTACGCAGTACGTACGTACGAACCTCATGCATCATCGCATGCTGTGGATCACGTTACATGTTTATGCACTGTGTTCAGGCTTCGTGTCATGCGTGATTGGTGGTCATGCCCAATGCCTTGCCTCACATATGCCATACAGTGCATGATGCCGTGCCATGCGTCACGAATACATACTGCTGTCCTGCATCAAGGTATCAAGGTGTCAAACGCGTAATGCTGAAATACACGCCATGTCATGCATCGTGTTTTACCTCACAAGCAATAGACTACGACTCCTTCAGCACCGTGCCATGCATGCAAGCAAGCAAGCAAGCATGTTTTACATCACACAATCAATAAACTGCGAGTGCTTTAAAAATTCATTATCATGCCATGCACTATGAACGCACCCGGCCGTGCATCATGCCCCATTACTTCAGGCGCCAAGTCACGAATACAGCCATGCACGTCATGCGCCATGTTATCGGAAAATATCGGACTCGATGCTCGTTCGATATCCAACGACACCTTCCACACCTCCGGCAGATCATCGATTCCCACACTATGATCTAGATATTTCAAGGCAGATCTATTGTTCCCGATCCTCTATGTTATCTATACTATAAGTAGCTCATGTTTCAGGGTGGGAGGCGTATACGCTGCATCATCTCTAGTACCTGCTTGGATGTGCCCTAGAAGGCAGATCCTGTACAACTAACCTTTCACAACGGTAGGTGAGGAACTAGATCATCTACAGCAGATATATCAGATAGATCAGATATATCATGATCTGTCTGTCCGAGCTGTGAAAATCTTTCATGTACCCACAATATCGAGATCCATATCGGGGCACGCTTTTTGATTATCGGTATCGTATTGAACTAGATTATTTATCGGTATCGCATCGGGATCGATTCTTTATCGGTATCGTATCGAACCCGATTATTTATCAATATCGTGTCGAAGGCGACTGATAATCGGTATCGTATCGAATTCGATTATTTCTTTCATCGGTATCGTATCGAACTCGCCTATTTATCGGTATCGTATCGAACTCGACTATTTATGGGTATCGTATCGTATCGGACTCGATTCTCGCTCGATATCCGATATCCAACACTGCTCAACACATTCTACTTTATCTAGGGCTGGACACTGGCTGACTTAGTCACTAGGCAATACACTGTCGGCAAAATCAATCAGTATACTGGATGGCATGAGCGTACTTGACTCTCACATCTACTCTCTACACCCGAAACGCATTCAGTGGGTTTCCGTACGATAACATGGCGCGTTTCTTGGGCGTATGCACGATGAAGACTACTGGCGAATACACTTACCGGCCAGGCCCATCAGTCGACTACTATTATCGTGCCAGTACATGCTGCGCCAGAGCCAAGCCCTACGTTTATCGGATCGTTTCGAACTCGAATATTCGTGGGTCTCTCCACACTTCGTACTCAAGAGTCAAGAGTCAAGACACCATCTCCTCTTACCCGAAAATAGGTTGATGGCGGTATACGTAAACGTGTGCAGCTGAGGTGTGTTGAGGAAAATATTGAAGTCACCAACGGCGAAGGCCGCGGGCGCAAGGAGGCATGAGGTCAGAAGGTTGTTGTAGAACACCATGCCGAATCTGACAAGGGGACGGGGAGGCGGGGGGGGGGGGGGGGCACACGGCGACCAAAAAGCGGGCGATTCGGGGTAAATAAAAACGGACGCTTCGGGGTAGTTGAGCGGGGCAATTGAAAGCGGGTGATCCGGGTTAATCGAACGGGGGTATTCAAAACGGGTGTCAACAACTGCAACTGCAACATCAACACCAACACCATCTACAACAGCATCAACACGAACACCAACAACAACAACTGTGACAACAACACCGGGTCAACACAAAATATGGTGCATGGTCAGTCACCTCGGAAGCTTGATGGTCTTTGTCGCGTACTTCATGTACAGCACGTAGCCTGCTGTCGCGCAGCAGTTAGCCAGCATCCAGAAATAACCCCAAGGGCTAAACATTCGAGCAGAAAACCACGCCACCAGAGCAGAGCAAACAAAAAAAAAAAAAAAAAACGCGTGTGACGAGGCAGGGGGAGGGAAGGAAAGGGTAGGGGGAGGGGGGGTGAGGGGTACGCTCATGTCATGCATGGTCGTATGAACGACCCTAGACCCTCGCATCCCTACAATGCCGGGACGGCAGAACACGTCAAGCTTTTCACCGACCGGGCAGGCAGGCATTGTTTGCACCAAGCGCGAAGCGCCATGAGGCGTCGAGCGAGCCTCGTGAAGGGCGAGCTCCATCCCACTACGAACCGCTTGTGAGGCGAATTTTCTTTCATATAGATGACAGCGCCAAATGTTTTTTTTCTTTTTGTCCTGGTGTAGCCACTTCCAGAGACAAAGACAGAGAGAGAGAAATTTATATACTATGTGACTGCCTCGTGGGTACCTTAGGGCGTGATACGACCATGGGTACGGATTGGAGGGAAAGACCAAAAACTGACATAACGGCCTAGTGGCGCGGCACAACGGCTCTCTCATCAAAAACCCTGATCATCAAGGGGAGCAGAAAACAAAAACGATAACGTTAAAAACGCCTCGGGCAGGCGGCGGTGGGGGGGGGGGGAGGCATCGCCTACCTGAAGTGCAAGTCGTGGTAGGAAGCAACGAGGGCCCCGAAGACCATGACAGCCATGCTGGTGATCACCATCGTCGAGGCCGCTTGATGGAAGAACCACCAGTCCCCCGTGACGATTACTATGTTGGTCAGGTTTTTGAACACCGTCACCTGCGGGGGGAGAAGGGCGGGAAGAGCCGAAAGGTCGGTATTTCTAGCGCTCTTCGCGGGTCATGACCCGGCCCGCGGGTCGGGTCAGGAACTTCTTGAAATATCACGGGTCGGGTCGAGTCGGGTCAGGTCCAGACGTGTTTAAATATTTAAACTCTTACGGGACGGGTCCGGTAACCATTACATGACCCAACTCGACCCGTGACCCGTGAGGTTGGACCCGACCTGCGGATAGCCCTGCGTACTTCGATGTATCGAAACATGAGGTTTGCACAAGCTCTCCAACACGCCTATCAAATGCGATATCATGAGAAAGCTCCTCCTTTCCTTCTTGGTGTACGGGGCGGTGACTCAAAACGGGATAAATACACCCGGGACCTTAATGACGGGGGACCATATCAACAGCGCCCAGGACCCATCAGGCACACAAAGACTTACACATTCCAGTATTTCACTGAGCATGTTTTTGGTCCTGGTTACTATTGATACCAGCATGTCAGTACTGTTAACATGTTTCCCTGTAATTGCATATTCTGTTTGTTCGTCATGGGATTCCAGGGTTCAGATATTTCGAGAAGCAGGCGCAGAACACAACCCGAAGCAGTTGGCCGTTCTAGAACTGCAGTCCCGTCCTGGGGCACAAACTACCACCTACTGCTGTAGAATGTTAAGTGGTTTGTCCCGAAAACGGGAGGGCAGCATACACTCAAAGCGCACTGTAGTAAATTTGCTCACCGTGGGGGGGGGGGCGTTCACGAGCTCGGGGGCCTGGAAGCTGCTGAAAAGCGCGGCCTTGAAACACAAGCACTCCAACAAAATTATACCATAAAATATGCCACACGCGTTGCACAGATCGACGATTTCCACTCTTGATGATCTAGGTCTTCCAGGGCAGATTGACGGGTAGGATCTGTATGATCTGTAAGGTCTGTATGAACCATCTCATGATGCCAGATAGGATCCGAATACTCTCCGCACCATCCATCGTCTAGGACACATCTCCCGGCTTGGATCTGAACTTATCCACAAACAGCACACATCTCTCGTGAATAAATAGGCAGGTCAGAAGCTACTGTAGATGGTCCAAGTGACCTAGCCCGTGCTTTATCTCTGTGTAGCATCTGTGCTCACCATGGGGACGTTCATGAGCTCGAGGGCCTTGAAGCTGGTGAACAGCATAGCGCTGAAGCACAAGCTCACGGGCAGCCACCTCCGCGCCGTGGCCAAGTTGAAAGGGTCGTAGCTCGCGTAACCGAGCCTCCGACCGATTTCCACCAAAACCGTCCCCACCACGCACTGCATCACCACCACAAGGAATGTCAGATTAGCCCTATAATTAAACGCCAGCGCCTGCAGAAAGAGGGGGGGGGGGGGGGGGGGGGGGGGGGGGGGGGGGGGGGGGGGGGGGGGGCGAGAAGGGAGCGAGGGATAACCAGTCAAGAATAGCAACGGTGAGTGACAGAACGTAGCGTTGTCGCAGCCCCCGCGTGTCGCCATACCATTCTGAGCGCTCGCCGCCATCAGCACGTACACGAGCCCGCATGCCGTCGTAGACCTGGTGGTAAAAAACCTCAATCAATAGTGTACGTAGCGACGTCCAACAAGTTACAGCACATGTCATGCGGTAGGTCTGGTATACCTGGCACTACGTAAAAATGTATTTGGGACAGCACGCAGTCAAAAATGCTGAGGATTTTTCAGTCTGACGGCATGTTACGTTCGGCGATTATTTCGTTTTACAAAAAAATGCATTTTTTTTGCGGGGTTTTAGGCACCTCAGTCCCCAAGAGCAACAAAACAGTAGCAGTACGCATTCATAGCACTACATCGCACGCACGTATAAGCATATTCTCAAGTATTCAGAAAACAGAATAAAATAATCTGACACAATTACGCGTTGAGGTGGTCACACCATTCCAGACTCGAGAGACTCGCGCGGAGAAAAACAGTCGAAAATAGCCGACAAAAAGCCTGAATTCTGGATCCTGACAACCTCTCGGGGATTGTGGTGGACAGCAACCAGCCTGCCTACCTCCTACCGGTGCGGGTGCCCAGTGGTAAGTTCTATACCTATGATTAACACAACCCTCTCGAAATCTCGAAATAGTTTCAAAGCTGAGTCTTTCGACAACGGAGACGGCGCAGCAAAACGCGGACGGAGGGAAGGGCTCACGGAAATATCTCGACCAAGTATTTCTAAAAAGCCCACCCTTTTCGTTGCGTGTGCACCCACTCACATTGGAAATGGTCTGTCCCTAACGCGGGACTGCGGTTCTAGAAGGGTCCAGCCATGTTGACTTGATTTTTTTTTTCTAATTTAATCTAAAGGCCCATCTTATCGAGGACCTTCGGTTCTTTCAATTTGACTAGATTTTGTAGAAATTTAGTGTTCCCCGTTAAGATGGGCCCTTATCACCCGTGTGATAGTGTTACACTGTTACACGGTAAGGGGGGGTGTTGTCTTATCACCCGTGTGATAGTGTTACAGTCTTGCCGGAGAACCACGAAAGACGAAATGAAAGATAACATATTGAAGAGAAAAATACAATATACCTGGAATGTGACATTAAGGAATACATCATCCATCCATCCTTCCGTACGTGACATGTGTCCCGCACAATAACGTTCAATACGCGTGTGTGTCCCATTTTTTGTCCTATTTGCATGACAAGATACGAACATAATAGAGCCGTACCCATTATACAGTACCAGCCAGGTATGCGAGGCAGAACTCAGCAACGATCACCCGGACCTCAGCATCCTTGTTTACACCTACTGTACAGTACCTGTGGTACGTACCATAGACATTCCACAAAACGATACCACTCTATTACGGCGGTCCATAGTTAATAGGACCTACGGTACACACAAAATCCTACCAGGTATATATTTACCTATTTTTACTAACAATATTTAGTCCTGTTAAGTATGGTCCCCCGTAATACCACAGCCGGAAATATACGCACCGTTTGCTATTCACACCAGAGTTCAAACGAGGACTATATTTCCGACCAAGAGTGGTCCGAAAGCATCAAGATGAAGTACACACCAAAGACAGGTGTCCATCTATCTTATCTATCTGATCTGTCTACTGTAGATCATCTAGTTCCTTACCTGTCGTTGTGAGTGACTGTGCAGTGTGATCTATCTGTTCGCCTTATAGGGCAGATAGATCCAACCCCGGGAAACACATGCCACTGCAGTAGATCGAGGCAAACCGTTTTTCTTTCTTTTTATTTTTCCCTTCTTTCTTTCTTCCTGTTTTGTTTTCTCAGCCTTCTTCGGGTTCTTCATTTTCCTTCTTTTTTTTTTTTCCGAGAGTACATTCATACTACTCTGTACCACGGATATGGTCCTGGTGTTATCTGGTTGCAAGTGATACGGGATGGTACCGTTTCCCTTGCGGACTGGTATGATACTGCTGTCGGGCGGGTTTTTTTCGTACATGGTACCCGGCACTTGTTCGTTTTTTCTGCCACCGAGATGCATTTTCGTTACTATTACACCCTGTTTTGTGGCCACAGGCAGGACTTCAGGGTAGATGTATCGACGAGCTTCGCGCGTGCTGTTCATCTGCCTCTAATTCTATACCTGGAATGACACCTTGCAAAAAGGAAACCAGGTACATCCCTTGAACCCAGCAACCCTGCCCGGGGATGGTTGGCATGACAGAGTGAGTCATTCATTCACCGCCATTTTTTCCAGGGCTCTTCACGGGTCGGGCCGAACCTCGCGGGTCAGGTCGGGTCGGGTCGGGGCTGGGTAGGGGTGACCCGACCGGACCCGTGAGAGCTTGAAAAGTTCCTACCCGACCCGATCCGACCCCTGAGATTTGAAAAAATACTGACCAGTTACTGACCCGACCCGCGGGTCGTCGGGTCGGGTCATGATCCGTGGAGATGTTTGCGACGCTTTTCCCTTCCGAAGCTCCAAAAGTAAAAACAAAAAGGGTACGTAACTGTAGGAATATAAAAGGTTCCCCTTCAGGATAGCGGGTGTTGCACGGCGAAAAGGAAGAACACAGCAGCAGGCGTTCGTTCCTCGTGGCTACTCGCACGAGTAGCCACCGGGCAAAAACACAGAACCTAAACAAACACCGTGAAACATCGAAAGAAAAAAAAAAGAAAGTAGCCTGGCAAGTAACGCCGACCAGCCCAAACGAGGTTACACAAGGTGTCTGTCCGGCTCTCTGCAGTCATCCGTTTCAACACGGGAGCGAGCGGCGCAATCTTGGAGAATGATCGGTTCTGCAACGATGCTACTGTTTGTTGTCTGCTGTTGTGTTGTCTGTTCGAGACACTACCAAGGCGAATACTTCTACTTTCCAGCAAACTCGCACTCGATACTACTGCTGTGAAGTCGAACCTTTCGTTGCAATGTGATGGGCGGCACCTTGCGCGGGGTTTCCAACAAATGATAAAAATCGATACAACTTCGACATTCGACCTTTTGAGACATTCGACCTTTTTAGAACATTTGGTAGCAGTATAATACGTGATATAAGAGGCACTTCGCGCGGGGTTACTTTCGATCGAGTTTTATTCGTCTGATCCTTTCCTTCTTCATGCACGTGATCACATTGCCCGTACTTCTTATCTCCTCGAGCTGTCAGGAAGCAGGCTACGTGTGTCCGGCCTTTGTGTTCGTGATCCCCTGGTCGTGTCTTGGATGAGAAGTACGATGGGCTTTACACATGCACCGCTCGCCACACCTGACGCAGCAAGACTGACTCGTTCTGGAACGTCACTCCACCAACAACACAGGCAGAGCAGCAGCTGTCAACACGGTGGTGATGCTCTAGTCATGCATAAAATAAAGAGCAGACGCTCTATGAAGCATGTACGATGTTCAGTCACCGCACGTGCATCAAGACTCTTGAGCGGCCCGAACCCGAGCACCCGGCCTGGACCGGACCTGCGGTGACCGTAGTGTAGCTTTCACTACAAGGAGTTTACCGTAACTGCAGTAGCAGTAGCAGTAGCAGCAGCAGCAGCAGCAGCAGCAGCAGCAGCAGCAGCACAGTCGCCTTTATAGCATCTACACCTGGTAGCTCAGGGGCCCCCATGAAGAAGAGAAAGCGACACACCACACCCCCAGAGGTCGGGATGGAAAACCATTCATTGCAACCGTTGTCATTACATGATGAATATGAGAACATAAGAACAAGCATTTTGTTTTTTCATTTTTTCATTTTTCACTTGGTTCTAGTAACTCCCCCCCCCCCTGCCCCCCTGCCAGGCGGCCAAACAGGAAGGGGATAAGATTAGCTAAAAGTTTCTATGTGATATATGGAAACAACGTGATGAGCGCCCAAATGTTGGAGGCGTCTCTGTTAGGAGTAGGAACGGTGCTCCGACTCGAAAGGGATGCGTGGTCAATGGTCAAATGACTAAGGCAAGCAACAAATGAGTACCCCCCCCCGCCTAGCGAAAAAAAAATGTGACGGTTCACATTTTTTTTTCCCCCAACACCCTTGGGCAGGTAGCGGTTCCGTCGCTTTCAAACCTGTAACAATATGTGAACAACTCTGTAAACCTACACACCCGGTACAGGACGCGATCGAATCATCTCTATTACGGGGGGTCCATAGTTAATAGGACCTATGGTGTACATAAAAACCTATATATTTGCCTATTTTTACTAACAAAATTTGGTCCCGTTAACTATGGACCCCCGTAATAGTATCACACCAAGCTTGCGAGGATGTGTAGTGAACATTTTTTTTTGTCTCCGTCGATATCGAGCGTCTATCGTCGCACGAGCTGATGTTTTATCAACGTGTTGATAATTTGCAACGAGAAAAAAAAACCAATTGCGCCGCCTGCAGCCGTTGGAAAAAAAAAGAAGAGAAAATCAAACATTTTTTCCCCTTTTTTCCCACACCGGCGGTACGAGGGTATCTTCGGCTTTTCTTCGAAAACAATGTTTTAGAAAGAAACGGTCTTGACATCGCGTTCCCATTGGCATAGGTCTCACAGCTTCGCTTTTATTCCTCTATACCATTTCTTTTTCCTCAGCACATGGCAGCGGATGAGGCAAAAAAAACACGTCCCGCATACAGCAGACCGCATACAGCAGAATACGATAGTGTACCTCGAAAATCGAAACTTCGATGTATCGGACCTTCGATACCACACACAACAACCCACCAATAGCACATATTGCGGGGGTCCATAGTTAATAGGACCTATGGTATACATAAAACCTATATATTGACCTAATTTTACCAACAATATTTGGTCCCGTTAACTATGGACCCCCGTAAACTTAAATAGTAAGCGCTACGCATCATAGCACAGCAGTAGTAGTGTCAACCCTTCAAGTATCACAGTCCCGTTTGGGGGAAAAAGTACTCAAAAATTGACTACTACGGGGGACCATAGTTACCAGGACCCATGGTACAGACAAAAACCTATATATTTCATTGTTTTTACCAACAATATTTGGCCCTATTTACTACGGCCCTCCGTAATAGTTTGTCCTATTAATAAAAACAGGACTGCAGTCCGAAAAGGGTAACTTACGACTTCACCTGAGGCCATGTACAGCTGAGCTTTGGCTTCCCATTTATTTATTTATTTGGGATTCTTCTCCTTTTCTTTTTCTTTTTCTTGTTCTTTTTCGGTTTGGTTTTTTCGTTGCTTCTCTTTCTTTATGGTGTATTTTGGTTGCTGGCGTACGTATGTATGTTGTGTCGGCCGAACCTAGTGCGAAGGCATGGTATTACGTAGGCTATTAATGCATTACGGTGTGTTATCTCTGTGTCGTAGTCTGTGACCACAGAGCTCGTATCTTTCTAGGGTGAAGAATCAGCACGGACACTGGGCTTGCTGGATGTCGACGAGTAGAAGAACGGTTTAATGTGAAGAACACACACACACACAGCAGCAGTCCACATATACCCCTCCGAGTGGAAATCTGAGGCCTGTTTCATTTTCGTATTAATTTCTGCAGTGCACGCTCCTCATACAGATCTCGGCCTTTCACTATGACGGTGGACCATAGTAAATAGGACCTACGGTACACACAAAAACCTACATATGTACCTATCTTTACAGACAATATTTGGCCCTATTTACTACGGCCCCCCGTGTAATACTAGCCGTTAGAGTGGTATCCCTCGTAGGGTTGAAGAACGGCGTACGGTATAACACGGATGATAGCACACCCGGTGATAACTTCTCGACCTAAAATAAAATATCATCACCGGGGGTGCTTTTATAGAGAGGGGTGTGCGGTATCTAGAGTACCCCCGGTGATAAGCACCATGCACGGGAGCCCCGCAGCTTGGGGGTGTGATAACGGGGCGTCGGTTGTTAACTGAGTGCGAAAAGACTCGGCCAGAAGACAGGGGGTGTGATAACGACGAGGTGCGGTAGCGGTATCTCTAATCATGTGACCAGACCCCGGCCAGATTGCAGGCCCTGTGGCTGAAGTGTTGGGCGCTTCTGACAAGAGCCTTTTGCCCTTCACCGATACTCGTACCCGTCATCGGGGTTTGCACCACCGCAGGAGTGGCAGTACCGGTACCGGCACCGGTAGGCGGGGAGGACCCGAAAAAAAAACGACGTGATCCTCGCCCAAGGCGCGGCAGCAGCACGTATCGGTGGGGTCCGGGCCGCAGGCTCGATCG
Organism: Macrocystis pyrifera; assembly: GCA_031763025.1. Classification (NCBI taxonomy): domain Eukaryota; class Phaeophyceae; order Laminariales; family Laminariaceae; genus Macrocystis; species Macrocystis pyrifera. The sequence goes on from JASSKH010000021.1 coordinate 10,543,355, forward strand.
GTCCCCTATGCTGGGCCGCAGCAGTTGCCTTTTTGCTGGTACCGGTGTCCATACCGGTGTGTGGGTGTTATATGTGTGAATGGTTTCCACCGGGTGTGGTGCTTTGGAGTTTGATATGCTTTCAGGCGTACGTCCGAAGGGGGTGTGGTATTCAACGTGCTGGTACCGGTACCCATACCGGTGCGTGCGTGATGTAATGGTCAGCGGTGTCCACCGGGTGCGATGCTTGGGGTCTGATACGTTCTCAGGCGTACGTCCGAAGGGGGTGTAGTATTCAACGTACCCCCGGTGATGAAATCACGGTCGAAAAAATCTCCACAAAATTTACCTTCGGTGTGCTTTTATAGCGGGGGGGGGGGGGGGGGGGGGGGGGGGGGGGGGGGGGGGGGGGTGGGGGGTGGGGGGGGGGTGGTGATATTCAAGGGGGGTGCGCTATGATCTGTGTTACATCAGGTACTATTATATTACAGGGGGCCTACGGTACAGACAAAAACCTCTCTATTTGCCTATTCTTACCAACAATATTTGGTCATATTCACTATGCAGCTATGGTCCCCAGTAATAGTATACGGCATGACCCTCTTGTTGGGGACTTTAGAGGGGAACATCGAAGATGCAAAAAAATAAATAAAAAATGACGATTACACCAACGGCTACTTCAGAATCGGGGGACGGGGGACGACAAATGATAGGTTGGTGTCCGGGGCACAATGGTTGAATGCAACGGCTAGAAGTCAGGAGTCGCACGGCACGGCCGCACCTTTGATCCCACCTGTCTTACTATCTATTAAATACCTGTTGCTGATCGTGAACGGTTGGTGAGAACACAAAAGATTGTCAACCATTGTTTGGGTCGTTGTGCCGGGGGTGTCCCGGAGGAACCAAAGAACCCCACACAACTTCGGGAAAAAAAAAAAAAAAAAAAAGGTTGGAAGTTCGCAAAAACTTCCACATCTCATCCACATCCCCATTCCGAAGAATGCCCGAGGCGTCGGGTAGGGCACCGGTACCACCTGTAGGACTGGGGTCTTAACCCCTCCAGTACTGCACCGTGTTTTACATACGTACTGCTGCTGTAGAGTTAGTTCATCTGCCTCTACTTCGAAGCGTTTCGTCCCCACAATCGGATTGCAGTCTTTAAGGCCTACCTGGCCCCATGAAAACGGGTGGGGGTCAGGTAACGTCGGGTCTGTGCCTTACCCGACCCGACCCGACCTGACCTGACCCGCGAGGTTTCGCCCGACCGGTGAATAACCCCTGGATATTACCGAATAATTTACCCCTAATTATTCTTCTTCCTGAAGAAAAAAGAAAGGCATTCCTCGGGAAGCTTTTTCGACTCCGGAGCTATATCCCGCGGGTATCGGTTACACCGGGGCTAAACGATAACATCCAAGAGATGTGGCCCACCGCGAGACTAATTTGTGCGGTAATGGGATTTACACTTTTCCGTGGCGCCGGAGCGGGATAAAATAATATTGCGCGGGACGCATTTGTGCGGGCACGGGATTTCACGTTCAAATCGCAGGACCGCGGGATTTCTGGCTGGCTTCGACTGCTGGGTGGTTTACCCGACGTGACCCAATTTTTGTTCGTTGTGGGCAGTTGTGTTTGTGGGGAGCTATAGCTGTCTGCGAGTGAAATGCAAACTTTCATCAGCTGGGGGTTGTTCTTCGTCGCTTTTCTTGCGGGACGTGTCTGTGCGGGAACGGGATTGTACCAAGTTGTTCGGGATGTTTTTTTGCCGGAACGAGATTTAAACTTTTCCGTGGGGCGGGAGCGGCGTATTAAAAATTTGGGCGGGACGCGTTTCTGCGAGGACGGGATTTCACACATATCACGGGACCACGGGAATATCCCGAATCCCGCACAAAAATCCCCGGAGAAATCCCGCGGGAAATCCCGACGAATGCCCGGAAAAAAAGGAGGGAATATTACAGGATTAGTGTTTTCCTTTTAGTGTTCGCTATCGAACGAGAATTGACTTCGATACCATACCGGTGAAAAAAAAAAAAATTTAAAAATATTTGAAATGGTCAAAGGGGGGTATACCCCCGGTATTTTTAGCCAAATGGGGGTATAGGTAAAACACGACGCCGGAGGCGTTACCCACGTGCCCTATCCGGCTCCGAATTCAAGCCTGACGCGCTGACAAGGGTGCCCCCGCAGCCCACGCCGGCCACACTCGTCTTTCTTTTTTTTTTTTGTCTGGCACGTTGTTCGGCTAAGGCACCACCGCGCAGGAGGGGTCAAAATAATTCCGCCTTTTGATCAAACGTTGCGAGGGTATATTCCCCGCAACTCTACTAGTGTTTGTAGTACCCCCGCGTGACCACCATCTTACCCCCCCTTTGAGCGGGTCACTACCCCGCGATGACCACTTATCACAGCCCCAGAAGCAGGTATGAACACTTGATCACGTCACCCTTTACAGCAGCCCGAACAGCCCAAGCGCGGGACATCCAGCAGGTTGCGAGTACACCATAGGTCCTATTAACTATGGACCACCGTAATAGGCCGTGATTCGCAACAACCACGGCCGGTTTTGGCGGTTACGAACAATAATTCTCCTAGCTTCCCCGCGGCGGCAACGCCTTCGTTCAACTTGCTGAGAAGTCCGATCAAAGTAAGGCTCGGCTGTCAATTATGCGGAAGCAAGCGGCAAAGTCGTGCCCTTGGCGCACAGCGTAACGTCAAGCATAACGACATTACCTGCACTCCTAATGGAAACCCTTAAAATTCAAAGGTCGTAGACTTCGGGGCGGCCTACAGTACTATAGCTAAAGAGTATAATTTTTCAAAAAAAAACTTACCTGGTATACGATCACTAGGCTCTCTATTCTACCTCCTCCATCATGCACATACATTGACAAGGCTCACCGCCCGTTTCGATAACATGTAGCATGCACGTATCATATATATGCGCGCAACCTCTACCTCACGCAACTGTTCGTACTCACGTTTACGCGCAAGCAATGGATTGATCGCCGCGAGTCATCTGTTCAGGATCAATATCCACTTACCGGCATACCTTCTTTCATATCATTGAAATGATCCCACACTATTTCCACAATCAGTATATAGCCTGTGCTAAAAAACATGTGTGTGTTCTTAACATCAGTGATTGGTGGATGCAGATATGGAAACTTCTAAACCAGGTGTGCAGGTATTTCATACGATCGAGTATTATTTCGTTCGTGCGCCACTCCCCTAGAACCTTGCATGCACATAACGTAGGTACTCTGGAGAGATTTGCATGTTCAAGTACAACACAAAGATTTGATTTTGCATGTCATTTGTTGCCCCGTGTGTGTTTTCCTCAAATTTCGATGGAGACTACTCGCAACTGCTGGATCTGTTGGATGTTCCGCCCTCGACGGCTGTTCGGGCTGCAGTATAGGGCGACGTGTACAAGTGTTAACACCTGTTTCTGGGGCTGTGATAAGCTGTCATCGCGGGGTAGTGGCTCGGTCAAAGCGGGGTAAGATGACGGTCACGCGGGGGTACTTCATAAATTTTGTAGAGCTGCGGGGGAATATACCCCCGCAACATTTGGTCAAAAGGCGGAATCATTTTGACCCCTCTTGCGCGGCGGTGCCTTTAGCCCCAACAATGCGCCCCAAAAAAAAAAAAGGAGGGCGTGGGCGGCATGGGCGGCGGGCACCTTGCCGCCCGTCAGACTTGAATTCGGAGCCGGTTGGGGCACGTGGGAACGCCTCCCGCGGGTGTTTTTAGCCTATACCCCCATTTGTCTAAGAATACCGAGGGTATACCACCCTTTCACCATTCCGCCCAAGAAGACGAGTTGATGTAGGTATACGTATACGTATACGATTAAAAAAATTATATCCGCAAAAAAAATCACGGGAATGCCAGCTGGGGATGGAAGGCCAAACTCGTTGGATATGTACAATACTGGTAGTGTATTGCGGGCCAAGAGGAGGCGTTTCCTGGCAAATGGTGTCAGGAGATATGCTAAGCGACGCAAAACGCGCGCTGTCAAAATACGTGGGGCCGAGCGTTTCACACAAAAATCCAGTAGTTTGGTGTCACTCAAGGCATGTCGAGGCGAAGTTGCTGTTTGTCAAGGGGTGACAGTGCTGCCTAGTGACACACTCGCTTCTTTCGTGGTATTATAGGGGCGTAGACCCAACCCAAGCTTCCGTTACTTCGATACCTCGCACAAATATGTGTGTACGTACGAAATATGTTCTCGTTATTTTTTTTGGCTTTCGTTCTTGTGTCGTTCGTGTTTCGTGTTTGGCGCGAAGATGAGGCAAAATTGAGTAGGAAGCGCCACACACCCGACGCATGGGTGGCATTCAACGGTCAGGGTTACTTCGGTTAGGGTTGCCTGAAGGCTGGTTTGGTTGTGGTTCGGTTTGCTTGTACTTTATCTTCGTTCTTGGGAGGAGCACTGTGTTTATATGTTGTGATGTCGTGGTGATTATCTCTCTTGCTGGTTTGTATTGCCTGCCACATCTTCTGGGGGGGAAACGACACATTTTTTTGTCTTTTTTTTTTCCGATTCGATCTGTTCCTGTTTGTTTCCTTCGACTTGTCTCTCTTTCAATGCATGCAAGATTGCGTACGTCTGTCGTGCCTGTCGTATCCAGTACGGACGGTGGCATGCCATTGCGGCATTAAATGTGGTCTAGTCTTATTTTACTGCACAAACTCTTGTGCCGTAGATTTGTGACCACAGAGCTCTTGTCTCTCCCCGGGACGAAGAATCGGCACGGATACTTCTGGGTTTTCAGTGCAGCCGCCGACAAACCGCCAGCGCAGGCGAAATTTCAGAACCTGCTAGCGAAAAAAGGCACGTTATTTCCAGTGGAAACCCCGCACGGTTATTGGAAAAATCACCATGAAGGGCACACAGCGCCCACCGAACGAACGAACGAACGAACGAACACACACGAACACGCACGCACACACTAGCTCAGCAGCACAACAAGCTCGCCCAAGCTCGCCAAAGCGGGCGGCCTTAGATGGGGATTCTCCGGCGGGTGCGGTTGGTGCTAGTGCTGTAGTGCTGTCGTCCCCTGGTCGTTTATTGTACACGGACGCTCTCTCGCACGCAAGCTCTCACACTAGTGCCGCCGCCGAACACAGCACCAAGCAGCATCAGCAGCACGAGCAGGGGATAGGAGCAGCATGAGCTCTCGCGCTCTTATGGCTGCTACGGCACAGCAGGGCTGGTTGCTCGTTTTATGTTACCCCTGCTACAGATGTAGGTACCTACCTCTAGCGAGAAAAGCAACAGAAATATATCATCTTGTTAGGCTGTTTCCTATGCGGTTCGATTTCGAGCTTCAGATTTACATTTTTCGATTTAAAAAACGAATGACCCTGCTTATGCAGTCCAGATATGCAAATTCCGACCAGATTTTTTCGATTTGAGAATCCGATTGCCGGAGTCGTCTGATTTTGGGACAACATCCGACCACTTGGGTCATCAGATTTTCGAATCGGAAAATGGCATGCTCTCCAAATTCAAGATGTCACTCCACCACAGCAAACAACAGCAGAACGATCGACGAGTTGGACGGTGACACAGCTGTATAGCGACGTTGCTTCGCGCCCGACGCGCAGGCGGCGGTCGGCGCATCCCTCCGTGGCCAGACCACAGTCGGTTGGCGCGGGCTCGGGCCTACAGACCAAGACAAGCGCACTCGGCGCGCACCTCTCCGTGGATGCGCACTCGTACACTACACTGATGTACAGCAGCAGCAGCAGCAGCAGCAGCAGCAGCAGCAGCAGCAGCAGCAGCAGCAGTCACATTGTTGTTGTCTTCACATTACAAAAAATATAAAACACAAAATACCAAGACAGCGTGACTCTAGCGCACGCGCCACGTCTCTTCGCCGCCAGACCAGAGGCAGTCAGCCTTGGCTCGGACGCTTGGGTTCTACGCGCAGGGCAGCGCACCCAGCACGTCTTTTCGCGGAGCCAGACCACAAAGCAGTTACCAGGTACTATATTATTAGTTGGTCTTGGCGTTCGCAAAATAAATCTGATTTTTCCGCATAGGACGTTTCAATTTGCCATGTTCACATCTAAAAATGCGATGGGGTCATAATCTGAAGCTCGAAAATAGAACCGCAAAGCAAACGGCCTTCCAGGAAATGATGAAATGACACCATCAATACTCGTAAAGTACAATAACATTTTTACACGTTGCACTAAGAGCACTGTTTTTTTTTCTCCTTTCTTTTTTTTTTTGCGCTTGATCCTCTGTGATTTTCATTTTATTTATTTCTCTTCCTTTCTTCTATTGATAAAGGAATCGTGTGGCGTGGGTGGATGGCGAGCCTGCTTTGGTTGTTTCGTATTGCCTGACGCCGAGGGGCGGGGCACAGTTGACGAACGCAGGACGGAGACGGCAGACAGAGTAGCAAGGTCTCATGCGGACTAGTAGGGAGAACCTGGCTATGCTACTCATACCACAAACTACTGCCGCCACCTGGAGGTACTTTGTGATTCGGTTTGCCTGTTATTTCCCCTTTTGGTTCTTAGTCTCACTCTGTTTATAGGTGGAGTGGTGTTTTTCTTTCTTTTTCTTTAGCAGTGTTATTTTTAATTCCCTGCGGGGAGGCACGACAGTTCTTTCTCTTCTTTCTTTTTTCTCTTTCGATTTGTTTCCATTTTTTCTTTGCTATTTTTTTGTTTTTCTGTGTTTTGCTTTGTTTTGTTTTCTCTCTTTCAGAGAATTTAGATATTGTGGCTGTCATATCCTGTATGATATCGCATTGCATTGTCTACTAACTATACTGTGCTTACTTCATACGTAACAACGTAGTCTCTCTTATGTGGCGTAGTTTTGTGACCACAGAACTTGTACCTCTCTAGGATTGAAGAATTGGCACGGACACTGGTTGTGCTGGATGTCGACGGATAGAAAAAACGGCTTCATGTGAAGAACACACACACACACACACACACACACACACACACAAGTATTTCGTTTTTAGGGCTCTGCTGACACTGCTCTGCTGACATGGATCACTCTGGACGAAAATATAAAACCGTTTTGACTATAATATCAATACTAAACGTGATTAAAATTTCCGGCCAACGTAGTACTGCTGCACCAACGAACGATGCCGCTGTACAACAGTAGGTAGCCCGATATAGCGACACCCTGAATAGCGATATGCCCTGAATAGCGACACCAAAATCGCTTGGCACCAATGCGCCCCGACATAGCGACACCAGTGTCACTAAATCGGACCCCAGTCCGATATAGCGACATACTACTGTCGCTAAATCGGGTATATACTCACGGTACTTGCGGAGCCCCCCTCCTCTGTCAGCCTGCGGTACACGCCTACAACACTCGCTCAAACACACCAACACGCGAACATACATGACGTGCTGGCACACACCGCCTCCTTACACACCATGCCTTGTGCGAGTGGACGAATGTGCCTGCTTCCAAAGGCGGAGAAGAAGATGAACAACACGTACAAGGACGAGGACACAACCCTTGCGACGACGAAAAGCTTGCCGATGCGGGAGAGGATGAGAAGGCGGGGAGTAAGAAGTTCATGGCGCCGCCGCCCTACTCGAACCTGTCGGTGGCTTTTAGCACACTGCACGAGAACGGATGGCGTCGTCGGCTGGTAGTACCGAGGCAGAGCATTTTCTTCGCAAGGCTACGATGCCGTTCCTCGCAGCCCACGCCGCGAAGCCAGCGAGGCAGGCAGACATCAGGGCGTTCGGTGAATAGGACGCTGTAGGTACTGGAGTAAAGCACAGCCGCCAGCTTTATCATCGAAGTTGTTTATTTTCGTTCTCCAGGTGTTTGGATGTTTTGAATTGCTTCTGTAGCAATCACCCGATATACGAAGCGTCGTTCTGTCGCTATTGAAGATTAGCGGCGTTTTGTTGCTATTGAGGAATCACGACACGTCCCTGAGTGGCGACATCATTGCCTCTTGTCACTACCTGTCGCTAGATCGGACTGAAAACGTACAGCAGGACGTTGATAGCAGTACCAACAAACAAACGTTGCTGTTTTATACCAACACGTTTTATTTGACGTTTAAAATGCCGCCGTACTTGACGAGTACAGCGGTAGTAGTGTCATTTCCCGTAACGAGATTGTGTCTTTCTTGCTGCTTTTCTCGCTAGAGGTAGGTACCTATTACAGCTGTAGCAGGGGCAACACAAAACGAGCGACCAGCCCTGCTGTGCCGTAGCAGCTACAAGAGCGAGAGAGCTCGTGCCGCTCCTCTATCCCCTGCTCGTGCTGCTACTACTGCTGCTTTCGTGGTGCTGTGTGCGTGTGTACTTATGTGTACAAAAAACGACCACACGGAGTAATAGCACTACAGCAGCACCAGCCGCACCCACCGGAGAACCGCCCCCTAAGGCCGCCCGCTTTGCGAGCTTGTGCGAGCTTCTTGTGCTGCTGACCTGTTAATAGTGTGTGCATTCGTGTTTGTTTGTTCGCTGGGCGCAGTGAGCTCTTCGGGGTGATTCTTCAACAAATTGTGAGGGGTTTCCACTGGAAACAACGTGCCTTTCTTGGCTGACAGGTTCTGAACTTTCGCCTGCGCAGGCGGTTTGACGGCGGCTGTGCTGGGTGTGCAATTAATAGACGTCGACGGGTATACAGAAAGAGTGCTTTGATGTGAAGAACACACACACAGACACTATTATACAATACCGTACACATAAGATGTGCTGCAGTTACTATTGCTGTATCAAGACGTTGAATACGATATCGAAAAACTACTGCTGTGAGGCTGTTGATGTTTTGCATTGTTTGTGAGGCCTTTCATGGTGAGACCAAGGTGCGAGCGTAGACCCAACCCAACCCCAACCCCTACCTTAACCCTAACCCCAACCCTTGGCCAAAACGGGCTAAAAAGAGGCGAGAAACGTCCAGATCGAAGGAGAGCACTGGGGACCACGACTACGAAGTGCGGACCACGTCCTGCACGGTTGCTATTACGGGGGACCATAGTTATTTTTTTTATTATTATTTTTTTTTTGTATCCATCACTTTTACTTCCCAGCCCACTCGTACGAGGTTTTACCCTCGACGATCTTCTGGACAAGCCGTGGTCACAGGTGTCGTCCGGGGACCACGACTACGAAGTGCGGACCACGTCTTGCACGGTTGCTATTACGGGGGACCATAGTTATTTTTATTGTATTTTATTTTTTTTTATCCATCACTTTTACTTCCCAGCCCACTCGTAGGAGGTTTTACCCTCGACGATCTTCTGGACAAGCCGTGGTCACAGGTGTCGTCCCTTCTCCCCCCCGGTACGTGCCTTTTTTTTTTGTCGTGCGTAGGGTTCAGCATTTCCACTGCTCGTCGATTTTCATCGAATGTAGCCAACTCACGCTTTCGCGCTTTCCGCTTATCAATTTTTTATGCAAGAAAAAGTCCCTATGAGCATGCACTCGGTGGGACTTGAACCCACGAAATTGATCTTGACAGGCACGCGGACCACCTACCAAGCCACCGGGGACGCCGGCTATGGTATATACATAAAAAACCTATATATTTACGTATTTTCACTATTAATACCAATATTTGGTCTTATTTATAAACCTATGCCAATGGTAACGCCAAGTCCAAAGTTTTTATTAAAAAAAATTGCTTTAAAAAAACAGCCGAAAATATCCTCGTACCGCCGCCGTGGGAAAATAAGGAAAAAAAGTTTGTTTTTTCCTTTTTTTTCTTCTAACGGCTGCAGGCGGCGCAATTTGTATTCTGTCGTTGCAAATTGTCAACACGCTGATAAAAATCAGCTCGTGCCACGATAGATGCTCGATCTCGATAGAGACTCAGCCCACGGCCAACCCGCTTGGTGTCGGGCAAGGCCAACGAGTATAGATGATGGCATCGAAGATAGAAAGTGGATAAATGCTTTGCCATTCGAGGCCGATCGAGAAACTTTGTCTTGTGTTTTGTACACAGCAGCGGTTAATTGTTTTTCATCGTGCGCCTGGCCAGCGCCCGCCACACGTCACTGGCCATTGTGTCAAGACGGTGACAAGGGTGGGTCGGAGCCCCTAACGAGCGCACTCCGTTCAGAATTCATGACGCAATCGTTGGTTTTGTCGATCGACGTCTGTCGAGGACTCGGAATCTCGCCGTTTCGAACCAAATATCGGCCTGAGTTTTTCTCAAGCCGATCTTGGCCCAACATCGGCCCCAGATTTGCTTTTTTCGGGCTTTTCCAGATGTTGGGAACTTTTGTTTTTTTCTAAACGTGCCCATAGGAAGCGTATTCTAATTTTTTTTTTGGCGGGTATCTTCCACGTATCTTCGGATTCAAACTTTTTACTGATACGTCGCGTTCCCATTGGCATACCAGGTACCAGGTATATGTATACGTATATTTGTCAATTTTCGTACTTTCGCCAACTTTTCTCTTCGCACGAGCACTTTTAGGCAAAACACTAAGTACACGGACACGGGAAGCCCTGCCGAACACATTGGTCTAGGTCTCGGCGCGATCCGTGCACTCTGAAGCGCGTGGCGGGCGCTCAGAGTTTTTTTTCCGGCGGGAGTGGATAAGACGATTTCCCTGGTTTCAGTAAGAAGAGGCCTTACTTTGTATGTACGTATCGGTACATACATTGTCATGCTGTCTGTTTTCTCCCCTAGGCTCCCACGAGCTGTGAGCACACAGCTCAAACATATACCAGGTACACAACAGACAACATGTACAGATCCCAACGTCCCAACGCTGCCGCCCCCCCGCCCACCCGCCGTGCGTGTGCGACACACTCATATGCGCGGTGTTGGTATGGTTGGTTGCGTTTGTCGGAGCCTGCAGTCCGCATTCCACCGTTTGCCATATACTTTTTGATCCGTATATACCCAGGATGACGTATATATCCCTGTACCAGGTACATATTTTTTGTGTTGCACGGAGCACGGACCACCGCCTAGAGAACAATAGCCACAGCAGTGCACGGAGCGCGCTTACCTCCAGCTTCCTACAGCACCACAACCCTGCTGCCCTGCTGCCCAGCAGCAGCAGTAGTGGGCACACCTTGCGCGTATGGCATGGTCGTACTGCGGCTATCACAGCTGGTTTATTCGATCGATCACTTGACCACGCCACGAACTAACCATTGCTGTGTGTGATCGTGTGATCCAACATTGCCACTGCTCCAGCTGTGCTCAGCACAGTGCGCCAACAGCAGCAGCAGGCAGGGTACTATGCGCATGTGGAAGATCCGCGCTGGAAGCTCAGTACTATTACTGCTGTAGTTCGTTGTTGTTGCCATCTTCATTGGCCGATACACGTATACCTTCCGCAGTGTGTGACCCATTATCCCCGGATCGATATATTTCTCGTCGTCTCGAGTACAACAAAAACAAATCGTTCATACGACTCGTACTGCTGTACAACAAAATATTCGTACAGCAGCGTTCGTACAAAGCATACTTACAGCAGTAGTTCTCATTGCTGTGCGTGTCCTACATTGCTGACCGATAGATCCTAGAGCCAGCTGAAAGGGGGTCAGTACACGTACGTTCCTCGCGTGGCATTCTACAGCAGCAGTACTGCTGTATATGCAGTCGCACCTATTCGAGCTACTCTACTGCTGTAGGAGATCGTGCAAAGTGTTTTAGATTGCGTAAAAACAGGACGTGCCGGTTGTACGAGCACTGTTCTAGCGTAGACGTTTTTACTGCGAGCGATAAAATTTTCGTTTCCGAGGTTCGAGTCGCACCATCCACGCTTTTTGTATGTCACCTTTGACTTATTTTGTACCAGGACTACAACAGTAGTATTAATAATAATACATTCGTTCACACCTTTTGCTTTTCTGAGCGTATAGTATCATATACTGTAATACAAGTTGTGTGTGTTTATTTTCCACTTCTGACTTTTTTTTGTACCAGTACATTCATCCACCTTGCTTTTCTGAACGCATAACAGATGTACAAGTTACTTGTGTGTTTTTACCCACAAGGTCAAGAGTTTGGGCGCGCTTACGTGTGGCGTGCGTTCACACCTCAACATTTCACAGCTACTCCCAATAGTTGGGAGCAAAGCAAAGTATGTTCGAGAAAATACTGATTATTATCGCAGGTACTTCGTACACTCGCAGTATTTCGGGGTGATTGTACTCGAGATTATCTGATGCTGCGAGTACTCGCTGTATTTTGAGGTTCTGTCGATACTACTTCGTATACTTTCGGGCTCGCACTAATACGGGGTTCGCTACTGCTGCTGGCGCGGATACCCCCTGTTGTGCTTCAAGTGTCTCGGGGTTCTGTACCGCGGGTAGTACAAGTATTCTAGTCTACAGTAGCAGTATTTCGTCCGTTGGTAGTGTTCGTACTGCTGCTTCTTCTGCGAGACTCAGTACCCTCAATATGCCCAGTGTGTACTTCGAGTATGACGAATACTTCAACCGTCTGTTCACCGCGTCGACAATTCTCAGGCCCAGCGTTCTGCACCAAACACATCCAGATAGTCCCACACGAGTGGGAGTTGGAGAAAACCACTTTCGCTGGAGACGATTTGAGTACTTAAAGCATTCTGGCAGTATTTCGAGGTACGAGGAATATATATCATGCTATGTACTGCGAAATACTCTGGGTATCTCGAGGTTCTGTACTGCGCATATTGCCTTTACTCCCAGTATATTTCGTGTTTCGATACTACTGCGGGTACATACTTTCCTGTATTCTCGGGGTTCGGTGCTGCTCACTCTCATTACTCTCAGTATTTGGGCCTTCTCAGTGCTGGCAGTATTTTTGCTGCCAGTACTCCAATACTCTCAGTGCTCGGACTACGATTTATTTGTTCTCGAGCATTTTTCTGTGAATGATGTTACCCTGAGCACCAAGAAACATTTATTTTGGGGGAACATACATATTGTACCAATATGTATGTGCTGTACCTTACTCAACCGGTCACAAAGTACTATGGCGCAACCTCGACCTCGCGCAACTTTTTTGTACGTACGAATTAATCGCCGCGAGTCGGCTGGATCAATGTATCCACTTACCGCTACCCTATTTTATATTTTGTAGTAATGATCCCACACTATAATTCCGTGAACAGTATAATAGTCTGTCCTCAAAAATATGCTGTGTGTTCTTCAGGTTAAAATGATGGGTGGATGCAGGTACTACTGCTTCTACACAACAAGTGTGCAGGGTCAGGGTTGCATACATACGAATATTATTTCGCTCTTCTTGCGCCACTCCCCTATTCATACGGCACCTCCCGGAGGGGAACCTTGTATCTTACTATAGGTCCTCCGTAAAAAGACAAAATACCCCGCCATTTTCCGCGCCATCAGGTTGTCAGACCCACTATATACTACAGCAGTATATACTCATGAGCCGCGAACACCCATGGTTTCTTCGTTGCTTCTCTTTGTTTATGGTGTATTTTGGTTGCTGGCGTATTTATGTATGTTGTGTCGGCCGCACCTAGTGCGAAGGCATGGTATTGCGTAGGCTATTAATGCATTACGGTGTGTTATTTCTGTGTCGAGCTCGTACGTATCTTTCTAGGGTGAAGAATCAGCACGGACACTGGGCTTGCTAGATGTCGACGAGTGGAAGAACGGTTTAATGTGAAGAACACACACACGCGCTGACTGACTGTGAATCTTTACGGAGGTTTTACGGTTGGTTGGCACATAAAGCGGACCCTCCCACCCGAACCCTAAGCAAAGGCAGTGTCATGAGTGCTGGGATTCTGTGCTTCGGAAGGCTTGGATGCTGTGCTTGGAGAGACTACCCAATGTGTGTGTTCTTCACATTAAACCGTTCTTTCTACCCGTCGACATCCAGCAGGCTGATTGAGCCTCGTGTAATATACCAGTACCTCCTATCCAACCAGAATGCCAAAGTAGGTACCTTGCAAAGCTTCACTATACAAAAAGCTACGGGCAGGTGTTCATCACTGGTATGTATTCATACCTCAGGAGTGCCTTGCCTTGGGAGGTGGTCCGCGTGCCTATCAAGATCAATTTCGTGGGTTCGAGTCTCAACAAGTGCATGCTCGTAGGGATTTTTCTTGCACCAAAAAATGATCAGCGTAAAGCGTGAGAGCGTGAGTTATTAATATTATAGATACATTCGATGAAAATCGACGGGCAGTGGAAATGCTGAACCCTATGCGCGACAAAAAATAAAGGCACGTACAGGGGGGGAGAAGGGACGACACCTGTGACCACGGCTTGTCCAGAAGATCGCTGAGGGTAAATCCTCCTTACGAGATAGGCTGGACAGCAAAAGTGACGATTGCAAAAAAAAAAAAAAAAAACAGGTACCAGGTGCCAGGTATGTATTTGTGTACGTATAGTACAACACATACTATTAATACAATAGGTACACTGCTGCTGTACACACCTCTGATACTGCTGTCTGTTGTTGCTGTTGTTCCCCAGCTTTATCAGTGCACCCAGTGTCCGTCCTGATTCCTTATCCTAGAGAGATACTAATTATGTGGTCACAGACTGTCGTGAGACAGAGCAAGAACCGGAAAGTGATGGATATCCAGAGATGGATATGATACTTTCGGGGTAAGTTAGTCAGTCGCCTGTGCAGTGTGTGACCAAAGTGATGACCTGGCAGACATCAGACGACGACGTGCACGTACCGGGTACGTAAACATCATCTTTAATCAAGTGAAAAAACAAGAGGTGTATAATTAAGGTGTGATCGAGAATTTCGTCGAAGCTCACATATCTTTGCTTACGCTCGTAAACACCTGCTGTTAATACCTGCTATTTGTGTATAAGACCAAATATTATGGGAATTTTTTGAGACGATATTTCTGGAGATTATTTTTCTAGTTCTGAGGCTCCAAAAATATGTGAAAAATGAGAACCATCTATTATGGCTTCTGATCGTCAAAACTGGTTTTATATACAGTACCAGGTAGTATTGATTGGTTGGTTTCGTGACGAGGCGTCCGAGAGCTGTTCTTTTTTTACATGGCTGTGGCCCGCGACATTTTCATCCAAGTTGTTTCTCAGTTGTCTCGGCGCGGCTTCGCTCGTCGCGAACGTTTCATAGCGGGCAAGTCGTCCTCCTCCTCGTCATCGAGGTCCGCGATTGCAGCGGCTGCCGCGAGCGTTGTTTCATAGTACTAGAGGATCATCGCCGGCCATGTCGAATCGGCCTCGCTGCTGCTGCTCCTCCTGCTGCTGCTGCTCTGCTGCTGCTGCTGCTGCTGCTGCTGCTGCTGCTGCTGCTGCTGCTAGCTAGTAACTGCTGCTGACGCTGCCGCTGCTATCGCTTCTAGGTGATGGAGAGGCCATCTCCCACACGAGCACCGTAGGCCGTACGTACAGCTAGCCGTTGGTGTGAGTGGAAGGTGTATGTACTGCTGTGGTGGACAGGTGGGCAGCAGCAGGCAGAGCACCCAAAATCCAAATTTCTCAGTTCCTAGAGATACGCGACACCGCTCAGAACTGGGCTCAGTTCTGAGAGGATTTGCTGATTTCTGCCCCCTCCAGGAACTGAGACCAAAAATATCGATGTTTTTCTGACCCATAATAGATGGTTCTTATTTCTGAGCGTCGGAGATCGCTAAAATATCCAGAAATAACGTCTCAAAAATTTCCCATAATAGTTGGTCTAAATACTCATACTGGGACTGCACTCGAGAGCTACAGCAGCTTTTGTCCTGTGACCATGCACTGACTGCATTGTTGCCGCAACGAGTCAACTGTCAGGACAACAACACCAATAACAACAACCACACGGATGTACTCTAATAGAATAGGCGCTAGGGTAGGTAAGCGCCATTCCACGCGAATCGACGAGGGAAGAAAGGGCTACGAGTAGAACAGAAATTTATCCCGAGAAAACAAAAAACACCAATACGTAAGATATACCTGTGGGTACCTGCATCAGCATAGAGGGGAGAAGCGTCTGCGATGTGACAGCGGATCTGAGTTCCGATGTATTGGTATACAAACAGCGACGCCGCCAGTAGATACCCCGGTATCCAACAAGAACCAGACTTCGTACATTGAGTTTGATTTAAAGTCCTACCAGCTACGCGAGTGAGCAGTTGCGCAACCACACATACGTACGTACCACTCGTCTGTCGTACTTCGCACTTCGTACGTACATCAACCGAGCTGTCAGTGTGTTTCGAAAAAAAAATAAAAAAAAGCGCGTCAGCTCTTTGCTGTTTGTGTCTGATTGAGTTCAACAGCTTCAAGAGTTCGTGATTGGTGTTGCACATTTCAAGTATGTGCAATAGGCCGTGAAATCAGCCGGGTGGTCGTCATCCCTGTTACCTATGGGTATATACATGGTACAAGGCAAGCACCCTTTGCTTGGTTCGACACCTATTACCAGGGGGACCATAGTAAATAGGACCACATATTGTTATTACGTACCGGGGACCACAGTGAACAGGACCAAATATTGTTAGTAAAAATACCTAAATATATAGGTTTTTATGTATGCCATAGGTCCTGTAAACTATAGATCCCCGTAATGTTACGGGGGTCCATAGTAAATAGGACCAAATTTGTCAGTAAAAAAAAGTAAATATATAGGTTTTTATGTATGCCATAGGTCCTGTAAACTATAGACCCCCGTAACAGTAAAAATAGGGAAGGTATAGGTTTTTATGTATACCATAGGTCCTACGAACTATGGACCCCCGTAATACTGTTGCACTCCCGTTTTGGGGACAAACTACTTAAAAATTGACTGGATTGTCCCCGTAACCGGACCGCAGTTCCAAAAGGGCTATTAATAATATCGTACCTGTGGTATTGTATTTATTATACTAATATTAATAAATGGTGCTCCTGTGCCTGTCCGTGGCCACTGGCTTGGATTGTGGCAACGAGCTTTGTACTCGTATCACATACCAGTATGTTTGAGGTCAACAACCAAGTCGTGGTTGCTTTTGTGACCACAGACTACTGCTGTAGTTTACCTGGTAGTATTTAACCTGGTATATACACAAGAGGTCATAATGCTGTCGAGCAAAGGAGTGTAAGTATCTCATGTATACCAGAATACCTACCTGGTACAGCAGCAGTAGTACACGGCTGTACCATAGAGAAACACCAGCAGCGCAACGAAACAAAAAACAGAACACCAAGACAAGTGAAGTACCAAGCGGTAACCCCTCACAACAAGCAGGAGCTAACCAACGTCGTCACTGCTGGAGCAGCAACAGTATAATAGTAATAGTGTTAATCAATAATGTAATGGCACGATTCCTCGAGTTGTGTGTTGGCTTGGGCTTGGGCTTGCCATAAATAGTTATATCCGATACCCACAAGTACAGATATACTCGTACTTGTAATCATAAACGTTAGGGGACCGGTCTTTCGAAGGGCGTCAAGGTCTAGACATAGTGATTACGATACATATTTAATGATATATACCGTCAGTCAATCAGTCAAATAGCGGTCTCCCATGATGACACCACCAACAATCAACGGTGAGATATTTTTACGAATCACAAACCACCAAAACCACCAAACGAACAAAAAAAGAACGCGGTCGAAACGGACTCGGTAGCCCACGGACGCAACAGGAGCCACAAGCAAACGAGCCAAGCACAGAAAGCACAAACTCGCCTTGTTGGACATGACCATCGAGACGGAGCAGAAGGAGTAGCTGAGGGAGGACATCAGCGCCACCCCGATCGCCTTGCCCTTGACCTCTGACATCGTCAAGAAAGAGTCGGCCTAGGAGCCTTCCTGGCGAGAGTCCCTCCTGTCCCCCTCAACGCGTTTGATACGCTCTGGACTTCCTGTTCGCCCTGCTCCGCGGTGCTCCCCTGCTCCAAACTCAGCCCGCTAAAGAGCGCAGCAATGTTAGAGGCAAGGGATGACCACCACTTCCGGCGTTCCTCTGTCTCTCCGTGCGTCGTACTCCTCTGAAGACACGGGACTGCCGAGGTTCTCACTACGATGAGCTTGTAGTCTCGAGAATCGGAGTCCCCGCGACGGAATTCTATGGTTTGACAGGCGTTTACAATACTGCAACAAGTAGGGGTACGGGGCTATTTCGGCTTTTAAATATCGTTTCTTTCATTCTCAGTGATGCCAAATACGACACCCGTGTCGCTGTCGTGCGTTTTAGGACACCGCGCAATGTTCATATGTTCATGGAAGACGGTGCGGTGGGGCAAGAGGCTGCCGGGGATATGTTACTCTTACAGCGGTCCAGAGCACCCTATGGAAGCCATAGCGAAGCCCAAATGGACCCGAACTCGAGGAAGATAAGATTGCATTACCTGGTAGGTGGAACCCTGGTACCGGACCTAGGTAGTATCAGTATGTATGTCAAGATGTATTATGTGATATCTGTCTCAGAGAGCACTTGAGAGCTATCACTCCGGAAATTCACCTCGGTGTCGTGCACCTCATGACCGCCGTATACGACCCCGCTGGTGTCGTATATAATATTGCATGTTTGTTGGCCGGTTCTTTATTTATGTGTAGTGGTTCGGTATGGCCGCCCTATACGTCCTACCCGCTACCATCAATACTACAGCACAGCATAGTAAAATAAATAGCAAAATGTGCATAGATAGAGATGTATGTACGTACCAGGTAGCCCTGATGATAATATACACATGTTTACGTTTTATTATACGACGGTACGTGCATCGTATATATTACAGGTGATTGTATTGTGCAGCAAGAAACACACAGCAGTTACTTGTAGTTAGTACGCGGATGCATGCCTACACACACATTCATACATACACCCAGGAAACGCTTCGCGGGACCGAGGACAGACTCCAAGAGCGTCGAGAGACGACGGTACGCAGACAAAGGATATTGTTCGCCGGCTTCGTGCCGAGGAATGTGATGTTTGGGGGGATGGCTCGGTTGAAAAAGGGCTTCTCAGGGGATAAGAAGAAGAGTGGGGAGACTGGATGAAGGATAATAAGGCGGGGACGATCCTTGTTGGTGTACCGCCGACATATCTTATCTGATACTTCGAAGTGTATATGTCGGAGTCTAGGATCAGGAGTGTCTGTCTCCTTGATGCTGTTGCTCGCCAGTTCATGAGTTGCGTGGTGGTGGTGTGTGGTCGCTCAATTTGATAACACGGGACTGTCAGTTCGCACGTTGCTATTAATATCTATTTACAATATTAAAAAAAACTATAAAAAGCACGTGGTCACAGCTAGCTGTGAGTTCAACCGATCGGCAGAGAGAGAGAGAGAGAGATAGATCGGTCGAAATGTCGAAACACTCAACTTTGCAAGCTGCGCGAACCGTTCGCGTTCTCCATTATTATTTCCCCCGCGATTGACTACAATGCATGGCCGGTGACTCCCCTGGATGCTATCCATCAAGCAAGGTCGACGAGACGATAATATTTACAGCGAGCTCTCGACTTCCAATTTTAATTGATGTCGGCCAGTACACCATTTCGTGCACTCTGAAACAACATGTTACAGAAGATCGACACGTGAGGACAGGGCCACGCAAGACAAAATCGATAGAAAGTTGAGACGAAAACGAGGTCCTGGAAGATCTGCATGATGATCTCATACACGATGAGGAAGAAAGAGAGAGAGGTTATAATATGCCAATATACCACCTACTACCTGGTGATATATTCTCGGACACCTGCCGCTACAGAGTTTCCCAGACAAAGACCACAAGGAAGGCGTTCGCGGCATCAAGGTTGAGGGGAACGCGAGGCCTTACAGCAGATATAGATAGATATGATTCGAACGGGTAGTCGAAGAAGGGGGGCGGAGCCTAGAGGCCTTTTCATGCGGAAACATGGCACACAACTACTGTTTAGACAACAGGGCCACAAGAAGGATAAGGCAACGGCATCACAGCGACCACAGGACGGTTGGTTGCGAACCCGCGACTCTAACCGTTCGTTGGTGACGCTGTTATGAGGCTTAGATTGATTGGGTAGCAGCGATTGGTTAAACTTTTACCTTTAGCTCAACGGATTAAGACCTTAACAAATGGCGTCGACGGCAGGACATGGGTCGTTGGTCATGATTTCGAATCTCACGTCCGCCATGAAAGCGCTTTTTAAAGAAATGTGAGCTTCCTCATGTCAAGAACCTGAAAAAATATACTTACTTCTGGATCGGATCCCGCGTGTTGGTGGCACGTTAACCCGTATTATATCCGGTCCGTTCCAGGGGGGGACTGTGTTATGAGGCTTAGATTGATTGGGTAGGCGTTTGGTTAACACCTTTTACCTTTAGCCCAACGGACTAAGACCTTAACAACGCCAATACAAGCTCGAGGAGAAGGACCGTTTGATGCTCATCATGGGGAGGAAGGCGGAGGGAGGGGCAGCGGAGGGGGGGGCACAGGGAGGGCCGGGGGGGGGGCGGGGGAGGGGGGGAAAGGCGGTCTGCCCAACAGACGGACTGCTGTGCTTTTCCTTTTTCCTTTTTCCTTTTTTTTTGTTTTACCTACGATTTGTTGTGCTCATGATTCTTCTTCCAACTCGCCGATCTCCGCAGTAGTAGTGCCAGACCCCTGCGCACCCACGCCCACGAGTAGAGCCCCCCACTGGATGGTCCTCTTCCTTTCTATCCCACAACCCTTCCCAGTCTCTGTCTTGAGTTCAACCAAAACCGTCAACCACACCCATTGTCAACTTGATAGTTCCCTTCTCCATCCATGATACCTTCTTCTCAAACATGCCAACGATCTACAGACGGTAGTATAGCAGTAGTACCTCTCCACAAAACCCCATGTTTCTTTCAATTTTCAATAAACAAACGCTTTTTTTTCTCTTTTTTTCCCCCTATTTTCGTTTCCCTAATGCGTTTGTTTCTTGTATTGTATTGTTTTCGTTTCTTCCCTGTTTCGCCTTTTTTTTCGTTCTTTTGTTTTTTGATCGCTTCCTTTTGCTCTCCTTGTTGGCAGATTCTGTCTTCTTTTTTCTTCTTTAAATTTAATTTAGCTCAGACCTGCACCCTCCCGCTCTGTTGTCGAGTTACTGGTACGAGTATGCAAAAATGTGCGTATTCTCTTGTTTATATTTCTCGTCTTAGGTATACGATTTTATTGGTTTTGCAAATTTCTTACTGCAAAAAAAAAAATACCAGGAAATAGGTGGCCGATCAATGGATGGGCGCCGCTCTGCCATGAGCGGCCGCCAGTATCATACTGAGAGTCCGAACATAGGCATCGGCATGTAGTACCATCAGGTATGTATATTATTATTATTTTCGACTATACCTGGTATCACTTTCACCATCTCGTACGAGGTTTTACTATATCCTCACAGCGATCTTCTGGACAAACCGTGTGGTCACATGTTTCTGATATGGATCGGGAGCGTATAGGTCATGAGGTCTTGGGTCAGGATGAGGCAAGCAGCACGGGCATGAGCCTATTTTAAGAAATCAGCCGTCGACAGTCCGCTTCAGATACAGGATAGAACAGGATTACAACACATGCCTAAAATATACAAATAATAAGACCAACCTCAAGTCTGGCCACGATCCAACCGAGTCGAGACGTGGGCTCGCACGTGTCCCAGAGGGGTATAGCGTGCTTCTGACGCTAGGGAGAAGGTCTCCCGGGTATGTAGATGGTAAACTGATTGCTTTATACCACAGGTCGAGAGCAAAGACCACAAGTGGCAAGATGGATTGGTCCGAAAGGGAAACCATCCACAAATTGGGGGGGGGCCGTAAATGACGCGGCCCCTACCGATACAAAAATGCATGCCGTCGTAACTCCTGAAACGGTCCTGAACCGTAACATCCCCCCTAGCATAATGCGAATAAAGGAGCAATATGCTATAGCAATCTATGACCATAACCAAGGGCGAGGAACCGCAAGGCTCTACACAAAAATAATAGCCTCGGGGATAGGCGAAAACAAACCGAAAACGCAAGGGCCATCAGAGGGAAATCCCCGATAAAAACCCTCACCCCTGCGTTTTCACTGCGAGTTTGGCCGCCTGACTAATATTCCGTGGTTAATAGTCTCCCTACTACACCTTTTCCACTATAAATAGGCGCAGTACACTC
Source organism: Macrocystis pyrifera (assembly GCA_031763025.1). Taxonomy (NCBI): domain Eukaryota; class Phaeophyceae; order Laminariales; family Laminariaceae; genus Macrocystis; species Macrocystis pyrifera. The sequence goes on from JASSKH010000021.1 coordinate 10,565,326, forward strand.
ACGCCTAGCTAGGCTCAAATCGCCAGGTATGCGTGCTCCGAACAGGTCAACAGTCAAAAAACCCGTGCGATTTGGGTCCCCCCAAATCGAATGCAAATACTCGTGGAGGTCGAATCATAGACACCGATCTGCCTACTACGAGCCACAGAAGAGTAAACCCCCACACAAAAGTACCTAACTGATTCACGCCAGAACGACTGGCTGTTACCGAACCACTAAATTACTCACACAAACGCCTATCATTGGCACAGAAGCAGAGATACGCCTCCAAGCAAACCCATCACAAAAAAAAACACTCTCGTCGTCATAAACATACATCCCACACCCCTCGCGTATAAACCCCCGGATCCCTCGCTAGACGATCCCAACCCTTTCATACAAAAACACGAAACCACGAAGGGTAAAAGCAGAAGTTCTTCGTCTCCTCGGCAAACGCTCAGTATCGCTCCAAATTTGCATCGGCTCCCTATGGTGGCTAGGCGGCTCCTTCCAAGTTCTGCTCTCTGGGTGTTACGATCAAGGCGTCGGAGCGAGAGAGCGGAACATGTACACGGCTTCGGAGCGAGCGAGCGGCGGACGGGTAGAACGCTGGGGAGAGGGAAACGCACGGCGTCGAAACGAGAGAGTGGCACAGCGAGGCCGAGAGGGAACGACGCACGGTAAGGGGAGAGAGCGGTATACTGGCTTGATGCTCGGAACCGCTTCAGCTCTTCAACTGCTCCATCTCGCGGCGAGTCAGCTCTTCCCAGTTCTGGTCGCTGTAGCGTACTCGCCAGTATCGGTCTCTGTAATCGTACACCTGGCCCTGTAGTCGGAGGCCGCCACCAAAATCCTTCCAGATAGTGAAACCTATTGGGAATCGGGTCAAGGCTTCACGTCGAGAGAGGGGCGCACGAGGTTTGACTGAGACAGGGGCTGTGTCGCTAGTAGACTGTTGGTTGTACAAATGCCAGAGTGCAATAAAGCCATCCAACTGCAGAGGGGTGAAGCTTTTTAGCATCTCACTTTCAGTCAACCAGCCCGACTCTACTCCCTCCCTCGACTTTCCTTTGTATTCCCACCTAGCCGTGCCCGAGGGGGAAATACTCCCACGGCAGCTTACGATGGAGTCGAACGTCGCAGAGTCTATACCATGCGACGGCATCTTGAAATCGGGGCCCCAAGCATACTGTGCGAACTCGTCGGCTAGGGAGTGTCTCAGAGTTAGGGGTCGGACGTGGAATGGCTTGACATCTGCCACGGACACAGTTCGGGTGCGCTGTTTTCTACCTCGCATCGTTACTTGTACGCTTATGCCTGCCCGCACTACTTCTGTGACTCTCCAAGGGCCTGTGTAGTGGTCGTGCTGGAGCTTCCTCCCTCGGTTGTCGCGATGTCTGCTGCTCTCGGACTCGCGCACCAACACGAGGCTTCCCTTCTCGACCAGGACTCCGGCGGAGGGTCTCGCGATAGTAGCGTTGGCGTGGGCCCGTGCGGTTACCCTCTGATTGTGACGTTTCTCGAGCGCAATGCGGACTTCTCGGAGGTTCTGCTTGCGGCGCTCCACGAAGTTGTCAAGACCACCGCTTTGTCCTGTCTCTTCTGATAGGGGCACCAGGGAGTCTAACGACGTGCGGGGTTTGCGACCGAAAAGCAGCTCGAAAGGGGTCATGTGAGAGGGCAGGGAAACGTCTGGCAAAGTGCGTTTGATCCAGATTGCTGGGGACACGTACTCGTCCCATCTCTCGGGCCATGATCTACATAGCTCTGCCAACAGCTCTTGAAGCCAACCTCCTAACCTCTCGACGGCCCCTTGACCCCGTGGATGGTCGGCCGGTCCGAACACTATTTTCTGCATGTAGCCAACGGCACAAGTGTGTCACTACTTCCGCTCCAAACTCTTTGCCACCGTCACACCGAATCACCCGAGGTACGCCGAAGGTTAAACATAGCTCGGTAAGGATCCGTGCCACGCCTACTGCCTGCTTGGTTGCTAGAGGAAAACCGAATGGAAACTTGGAGGCTCGGTCCACTACCAGTAGGACATATTTATTGCCGGAAAGAGAAGGCGTGTCCAACTTTAAGATGTCGATCTGCAGTTCATCCCAAGGCTCTAGCGGGCGTCCGGGCAACATCGCGAGACGTCTGCTGTTCGGTCTCTTGCGTCTTCGACACCCGCACGATAACACGTATTGTCTCGTGTCGCGGGTGACCGAGGGCCAGTGAAAGTGATCGCGTACCAGAGCTAAAGTAGCTCCTACTCCTGCGTGTCCGTGCAGCGTGTGTACCAAAGCGAGTACGTCCGCTACCATGGCTTCAGGGATGGCTGGCAGTTTCCTACCCCTTTCGTCGGCGTACCGGATTACATCGTCGTCATCTAAACCGTACCCGGTAGTGTCAACTCCACCCGCGCCTGCGCCATTACTACCACACAAACTCTCACGAACCTGGCCCAGATGGGAATCGGCTCGTTGCCTTCGCGCCAAGGATTCGGGATTAGTGAGTACTTGAGCCGCCCGGTGGATGGCCGATGCTTCCGTGATGTGGCGGGTTTCTGACGAACGCGGTACCTCCCCCCCTGCTGAAAGCACCTCTCCAAGGTCGTCACGGCCAGCGTGAACCCGACACTTGGGGGCCGTCGTGGGCGGTGGTGAAGACGGAGTCGACTCGATTGGTGTAGCCGTGTTGGAGTGATCGTGCTCCTGATCCACCAACTGCTCGATGGGCGGCAGCTGGATGTCGTTGAGGGGACGTAGCCGTACGGAAGGCGTACGCGTCCTGCTACTGCGGCGCAGCGTACCGGGGTCTGTCTCTAGTGCGGCACACGTGGCAAAGGGCAGGGCTTGTAGGGCAAGGAGGCGAGCGTCATTAGTAGCATGAGTGGACGGTTCTGACGGTGGATAGGAAGGGCAATCCCCCCCGTCTGTTCCATCTACACCTACTGCCTCTACGTCCGCTAACCTAACTCCATCAAGGCTCGGTCCCCGTGGTCCTACGAACTCGGATGGTTCTTTCGACGTAAGATCGTCGGGAAAGGAGTCATCAACATCGGCTTGAGGAGTCTGTGAGTGCGGCAGCCGCGACAGGGCGTCCGGTAGGACGTGCTGTACTCCCGCTCGCCATACCAGCACCATATCATATTCCGTCAGTCTTAGTGCCCATCTGTGTAGTTTGGGGCACAACTCGCGACTTCGAAACAGCCAGGTTATAGCGGAGCAATCGGTCACTACCGTAAACTGCCTACCCGCTAAATAGGGTCGAAAATGATCCACAGCCCACAGCACTCCCATGCATTCTCGTTCGGTGGGGCCTCTACGGGCATCTGTACGCGAGAATCTGTGACTAGCGAAGGCAATCACGCGAGGCGTACCGTCGATGGTCTGCATAAGAACTGCTCCCGCACCTATTGTGCTAGCATCGGTGTGTAGTTCGAACGTGTTGTCGAGATCGGGGAATGCGAGAACCGTAGGCGAGGCTAGAGTGGAGCGCAAAGACTGAAACGCTTGCTCCTCCTCTAAATCCCACGCGATGGTACTCTTGCGTGCGCGTTTAGACGCGAAGTCTTTATTGCGTAGGATGTTAGTGAGGGGGGCGGCGGTCAGACTATAGTTGGGTACAAAGTGCCGCAAGTAGCCCGTCAGACCAAGGAACGTTCGGAGTTCCTCGACTGTCTGGGGGCGCGGCATGCGTGCAATGGCTTCCAACTTGGTCGGGGCGGGGTGTAGGCCGGTACTATCGATAATCATGCCAAGGAATTCTTGCGAGGAGGAGCCGAAAATACACTTGGCAAAATTAACTGACAGACCCGCCGCTAACAGACGGTTGAGGACTAGAACGAGTTTGGCTAAGTGATCGTCCCAGGTGGCGCTCGCGATGAGAATGTCGTCGAGCCAGCTGAACACTCCTTCTAAACACCCCAAAGCGGACTTCACCCTCCGTGTGAACGCTGAAGGCAGAACTGTCAAACCAAAGCCAGCCCTAGTGAACTCATACAGCAGTCCATCTGCATCTCTGAACGCGGTTTTGTAGCGATCTTTTTCTGCAATCTCGATTTGGTGAAAACCGGAAGCAAGGTCCAGCTGAGTGAAGTACCGTTTGCCTTTCAACCCGTCGAAAATTGTCTGCATATCGCCAAGACCTCCACTATCGGAAACCAGGAGCTTGTTAAGTACCCGCCAATCAATGCACAAGCGGAGGGTTCCGTCTTTCTTCCGCACACACAGGCACTGCGCTGCCCACGGTGACACTGAGGGACGAATGATTCCTCGGTCAAGCAACTTCTGGATCTCTGCTCTAATCATGCGCCGTTCTTCGGGGGAGAAACGTCGTTGTTTGGCCGCAAAAGGGGTGCATAGCTCATTGATCAAAGGAAGCTCAAGCTCACCATCGATGCAGGCCGGCACTCGCTTGGGGTCGATGGGGAACAGGCCATCTTCGATGAAACCTGCCAGCACGTCCACGAGTTGTTGTTTCTCGAAGGGAACCCCGTGTTGACCCGGTGCTGTGGCTGTCTGGTTCTGGAAGGCAGCTACCGTGACGGGACCTGTGGAAGGCTGCGAAACCGGACTAGGGGCAGGGGCTAGGGCGGCGAAAGGGTTTGCTGGCCGGTAAGTCGGCCCGGCCGCGGCGGCACTCCCTCCTGCGTTACCAACTCCCGCAGTGGCTGAGGAGGCCACGTTAAGGGCAGCGAGGGCGCCGGCGGGTGAGGAGAACATGTGCCTTACTTCTGTCATGGTGAAAAGCCTGTCTGGCCCTGCATGTTTGGCTACCTTCCGTGGGGTTTGCGGGGCCAAGTACGACGCGTTGCGAGCAGAAAGTACCGCGATTAGTTCCCGGAATAGTCCTTCAGCTACCTCTCCTCGACGCTGCATGGGTTCCCCCATGGGGTTGTGCCATTCTGTACGCATGGGGCGCAGGGTAGTAGTGATCGTGTGGACTCGCTCGTGCATTAGCCCGCTAATGCCCATTTGGTCTAACGGGTTCGGCAGGAGCACTTCGACGACTCTATCGTACAGAGTCTGCATCTCTAGCGGCGTGATAAAACGCCAGAAGAACAACTGCTCCGTCGCATGCGGCCGCTCTGGACTAGCTAGCGAGGCACGGAAAGCCAGCAGAACACGAGCTGCGGCGGCGGTCCACGCTTCGGCTGACTTGAGAGATACAGCTGACAAGGCCGCCTGTGCGAACTCGGCGGCACCCCCTGTCAAAACCTGTTCTCGAACGAAAAGGCGTAACCAGTCGGTGGCGGTGACTTCACTGTGCTGCTTCTCGACGACTTCCCCCGTGATGAGATATACGGAGACAAACTCGGCGGAAGCAAGTTGGTGGCTAACCGACAAGAAGTCATGAGTCAGATCAGTCAGCAGCTCTACACGGCGGGGTGTCAGTGTGTCGGCCACTGTGACCCATCTACCATCGATGTACTGGTCAGGCTCAAGCCGCATGGCTCCGGAATCAACGTTGCGTAGGGTGCTCAGTACCTTCTGCTGCAGTATGACAGCAGAGTTCGCAATCGACAATGTCCCGGCAGTGGGGCCACCAAATACCGGACACGGGAGGGTACCTGCGATGCGCTTACGTACTCTCTCGACCAATTTCGCTGCCTGATTTGACTCCACACCAAACTGCATACCGGGCTCGGAGGACTGCTGTTGTGTGACAGCGGTGGGAAGCATGCGTGGCCTGAGCGCAGCGGCTGCCTCTCCTTGCCTGCGGCGGTGTCCGTTCCGGTTGCTGTCTCCCCCTCCCTTTGGTACGTCCTGCTCGTGGTCGGTGCGGCGTTGGCGTGCATGTCGGGAGCTCCGGCGAGCGCGTTTCCGGAGCCGCGCCTCTGATCTCGTAGTCGGGAGCGAACGGGCAAGACGGCGGCGGCGGTGGCGGCGGCGGCGACTCTTCGCACGGCGGCGGTCAGTTTCTGAGTCGCTGCTGCTGCTGCTGCTGCTGCTGCTGCTGCTGCTGCTGCTGGAGCTGCTGCTGCTGCTGCTGCTGGAGCTGCTGCGGGAGCTGTCCGTTGAACTAGAACGGGTGCTGCGGCGACCCTCGCGGGAGCGGTACCCGCGCTGAAACGGGTCTCCTGGGCCGTCTGCGCCCTGGCCGATCTGCCCGTGGGGCGCAGACATCCCTGGACGGAAAAATAAATGAATAAATAAAAACAAAAAAAGGACAAAAAGGAAACAAAAATTAGGAGAAGAAGAGAAAAGATCAAACAACAACCAACCGGACACACGGAGAGCAGACAAAGGAAAAAAAAATAAAAAAATATGTATATATAAATATATATATATATATATATAGCAGAGGAAAGAGAAGAGAAAAAAAAAAAAATCGGAAGAGAAGCAAGAAAAGAAGAACATAGAACAAAATAAAAGGGAAGGAAAACATACAGGGAGATATTAAATTAGTATTACGCGAGCGGGGCACAACCGTCACGACATCTCACAGCGCGAGAACAAGCGTGGTAAAAATGATGGAAACTGAGCGTATCGGGGTAAATGTATATTCTAAATATCGGTGCCGCCACCTGGAAAGGCACAGACCTAGAGGGACCTGGTTGTCGTCTCCCTCCCGCATGGGAGACAACAACAACGGCCCCACCAGGTACAGACCCCTCCCACTCAATTCAGATATCTAATTATCGGTGCCGCCACCTGGAAAGGCACAGACCTAGAGGGACCTGGTTGTCGTCTCCCTCCCGCATGGGAGACAACAACAACGGCCCCACCAGGTACAGACCCCTCCCACTCAATTCAGATATCTAATTATCGGTGCCGCCACCTGGAAAGGCACAGACCTAGAGGGACCTGGTTGTCGTCTCCCTCACGCATGGGAGACAACAACAACGGCCCCACCAGGTGCAGACCCCTCCCACTCAATTCAGGTATCTAATTATCGGTACCGCCACCTGGAAAGGCACAGACCTAGAGGGACCTGGTTGTCGTCTCCCTCACGCATGGGAGACAACAACAACGGCCCCACCAGGTACAGACCCCTCCCACTCAATGCAGATATCTAATTATCGGTACCGCCACCTGGAAAGGCACAGACCTAGAGGGACCTGGTTGTCGTCTCCCTCACGCATGGGAGACAACAACTACGGCCCCACCAGGCACAGACCCCTCCCGCTCAATTCAGAACTGAGTGCCTACGCCGCCTGTCGCAGCACAGCTGTAGTGGCAGCAGAACGAGCTGCCCCCGGAAGAGACCACAGTAAAGTATTTGAGGCGGCGGGACAGGAAGTGACCAGCGGCCGATGATAGTACTGTAGTAGGTACCAGCACGTTGTCTAGGACAGGCATCGACACGTCGGCACAGTTAGTTCAGCATTGATTGAGCCACAAAAAAAAAAAAAAAAAAACAAACAAACAAACAAAAACGGTGACGTGTACAGGACCTACCCTGGTAGGTGTTATTTTTGTCCACCCGTACCAGCTATACGTTATACTTCTTCAAAGTAGTGATGCCACTAACTGCTGTTCATGTACCCCTATTCGAATGTACACAGATATACAATTAAACTAACAAAATCAGTTGAACTCACAGGTGGTATATTTTACACGTAATACTGTCACATAAAGCACCAAAAACAACAACCAACAACAAAACAAAAACAAAAAACAACACGAAAATAACACATGAGGGATCGGAAATCAAGGACGGATACGGCAGCAGTGGTGGAAACCAGGTGCATTCCACATTGCAAAGCACACGAAAACAGGCCCTAAAAAAAAAAGAAAACACCAACAGCAGCCCTATCACAGCTATGTGATCGAAGATTTCGTCGAGTACTTCAGTAGGTACACCATGCCGGATACAGTAGTGGAAACACGGTGCACAGCAGTGTACGTCAATAAGCGAAATTAAAAATAAAGGCACCCCAGGTATACTCGACCAGGAAAACGCGCGTGGGCACATGGTGTATGACAACACTTTGACAAGCGAACAAAACGATCAGGCAAACAGCTCAGTCAAGCCGCATGGTACATCAGAACAGCACCACGGAGGGTTTCGCCTCTGGATTATCGCTGACCGCGGTGCGTACAACACCGCAGCCAGAGTCCCGTACAGCGATGACAACGGCGTGGGGTACACGGCGACAGCAGCAGACACAACGCGCACGGGGCAACCGAAAACGGCCTGGGAGTCACTAAAGTGAGCACACCCGGCCGCGCTGCGCAAACCACACATCACATCACGTCGGACTTCTGCTTTTCATTCATTTTTCTCGCTGCCGGTGGAAAGAGGGGGCGGGGGGGGCCTAACGAGTGTGCTGCAACTTTTTGGACTCCCACCTGAGCCACAAGGCAAGCACAAGAAAAAAAAAAGCAAGCGGAACTGGAGGGCGATGGCGTGAGAGCAGAGAGATTGACACACTCCAGGAGCCCCGTGTGCTCCTGGGTGTGCCTTCCACCCAAAATCGAAATTTATCCGGAGAGAAAAAAAAAAAACTCAGCCGTCCGGTGCCCCTGCAGGACACCAGCATGGCCATCAGTATGGGAACAGTACGGTTGCCCGGCGGAGGCAACCCAGACATGGGTGGCTACATGAGGAAGGAGTATGCCATCGCATCGTCAACTTACAGCTCGCGCCAAGGGCACTTGCGCGCGAGAGCAGGAGAATAGAGGTGGCGTGAGACACCAGGCGCGCGCGGGCAAAGAAGCAAACAACAAGAAAACAAACAAAACAAAACAAAACAACAAAAACTACAGCACGCAGGGGCAAGACCGAGGGTCTCGTGGGAACAACAAAAGACGAGCACAGACAGAGTGGCGTAGAACGATTCCTAGTACGTGCAAGCGCGTGTCTCGGATTGGACACCATGATATGGATCGGGAGCGTATAGGTCATGAGGTCTTGGGTCAGGATGAGGCAAGCAGCACGGGCATGAGCCTATTTTAAGAAATCAGCCGTCGACAGTCCGCTTCAGATACAGGATAGAACAGGATTACAACACATGCCTAAAATATACAAATAATAAGACCAACCTCAAGTCTGGCCACGATCCAACCGAGTCGAGACGTGGGCTCGCACGTGTCCCAGAGGGGTATAGCGTGCTTCTGACGCTAGGGAGAAGGTCTCCCGGGTATGTAGATGGTAAACTGATTGCTTTATACCACAGGTCGAGAGCAAAGACCACAAGTGGCAAGATGGATTGGTCCGAAAGGGAAACCATCCACAAATTGGGGGGGGGCCGTAAATGACGCGGCCCCTACCGATACAAAAATGCATGCCGTCGTAACTCCTGAAACGGTCCTGAACCGTAACATTTCTCTAGGTCATGGAATGGGTATGTCGTGCCTGCCGTACGCAGTATGATGACATGGCATCGCATTGCATACGTGGCAACGTGTATCTCTGTGGCGTAGCTTTGTGACCACAGAACTTGTATCTCTCTAGGATTGAAGAATCGGCACGGACACTGGTTGTGCTGGATGTAGACGGGTAGAAAGAACGGTTTAATGTGAAGAAAACAACAACAACAATATGTATGTACAGGCGTCCCCGGTGGCTTGGTAGGTGGTCCGCGAGCCTGTCAAGATCAATTTCGTGAGTTCGAGTCTCACCGAGTGCATGCTCATAGGGACTTTTTCTTGCATAAAAAATTGATAAGCGGAAAGCGCGAAAGCGTGAGTTGGCTACATTCGATGAAAATCGACGAGCAGTGGGAATGCTGAACCCTATGCGCGATAAAAACTAAAGGCACGTACCGGGGGAGAGAAGGGACGACACCTGTGACCACGGCTTGTCCAGAAGATCGTCGAGGGTAAAACCTCCTACGAGTGGGCTGGAAAGTAAAAGTGATGATTAAAAAAAAAAAAAAAAAAAAAAAAATGTATGTATGAATGTATGTGTCGTCCCTTTTTCCGCCCCCCGGCACGTGCGTTCATTTTGATCGCGCATGCATATATATATATATAGATAGGGTTCGGCATTCCCACTGCTACTCGTCGATTGTCATGACTTTTGCTATTAATATCATTTTTCACGCTCTCGCGCTTTCCACTACGAGAGAGAGTGTATATACCTGGTATATGATAATAATCGTTTTTTATCCACGAGAAAAAGTCCTCGCGAGTATGTACTCTCGGTGAGACTTGAACTTTGAACCCACAAAATTGAATATTACAAGTATATCATACACGACACGAAAGGGAGCACCCACTACCAAGCCACCGGAGACAGACGTGTACGTATGTATGTACGTACCTGGTATGTGGAGAATTTTCCGTGTTTTCTTTTTTTTTCCCCGCTGAGGCATTCGCCCGAGCACAGGTAAAATGTTCCACTCGAAAGTTGTTGGAGCCTGTCTTCGGACCAGTCTTCGGACCACAGACTGCATGCGGCGACGAGATACTGACTGTGAGAACAGGGAAAACTAATACGTGTTATCCAATTCCTCATCAACGTTCCATCCCCAGGTCATGTTCGCATTCCTCCGGTTTCTTCCTCCCTCCCCCTAGAGGCCTGGCGGTCCCTCAGGGCTAGTTTATACATATATATGTACTTAGCACGAAATCGCGATTACGTACGAGTACATTTATCAGCTTGATTTGTACATGTTGTTGTTGTTGTCGTCTTCTTCACATTAAACCGTTCTTTCTACCCGTCGACATCCAGCACAACCAGTGTCCGTGACGATTCTTCAATCCTAGAGAGATAAAAGTTCTGTGGTCACAAAGCTACGCCACAGAGATACTACGTTGCCACGTATGCAATGCAATGCCATGTCATCATACTGCGTACGACAGGTACGACATACCCATTCCATGACCTAGAGAAACAAAAACGAAAAAAAAAAAAAAAAAAAAACAAAGACAATTCGAAAGAGAAAGGAAACAAAAAAAAAAACAAAAATATACCTGGTATATGTATGGTATATACTTCAGTATAGCAACAAACCATCGTACCCCCCCGCAGGGGATCTGACAGACACTTGCAAAAAAAAAAAAAAAAAAAGGAAAAAGAAGAAAAAACACCACTATAATAGTCGTCAACAGAGTAAGACTAAGAACCAAGGGAAAAAATAACAGGCAAACCAAACAAAGCACAAGGCATGCTCCAGGTGGCGGCAGCAGTTTATGGTACGAGTAGCACAGCCAGGGTCTCCCTGCTGGCCCGCCTGGTACCTTGCTACCCTGTCTGCCACCATCGTCCAGCGTTCGTCAGCTATGCCCGGCCCCTCGGCGTCAGACAGTACGAAACAAGCAAAGCAGGCTCGTCATCCACCCACGCCACACGACTCCTTCAATATGGCTTATCAATCGGAGAAAGGAAGAGAAATGAAAATCACATAGGGTCACCGCAAAGAAGAAAATAAAATGAAATAAAAATAAACAAAACAACAGGAAGACAAAGGAAGACCACGTTCGAACCAGCTGCACCAGTTGGTGGTACGAGTAGTATAGGCATGTTCTACTTCTTAGTCTGCCCGGTACCTGGCTACCCTATCTGCCATCTCCTTCCTACTTTCGTCCACTGCCGTTTCCCTTCTACTCCTCTTCCCCCCCCCCTCTCCGCATTCCCTTGGTCGGGTTTTCTGCTACTCCTCTTGTTGCTCCTCCTCCCCCCATTCCCTTGGACACCACCCACGGCGGATGCGCAGCGCTGCCTGCTCAGCTCAGCCTCAGCCTCGTGCCACCTCACCATGAACCGTTCGGCTGCTTCCAGGATCCCCCGGTACCACTTCCCCGCCTTTTTTGCAGCAGTGGGCCACAGTGAGGTCTCAACTCCAAACACCAAGCAAGGGAGCAAGTTCCGTTGACCCTTCGGTGGCTCGGAACTCCCTAAGGTCTTCGACTACGCATCTATGCCAAGTCTTAACCTGTCCGCCAGGTCTCGGGTTCTCCCCACCAGCAGTCGTCCCGAACATCACCCGATTGGGTAATCGATCCTTGCTTTGCCGTGCCACCCCCCCCGCGAAGAAGAGACGCCGTTTGCGGATGGTCGTTTCGATGCTCTCGCAACGTGTCATCTTGAGGGCCTTCGCGTACGAGAGGGTGGCATGGTCAGTACGAAGTCGGCGCTGGAAGCCAATGACTCGCAACAGGACTTGGTGGTGAGCCGTTCGAAGCTTGGCAAAGTGTTCCGCTCTGAGGGTCCACGTCACACACCCGTACAGCAGGGTCTCAATCACCTCGGCCTTCAGCATTCGGACTTTCAGGCTAAGGGGGGCGGTCGTCCTATCATACAGCTCCGGGCCGAACCGTTTGAGGCATGCTCGCATGAGACGGATCCGTCGGTCGATTTCGAGCGAGAGGTCAGCGTTTTCGTGGAACAAGAACTGGGCCGTCTGCTTATATGCCTCTGGCCTGCTGCTTCGATAACGAGCGGTGGTGCGAGGGTTTTGTGGTCTTGCGTTTGTAGACGCATAGTCTCTGTCTTCTTTTCCGACACCGTAAGGCCTGCTGCTTCGAAGACAGTCACGATGACTGTCATCATTTTCGCGAGCCCTTCAGCCGACTTCGAGACAATCCCTGCGTCATCGGTGTACAACATGCCCCATACAGCCCTTCGCACGCACGCCAACGGCTCCTGCTCCTTCGTTCCGACTACTCCAGCATCACTGAGTTGGACCAAATCCCTTACGATGGCTTCGTCGTGGCTAAAGCGTACTAGCACGACGTGCAATGCAGCAGCGAAAAATACGTTGAACAGTAACGGTGACAGCACACACTACTGTGCTGTGGTCTACAGCCAAGCGGTTAGTTTTTGTCTAAACGGTACTACTATAGATATAGATGTGTGCGTATTCTCTTTCTACCCGTCCACATCCAGCACGTGCCCAGTGTCCTTGCTAATTCTTCAATCCTTCAGAGATGTAAGGTCTTCTGTGGTCATCAGAAAGAGAGAGGATGCTGTCATCACCCCTGCCTGTGCTGGTGGCTGTGCGCCAAGGTTCGGATCTCGGTCGGTATGCACGCATTACAAGAACATCTCTTCTTTTTCGTCGCCGAAAGTCCCAAAATTAGTACGCTCTCGTTCGCAATATGCAAAAAAAGAGCGAGCCAAAGCCGATTAAAATCGACATGCAAGGGGGATATTTTGCAGAATGAAGCAGGGGTGTCCGGGAAGGCTTTTTTCGACAATTCACGTGAAAAAAGGTCATAATGAAAAACAAACCGGAGTACAGCATAGCAGCATGCTGTGATCGCAGGGCTATGTGAGACAGTTTTTTTTTTTTCATTTTCAAGTTTTTAATTTCAAATTCTGGATCACTTGATTTTGAGTACCCCCCAAATGCCCCCCCCCCTCCTCCCCCCTGTCTCGGGGGAGAGGGGGGGTTACTCGTCATCATGCAAGGCCGTAGTCGTATGACTATTGACCCTCGCATTGTTATAAGGATTACCCTGGGCAGGGTAATCGATCGGTCTTTTACCCCTATAGCTCAGTAGGCGCGTTCCTATAAAAAAGAACACATCTGGCTGGTTCCCCAGGTAAAGAAACGAAGCGAGTATAGGTCACAGCGTACAGACGTGTACGGTTCTGACGCCCCAAAGATCCCGCCATTCAGAGGGGGGGAGAGTGTTACAAGGATTACCCTGGGCTGGGTAATCGATCGATCTTTTACCCCTATAGCTCAGTAGGTAATACCATCGCATCGGCATCCTTACAATGCCGGGACGGAGCGCGTCGGGCAGTAAAAAAAAAAGGAAGTGGCCAACATCACTGGTACTATATATACCTGATCCGTTTGGGTCAAAATCAGGTTCATACTAAGACCAAGAAAAAAACGCGCCACGACCGGTGTTTCGTCCATGAAAATAAAAATAAAAATATGCCCCTGAACGTCTAGCGTGTGGCCTGCAAAATCTGACATGTTTGATTTTTTGAGGGAATACGGTAGGTACCAGGGGCTCCACTTGGACCTGCAGAGGGTCACAAGGCTTCGTTTGTTTCGCTACAGGCGGGAGCGCCAAGAAGAAAGAGTGTTTATTCCAGCACCCTCCCCCGGTTGCCAGTTTTGAAGCTTCTCGACAATCCTCGCGTAACTGCCTGTTCGGCGTGAAATTATTATGCCGTACCAAACCTGAGACCACCTCCATGCGGAATGGGGCCGACAAACTGCCGTGCTTGTCCACGGTGCTGTAATATGACTCCCGTGACAACAGAAAACAACAGGGCTGTAATATGACTCCCGTACACATCACAACAACCGGAGCACATCGTACATCGTACACCCGCCAACCAAGAAGAACAGTGAAATCAGCGTACGTATGTATGTATAAATACGTACGTACGTACGAGTACAGCAGAGATTGGACACAAGAATTGCAACCGAGGGACCGCAGGCGCATACGCAGATAAAGAGCAGTGTACGTATGGCCTCTCTGTGTGGTGTGATAGTATGTATGTTATAGCGTACGTTGGTAAGGTATGGTGGTACGGTTTGTTGGATATACTACATGGAAAAATCACGGTGTGTGATATGGTATGTTGGTGGTATGGTGTGAAGGTAAGGTGTGGTGGATATACTATATGGTTAAATAGTGCCTGGTGTGAAGGTGTTACCTACTGAGCTATTGGGGTAAAAGATCGATCGATTATCAAGCCCAGGGTAATCCATATAACACTCTTCTCCCCCTCTGAACAGCGGGATGTTTGGGGCGTCAGAACCGTATACGTCTGTACGCTGACCTACCCGCTTCCTTTCATTACCTGGGGAACCAGCGAGATGCTTTTTTTTTAGGCACGCGCAAGCGTTTCTTATGTAAAAGAAACGTTCGAAGTGAGGTTCGAACCCGTGACCTGGACGACGTCAAATGTGAGGGTGTTACCTGTTGAGCTATAGGGGAAACAAGTTCGATCGATTAGGGTAATCCTTGTAACACTGGTGGTACGGTATGCTTCAGTACACAAGGTCTGCAAGAGTCGAACACGTCGAATGAATATTATCTGTAACGAACTAATACAGCAATCATTGGGACAAACAAAATATGCATTCGAAAATACAAGGGATGCGGACAGACAGACAGACAGAGCTGTAAAAAAAAAATCCAAAATAGAGACTCAGTTCTACAAACTCAGAGTATATATTTCCATAAAACAGAGACTCAGTTTTAAACAGATAGAGACTATGGAGGTTTTTGTATGTATGATGGGTCCTGGTTACTATGCTACTTCCTTCGTGTGGTCGATGATGCTGTAATCGAGGCGGGCTACCATAGGAGTAGCACTCTTGCCTTCCCAGGCAAATATTTCTGAGTCTCCGGGCTGCTTAACCCATTAAAGCTGGAATACCAACAGCAGTGTTCACGATTGTTTTCGCAATATACCTACACTTTGTAAAGGCCTTAGGATTTTTTGTCGGGTTTTGCACTCTTCATTACAGCAATGGCTGTTTTCAAAAGCAGTATTTTGGGTGAGATATAGAGCCCCCACGCTATAATCAAGTGAGGGGCCTTAGAAGGCAAACGCTGGGGCTACCAGGTACCTCTACCGTTGCACGCGTCAATCGTCCCATGACAAGTCCTCTCCTCTCTTAGGCATATCTTGAACTCCCAAAGGCGTGTCTAGCAACCCCTACTCAACCTTCTTGGGGACTTCAGAGGCGAAAAAAATGACGATAAAAAGTGACGGTTTTTAGGCGGCAGCGACCACGGCGGTGGCTGGGGGATGATACAAAATGGGCGAGCGAGGTACAATGGTTGAATGCAATTAGTCGCACGGCAAGGGGGGCGGAGATGACCCTACCCGTACACAGTGCTGCTCGGCGATCACGCTGCTCGTAGACGGACCGGTTGAATCCACCAAAGCTATCCTTGTTTTATGGTCGCTGTTCCTGAAGGGTCCACAAAAGGGATAAGGCGTGCCTTGTAGTCCCAAAGGCGTTATAGGTTAATAGAAACCCCTTTGAGGGCATGCCTTCATGCCCTAAAGGCGTCATCAATAGCAACAGGGTAAAAAAAGTTCCAGCCCCACCATCATCATCATCATCGTCGGGCTCCCTTCTTCGCCGAAACGGTTACCCACCCATCCGCGTCAGGCGCGGCTACCCCCCCCCCCCCCGCCGCCGACACACCACCAAGACCCCCCCCCCCCCCGTCCCCGCCCATATTATCATCCTCGTCGCTACTGCTGTCATCTTCTTCGTTTGCCCCTTTCGCCGCCACGCTGCTCGCAACCGCGGACGACTTGGCACCGCCCCCCCCCATGCCTGGGGCGGCCGCCTCCTTCGCTCGGAGGCGTTGCTCTTCTTCTCTGACTGCGTTAGCGAGGGTGAAGTCTAGCCGCCCGCACTGCGCGAACATTTCTATCAGCATGGCTGCCACCTGCAAGGGGGGCGGCAAGGAGGAGGGGTACTCATTTGTTGCATGCCTTGGTCATTTGACCATTGATCACGCATCCGGGGGGCGGGAGGGGGGCGGGGCGCGGTGGGGTACTCACTATCATGCACGGCCGTAGTCGTATGACCATAGACCCTCGCATCCCTACAATGCCGGGACGGAGCACGTCGGGTTTTCACCGACCAGGCAGACATTGCTTGGACCAAGCGCGAAGCGCCGTGAGGTGTTGGGCGAGTCGCATGAAGGATGAGCTGCATCCTACTAAGAACCGCTTCAAAGACGGATTCTCTTGCATATGGATG
The DNA here is from genome assembly GCA_031763025.1 of Macrocystis pyrifera. Lineage (NCBI taxonomy): Eukaryota > Phaeophyceae > Laminariales > Laminariaceae > Macrocystis > Macrocystis pyrifera. The sequence goes on from JASSKH010000021.1 coordinate 10,581,887, forward strand.
ACAGCATCAATGAATGGAGGGGGGGGGGGGGGGGGGTTACTCGATATCATGAATGGCCGTAGTCGTATGACTGTAGGCCCTTGCATCTCTACAACGCCGGGATGGAGCACATCGGGTTCTCATCGACCAGGCAGACATTGCTCGCACCAAGCGCGAGTCAGGGGGGGGTGGGGGGGGGGGGGGGTACGTACTCATTTGATCCTGGATTAAGTTATTTGACCATACACCACGCATCTCTTTCGAGACGTGGGGCTGGGTGGCGTAGTCCTTTGTTGCTTGTCTTATTGTAGTCATTTGACCACTAACCACGCAGAACTTTCGAGACAGAGCACCGTGCTTACTCCGAATAGAGACACCTCCAACGTTTTGGGCACTCAATAGTTTCTCCCGTACAGTTACATTACAAGTACCAGGTATTTGGCCTTGTACCTCATCCCCTTCCTGTTTTTCCCCTGGCGGCCACCATCTACCCCCTAGGAAGGCGATCGTTTTCTCGCTACTATTCAGTGTACAAAATTTCTCCATGTCACACTAGTCTATTTCCCTCATCTCATCCAACACACCCCGTCCCTCCTTGTACATTTTCACATTCTCCCACTACGTGAGCTCTACTCCATTGGTTTGCCAAAAGAGCGGCGGCGGCGGTGGCGACGGGGGGGGGGGGTGGGCTCTCCTCTTGCCGGGATGCTGTACCGCTGTCGGCTCGTCACCTGTGCTGGGCTATCGTCTTCGGCGTACGTGCTAAAGTTGTCGTCCAGGAAGTCTCCCAGAAAGTTCTCCACCTGCCAGCCCAATCGCAAAAACGATCAATCAGCAGTTCACACACCGAGCAGATCAGATAAGTCCCCATTTCGCTATCTAGATATTTCGGAACAAATGTATCCCAAACGAGTCGGACAGATGACGCTTGCTACGACGGAGGTACTGGTAGTACTTTCTGCTCTCCAAGGCAAATATTTCTGACTGGCGGGGCTCCTCCACTGAGGGGTTAATTATTAGTGGCGTCATCTGTTTTTAGATACATACCTAGGACATGGCCTCGTTCGTCGAGTTGCACTTTCAATCTCGTCAGGGTCAAGTGCCGGGGGTACAGAGGTCGTTGAGTGAGGAGCTTCAGAATATATCAGGTGCACCCCTACCGCAGCATGCATCAGATCAGATCAGGTCAGAACAGATCAGATCCCCATTCCGCGAGCTATATATGGTGGGACAGATAGGTCCCTGGAGACTCGAACATATCATACCCCCAGTTCATGATCTTTCGGGACAACTAGATCCCTGATTTAGATGACCTTCCGGGTCTAGATCACGTTTGCCGGTAGGTATCCTCCCGGCTCTTGTGGGCATTGCTGCTGGGTGGGATCTGTGTCACACGGCTCTTGCCCCAAGACTTCATCACGGCAAACATCTAGATGATCTACAGTAATTACTGATCTGTACGACGTGTGCTATTCACAAAAACAGCAGCAGAGCATACAAAAGCGCCGCTCGTGATAGCCAAACGAACCGACGGTTACCGACGGTTCGGTCACAACAAACACACGACAGAAACTTGACGACGACACGGAGCAGACGCGGTCAAGCACGAACCGCTTTCGAACGCAAGTCGAAGCAGGCACAATTGGCGAAGGAATGAAACAGTCCACTCCCCTGACCGATCATGTGCAGATCATATCGTTCCCACTTTACGATCGATGTCTCCCAAGGCAGAAAACCTGTTCCCCTTGTATGGTCTAGCTCGTGTTTCCGGGTGGGGCCCGAAAACAAACAATCCGCATGGTTTACTGCAAGATGTTTCCTGGGTTGGATCTGTCCTATAAGTCCTATGAGGCAGATCTTGCACAACCACTCACAACGGCGGGAAAGGGATCAGATGATCTATTACGGGGGACCATGGTAAATAGCACCTACGACACACAAAAAAAACTATATATTTACCTATTTTTACTAAAAATATTTGGTCCCATTTACTATGGTCCCCCGTAATAGATCATGACCCTTCAGCAGCGTGAAACAGTGTGATTCACAACAAAATAGTCCGGCAGAGAGTACACGAAACAGAGCAAGAGAAAAATGATCTGTTAAGACACTGCTTCCCGATGTCAAGAACGAGAAACAAAAGAAGAGTGACCAGGTTTCTGGGCGAATCAAAGAACAAAAATAACATCTCGTTGTTGGAATTACATTGTGTTCACTTTTTTTTTCTACCCCCCGCGCCCAACGTAATAAGCGCCCAACTGTTGGGGGTGTCTCCATCAGGAGTAGGAACGGTGCTCCGTCTCGAAAGGGATCCGTGGTCAACCGTCAAATGACTGAGGCAAGCAACAACCGAGAACGCCCGCCGACTCCGCCTCCCCTACACCCACACCTGGCATATGAGGCAAAAAAAGTGTTGCGTCGTTCATTGGTTGTTTTTTCGAACACCCCCTCTGGCCACGGGGATAAACAGTCTCACCACCCAGTACACCCAGTGCCTCCCCATCACCAATATCTCAAGAGTACGCCAGCTCTATGTCACCGTGAAGGGCCTATGAGTACCTCGCAGCACACCATGCCAACAATACTGAAAAGTGTAATGGCCCACGAGAAAGAAATGACCCACCACTCTCGCCGGAAAAACTAAGACCCGTTTGAAACACAAAATAAATGTCAAACGGAGCTTAATAGTCTCGGTCAAATCAGAAAACAAGAACACAAGGCTCACTTTTTGCGGGAACGCTCAAGTAAAAAATTGGATGGAAGAAAAAAAGGCTCCGCGGCGAGCGCTCCACTATATCCTACATAGAGTACATGCTCAACGGCTGAACAAGGACGGCGTCGCAATAAGATATGAGTGTTTCCCCATACTAGAGTCAACTAATTGGCGATTCTTGTTGGCCAACACATTCCACTATCTCTGCAAATATAAGCACTTTTTTACGAACGATTGATACACAATCGGTCCATACATTTTGGGACAGAATGGTATTGTACGCCCCGGCACCTCCCAGTACCCAAAACGCGCAAAGATGACAGAAGTCGCAGTGTTCTACATACTTCATACCGGAAATGGGGTTGAGTTCGCACACGTGTGCCATCGTTTTTCAGCGATCGTGCTTAGACAAAGGCGAGCGTTCTACCGTAAAAGTCCAACACCATATTTCGGGAGGCTCTCAGCCAGATCTTGGCCGCAGTGCCAGTGCCAGTGCCAGTGCCAGTACCATCACCGACATCCCACGACCGCAAGCAGCAGCAGCAGCAGCACAGCAAGCGCCAGCTAGCTAGCTAGCGCTAGCCGCGGCTAGGGGCAGCATCAGCTTGGGCAACAACAAAAAAAAACAGCATCAGCAACAGCACCAGCACTAGCACCAGCTCCCATTTTTGTATTTTTCGATTGCTGCTGCTGTTGCTGCTGACACGCTCGGCGTACGCGCGCCACAGCGCCAACGAGCTCCGCTCCATTGCCGCCGCCGCCGCCGCCGCCACCGCTGCTGCTGCTGCTACGGCAGTATGGTGGGATTGAAATGATACACGAGTTGTCATGCTGTCGCGCTCTACAAGCAAGGTGGCACGAGCACGAGTACGAGTACGAGTCTTTTCGGGGCGACGCATCCTCCACGACACCAAGTGGGCGGGAGCGTACCGTAGCAGCGGGGCGCCGGCGGCTCGCTGGCTCAATCCAACGCCGATCGTCCGCGATATACTCCAGCTACACCTATCGAGCTTCTGTGCTCCCAGCGGTTGTCATGTTGTGTACAGCAAGCAGCATGATGCGTGGAGGCATGGAAGATCCTCGGCGTTTATAAGCCGATGATATGGAGACCAAAAATGAACCAGGTACCGTACATATCGTCAAATTCCTTCCTTCGCATATGTACTTTTTTTCCCTTTCGTCAAGAATTTGCCTCAACTACTACCTTCGTTGTTTATTTTGGGGAAGGGAAATGTAAAAAATAAACACTCTAAGACCTATGCCAATGGGAACGCGACGTTCAAAAGTTTTAAGTTTTCTTTCAAAAATATTGCTTTAAAAAAACAGCCGAAAATATCCTTGTACCGCCGCTGTGGGAAAAAAGGGAAAAAATGTTTGATTTTTCCTTTTTTTTTCCAACGGCTGCAGGCGGCGCAATTTGTATTCTCTCGTTGCAAATTGTCAACACGCTGATAAAAATCAGCTCTTGCGACGATAGACGCTCGACCTCGATACAGACGCAGCCCACAGCCAACCCGTTTGGTGGCGGGCAAGGCCAACGAGTATAAATGACGGCATCGAAGATAGAAAGTGGATAAATGCTCTAGGGGGCGAGAGCTTGCCGGCGGCGTCCTGCGGTATCCTCCCAAACCTGAAAAAAACTGTTTTTTGCCATTTGAGGCGGATCCAGAAATTTTGTCTTCAGTTTTGTACACAGCAGCGGGTAATTGTTTTTTTATCGTACACCTGCCCAGCGCCCGCCACACGTCACTGGCCATTGTGTGAAGACGGTGACCCAAGGGTGGGTCGGAGCCCCTAACGAGCGCACTCCGTTCAGAATTAACGCCGCAATCATTGGTTTTGTCGATCGATGTCTGTCGAGGACTCGGAATCTCGCCGCTTCGAACCAAAGGCCGGCCTGAGTTTTTCTCAAGCCGATCTTGGCCCAACATCGGCCCCAGATTTGCTTTTTTCGGGCTTTTCCACATGTTGGGAACTTTTGTTTTTCTCTAAACGTGCCCATAGGAAGCGTGTTCTAACTGTTTTTGGCGGGGATCTTTGGAATTCAAACTTTTTATTGATACTTCGCGTTCCCATTGGCATAGGTCTAATAACTAAAAAATAAAAGTATGCGATGCCAACCTACAGTAAAAATTCTCGTATTTTGGTCCGGGCTCGAATTCTTGCGTCAGGCAGGGTGTGTCCTACTCACAATTTGAGGATAAAGATGGCCACATTCTTCTTATCGTCCAAACCTCGAGCCTGAAACTACAGGCACCCAAATTCCTAAGCGCTGCCGTCGCTTACTGCAGCTTGAAAATAATATAAATACAAAACGAAACAACAGAGTGTTAATAGCATGTTTGGCAACGGCAGAGTACTGGACACCTATGTACCATAGAGTAAAAAACAGAGACGCCGAGGCGGCCTGAGTTTCTAGATTGGGCAAGGGTCTGTTCCACACAAGCTCCAGTACCACCACGTCGGAGTTCAACATATTTTTTCTGGAAAAAATCTGGCAGCCTGTCAGGGTTTCTCTCTCGGGAAAGGGGTGTGGCGGTATGTACCCACCCAAAAATTCGGGTTCCCTGAAAAAAAAACTCAGCCAGCCACAACCTTTTTTTTATTGTTGGCAAAGGGTGTCTGTCCGAGGGCTACACAGCATTACTTTCAGGACAATAAAAAATTCGGACTTCGTTAGTTTCCAGAAAACACACCAAAGTATCCGCCAGTTTACGTATCAATAGTGGTGTTCGCTTGGCCAAAATATGCAGGGATCTTTACGGTTATCCGTCCGTGCACGGTGCGTTTTTTCTAAATCGAAAATCCTACGGTCCGGTTCGGTGCGGTTTTAGGAAATCGGAAATCTTACGGTGCGGTTCGGTGCGGTTTTCAGGTATTGCAAATCCTACGGTGCGGTTCGGTTTCGTGGTATATCCTACAGTGCGGTTCGGTGCGGTTTTAAAAAAATCGGAAATCCTACGGTGCGGTTCGGTGTGGTTTTACAAAATCGGAAATCTTACGGTGCGGTTCGGTTTTGTGATATATCATACGGTCCGCTTCGGTTCGGTTTCCCGTTGAATCGGTTTTTCTACGGTTCGGTTCCAATCCCCGTAGGCAAAACCGTACAACACACGCTCTTCTCTACGGTGCACCGCATATATACACCGTACAAAACCGCGGTTTCGTACAGTTCTCAGGCTTGTTATCGGGGCACTAACGAAACCGCTGTTTCTCTACGGTGCACCGTAAGAGTGAACGGTACAAAACCGCGGTTTCGTTCGGTTCTCAGGCTAGTTCTCGGGGCACTAACGCAATCGCTGTTTCTCAACCGTGCACCGTATGAATAAACCGTACAAAACCGCGGTTTCGTACGGTTCCTGACGCTTTTGCTCGGGGCACTAACGCACTAACGAAACCGCTACAGGCAGCGTATGAATAAACCATACAAGCCCTCCGGTTCGTACGGTTTGCGCGCCAGGTACATGTTTACTTTTCATTCTATACGCAAAAGTCAAGAGAGCAACAGCACGAACCCATTAAAAAAATGTTCAACAAACAATACATAAACACGTAAAAACAAAAAATAAGGAGTAAATAAAATAAAAACATAAATTGTACGATGCGTGCTGGCAAAATATACAATATACTGGTAATTTTGGATGTTTCAGTTTTTAGATATCTATTATTTTATGAAATTTTCATATTTCCTATTTTCCGGCAGGTGTACTTCCGGAGACTCGGAGTATAGAATATATCAGAAATATATAAATATAAGTAGACAATTCAACCTTTTGTGTTTTTCAACCAAGAAAATATTCAAAATGTGAAACACCTTAAAATCAACCAAGCCAGCGGGAACATTTTTGACGCGAAACCTTGCAGAAACCGTCATGAGCCGAGCCGTGCGAAACCATGACCCTATTGCACCGTTCCGCGGCCGATGGAACGGCGGGTTTTCTACGGTTTCAAGTCAACCGCACCGACAAATAACCGATCTAACGGTTTTTGGCACCGTATATTGACGCACACGGTGCGGTGCGGTTTCGACGGCATTCCTACGGTGCGGTTCGGTGCGGTTTAAGAAATCAGGAATCTTACGGTGCGGTTCGGTGCGGTTTTCAGATATTGTGAATCCTACGGTGCGGTTCGGTGCGGCTTTCCTATTTCGTAAAACCTACGGTGCGGTTCGGTGCGGTTTTCAGATATTGTGAATCCTACGGTGCGGTTCGGTGCGGTTTTCCTATTTCGTAAAACCTACGGTGCGGTTCGGTGCGGTTTTCAAGAGGCAAAAATCCTACGGTGCGGTGCGGAAAACCCTGAAAATATGCTACGTTCCATGCCACGTCGGGACTGCCTACGTTTCCTCCTGAAAGTCTCAGCCTGCCTTTTTGGGCGCTCGTTTTCCTCAGCAACAGTCATCGCTTCATATTCCTATCAAGAGTCACAACACCAAACAGGGATCACGTTCCCGGCTGGACAGGTATGAGTGAACCTATCGGGGAGTTTAGAGGAAACACAACGGCGACAACACAGAGACGAGACTCACAAGGTGTACGTACAGCATCGCAGCCTGCCGGGTAGGGGGATGACAGCCAGTACTCAGCCCACACCGACGACAATTCGAGGAGTCTTACGATCCGGGGCGCAGCATAATCCTACAGTTTAGAATGGACTTGCTGGCGCAACCCGGCGAATATTTCTATGCGCTGCAGATAGTCCTAAGCAAACCTATTATTACGGGGGTCCATAGTTAATAGGACCTATGGTATACATGAAAACCTATGAATTTACCTATTTTTACTAACAAATTTTGGTCCTGTTTACTATGGTCCCCCATATTAGTAAGACTGCCATACTCCCCGGTAGCTACTCACTTGGGTAAGTCAAGCTGTCATACACTATTGGGCCAGAACGTGCTGCCCCCACTGTGCGCCGCTTGGATCACGTATGTCGGAGCGACCGGGAACCTTCAATGGTTTTAACCCGTCATCTACAACCTCGTACTGGTACTGCTGCGGGCTCACCAAATTTCAGAAGCGCGCCAAGACACGATAAGGGTGCTACTTCCTGCACCTATCTCTTCACCCCCCCCAAAACAAATTGACGGGGCTTTTATTAATAGTATCGCACTACTCATAAATCTGACCCTAGCTCAAATTCCAAGTAGTCTGTCCCCAATTGTCCTCACAACAAAAGGGTAGTCTTACAAGGGGTTAATTGAGGAGTTGGATACCCCATGAAGCATGCTACGATAGGGAGTGTGCACCTACTTTAGACGCATGCCTCCTGAGGCTCTCCCACGCGAGGAGCTCTATACTACTAGTAAGTCACCCAAAAGCACGGATCTAAGGGAATTGTACCCTTAACCCGATGAGCAGTCAATCCCACGGTCTACGAGGGCTAGTCCCAAAAATATTGCGAAAACGAACGATATTGGATACATAGGGTTAAGAACCGAAGTGGGGAAGAAGGAGATAAGCCTGTTTCTTGACCCCAGATGTGAGTTACTGGGTTACGACTAGGAAGGAGAGAGAACAGATGGGCGGATGTAAGAAATGGGATGGAAAACAAACAAAAAAAAGTTCACGAGGCCCATCGATCACAAATATTTGGGCAAAGAAAGCCACCCATATCGCAGCACGCCTCCAATATCGTTCGTGTCTCATGTTTTTTCCCGTTTCCAGCCTAAGGCCATGGGATCGGTCATCCCATTTTTTTTCACGTTCAGTTTTTTTGGCTTCGTTTTTTTTCTGGAAGACTTGTCAATAGGTGCACCCCTCTATATCGCATTTTCATTTTCTATTTTATTCCTCTTCCTACTTATTATCTCTTGTTTTCTCTCTCACTCCCTCAAAGTCGTAACTCAGATCAACCATTGGGTCACACAGCAGGCTCTCCTCCCCCCTCCCCTCTATTGTTCGTGCCCTTACTTTCATCTCGAGAATTCTTACATCAGTCGTTTCTTCCCTTATCGACTGGCGTCGAATTGACATGCATCGTAATACAGCAGCGACAAGAAACAAAAATCACCCCCCCCCCCCCGCGAAAACGGCATTTTATATCATCGTGGGAGTGGCGTAGCCTATTAGTACGACCTCAAGAGTTGATAAAAAACGGGTGTCGTTCGAGTACAACCCCTCGCCTCGGAGTCCGGCATAAGAACGCCTCCCCCTTAACCTACAGATTCTCGCGTTGCTTTGTGCGGGTGATGCGGTAATCGTCAATTTTTGTTCATCTGAAATATATCGTATGAGTCAAATTAAGACAATGTTTATATCAAAACAATATTGTTGCTCATACATTTGGGTCTCCAACAATGTACTATTTCTGGTTGAACTTGTGTTGCCTACTCGGGGTTCTAAAATGGCCACTAGATTCATAGGTCTCCTGGAGTGTACTACAGCAGTAGCAGCCGTACCTCATCCCTGTATATCTCCTTCTTGGTCTTGAACATACCCAAGAGCTCTTCTTCTAGCAGCGCCGCCTTGCGATTGGAATCTCCCCCGCCCCAGTTGTTCTCCTTGGGGTTTCCAATTACAGACGGTGCATTCGCAGAGAAACGAAACACAAGCGAAAAGTTATCAACCCCCTTGCGATTTCAGAGGGGGAACATCCACGACAAAAGAACTGACCGTCACAGAAACGGCCACTACGTGATTGGGGGATGATATTCTATAGCATGGTGTCCGGGTGACAATGGTTGAATGCAAGGAGCTGCACGGCACGGGCGCAGCATAATCCTATATTCATACCCGTATTGTGCTGGGCGCTCACTCGTAGACGGTCGGTAACACCAAACGATACTATTGCCTTCGTCGATATATCGGGGGATCGAATTGGGCTAAGGCTGTCACCATGTTTCGTTTCCTCACGGAAAGCAAAGCGAAGCAATGCAAAAGCAACGATTTTTCCACGATCTTTCTCGCGTAATACCGAGCAGTCTCATTCTGTTAAGATTTTGTCTCGCGCTTGATCAGAATGCCTCCTACAAAAAAAACAAACAATTTTTTCACGCGAAGTACCTCACGGGTGGATGAAACTAAAAATCAAGTATTTACACGAGTCGATGGAGTGTCTGCGCACACATTTTTTTTCGTCAAGGATTTCCATCGGAAATATAGTCAGAATCGAAAACCTTCCGGCATGCGCATAATCGGAGACGAAAAAAAAAACGCTGAATAGGATTAATATGTTAGAAATGAAAGCACTTGCAGCAGCGGCAGCACTTGCAGGACGACCAGAAGTCGCGCAAGCAGCATCTCCTGCCTGCAGCGGCCAGCAGCAGCAGCAGCAGCAGCAGCAGCAGCAGCAGCAGCGGCAGCACTTCTTCTCGCGAAACCTCGCCGGTGGCAGACATGGCCCGAGGCCACTTTTGGGGCAAACGTGTCCAATCAAAAAGCGTCCGGAGAGTTTTCGGCGAACGGAATGCAGCGGTCGAGTCTCATACCACACAGATAAGACTCTACAGTAGCACAATATGCTACCCAAAAAGCATAAATTCGTCATATTTGTGCAAATTTGACTATTACGGGGGTCCATAGTTAACAGGACCAAATTTTGTTAGTAAAAATAGGCAAATATATAGCTTTTTATGTACACCATAGGTCCTGTTAACTATGGACCTCCGTAATAGGCCTTTTAAGTAGTCGTCGGCAACGGGACAATAGATGAGTAAATTGCGTAATATTTTTTATTTTGCGCGGACACTTTAGTACGACGCTAAGTAATTTAAAAGCAACAAATCAAGCTCTGTAACAGTGATGGCTAGCACTTTATTTTCGAAAGGCGCCATAACGAGAGTTGGGGTAGGTCGAAATATCGGTGCCCTCTCCCCCCAGCCTGACACCCCCGTCTATTTTGCAACGGTTCGCCGAAAAAATTGTATTCACACCTAGGAGAGATCATGTACAGATAGTATCATCTATTAAGAGAGCCTCACCTGCCGATATCATAAGTTGTGCATCATCTGTGCATTAGTAATATTAATAGTATGTACCTGGTAATCCAACCTACAAAACACGTCCATCACGATCGCTCAACCTCTAGCTCGTGTAGCACCTGTCGTGTTCTTGACCCTCCCCTGGATGTGATTTCAACCTCAACCACGCTCGCTCTCCACGAGTGCTAGTATGGTACTTGCATACTATTAATAGTATGTATCCCCTAACAAAATATGCCTTCCATATATGTTGAGATTCAATCCCGCTCCACAAACCCCAGAGTTCCTTCGTTTCATGCCACACCATTAATAGCGTTCCTATACTGTGGTGACAGAACACAACTGCTCAGCAGGTATCTTCGATGAAACCGAAAGCGTAGCGTCTCGTCACAACCTACGTCGTGTCTGGTTACGCCCAAATTTCGTCGTGCTTTCGTGGATTGCGGCAAAAGGCAGAATAGGGGCTGCTTACGGGTAATAATAGCAAAATAGGGGACATTTAAGAGACATCCCTGCTAGGAACGAAACCCACATTCAAAAGTGTGCAAGTGTCTTATTTTTGCGGGGGGGTTGAACCCAGCAGCTTTACTATTTTGCTTCGTGCTTTGGCACCGCGGCACGACTTGCGCAGCGGTGTCCAATATTTCTGCATGGCTTTTGTTAATAGGGGGCATGGGGAGTGGCGAAATTACGGCGACCCAGACTAATTCCTTATGGCTGATACCGCTTGCCGTAAGCACGCAGCTACGCAATTCGACATCACTGGCCACCAAGGCTCTCACAGCAGAGCCCATCGGCGAGGCCAGACACTGCATCTGCTGCTGAGCCCCCCACAACATACGTGCAATTTGGCAGCAAACGCTCCAACCACCGTTACCACACCCCTGCTCACGCTCATTGCCGCCTTCTTTGAGTATGGCACCGAAACCTACAGCCACTGACTGCAATCACAGCCCTCCCTTCTCGGAACGTGGTAGCCAAACTCCTCTGCAACCCATATCTGTCATCACACCCCCTTTATAAACCCCCGTAGAGTATGCCACACAGGCGATACGCTTTATCCAATCCCAACTAAGCACCCACTTTATCCCCGGGGTACGCTGTATATCACCCTCCCGGAGTATAACACACCGGGTGATAACATTTTGAGGGCCCTAAATGTTGTGACCCGGGGGTGTGGTATACGCCGTCGTACCAGGTACCAGGTATACGGTATACCACTCTGACCCAAAATATAAGGACCATTTGGATTGAACACTTATACGCTAACGGTCCCTATATTTCGGGTCGGAGTGGTAGGGTATGCGGATAAAGAGACAGAAAAACAGTTCCGCGGGATCATCGTGGTCCATAGAGGGCGTGAGGGTCTGCGAGAGGGGCAGGCGCCTTGAGGACGACAACACGTCTTCAAGGGGTTTCTCACCTATCAATACGCATGTCGGTTCAACAGGGGACCCGGCATTCACAAAAGGATCGTGCCAAAAAGTACTGGTCAAGCAACACATTTCGCTATTGTGCTAAAGAGTCATATATTCTATTTCCTTTCACTTCATTATTTCGTTAGTTGGGTTTGCTGTTGTATGGGGTGGCATTTTTTGCGACATACCTACCAGGTTTCAACACATTGCTGTACGTCCTGCTGGTGCTCTACGCCAAAGCAAGTACCTGGTATCTGGTACACTGCCAATGTAACTGTACTGGCAGTATTCACTGCGTCAGTGCCCAGCATTGCCAATTTCGGTGGGGCCGGGCGCTGAAAGATTGAGCCAGAGCACACCCGGACAACGAAAATGTCCCGGCTGCCGAACATCGCCCCTCTTCGCCTGGTGAGGGGCCCCCACCGGGGGCGTCCTCGGAGGGCCCCGCAGGAGACGCCCCTGCCGGAGGTGTACTATTTTAGGCGATTCGGGTTTCAATCTAACTACAGGAGCTGAAAAACACGGGTACGTAACTCGATTTTGTCGTGTTTTTCAGTATTGGCCGTACGAAGGGGTAGAAGTAATCTGAGCAAAGCCTTATTACCTTATCGTAACACCGTCCTTAAAGAACGTTGAGCATACACTATTATACAGGTCAGGTAGGACTTAGTGTAGCGCTAGCCGCTGAGAACGATTTTTTGAATTTTGGTAGCGTCCTCCAAAAAATGAGCCTTAGGCCGTTTCCTACGCGGTTCGATTTCGAGCTTCAGATTTGTATTTTTCGATCTCAAAATCGAATGACCCTACTTATGCAGTCCGATTATGCAAAATCCGACCGGAATTTTTTCGATTTGAGAATCCGACGACCCAAGTCGTCGGATTTTGGCCCAAAATCCGACGACCTGGGTCATCAGATTTTCAAATCGAAAAATGGCATGCTCTCTAAATTCAAGATATTATCCACGACAGCAAACAGCAGCGGAACGATCGATGAGTTGGATGGTGATACAGCTGTATAGCGACGTTGCTTCGCGCCCGACGCGCGGACGGCGCGTCCCTCCGTGGCCAGACTAGAGTCGGCTGGCGCGGGCTCGGGCCTAGAGACCAAGAGAAGAGCACCCGGCACGCGTCTCTCCGTGGAGACGTACTCGTAGACTACACCGCAGCTGTACAGCAGCAGCAGCAGCAGCAGTCAAGTCACAAAATCAAACACAAAATACCAAGACAGGTTGACTCTAGCGCCCTCGCCACGTCTCTTCGCCGCCAGACGAGAGGCAGTCAGCGTGGGCTCGGACGCTTGGGTCCTACGCGCAGTGCAGCGCACCCAGCGCGTCTCTTCGCGGCGCCAAATCACAAAAACAGCAGTTGGTCTCGGCGTTTGCTCGAATCTCTACACGCACAATAAATCTGATTTTTCTGCATAGGAAGGCCCTTTCGATTTGTCAAGCTCATATCTGAAAATGCCATCGGGTCAAAATCTGAAGCTCAAAAATCGAACCGCATAGGAAACGGCCTTCGAGTGCGCTAGAGTTAACCTGTCTTGGTATTTTGTGTTTCATTTTGTGACTGACTGCTGCTGCTGCTGTACAGCAGTGTAGTCTACGAGTACGTATCCAAGGAGAGGCGGGTGCCGAGTGCGCTTTTCTTGGTCTCTAGGCCCGAGCCCGCGCCAGCCGACTCTTGTCTGGCCACGGAGAGACACGCCGCCCGCGCGTCGGGCGCGAAGCAACGTCGCTATACAGCTGTATCACCATCCAACTGATCGACCGTTCTGCTGCTGTTTGCTGTCGTGGATAACAATCTTGAATTTAGAGAGCATGCCATTGTTCGATTTGAAAATCTGAAGACCCGTCAAAATCCGACGACTTGGGTCATCAGATTCTCAAATCGAAAAAATTCCGGTCGGATTTTGCATATTAGGACTGCATAAGCAGGGTCATTCATTTTGAGATCGAAAAGTACAAATCTGAAGCTCGAAATCGAACCGCATAGAAAACAGCCTTATGATCTTGTCAGGTTATTCTTCAATTCGTAGGCCTATACTTGTACTAAAGACGGACATCGGGTATGATGGCGCAAGAGGGATCCATCCACAGAGCCCAAAGCCTCAGTGGGTGAAGCGGGTTCGTCCATCGTGCTCGCGTTCTCTCTCCCTCTCCGCTCTCTCTTCCGCTTAGCGGGCGCTCGTTCGGCGCTGCGCTTTCAGCTGCTTTCCGCTAGATTATGAGGCGTTATTGTGGCACGCACTCATACGCAAGTGAATGGTAAGTACACTGGCAACCCTGGCAGCTCCCCAGCCAGTGGAGTGTGACTAGCAGTGTCAGTACGTACTGCGCCAGGACCCAGCCCTATCTTTCGGAGTTGCCACTTCCATTCATGTGTATGGAAGGGACTGCTGTGCCTCGTACTGCTTCGCCACGTACGAAGACTGTACATGTTACATGTTATATGTTACACCAGGCTCTGCTGTGATCGTAGGTCCGTGACGATCATCAGAACAAGACACTGCTTGTTACCTTGTAGTCTAGCAATATCCAATAGTATGTACAGTAAGTACTTCACGAAAAAGTCCTACTTTGGTACGCACACAGATAGTACAGGACGGTAGGGGGAGAGAGAGGAGGAGAAAAGGCTGACCTAAGTGTGGAGCTTGCTGTCTCTCAAGTACAGAACAGTGCGGACAGGACACTTATCGAAAACAAGAAAACAAAAAAAATAAGACACGTGGGCAACCTGATATTTTTGGAAAAATAAGCAGTTATGGTAGACCGAGAGTCGCTGTACTGAAGATAGTGTAGGAACACACCCATTCTCCAATAAGAAATCCAGCCTGGACTAGCTTTGCTGTTTCTTATCACGTACCCAGCACCATGTAGCAGGTACCAGGTACTGACTGTAGGTGTCCTGCACTACAGCAGCAGTAGCACGAGTAGTATATACAGCATTGCTGTACGAAACATTATATTTCCCAGCTTCTTATCACGTACCCAGCACCAAGTAGCAGGTACCAGGTACTGGCTGTAGGTGTCCTGCACTACAGCAGCAGTAGCACGAGTAGTATATACAGCATTGCTGTACGATACATTATATTTCTTGTAGGACTGTTGGGGGACAAGCCACCCAGCACACACCGAGTTTCTTCTTCCCTACCAGGTATGTACATACGTACGGCATCACGATGCAGTCTTAACGTATTAACCACCTGGTAAAAGTCCGTACGAGGAGTAATAAGGGCTCTGTGGTACACAAACTACAGGCTATGGCACGGGACAGATAACATCGCAGCTGAAAATGAGATGGCACACGCAAGACGGTAATACTGCTCGCCGCTGCCATCGTCGAGGGCATCGCGTGTTGCTGCTGGCCTGAGTACTCGTACATATAGCCCACCTATCTATGTATGCAATATACAACCGGCAAGTGCACGGCAACGCGAGTGTGCAACCTGGAGTCAGCAGTCAAGGTGCCAGAGGCTGCTCACCACTGCAAGTCTCAGGACTGTCCATTGGTGCAAGGCAGACTTCACCCCTCCTTGGAAGTTCCCCCACGCATTTTGAAGTGATGACATCGGCTAGCTTATTTGTTCGCGAGCTTTAGGCTGCTGTGCTACCGCTGGTGACGGTGGAGGACTGGCGGCCTGCTGTGTGTGGCGAATATTTCGTGTGTAGCTTTAAATTGATTTACTCCGCGGGCGAAGCCCTCGAGAATTCTTGGAAACCCCGTGCTTTATGTAACTGCCGTAAATGTAACTGGGGCTGTACTCAGTACCTACCTGGTAAACGAGAACAGACAGGGCTTTGTGGTGCGAGGATACATCCGCTCTGCTCTTTGATATCGCGTTCGTTGCCGACTACGACTGTCGAGAGTTTGCACTGTTGCCGGTAGCCGTCACTGTCTGTGCGGTTTGCGCTCTGCTGCTCAATTTTTTTTTTTTTTTTTTTTTTTCATCACTTTCATTTTCCAGCCTATAAGGGCCACTCCTAACGAACAAAAAAAATCACGATTCGTGATATTTTTGTCGTGAATCGTGATTTTTTTGTCGTGAATCACGACAAAAAAAATCACGATTCATGACACCAATTTTTTTAGCTTTTCCCTAAAAAAAAACAAAATCACGATTCGTGACATTTGTCGTGCCTCAAAATACGCCTGATCAAGGCACTACTCAACCCACGCGCACCAACGGTATCCGATGGTCGGTATAGGGGCATGGCAGACTCTGCTTCGTACGCCGCTTGTGGACAACGGGCGGCTACCCAAAGACACTGCTGGGCCCGGGCTAACAAGGAGGTTGTGGCCTCGAAATTTCCAGGAGGAGGAGCCACTGCTGGAAGACAAACGCGAAAATGACCTGGGGATGTCACAGGCCAGGCCGAGCAGACGGCCTGCGAGATGGAATCTCGCGAAACGAGCTTGGCCGACGGCCGGTGAAGTTGGAATCTCGCAGGCTGGGTCAGGCTTCGGCCCGCGATTCGAATATGTCACGGGCTGGGCCAGGTGCGGACGGCCCAGCCCGGCCTGGCCGTGCCCCACTCTCGAGAGTTTGCCCCACACCCCCAAAAAACGTTGGGTTTGAAATATCAGAACTTCAACTATTTGAAAATATCACGAAACGCGACGTTTTTCGGCTTTTTTCGTTAGAACTGAAATGTCACGGATCGTGATCTTTTGGCATGCCTAAAAATCACGAATCGTGATTTTAATTCGGTTCGTTAGGAATGGCCCTAATTCGTAAGAGGTTTTACCCTCGACGATCTTCTGGACAAGCCGTGGTCACAGGTGTCGTCCCTTCTCCCCCCCGGTACGTGCCTTTATTTTTTTATCGCGCATAGGGTTCAGCATTCCCGCTGCTCGTCGATTTTCATCGAATGTACAGCTAACTCACGCTCTCGCGCTTTCCGCTAATCAATCTTATGCAAGAAAAAGTCCCTATGAGCATGCACTCGGTGAGACTCGAACTCACGAAATTGATCTCGATAGGCTCGCGGACCACCTACCAAGCCACCGGGGACGCCGGCTATTCTGGCGATATCTTTACACTCGTACACATATTATGTTGGTGTTTGGAAGAGCGATGTATCTCTGAACGTCCTAGAGCGCACGTACTGCTGTACAGCTGCAGACAGAAGTACTGTACTGTACTGCTGTAGAACTCGACGACGAGTTTCATCGCGAGAGCAAGTAGTACCACGGTAACAAGTCGTGAGGAGATTGCGCTCTGGTGCACTCGTCAATATGCAAAGGATGCTAAATATGCGAAGGATTCTAACTATGCGAAGGAAACTACAGGAGGTATCTTTTTCCATCGCGAAGGAACCTGCTGGCTGTATGTCGTACGTACATCGCACATAGCAGTAGTAGTAGGGTATATACCTATGGTACAGTAATGCGTAGGCGCGGCTACTCTACCTTACCTGGAGCTAAGACAACACCGTCCGTATAGCAGGCTTATAAATAAATACAGAAGTCCAGATTGAAGGGCCAGATTGAAGGGACAGAGACAGTCGTCATCATATAGTCTGGTATCGGCAGCTTTGTTTTTTGTTGTAACGGGTATACTTGAAGTTCACAGCAGTATAGTAGTATCACGCCAATCATGACACACCAGCTTTGTGCCACCGTGAATATTGTCGGTGGTGAATGCAACGCACATACGAGTATATGCATATATATGTAAGCTGTATACCGTGGCAGCCTGTATGATCTGACTCCTCTCGGCTCCCTACGTATTAGCCACAAAAAGGCAAACTACTTCTTGCCCTGCTCTGCAGCCTTACTATTAATAGTAATTGGTAATGAGGCGCGACCTCAGTAATACCGGCAGTAGTCATATCTGCGATGCATCGTGCTGGGCGAATACGGATTATTCTGTTTTGTGCTAAACCAACACAAAGGAACATCTACTGCTTGCGGCTGTACTACCTACTACCTATACGCCGTCGTTGGTGAATCTCAATATTATCGTAAATGTTCTTGGCCTCTTCTGCTCTTGATATAATTTATGAAAAACACAGCAGCAGTACGCACACACCTGTTCTGTTGTAACAACAGCAGTTGATTTTGTTGTGTATATCCTGGTTTCCACCTCGAAATCCGGCATGATAATTTGAAGACGAAAAATATGCACTGCTCTGACCTAGATTGAGCTCAAAAAGTAAAAACCGTTATAATAATGTATGTGTATAAAATGTATGTGTTGTTTTAGTTCTGTGTTTTTTCAACATGGCCCAGTACAAACATGTGCCTACACACGTTGCCACACCTAGTTCGAGCTACTGAGAACGACTTACCACCGCGCCAGCACGAGGAGGTCTCTTTTGTGTGGGTGCGCGCACAGAGCCCGTCGGGACTGGAATTGGTGCGGTGTGCGTCGAGAGCGGTGGTCAAACGTTGCCCAAAAAAATCTTGAATCACACATCCACACACCCACACACCCACACATACAGAGAAACTCAAACCAAGGCACCCTACGCTCGTATCCGAGCCGTTCTGAAGATTCTTTTTTTTCTTGTAAAAATCCAAGAAAAAAAAGGCTCGCACGCTCTGCGCGCTTCCCGCGCCTCATCATAGTTCTCGTTAGCCTTCTCCGCCTCTGCGCTGTGTCCAGCGCGAATAAAGACACACTGTTGTTGTTTTCTTCACATTTTAAACCGTTCTTTCTACCCGTCGACATCCAGCACAACCAGTGTCCGTGTCGATTCTTCAATCCTAGAGAGATACAAGTTATGTGATCACAAAGCTATATACGCCACAGAGACACTAAGTTGCCACGTATGCAATGCAATGCGCCGGCGTCCCCGGTGGCTTGGTGGGTGGTCCGCGTGCCTGTCAAGATCAATTTCGTGGGTTCAACTCTCACCCAGTGCATGCTCACAGGGACTTTTTCTTGCATAAAAAATTGATAAGCGGAAAGCGCGAAAGCGTGAGTTGGCTACATTCGATGAAAATCGACGAGCAGTGAGAATGCTGAACCCTATGCGCGACAAAAAATAAAGGGGCGAGAAGGGACGACACCTGTGACCACGGCTTGTCCAGAAGATCGTCGAGGGTAAAACCTCCTACGAGTGGGCTGGAAAGTAAAAGTGATGGAAAAAAAAAAAAGAAAAAAAAGAAAAAATGACATGTCATCATACTGCGTACGACCGGCACGACATACACATATGTCATTCCATGATAGAGAGAAACGAAACGAAACAAATAGAAAAAAAAAAACAAAAAAACAAACACAATTCGGAAGAGAAAAATAAACAAGAAAAAAAATACACTGCAACGGACCAGCTTGAGCAGCTTCTGACGCGGGGGCTCTCGGGAATATGTGCCCTCATTGAAAGAAACTCGAAACTAGCCGGTCAGTCGTCATCATTCGCTTAGCCAGATTCTTGCAGCATCGGTTCCACGCGCTCTGCCGTCTCGGCTGGGATCAATTTTGGACTTCTCCGTTGACTGGATGGTTGTGAAAGGACGGATTCCTGTCTGACCGCCTGCAACGGCGCAAACAAATCCAACCACAGCGAGGACGCATGGGGTGATGATACCAGACTTTAGTACTCGCTCAGAACGCAACACGATAGAAAATGGAACAGAGGTAAAGTACGTGCAGGGACGCAGCTTGTAGAGAGTCGCGAAACTGGTGCAAACGCAGCGCCAGGAATTAAGACCTTATTAATCAATCGTATTCGTGCCTGTCTTACAGACACGAACGAACACAGCACATTATTTTATCGAGAAGTTGGTGCTCGACCGCCCACAGTTTCTATGTTCGGCGCTGCGGCCTCTTCACAATCTACTGCGTCAGCGTGCTCGTCCCTGCCACCTAAAACTTGCGATAGCGTACACGTTTTACGGTGTCCAGCCATACTAGTCTAGCTGACATTCTGCGCGGTAACTAACCACGCCAAAAACACAGTACGAATCTGGTTTCTTCTTGAAACCCAAACCGTAAAAAAAAAGGGTGGAACCACCCGGGTGTTACTTCCTGCATATCGTCCATTGGTCATTGTGCGTAGAACCCTATCTAGAGCAACTTCGGGCCTATGCCCCTGCGCTTTCCCAGAACAATCATGGGAAAATTAGGATCGACCACGACCCGTGCGAAGACTCGCTCGAACCAGAGCTTACCACCTGCTAGAAGCGCAGAGCGAATGGCTACAAATGAAGTCCGAGCGAAAGCGACCTATACGACGATGGTGCTGTGTACTTGGATATATTGCAACGCTCACCTGCGTCTTACAGCCCCCCCCCCCTTCGACAAGAGCAGTACGGCTTACAAGTCGTTATGACAAAACACCCAATAACCCGTGCGCACAAAACATTCAGACGATGGTAAATGCGCGCAAGGGAGTTTGAGGGGTGTAACTCATTGCTGATCTTCAGGAAACGAAACAATATATCCAAGTCGTGTTTCTATATTGGCGAATGCTCTCACCAAGCGATGTTTGTGTACTACGGTCGTGGGAGACAACTGTTAATAGCCACTTTGGTCGAGCCTTGTGTGGTGCCGCGCACACACGTAACCACTAACTGCGAGACAATCGAGCAATCGTGTCTACGATATTTCCTCGTGCTGGCTATCGATAGCCCAATAGCCCCCCGCTCTGCCTCGAAAGGGATGCGTGGCCAATGGTCAAATGACAGAGGCAAGCAACAAATGAGTACCCCCCCCCCCATGACAAGATTGCGTCCAGCCTCACCTGATAGGATAGCATCCAAGGCCGGACACAGCTGGCCAAGGCCTTCCGCATCTGGGTTGACCTCGTCCTTGGCTCCAACTGAGACATACCGCTTCGGGTGCTGGAAATAGAGACGGTAGAGGACATTAACGGGGTAGGCGATAAGCAGCAAGGTGGTTTGTCGACAGCCGATAATAGTTTAGAAGGTCACCAATCGTCTCCATCTCAATATACAGGCAAACACTAAAATTTCTGGGCTCGATCAGTAAAATTTCTGGGCTATAAAGCGCGCTGATTGCACTCGCACACCGGGTGTAATCCATGGAAATCTTGTCGCCTCTATTTCTAGTACGTAGGATCTTTGATCTTGTGAATCTCATCCTCAGCACGATGTGCCACACGCTGAAGATAACGTTCTTGCCTAAAGACATGCTAGTACAACCCAAAGGATCGCTGTGCTTGCGACGACAGCACGCTTGCGCTACTTCTCGTTGTCCATCGGCCGAAGGGGTGCCCACTCTTCGGCGTACTTTCTCGCCATACATACCGTCAAGAGTCGAAATTTATTAACTAGCCAAGGCGGTCTGCTCATGTATGAACTTGTATTCTGGTGGCGATTATGGGCGATTGTGGATCCTACGATAGAAAATGATCTACTGTACGTACTAGCCAGACGGCCATCACATGGGCAGGGCGCATGGACTTTTTCATGTACCACTCACCGCATCGCTCTCCCCTGGAAGTATAAGAGATGGCATTCGCCGATGTTGTCCGCCACGACCTTGACCCCCGCTATGCGCACGAGAGCCTGCTCTATGTGCGTAGCAATATTTCTGTCTACTGCACATCACCGTGTGGTAGAGGCAAGGAACAACAACATCAGCAGATTGCACGAAAGCGGGTGGAGAACTTGTGGGTGTTTCTGCGCCAACTTGTAGCTACAGGCGACTAGAAGGGTGGAGGGCATACGATGTGGGATAGAGACATTCAAGAGCTACCCTAGTAGACTAATTTGACACGCATCGCATCTGTTGCGGAGATACACCGCTCGAGTTCCAACGAACCATCAACGAACCGTCCCTTTACACCATCTGCCCAATCGTCAATCAACCCCACCTCGACGTGGTGGCATTCTTCTCGATGATCTGCGTTTCTCGATAAGAGTGCACTGTTGTTGAAGCCGTATTTTTGCATAACTGGAAATCTTCCTGCGGGCACTACGGCGTTGCAGATTGGTCTTTTTCCAAAGAGGATGTCAGCCGATATTTTTTCTTCAGGCGTACAAGCGCAGGACGTACGTATGTATGTGTCCATAGCATTGCGCGCAGAGGGTTGCTCTGCACGCCGGTCCCAATGACATAGGCCCTGTTGGGTTCAATGCTGCTGTACAAATACATCTGATACAAATAGCACAACGTATCACCGCCGCCGCCGAGACCGCGCCTCATAGAGCACGAGTCAGGGTGCAAGCTGAAATGAGAAGGGGGTAAAGTATGCCAAGGTCGATGGCCGTGGATGGTCCGTGTCAGGAGGTCTCGCTTGGGACACGACAGCGTGATCCACGGCTTGTTACTTCGTCCAAAACAGAAACCGCGCGCTTCTGACCCAGCGTGAGGCATGGTGATTACTCAATTTGATACTCGCACCGGTATGATGAGGTTATGAGACACGTGGTG
Source organism: Macrocystis pyrifera (assembly GCA_031763025.1). Lineage (NCBI taxonomy): Eukaryota > Phaeophyceae > Laminariales > Laminariaceae > Macrocystis > Macrocystis pyrifera. The sequence continues at coordinate 10,604,263 of JASSKH010000021.1, forward strand.
TCAAGCTATGTTCAGAGTATACCAGGTACCATGATACTTGAAACAGCAAGTGCACTGCTGGACCCACTTGGCAGAAGTTACCACAGTAGTAGGACAGTATTCCGGGGGTCCATAGTTAATAGGACCTATGGTATACATAAATAAATATATATTCACCTATTTTTACTAACAATACTTGGTCCTAATTACTATGGTCCCCCGTAGTAGTAGCTTTGGTGCTTTATCGGCTTACAAAAACGTCATCCATCAGCGGCCTAGATCATCAACGAACGGCAAGCAGTATTAACGGCGTACATGAACGACCGATAAAAATACAGGCACGTGCCGGGGGGGAGAAGGGCTCCTACGAGTTAATCTGGAAAGTGAAAGCAATGACAAAAGAAAAAAAAAATGAACGGCCCACACACCCATGTTGCTTAGCCCATAAAAACCAGAAATGAGGTTTATTCAGCCCAAAATCAGGAATGCAAATTGTTTGTTTTTTTCGTGGCTCTGCCCCCGAAAGGTGCCGCGGCAATTGTCGCGACATTCCGCAGCATTTGTCGGCAAGGTGTACTGCTGACAAGCTGCCGCGGATCGTGCCACGGTGGTGCCCGCCTTGCCGTTGGGCTTACCCCGACAAGCTCCGCGGCAAAGTCCGCGGCATACCCTATACACGTGAAAAAATCCGCGGCATAACCTGCGGCATGTCCCGCGGTACTACCGACTACAAGACCCGCGGGTTACCTGCCGCGGCAAAACGCACGACACATGGTGGCGGCAAGTTTCGTGGCAAGTGTCCCGGAAATTTTTGCTTAGGTGCCGAGGTAAGTGCCGTGACAAGTGTCGCGGCCCGTCCCTTGACGAGACCTGCGGCACGGGCCGTGGGGAGTGTCGCGGCAAGTGTCGCGACAGTGCCGTGACAAGATTCATGGGTCAAATTAAGTTCTTCGAGTCCGCATCCTTTATTTCCTGGCCTAGTCAGATACGAAGAAAGTCAAGCTTGGGTTGGCTTTGTCTCGAGATCGAAGGCAACCTACTACATACGGCAGTACATCGACCATCGTGAATGCAATCAATCGATCGTTATTGATGAAATAACCAATGTTTCCGAGCGGCATTGTTTGAGAGTGAGGGAATGTTCCGAATAGCGTTCTCTCAGCAATCATGGACAAAGGCTAATATATCTATATTTCTGTAGTATAGGGCTGGAGTGTTTGCTTTTCTTTGTTGGTCGTAGAAATACTCAATAAGCGCACAGGTTGGGCGTAGCGGGTGTGGTTCCCAAAACAATATAATCACCGGAGAAAAGCCCTTTGAGTGAAATGTGCTCGCTTGCAGGCACTTGTTGCGGGTTAAGGGATCCCCCCAGCTAGGGGATCCCCTAACTCGCAACAGATAGTTCATCGGGCTGCTCTTTTTTGCTTCTATCTTGTAGACCAGTTTGGGTTGAGATATATAGAGCTCCTCAAGTGAGCTGAGCCTCAGAAAATTCTAGGTGCCACCCCTATCGGGTTACGCGTGCCATGGTTGAGCGCTGACTAAGCAGAGTAGTAGGTCACACCGATGGCTTCGCCAGCAGGGCTACACTTCAGCACCTTAATCGCTGCGTTCATGGCCGTATCGAGCACGGCATGGAGAATGCCCCTTTTCATTGCATAGCCGCGGTCACGGTGCTGCAACAGGTGCTGGAAGCCGTTGAGAAGTCGGTGCAGAGCGACTTTCAGTTCGACGCCCGTGATCTTGCGTCCTACACACAAAAACTTGGCGACTTCTTGTTAGTGCCCCGAAATTGGGACTCGAAGAAGCCATCTACAAGCTCGTGCTCGCAGCGCCGCGCGTCTGGAGGCTGCAACGCCTCACGCCACCCCCCTCGGGCGCCGGGCCCATGTTCTAACACCCCATATTCGCTCAGCTGCTCGCGCCGGAGGAGGAGGGCATTGCGAACAGCCTCGCCGCACGCACCGACTTGTTGCCGTGCTCGCGGGCACCCACATCCGATGGGGCAGTCGCGAAACACATAACGACATAAGGGACCAACAGGGAAAAAAGGGGCGGTTGCACGGAGCCGGGCGGGCACTGGGCCGGGGACAGACACTTTAATGGTGCGGCTCCAACTTTCAGGCACCCCGATCGACGCCTGCGACTACACGTGGCGTGGCTTGTATTACCCCAGGGCCATCTTCTCCGACACAGCCGGGGCCCCGGCAGCGCAGGCGCAGAGCATGCTACTATCCCTACCCCCACCCCCCCCCCCTTCCCCTCCACCGCATGAGTAATAGCTGCCCCCCAGCAGCTGGGGAGGGACTCCGCCGGCCGCCGAGCGTAGCACGTTTCAGCAGGAAGTACGCCAGTGGCGGGCGCGACGTGGTCTCCACGGGCGCGGAAGCGGGCCGGGGGGAGGAGGGAATATATAATACGGGCGCTGTCGGCGGACAGGGCCGACCGCGGAGGGGGGGGGGGGGGGGGGGTGCCAGGCAGAGTATGCATATGTTTCGCCGACGCTTTGACGTCCGTGGGGCTTCACAGTGCACTCACATCCAGATCGCTTTCGCTGGCCCTATTTGGCGATGGGTGCCTGTCAGTTTCAGGCAACACCACAGAATAACAAACCGCGGGATCGTTTAAGCTCACGTCGCAAAGGCGTAGGATGCGTGTTGCAACATGAAAGCAGAGCTACGGAAATTGATTCACCCCGGCGGGCGCAGTACACCCGGCCCGTCGACCAACTGTACCCCCATGCCGTGACACGCCCCCCCCCCCCCTGCTCTCACATCTCTCGCGCACTCGAACGCGAAACTGCATGTTCTGTAGAATGACAGATTGCGCATGCGGTACAGACACACGTACCCGTCGCGCGAGAAAAGGCGGACACAAACGAACATCCGTACCGTTGCCACATTACGAGTTCGGGGCCAGTTACCCCTCTTTTTCTGCGCGAGTCGCTAAGCAAACGATAAAAGGGACTTGTTTTAACGGAGGGCCGGACCCCCCACTTTAGTGGTTATCGGTCAAGGGAACATAGTAAATAGGACCTACGGTACACACTAAACACATTATATTTACCTATTTTTACTAACAACATTTGGTCCTATTTACTATGATCCCCCGTAGTAAAAGCGTTTGCCGAAAGCTCACTCATTTCCAAGAAGCAGGGCGTGAACAGAAAACTAGTTACCCCCCTTAAAATCTAGGACAAGGTTCACTCCCCGCCGCTGCTTGAGGTTGAGAGCCGGTTACCCTCTCCCCCCATGCGTCGGCAGAAGCGACCTTGCGGGAGGCTCGATAAGTTTCCGGTGCAGGTTCAGTGGGGCTAGTCTACCCCTTCAGTGCACGCAGCGCAGAAGGCTCATAAGCTTCCTGCACTGAGACCGAATTCCGGCTGATAATTACTCGGCCGCGACCGTAATCGGAAAAGTGAAAGCGACTACATTCCGGAATCTGACCAAAATCAGGGTGAAGCACTCTACTCGCCTGAGGTCGAAACAATTGGTACCACAAGCGCACGAGAAAGAGCGCGCGGCGGCGCAGTAACCTAGGGAGAACATTGAGTATGCTTAACCCATCGTGCGCGAGAAGCAGTCGGCGTTATCGGACGCTATCAGCCTTCTAACGAGCCTTGCCAAGATTTGGACTAATTAGCTGGTTGGAAAAAATGAGGAATTCTCGCCTCGGGACTCTCTCGTGGCTGCGGTGAGACCTACATTGAGCAGTATGTTGTTATAAGGAATACCCTGGGCTGGGTAGGTAGTCGATCGATCCTTTGCCCCTATAGCCCAGTAGGTAACACCTTCACAATATGTCCCCGAAGTCAAAACTGCTAGTGCCGCAGGTGGGCGAGCGAGAGCGCGCACCTGCGCGGCAACGAGCTAGGAGCATAGACTGTACACACCCCGTCGTGCGAGCAACGTAAGCAGCGTCATCGGACGCGATCGGCCTTCTAACTGGCCTTGCCGAGAATTTGACAAATTTTCTTGTTCCCACAAAACTGGAATGGCCTGCTTAGGGCCTGCTGGGACCTAAAGTGAAGCACTATGCTTCTGGTATTATTGAAGAGGACGAGGCCACCTTGACCCCGCGGGCAGGAGGAGAGACGGAGAGTACGCGTGTGGGCATGCAACGCACGTAGGGGAGTGGATTGTGTGACATACTTCATAGGTGCCGCCCAAGACTGACTTGTACCGTGTGTAGAGCCGTCTGGTGTCTGTTGATATTTTTATGTGTCTGGGGGCTAAAAAACCGCCCGCTCAGCAGTATCAGTACTTTAACTGACTTGTAAATGATGTGGGCTTTCGATTTCTGAGAAAAATAAGCGTTCGCAATTCATGTACTGGAGACCGAAACACCTCGTACGGTACCCGCGAGGGCACGAGAGCGAGTACGCGACGGGGCGGCAACCCACCGAATGCGTAGACTGTATCGTTCGAGCGAAAAGTTAGGCTCTACTATAATAGTACTGGCCACGATCAGCCTGGAAACGAGCAAAACTTGGTTTTGGGTTCTCGTTCCCAGCAGTACCCGGGGCTGTTGAATCCCTGCGAATAATTTGAAACACTATCGTACTGTTGCTGCAGCACTCGCCCAGCAAAGCTTATCGACGTTTTCTCGTGGAGCATACATACACTGCGGCGTGCGGGACAGCGACTCGGCATGGGAAGCCCGTCACGCATGACGGCTGCTGCTCTATGAACTGCTGCCGTGTGCGGTGCTGTCCTTGTGTGTCGTTCAGCAACCCCTCGTTCTCACCCCGGCAAGATACGTACAAAAAACAAGGTGATCTTGTTGGTACAGCTGTCGGTAAATCAGTCCTCTCAGTGGCAAAAGGTTGACCGTGGGTTGATCACAAGTCGCGGTCGATGGCCCATAGTTACATGTAGTGCTGCTGTGCTGGGTCTTTCTATGTTATGATACGCGACGGAAATATGCACTCGCCGTGTAGTCTACCCGATACCAAGGGGGTCACGTTTTCAGTTTTTTTTTTTCATCAAAGCACAACACGTAGGCCAATTCATGGCGTATGATGCACACGGCACCCGCGAAGGTGGGGCTCGGCGCAAACATGACATCCCCGTGTCTAGCATACCTCTGCTCGTGGCCGCGACGTCGAAGCTGAAGCCGATTCTTTAAAAAAGTTCGAGAAGTCACGCGTGAGGCAGATGGATTCCGGCGGGGCGTTTTTCCTTTCAGTTTTTTTCTCGGCGGTGCGTTCAAAAACTGGATGACTTTCGTAGTGAAAAAGTTTTGTTTCAAATTGTTTTTGGCCGCGATGGAGAACCTCCGCGATGGAGAACCTATTCGTTTCACTCTTCGGATGAACCCTTTATCGTGCCAGCTGTTTGCCATCGGACATAATGCGGCACGATATTTGACGTCGAACGCCTGCCACGGTAACGGTGGTAGGGGCAAGCACCTGATTTTGTTGTGGCTTCCCACTTGAGGAGTCCCTTCTCACTGAACTACAGAAAACGAGAAGGCCCGTACGTTAAGCTCGGCAAGCAACCTACCAGGTACGAAGCTTGCGGGTTAGTTATTATAGTGTGATGTCAATGTTGGCCGCTAAAGGCCCATGAAGACTATTCTATATCTGGAAGGGTGTAGCGGGGCGTTCCTCGCTGAGCACGAATGCCTAGCTGCAAATTCTGGAAACAACAACGAAAACTCAACCTGAAATTCTCAATTCCCAAATTCTTAACATATTTCGCGTACTGCTCTACCGTGCACAGGTGCACACCGGAGACCTTGCGATTTTTTGGAGGTTTCTCAGATGGGGGGCCCCGTCGGTGAGAAATATTTGCGCCCGAAGGTGTCACCACTACATCATCACACGGCTCGGCTTCGAGCAATCATAAACATCCATCCAGAAAGAAGAGGAAACCCAAGGAAAACAAAAAAAGAGAATCCTATACCAGGTATATGCACGTAGCCAAATTCGATATAGTGTACCTGCCTACATACATATACCCGGCTGAACGTCCACCTGCTCTACCTTTCCCTTGCTCTACAGCCTCCTCTCTCTCTCATTACCCACTCATCTATCATCTACTCTTGAAACAAATCTCAGCCGCGTTCAGGCTCCATCCCCATGCCTTTGGTGTGGGTCTGTCACGCGCGCTCCCACCCCCGGCTCCTTTTTTTGCTTCCCGGCGATGCCTACGAGTAAACCCTTCTGGTAAATTGCACTGCTGTGCAGAAACCTAAATCTTACTCTAATTCACTGTGTTTTGTCCCCCTACAGTAGCGGGAGTGCAGTCCGAAAGTGCCACGCTGGAACTTGAGGTGGGACACCCTCCGAAAAGTCGCGCCCCGGTCGCCGACAAACTAACATTATCTCCCCCAAAACATACAGTTAAATATCACCCCCTCCCCCCCCCGCCCTCAAGTGGTATTCTCCTGCCCCAGCCGTCATAGTAATTTCGAACGGAAACGAAATTGTATTCTTGACGCCAAAAAAAACACGAAGAACCTCTCTTCCGAGTTGCCTGAAGCGCACGCCCGCAAAAGCTATGCCGCTATGGGCGTAAATGTAAGGACCGATTGGTATTCATATGAATGTCTAAAGGTTCTTTATATTTCCGGCCACAGTGGTGCCACGCTATCCCAAAGCCTGAAGACCGTTTGGATAACATCTATATTAATATACAAATGACCCTTATCGCGAGGGACATATCGGTGCCTGTGGTTCTGTTGAAACGTTCGACCAACGCACACAAGCTGACGCCACAGCAGTGGCAGATGTTCTGGTCGCTTGCGCGGGTTCCCGGCGACAGCTGCAATGCCGTTTTCCTTTTCCCGTTGAGTCCATGCCTTGTGGTGGAGACAACGTTGCGAGAATAATGCACGGTCTCCGTTGAGCATACCCCCGGCCAACGATAAATAATCTGGACCCGAAGGTTTCCCCACCCCGACCGCACTGTACCGCACTATATAGGCACGGCTCAACACCAAGAACAGTGAGAAAAAGACCCCCCTACCGAATGTTGCCGCGTTGTAGGAGCAGGACTATACTGTACTGTAGTTGCATTCCGGGAGGGACCCGTACCTATACTCTTCTACGAAGCATGCTTCGCTAGGGGTACGCGGCACCTATGTTCTCTACTCTTCGTCCCTCGAGAAACTAGATAGATGCATGCTATCGCAGGAGTGAACCGATGTTCTCCTGAGGTTCCTGACCTGAGGAGATCGCTACCCCTAAAACTGACATTTGACGAAAAACGTATGGCCAACGCGACGAGCAACGCGACCTTATAGGTACGATGAGAAAAAAAAGTTTTTTTTTTCGTAGAAAGTACGACATTGGGTAGAGTTCCTCAGTTGAAGATCCCCGTCTGGTCAGAAAAAAACTGTTGGCAAAAAAAGCGATACACCCCCCTCTCTTACTGTAGCACGCGTCCGATACCTCACACAAAAAAAGCTGCGAGGAAATAAGCAGGCCTATCCTGGTGACCCAATCTCATGGCCTAGGTACATGGCGATCATCAAACTGTTCGATGCGAATGGTACATCGGCGGGCATTTCCTTAGTCGCGAGGAGCATGTCGAGGAGCACCCTCAGTCGTGAATAAGTCGGCTAAAAAGTACTACCCCTAACTCAGCACGAGTCCTACACCCTATAGACGTGTCGTCTGGGGCCATTGTGGGATATCCTCGCGGGTTTACCGTTGATCCGTCGGCATTTGCCGCAGCACCATTTGCACCATTATCGTGGGTTTATCACTGATAATACACTGTAGGCATGTCGTGCACCATGTCGTATGCGTATTCGTATAGGTACCGTAGCTTCTGCAGTACTTACAATGCCTTCGCTCGGTGCGCTTCAGAAGAACACGTCTGCCTTTCGTATACCGCAGGTGGTAGTCTACAGTAGGTGTAGCGTCTGGGTCTATCGTAGGATAGTATCCTTGCGGGTGCACTGCTGATATGCAGACACGCCGCGCACCACGTACGTTTTGCCGGTGATACTGTAGGTCTGGCAGCACTTCAAGGCCTTCGCCGGTCGCACTCCGATCAAAACGCGTCACCTACATGATGTACCCCGGAGGTTCGTCGCGGGTTTGCGAGTGAGCGATGTTGGCATGATCGTGCCCCGCATACACCTCTCGCACATGTCAGCTCACTGGCAGCGCCTCAAACCCACACACGCACACTACAACAGTACATGCTGGCTCTCTGACAGCTCCTTAAACACCTCACTGGGTGCACTCCGGAAATGACACGTCTTCTACAAACCACAGTTTGTAGTCCTGGAAGCGGGTCTTCTTCACGTCGTGTCCCCTCACCCAGTTGTTGTGTACCACGACTGTCTCGTTGTGGTATAGTTGTATGTAGTTGTCTTCATACTCGTGGTCGAAAAAATCCTTCCCCGCGGGCACCGCCCCCTGTCCAATCATCTCCACGCGGAGTCCGTGATTTACCATATACCGAAGTTGGGATTGAAACGGTACCTGGGGGGGATCACATGCACCGAAAGGGGGCTTAGCACCGTTCGTATCCAGACAAGGCGCCCCTGATTTTCCCTTCAATTTTAGTGAAAACAAAAAACAAAAAAAAACAACAGAAGCAAAAGCATGAGAAATTTAGTTCTCCCCTTTTAGGGCAAAACAAAACATCAAGGAAATTCAGAGGAACCAAAAGAACTCAATCCAGGAAAAGCAGGAGATTTACAGACGAAACGGACGTCCACAAGAATGTCGCAAGAATGGGAGTGAAGCGCTTAAGGGGTTATTTCAGTGGGTACCCCGACTTAAGAGAGGGCACGCTAAGTGAACAGTACCGTTAAGAGAGGCCAGATCGGCGGTGCTGGTACTTGGCTACTACGCTAAAGCGAAATATGAAAATATGCTTCACGCTGTGGATGAGAGAGAACGGTAGTTAAGAAGGGTGAAAAGGCCTGTACCACACCTAGTACGGGGGTCCATAGTTAATAGGACCTACGGTATACATGAAAACCTATATATTTACCTATTTTTACTAATAAAATTTGGTCTTATTTACTATAGTCCCCCGTAATACCGTAGTCGAGGAGCTTCGCCGGTGATGCCACGTACGTATTTAGGCTCAAAAGCGCAACCGGTAGACCACAGCATGGCCCTGCAGATGACGAGTACTAAGGTACGAGAGAGGGGGGTGCTGTAGATCCAAGTATTTCGGACACGGGGTCCTCAGACGCAGAGCTGAGCTCTCTACTGTGCCACTACCGCAGAACCTGACTGTGCATATCCCTTTTAATGCTGCAGTCCCGGTTTGGGAACACGCCACTGAAGTCTTAGGTAGTTTGTTCCCAAAACATGACTGCGTCCTACAAACACGATGAGCTATCCCATGGCCTAGGTATCCCAGGAAACATACCTGGTACCATTTTTATAGAGAGAACAGGATTGAGATTCCGACAGTACTGGGTAGTTCCTGAGGTCAGGAGTCCCTCGATAGAGGCATGCTACGGTAGGAGCAGCGCTTTATAGCAGATAAAACCCCCCCGACTGACTCCGCTCCTTAACCCGATACCGTTGGAATACCAATGAATAGTGTTTTACAATGTTCTTCGCGGCTCATCGGGTTGTACTTTCAGCTTTCTCAAAATCGGCTTCGGGGGTGAGGTACAGAGATTCTGTACCATGATCAACTGGGGAGTCTCTGGAAATATGCGCTATCAAACACCCCTATATATCGTTGCACGCGTCACGCCAGTCAGAGAGGGTTTGGCGACATCGTGCTACCGCTCTATCAATACCAGGTACCTCTATGGCAGAACGCGTCGGAATAGGCTTTTCTTGTGAGGTGAGGTTAAAACCGTAACAACCCTGCTTCGGTAAAATGGCGACGCGCACTGTAGTTTCCCGACGTTCGCTTTCTCGAGGGCACTCACTTGGTTGTTGGGCGATCTCATCTGAACGATGTTGTTTTCCCACTTCGACAACGTGAGGTCAGACATTGGAGTGGGGTTCACGAACATGAAACAGGTGCACGTCGTCCACAATCGTCCGTCATACTGGAGCATCATATCCACCTGCGTCAATCGGGAATACAAGATAAACGTGTGTTGCGTAGATATGAATCTAGGCCAGGCACACGAGGGCAGTAGGAATGCCGAACCCCTCTCGAGACAAACATGAAGGCAATTGCGGTGTGGGGGGAGAAGGGAAGGCACCTGCATGAGATCACGGCTTGTCACAAATGCCACTGAGTGGATATCCTCCGACGAGCTGAGCTGGAAATAAAACATTACCATTTCAAAAGCAAAGGAAAAGAGGAGAGATACACGAGTACAGGGAAACATTTTCCAAGTACAAGCAAACGAGGGAGAGAGTTGCCGAGCCGGATTGTATGCCAGCGGCATGCTCTCAGGCGCACCGCACTGCATCGCACCGCACCGCATCGCAGCGAACCGCACGAGGGCTGTCAATGCGCGACCAATATTGCAGTAATGCAGCATAGCCCATTAACGCGTAACACGAAGTATACTGACAGTGTACAGATACCTACCAAAATAAACTGCACTGACTGGCAGTGTGCACACCCATGAATGACCTGATATACTACTGTAGCAGTGTACGAATACGCACGAACGCGACTCACGCCCGAGTCTTCTCCAAGCGGTGGCAGCAGAGAGAAAGGGTTGCCGAGCCAGACCATGTCCGCGTCTGACCAAAGCACCGAGTAGCCCTGGCCGACAATCGACTTGATGAAAAAGGGTCTCGCAACCACCGCTTCCGCGAAACGCTCGTCCCCTAGAGTGCCAGGTTTCAGAGAGTGGCGCCTATTCTGCGGGACCATCGGTGCAAGGATTGATGCAAGGATCGGGAAGTGAGAAGAGAAGAATCTCATCATTCATGCACAAAACGGTACCACATACCAAATTTGACGACACGACACTTTTGATATATACTGCGCGTCGAAACATGCGCGTAGCAGTTATAAACCAATCATTTTGATGGACATCGGGTTTTTGGTAGATGCTTCTTAGGGAGTTATTAAGGAGGGGAGTGGTCGTGGTTTGGTGGAATGAGATGGAGGGGTGTTGGTTGTAGTAGTCTTCATGAGCGTCACATCAGTTTGGATCTGTCGTATGATACTGCCGCGCTTTTGCTCTGGAGATTTATTCACTTTCTGTTCGTATTTTTTTTTAGAAAAACACTACACGTTGTCAGATGGTAAGCATAACAATGTACTCCGTACGTGGAAGTGTGGCGAGCTTAAGCCACTCAACCCATTCTGGACGCCAATACAAAACCAACCAGCTACCAGAGATCACTATCCACCACACTCACACCACCACCATCACCACCACCACGAGATGACCAGCAGCAGAAACTTGTTGTTGGTGGCGGTGGTGGTGGTGGCAGTGGTCGTGGTTGCTGCTGCTGCTGGTTGTGGTGGTGGTGTCGATGGGCGTGTAAATGTCGCCGCGTCGTTATCGTTGTCGTTGTCAAATTTTACCCGTTATCATACGTACGTACTGGATACAAGGTAAAATGTTTCTACGCTGACGCGCATCGCTTAACCGAGGGATGCTGCGGTAGGGGTGGCACTGCGGCCGTCCAAGACAAATGTATCTGACTTGACCTGGCTCCTTAACCCAATATCGCTGGAAGTCATTAGCGCTTTACAATATACTCAGGCGTTGGGATCGTTCGTCGGGTTGCTCTATTAGCTTTATCGAAATAGCTTTTTGTGTGAGGTGTAGAGCTCCCTTAAGGCCAAGCCAGGAGCCCCAGAAAAAATGAGTTCTACTCCCACCGTAGTACGCCTCAACCGTGAAAACGATATCCCAGGACTATTGCTCAATCATAGGGTTAACTGAAGGTATTCACTTTAACGTACTCAGGTAGAAAAACTCGACAACCCGTTATCGGTTTTCGAGGCCAGACATGTGGAGATATTTCAGGGGGTTCTACTGAATCTAAGTAAATACAGTGTAAAATTTAAATCGTCCAGAAATCCCTCCCCACGGCTTGCTTTCTACCATGACCTTTTTCTGCAGGGCCTTCGTTGTTTTTGTTGGCCTCGACTAGACTATAGCGGGAATATTACGTGTGGTCTCGCTGTCTTACACCAATTTCAAGGACATTGTATTCGCATGAACGATTGTTTTGTTGGTGCTTGTTGGTGTTGCTGTTGGTCTAATGTGGGCACACTGTACGTGTTCTCTTCCTGCCCCGCTCTAGTTCCAATGAATGCTTTCCCAAAACCGTGGGGGCAGTTCCGAAGGGGACTGCTATTAATACGGGGGTACATAGTTAATAGGACCTATGGTATACATAAAAACCTATATATTTACCTATTTTTACTAACAAAATTTGGTCCCGTTAACTATGGACCCCCGTAATAGTCATGCTCAACACATGCAGCATGCTTGTCCGACAGAACCCCCCCCCCCCAACAACGCAGTATTGACCGTAGCTTGTTGCAGTTATGAGTTTGGCCACCTCAGGGCATCTGCCACGCTCCTCTTTTATACCCTTTTACTAAAGAATATTGCTTGCCGGACTATTTCGTTGTTAGCATTTTGCTTTAGTACGCCAACACCTTGTATTCCGGAGGTCAGAGGGCGGCAAACGTTTGGCTCGTCGAAATAGACTTGAGGCGAGATAGTCAGAACCATTCACACAGGCCACCAAAATGCATGAAATGTTCACGCGAAAGATACACGAGGACGCTGACCACACCCGTACTTTTCCACTTCTGCCATGGTTCCACTACTGCCATGGGCAAGATTACCAGCCAGGGATTACTTTCTCGGCTCGACTATCATATGTGTGATCTGGTTGCACCATGTAGCGCCATTCTGAATTCTGAGCTTAGATCAGGAAGCATTATAATAGACAGGCATTTCATTGGTTCGGGTCTCTGGAGGCAGGCGAATTTATTTCTGTTATGACGTAGGCATGGTTTAGCCGTGAACTGAACAAACGCGGACGGTGGGGGTAACGGAGACCTTGAGACCTGAATGTTTCCTTCTTTGATGTGTATAAGCATGTTTCGCGTGTCACGTTTAATGTATACCGGGGATTCTTTTTCTTGTATCGCCCATACTTGCTCCTACCTCTCTCAACCCCTAAAATTGTTTCTCAAACTTCTTCAACTAACTTACTTTCGGCCTCCCACACTCGCTTCGTAACTGCTTCCTTCTCACTGCTGTGGCCCCACCACCCTGGGGGCGGGGGAGGCCTTTATTCTTTTTTATACCTAGTTTACTTGGCAGTGTGCAGTGAAACACAAATGAGGCTCCGAATGTGTATGTTGGGTAGCTCCTCAATCGAAGAGCCCCCCGCCCGTGAGAAACTTCTTGGGGGTCAAAAACTACTGTTTCCCCCCCTCACAGCATTTTATCTCCCCTTCATTCCCAAACCATCTATAATTTATATACCCGTCTTTTCTCTCTCCTTCCTCATAATAGTCGTAACTCAGATTAGGGGTCACAAAACCGTACTGCTCTTTTCACTCCTCCCAGCTACGGCCCTCGTCTTGCGTTTTTATCGTGATATGACTTCAGCACTTTCTTCCCTCGTCGACTCGCATCGAATTAGCGCTATGATCATACGAATACGACCATGCATGGCATGAGCACACCTCCCACAGGACTGTAGGGGCACGGTGGCTCTAGACCTACTTAGAGTAGGGTTTTGCTCACTAGGACGGCCTAACCGGTTAACCTTTTTTAGCAATCGCGGTGATAAGAGGGGAGGGTCGCGGTGGTGCAGTTCATGAGAGACGATCACGTGCTCAGTTTGTTTGCGCGGGCATCACAGCAGCCCGTCTTTGAGAAATGTTTCGACGGCGCGAGGGGGCAATTGAAAGTAACCCCAGACGGTTGTTTTATACCACGTTTTTGTCTATGTGTTCCTCACAACAGCTTCCACTTTCTCCGCGCCGGGATACAGATACTCTTTTGATGGGTACAAACACAGCCTCCACATCCATTCCGGAGGACTGGATATAATAACACCAGCCCACAATGAAGGACTGTAGATGCATAGACATGCTTCGTATACATACGATGTAACATGTATTCTGCACATATGGGGCAAGCGGATACAAATATCCGTGCACTTCTACTGTATACCAGAAGAGCGGATGCCATACCATCAGGATGAGGGCTCACCTTTGTCGCACTGAGATGCATGGCTGTGCACCCCGGCTGGAGAGCATCCATGAAATCGAAGCTTACCGCGTCCATGGCCACGAAAAGAACCTGTTAGTGTCGGCGCACGCAGGCAAGGGTCAAAACCCATTAGAACTCCGGCACACACCCCTAACGTGCCGTCAGTAGACATTTTTGCAAGGTTATGTTGGACAAGGGATACCTATACCGAAGGTACGATTTCGAGGTCGTGCCTAACCTACAAAACCTTGGAAACATATCCGGATGTCGTACGTAACGGTAGGCGCAAACCTTAGGTACGTAGCGAAGGTCGTACTTAACGTTAGGAAAAACTTACAGTAAGTATATACCGGAGGTCGTACCTAAACGCTACGTGAGTATTGGAGATCGTACGCTACGTAAACGTAGGAGAGTGTCGAACGTCGTACAAAACGTACCTGACCCTTGGGTATCGGAGGTCGTGCCTAACGTCCTCGAAAGTATCGGAGGTCGTACCTACTGTCAGGTCGGTGTTTGAGGCCGCACCTGAAGTTGTAGGTAAGGATGTGAGGTGGTACGTAAAGTTGGTCGAGTATAGGAGGCCGTGCTTAAGGTGGTGATTGTTTACGTATGTATGTGCGCTGTTTCCGTGGGCAGGGGACTACGTACGGTCTTTGAAGGGCGGCACGTGTTGTCGAAAGGGAAGCAATACGCGGTGTCTGGGGCAGACGGCGCGCAGTAGACCCCAAGAGGGTACATGAACGATCCCCTTCGAGTCTCTTCTCTGCGATAGCCTAGCGGTACCACGAAGTCATCGATGAACGTTGCGGTTTCGCTCGGCACGTCCTGCAGCTCCTGTGGGCCTGTGTTGATCTTGTAAACCAGCTTGGGCGTAATCACCGTCGTCTCGATCACCTCTACCCCAGGCGTGTTCTGTGCACTGCCTACCTCGCTCGGTGCGGTTTGTGGGTCCTCCTGGTCTCCACCACTAATTTAGCTCATTGTCCACGACCCTGCTATACACCCGTGGGGTAGGCAGGGCTGTACGTGGCAGGTGTCTTGAGGCAGAGGGGGTACGCTAATCTGCCTTCGGTACCTAAACATATATCATCCTAAGATAACGCGAAACGTAACAATTAGCTCGTAGACCAGACATGACATATCCGGGTCACCAGTTCCTGTCTACCGGACACCGCACACTTTGGGGAAGGTATTCGATGCCGTACCTGAACTTAGGTATGTACCCCAGGTCATACCTTAGCTTAAGTAATTATCGGAGGACGTACCAAACGTACGGAAACCTTACGTAAGTAACGAACGTAGTACCCAACGTGCCTAAAGCTGGGGTGAGTATCGGCGGTCGTACCAATAGTTAACACTTAGGTCAGTATCGGAGTAGGGCGTGCCCAACGACATGTAGAACTCAGGAGGTCATACCTAAAAAGTTAGGTAAGCAGAGAGCGGTCATGCCTAAAGTTGGATAAAACTTACGTGAGTATCGAAGGTCGTACCTAAAGTTATAGGTAAAACTCAAGTAAATATCTGAGGTTGTTCCTATTTTCGTACATAAAACTTAGGTATGTATCGGAGGTCGTGCCTACTGTAGCACACCGAAGTGGTTAGGCAAGGTGCATGCCCGCGAATAAAAACATACCTTAGTGCGCACCTCACCTAGCACAACCTTGCAAATTTTGTTCAGAATTGAATCCTCCCACTTTTTTTGCGTACATACCACACAAAATTAGTGCTGGTAGATTTGGGCGGCAGTCGGAGGAGTGAGCGTGTCACGCAAATACGAGGTTTTAAATACGCGGGTGGCTGTACTGTCTGGCTCCGTGTAAGATTCAATCCGGGAGTGGCCAGGTTTCGTTCGACAACAGGTCTGGTCGCGCATCTCGGAAAAAACTAAATGTTGAGCATCTCAGCTCTGATATGTGTTAAACGCGTTTCTATTGCAACACGAATCCTACGTTGTATTCAAGTGGTTTGTGGGGAGTACCAGGTTCAGTGCATTGCCTCATACCCATTTAGAAGTGACTCCATGTTGGGGGACGCATCGCTGGGAAAACAATTGGGATACGTTTTGCGGTGGTAAAAATCGCAGTCGCCTCCAAGACAGTGGTAAAAATCGCAGCCGGCTTAAGACATACTGGTGCCTGGTATGGGTAATGCTCACCGCAGCCGAAAAGTTTTTCACGGCGTGTCTTGATTACCGTAACGTTTCTTAATTGCCTCAGCGAGCCTTACCTGGTACATTAAATGCTACACTGACCCAGGCAGACCGAACGCGAACCACATAGACGCTTTTAGACCCTGACTTGACGGCTGTCTCGCCATGTTTTGGAGTTCCAGTCTAAATTATCGGCGTCCTTGCTGGGCAGGTCAGTTGCCTTTGCTTTGAGGCAGCGTGCCGTACGTTACCAAGGCAAGAAAGAGGTCCCCGAAGCGCTTGTCCGGTGGAGCGGCGTGGAGTTCCAGTCTAAATTATCGGCGTCCTTGCTGGGCAGGTCAGTTGCCTTTGCTTTGAGGCAGCGTGCCGTACGTTACCAAGGCAAGAAAGAGGTCCCCGAAGCGCTTGTCCGGTGGAGCGGCGTGTGTTCCCAAAATGGCGAGGTAGGAGAGGCTTACGTTGGGGCCGATGGGCACTCAGGCTGGTACTTATGTTGTACTTGGTAGTTAGAACAAGAAGCGTGCCTTTCACACCATGAAGGACGAGAACGAATTGCTGAGGACAATGGACTTATTGGGGGCTAGGTCGTGTTATAGAGATATCTGCGAGGAGTGAGTGATAGGTGTGACGGAGTGACGGCATGTGGACTGTCTCCAACCAGGCGTGCACAACGACTAGAGCCATTGGGCTGTCGTCCTGTGTGTCACAAAGTATCTACCTCTTGGGCTCCTGTCCCGAGCAACAATGTAGAAACACGTTTGTTTCTCAAGCCAATCACTCTCGCCGCATTTTACAAAAAGTTCCAGTTCAACTGAATACGTCAAAAGGTAAGTTGTCCTATCGCATCGCTTTTTATCCTAGCTATCCATACCACAGCAGCTCTGCTGCTCACTGCCACCACTCATGCTACAAGCGACTATTACAATATAATAGCACGGACGTTGCAAGCGTACTGGCTGTCTAGCCTACACCTAACACTCCTCGTCAGCCGTCAACGGAAGCGCAGGATGACCAAAATACTGAAGATGGCGAAGGATTTACAAACTGGAAGGGTTTGAGCTTAGCACACCAGGTGATGTGGCAACCTGCCCGGTTGGGCAATCTTACGGTCTGCAACGTCTCCAGGTTAGGCAGTGTACACGTTAATGTCATGCTTGTTCTTATTTTGGTTACTATCACGGGGGACCATAGTAAATAGGGCCAAATCTTGTTCGCAATTTTTTTTAATATATATAGGTTTTTGTGTATATCGTAGGTCCTATTTAGTATGGTCCCTCGTAATATTAATAGTAGTTGTTGCACTATTTGAGGAAGAATGAAAACAAATCGATGACGCAAAGCCTTGAAACAAAACGACGAAAACGCACGGAGAAAAAATGGAACTACGAATCGAGACCAACCGCGAAAAGAAACGGAAACGAAAACCGTACACGATTTGGGAGATTAAGGCTCATTCTTATCGGGGAGCTTTTCTTTCAGAATTTCCAAAGGCTTTCCATAAACAGAGGAAATCTGGGGTTTGCGGCGAGGCATTGAATCGTTGGTACGTTTGAAAAGCGGGGGTGGCCAAAGGCGTCACAAGAGTTGACGACGGATGCAGTTCGTTGAACTGGGAAGACAGAGACTGAGAAGGGTTGAGATAAAAAGTAAGAAGACCACCCGGTACACGAAAGCTTGAGAAATAAGCGTGGACAGGGGTTTTCTCTCGCTCTCCGGGGTGCTAAAAAGGAAAAAACAAGACAATCTACAGTAGTACGGAGCTCTACTCGTGGGTGTGGACAAGCAAGGGTCTGGCATGAAGGGAAATCGGTCGCTGTACAGCATGTTCATCGTCGAGAGGGAATGTAATTGCCGATGAAGCACTGTATCACAAACCCCGTGTAGGCAGGCATTGCGAGGGAGAGCGCACTGAAGGGGGGAATCTCAACGGATTCGGCGTCCAATTTCGTGGGTTGTGCCGATACAAGGATTGTCGATTGCTCCTGAGTGGGGGGAACGGGGCAGAGTGGATGATGCTAGCGGTTACGTTTTCTTTTTCGGGCCGTGTGTCTGACATGTTGGCATACAACGACGGAAAAATCCGCGAAGGGTTTGGAGTGACGAGGTGAGGTATTTTCTTTTTTGTGGTGTGGTACAGGTGCGAGCGCCTGAATTGTGGCTGTGTGCTGATCGGGGAGAACTTACGTTCATATAATCAAAAGGAGATGAAAAGAGGTGCGGAGAAGTGGTTTCACGTAAGAAAGCGGAGGTTGGTGCGAGTGATTCCAATTGGGAATGGTATGCCACCGTCTGTTTGACAATTTAGGGGTGAGGCCGGCGGCTTCGAGGTGATGGTCGAGTCGATGCTGCCGTATCCTAGCTTGGACGTAAGTTGTCCTCTTGCTACCTAAGCAGACGGGAATAGATGGGGAGTATGGACTCGTAACCAGGCCACATTGCCACGAAGGGATTTAGTGGGAAGGCAAGGGTTAGTACCGAGAGAGCATGCCTTGCGTTCGGGAAGGATTGGAGGAGCAACGAGACATGCAGCAGGAGGAAAGTCGGTAGTTGAAGTCTATCGTCAGGGGAGGTGGAAGAGCGATGACTTTAAGATGTACATAAGAACGACAAGAGAGGAGGAGCATCAGGTTTCAAGAGTATTAGTTCTAATGCAGTGGCGGGAGGAATTCAGCCAGGACAGGGGACTAAATCGGGAGGGGGGTAGCACATAGTAAGAAAAAACACGAACGTGGGGTTTGTGGTTGTGTTGGACGTGAGGGGTAAGGCATGTGTAATGGCTTGGTAGCACACAGACAGTGAAAATATGGTTTTAAGGCGGTGTTAAAGTACGGTACGTTTTAGAGTAGAAATTGACAAGTCCACACCGGGTACGCGATTTATATGCTAGGTCAAGTAAGTGTGGATAAGGTCCAGCACATATTTATAATAATCCCAGATTCACGAGCAAAATACAGTGGAAGATAATACGCTGAAGCAATCCGGGGTCTGTGGAGAGGCATCGAATCGTTTGGCATGTTTGAAAAGAGGGCATGGGCAAGAGAGTCATAAAGTTGAAGACGGGTGCAGTTGGTTGAATTGGGACCTCTGAGGCTGGGAAGGGTTGAGAGCTGAGATAGAAAGCAACCAGACCATGCTTAAACTGCTAGACCTGCGCCAGAGGTCTAGTTTGGGCTACTTTTGCATCCCTGGCCGTTGTGAGTACAAATGGAATTTTGGTTTATTTTAATGTAATATCCACTCGCAATCAAGCTGAAATACAGCAGAGGTCCAAACGTTCATTATTTTAAGAACCAAAACCGAAAAGCCCAGCCGTCACTTTTTTTCATCAAGTGGCAAAGAATTGACAAAGAGCGAATACGTTTGAGTACTAATTTATTTATAGGTCTTAGGTATAAGGAAAAAATCAGACCCTGGACAATTCCTATTTCAATAGTCGTTTACGTCTACAATTGATTCAGGTGGCTGTGCGTTATTTGGATTTGTCCTGACAATTGCTTTTGGCGACTGTCTGTTAATTGGAACCGTTTATGCAGTTGATTCTGGCGATTGCCCATTATATTAAAAAATTGTCGAGACAGCTGATTTCGACGATTGCCTATGAATTGGATTTGTCCAGACAACAAGTGATTTCAAAGACCATCTATTAATTGGAATTGTGTGAGCAAAACGTTTAGAGTGTTGTCCATGAATTGGAATTGTCTAAACAGTTGATTGCGGAGACTGCTAATTAACTGGAATTATCCATCAATTTGATTTCGGGTGCTGGTCCACAACTTGGAATTGCCAGAAAATTGATTTCGGTTGTTGTCTACTAATTGAAATTGTCGAGACGATTGATTTCGGGAGTTGTTTATTAATTGGATTTGTCTGAACAATTGACTTGGGCTGCTGCCTATTAAATGGAATTCGAAGAATTAATTTCGGGTGCGGTGACTTGAATGGAATCGTCCAAACGGACTTCGGCGATTGGAAAGTAGTTGGAATTGTTCGTACAATTCATTTCAGATGCCATTCAAGGAATAAATTGCTCGTTAAATGTCATGGACGTGTACCTATTTTGTGTGTATTATGATAGAAACTCCCTAATGAATTGATACTACTCGTAATATGGCACAATAGAGCACCTTGCAAATGATTGGGCATACAGGGAAGTTCCTATAGCGGCGATACTAGCACGGCATTGTTGTGCACGGACCAGATCTTCGACTGTACTTCTACAAGTAGCTGTCAGCTTTGAAATGACAGAGCCCTCTTCACAGCAATAGTCATGGAAATTCCAATTAGTAGATGCAAAGTTGAGTATCAACTATTTAATCAGTCGAACTCACAGCTGACTTATTTCAAAATGTATAAAACCAATTGTCAGGATAATTCCAATTAATGGACAGTCTCCCAAACCAGTTGTGCCGACAAGTCCAATTCATGTAACTCACCCGAAATCAATTGCTATTAGTAAAAGCAATTCCAATTAATACAGCATGGTACATCATTTGTCAGCATAATTGCAGTCAACAGGCAGTTTCCGAGATCATTTGTCTGGACAATTTCAAATATTCAAGAGCACCCAAACATCAATTGTTCAGACAATTCCAATTATTGGGCAGTCTCTAAAATCAATTGTCAGGACAACTTCAATTGATAGAGAGTCTCCTAAAATATTTGTCCGGACAATTACAGTTGATGGACAGCACCTTGTACCAGATATATATATTGTTCAAAGTATTCCTATAAAGTCTCTCAAGTCAATTGCCCGAACAAATCCAATTAACAGACAGTATCCAAGATCAACTGCAGTATCCAAGATCAACTTCAATCGCTAGATAGTCTTTGACATCAATTGCCCGGACAATTTCAATTGCTTAACAGTCTTTGACATCACTTGCCCGGACAATTTCAATTTCTAGACAGTCTTTGACATCACTTGCCCGGGCAATTTCAATTGCTAGACAATCTTTGACATCACTTGTCCGGACAATTCCAGTTAATAGACAGCTCCGTCACTCTGCTGTAGTGGCAATAGTCTCTTGATAGGCCTCTTGCCCAAGGCACAATCAGAAAAGGGCGGGACACCTCAACTCTAGTTGTGTATTATGTGTCCGTACGTAGGACGTTTTGATACCGCTTAGCCGATGTGTGCGCATGTACATCGTTGACAAAACGTTTCACGAAACGAAAAATCCGTGTGCATTGATATTTTGAAATGTACGGGCATACCAATGGCACCGTCTGAACAGACGTGATCTATTAATAGAAGCTTTTGTACTATTACGGGGGTCCATAGTTAATAGGACCTATGGTATACATAAAAACCTATATATTTACCTATTTTTACTGACGAAATTTGGTTCCGTTAACCATGGACCCCCGTAATAGTTGAAATTGTCCGGAAAATGTATTTTGTATGCTGTTTATTAATGGAATTGCCCGCACAAATTGATTAAGAAGGCGGCCTGCTAAATGAAGTTGTCCGGACTATTGACTTTGGAGACTGTATAAATTGGAGTTGTCGGACCAATTGGTCTGGGAGACTGTCTATTAATTGGCATTGTCGGGACATTAATTTTGGCGGCAGTCTATTAATTGAAGTTGTGCGGGCGCTCAATTCGGGGGGGCGTCTATTGATTGGAATTGTCGGGGCAATTGATTTTGGAGACGGTCTATTAATTGGAATTTGTCGAGACAATTGATTTAGTAGACGATCTATTAAATTAAAATTGGCCGGACAATTTACCCAGGAGAAGGCACATTAATTGTAATTGTCCGGACCATTGATTACGGAGACTACCTGTAGAATGGAATTGTCTGGACAATAGGGCCAGATAGGGGTCATATAGCAGAACCTGTCTGGACAGTAGAGCTCGATGCGTTTCAAATAGTCGGAATTAGGGATCACAATATACAGTCAATCACAATATAAAGCTATTTTCTAGGCAATTGGACTATTGTCTACCGTCCAGGATTTGATTTTATCGATGTACATATTTTCCACCGCATTCTCTCTCTGCACTCACTGAGTTAGGTTGGTGTGTGTGTTCTTCATATTATGCCGTGCTTCTATCCGTCGACAACTAGTGTCCGTGCCGAATTTTCAATCTTACATAGATACAAGCTCTGTGGTCGCAAAACTACGCCCCAGAGGTACAACGGCACATTGTTGTGCAGTACGCAGAGTAGACCAGTGAATGCAATGCCAAGTCATCGTACTGGATGCGATAGGCACGGAATACATACACATTCTATGTGTGTGCCGTGATCGCATTAACCCTTTTAGTACCGCAGTCCCGATTTGGGGACAAATCACTTGGAATTAGACTGGTTTGTCCCCAAATCGGGACTGCGGCACTAAAGGGGTTAAATAGTCTATTCAACCCACCTGCATCGTCACACCCAGTGTCGTCCTGGTTCCGTATCCTAAAGAGATAACAATTCTGTGGCCACAGACTGTGAAAGAGAGAAATACCCAAAACGAGAATAGCAGCAGAGTGATAGGTAAAACAAGCGCAATGCCGGCGTACAGGGTACGAGAACAGAACACAAGCAAGACTAGAAAACAGGAACGAAAATGCGATGAGACAAACATAAATTCTGAAATGAAACAGAACACAAATGACGCAAGGAGATCAGAAAGGCTGCTATAAATAGACGGAAATCATTCGTACGCAGCAAGGACAGATAGCTGCTGCATGCACGAAGCAACACGAAGGAGACGAAGATACCGGCATAAGGACGGCGCGGAGGGGAAAGGAAAGAAAGAGAGGGACGATGCAAAGACGAGAGCAGGGGTATTGCACCAACATTACGGTACAAACTTCAGTGTTGCTTGATCCTATCGCTCAACTCAGATATTTTATACCGGTACCTTATTGATTTAATGACTACCTTGGATAAGCGCAATGTATACCTCGACTTTTTGGTTGTGTTGTTTCAAAACAACAGAAGGGCATACAGCCTCATTACGTCTTGCTCCATCTATTACCGGGGTACATAGTTAACAGGACCTATGGTATACATAAAAACCTATATATTTACCTATTTTTACTAACAAAATTTGGTCCCGTTAACTATGGACCCCCGTAAAAATAGCTTGGAAGGGTGAGTTGATCGACTCGCTTAAAACACTTCGAGCAACTATTGTTCACATCCCTATTCCTGAAGGCAATATATGCCCCTTGCCCTATTGTCTGAATTGATAATTCGGATGATCGCAGTGTGAACCTTGACTTACTGCTTACGTGCTGGTGTCAAATCAACAAAAGGGTAGGCATCTCCAATACTTCTTGTCCGGTCTCCCACGCTCGCAAGGGTGCATTGATCCACACCTGTAGCTGCTACTGTTACCGCATGGAAAAAGTCGCCGATGTGTTTTTTGCCACACGGGATACTCATGTGTGGGCTGTGTTCCCCCCCATAGGATGAACGTGTCACCCCCTCCTCTCCCCCTCTGGACATTGTTACACCGTAGCGGATACGTAATGTTTCACATCACAGAGGATACACGTGTGTCGTCCCCCCCTCTCCCCGCTTGGTCGGTGAAAACATGACGTGTTCCGTCTCGGCGTTGTGGAGGCGCAAGGGCGTGATGGCCCGTATCAAAAGACATACACTACAAAAAAAACTACACACCACAAACAGCAGTAGTTTGTCCTGTAGTGTACCAGTGTACGGTTATGTACAGCAGTGCACGGCGTATTCATGTAAGCATCAAACCATTTCGCCCGCCGGTCTTCGTCTGCGTTGGAAGGAGAGCCATACCCCATTGGTTGCGACGGATAGGGCGAGCTGAATGGACGTCGTTCGTTCCTAGTTAACGTTCCTGGCTGTACGGTGTGTGCTTGTTGGCGTCTACTTCGCGGTTAGGATCTGAGTTTTTTTTTTTATCCAGGCGCGTCCTTGCCGGGAAGGCTTCACCCATTCCTGTTGCCGCCTTTTTGCCATTTTTTGCCGGAAGTTTAGGGTCCGGCAAAGACTTTTTTCGTCGAGCGCCTTTTGTCCTGAACTTGCCTTTTGTTCGATTCAAAACTATCTAACTATTTCTTTTTTGTTCGTGTCAACAGAGGGAAGGACTCTACTGTAGGAACGCTTAACATTCACACTTTGCTGGGAAAACGCTGGTCAATCTGCAAGTTGAAAAAGCGCGTGGAAAAAAAGGCAAGTTTTCTTTTTTAATAAAACGTCCTTCGATAACGTGGGTAATACCGCTTTTGCTACTGTCAAAATTAGTAGGTTTAGCGCCAAGGCGCAGGTTCAGCGCCAAGGCGCAGGTTCAGCGCCAAGGGGGCTAAGACCCCAATTCCACCAAAACCATCAAAATGAAAAATCTGGCGAAAACGTAATATTTTAAAACCTCATTCAACAACGGGTCGGCAGGGGCTCATAGAACACGTGTGCCAAAATCAGGACCCGTGTCGCAAAAACGGCGTGGAGGTTTCCGACCCTTTGAGTGGACGCAGTGAGCTCGAACCCGCTTGTATCTCGGAAACATGTGTTGGGTAGCAGACGCTGGAGTTCATGTACTTGTACCTGCTTGGTTCGAACATCCATTTCGTGTGACTCACCAATACCTCGTATTGTACAGCATGGTATCGTGCTCTACTGCTCCCTTCGAAGTCTGTAGTTGTTTTATTCACAATCCAGGCCTTTCCTGCCCCCGCTCATTTCCAATTCCCTTGTGTCGCCGTGCAGACCCCCTCCACCCAACGGGAGACTAACGCCGCGGACTACTGGCGTCTTTACGGCAAAGAGTTTTCTACTGGCGCTCCGTGCAGTTGCGCCGACGGTGTTTGCTGCCCGGCCTGGCCGGCAGGCGTCACGGAGCGAGATTTCTGCGTCGCCGACGCGCTCATGCGTCGCAAGCGCGGCTCGCTCGACTCAGCCTTCTTGGACATGTCTCGCTTCTCACGAGCGCAGCACGATTACATCCCCAACGACGTCCCGCGACTGTCCGACGAGGACGCGAGGAAGGCTATTCCAGAGCGTTTGGAGGGCCAGACAATGCTGGATGATGTGAAGGTGTTGGACTTTGTACCCAATGAGGAGTCCGACGACGAAGACGCCGGGGAGCAAAGCGTAGAGTGGGTGTTGCCGGACCCCATGTTACCGGAGCCGACGAGCCACGAGGGCGGAAGGGACGAAGCCCGGAACGGCGGGAGGGCGTCAATCTCGGAGGATGAAGGGGCAGCGTCAGATGCTCGCGGCCCAACACAGCCACACCCGTAGCGTGCGGCTAGTTGAGGGGACGCGCGTGAATCACTTGTTGGGTCGGCTTGCGTGTTGCAGCTTTTATATGCAATGCAAGTGACGCACCACGGTATGGTTTTCCCTCGAATTTCATTGTCGCCAGTACATTAATTGTATTTTGACTTATCCATTGGTCGATATACTGAGGTGGGGTATTTGGAGTTCGCCGCGGTCGCCGCGCCCCTTTTAGTTTTGGCCACCTGGCCGCGTGTTTTGAAGGCGGCGGCATTTCGGGTATTTTAGCTTCGAACACAGTGACGGAAGTATTGCGGGCAGCACACACTTTTGCGTGATTTTCGAATTAGTAATATAACTATGGGAGGGTGATTCGTCTTTCAAAACTTTCATGCCCTGGTGTCCCCGCGCCTATTATTGCATTCAGTGGACAGAGTTGTCTTCAGTAGCTATCGATATTCGCCTCAATTTTCGATTGGGTTTGAGCGTTCTCTCGTAGCGATATGCTTGAGAACGTGCTAGTAGGATTAGCTCGAGACTGGCGTATTGCCTAGCCGACCCGTTGGTATAAAAAGCATGCCCTATTGCATTCATCCAGTGCTATCTGTTTGCCACCTACTACTGCTGATCGTAGTACCTGTCGATAAGACCAATCCTGCCGATTGAAAGCGCAAGGGCCTGTTCCAATTTTCGGTGGAAGAAGTTGTCATCATACCTCCTGTAGCCGGAGAAGAAGCCTACAAGCAATTATTTCTCTGGACCTGTTGGTCAGACGCAGGTATTCATGAGAAAGCGTGACATACCTGTCCTACAGCAGTGGACCCAGTAGTTAGTAGATAGTGTTAAAATATGCCTGACCTATTGATCGGGAATAGGCATCGATCGCTATTGTACCATACGAGTACCTATCCTGAGAGTACTAGTCTATTGTATCATTGTTCTCAACCTATTTTATTGGTGTTGTGGCAAATATCGATCGAAAAAACCCACGAAGCAATTGACATAGCCAAAGTTTTTGATCGATAATTCACGAAAATATTGACCAAAGCGATAGGTATCGATGGACAAGTGCTCGTACCCACTGGTCGTGAAAATGTATCGATCGACAATGCTAACACGTACTACAACGGAAGAGGTATCGATCGTCAATTTGACGAACCTATTAGTCGTAAATATATATCAATCGACAACGCATATATGTATTAGTCAAAGCGATAGGTATCGATCAACATTTAACATGTCTGTTGGTCAACGCAATAGGCATCGACAAACCACTTGCACTGCGAATGAACCATCAGCAGCATACCAGGTAGAAAACCCATCGTCATGTAACATACCTACTGGTCAAATCAGTAGGCATCGATCGACAATGCGACGTACCCATTGGTAAAATTAACAGACATCGATCGACAATTTGACTCATCTGTTGGTCGATTCAATAGGCACCGGTCGACAATTCGGCATAACTATTGGCCAAAGCAATATACAACGATCGACAACGTGACATTCCTATCGGACAAAACAGTAGCTATCGATTGACGATGTAACAAGCCTATATTGTAAGAGCAGTAGCCTATTGAGTCGCTCTATTTATAGAAACATTTTAGTCGAGTAAATAGGTGTCGATAGACGATTCGATATACCCATCCCAACGACGATAGCCTATTGAACAACTTTTTCGATATCTCGTATGATAATTGGTCGAAGCAATAGGGATCGATCGACAAATTCGCATGGTCATGTATACCTGTGGCGACTTCTGGGCCGAAATCAGCTACATACAAAAAAGCAAGTGCAAATCACACGCCAGGAGCCCTTCTATTGGCGAGGCTGACATCGTAACTGATTTGGGCTCGAATTGGCCAGGGCATACCTGACCTTGTCTACTGCTCTGTTCAACTTTCAACTGATTTTAGCCAATTGTGAACTTGATCAGAGAAGCCGTACGTACTACACTGTTTTTTCGAGGTCCTCTTACATTCTGTGAGCACAGATCGCGATCCTCAGGTTTGCAGGCTGTTAAAAGTATTTTGGCTCCTGTTGGGATCAACGTACGGGCGAAGACCCGATCTAGCCCCTAACCCTAACCCTGACCCTGACCCAAACCGCAGCCGAAATGGGCCAAAACTGGCCATAAACGCCGCTGGGCAGCGTTTGCATGGAACGATAAAAAACTCAATTGCAGACGATTCCGAAGTCTGTAAGTAATCGGCGTCCCCGGTGGCTTGGTAGGTGGTCCGCGAGCCTATCAAGATCAATTTCGTGAGTTCGAGTCTCAGCGAGTGCATGTTCGTAGGGACTTTTTCTTGCATAAAATTGATTAGCGGAAAGCGCGAGAGCGTGAGTTAGCTGTACATTCGATGAAATTCGACGAGCAGTGGGAATGCTGAACCCTATGCGCGATAAAAACTAAAGGCACGTACCGGGGGGGAGAAGGGACGACACCTGTGACCACGGCTTGTCCAGAATATCGTCGAGGGTAAAATCTCCTACGAGTGGGCTGGAAAGTAAAAGTGACGATGAAAAAAAAACAAAATAAAAAAAAAAAAAAAAAAAAAGTGCGGACAACGCTACCCTTTTATGACGTCGAACACACCCCTTTTCTCTGTGAATGATGAATGCGTTTGCGGTTTGCGGTCCTTCGGTTGCACAATTCTCGTGTACGTACAAACTCTGCACTCGTATACGTACGTACCTGGTACGCTTTAATGCGTACCTGGTACATACGTACCTGGTACGCTTTAATGCGTACCTGGTACATACGTACGCTCTGTACTTGTGTGCATAAGTGCGGTGATTTCACTTAATTCTTCATTGCCGTGTACAAAGGGGCGCCCGAAAAAAAATGTGAACCATCACAGTTTTTTTTTCGCTTGACAGGTTTACTAGAAACCAAGTAAAAATGAAGAAAATATGAAAAAAAATGTTCTTTCATCATGTGATGACAACGGAACGGTTACAATGAATGGCTTTCCATTCCGACCTCTGGGGGTGTGGTGTGTCGTTTTCTCTTGTTCACGGATGCTCTGCGTGTATAAGAAAAAGATGTTCCTAACACCGGTATTAATAGTAGGTGATAACATTTTCACCCCTTGACAGATAGCAGCTTTGCCTCGGCATGCCTCGATTGTGACCAACCACCAGGTTTCAGTCTCGAACACTCGGCCCTACACCGTTGACAGCGCACGTTTGGCCTTACTTCACATGTCCCCGATATCTTTGATGTACTACGATAATGTACGATGCACTTCAGTTGACATATGATATATATATGTCGTATAAATATGAGGTTTACTCTGTTGTTTTCTGTGACCTATACGTCCCCCGTGGCTTGGTAGGTGGTCCGCGAGCCTATCAAGATCAATTTCGTGAGTTCGAGTCTCACCGAGTGCATGCTCACAGGGACTTTTTCTTGCATAAAATTGATTATTAGCGGAAAGCGCGAGAGCGTGAGTTAGCTGTACATTCGATGAAAATCGACGAGCAGTGGGAATGCTGAACCCTATGCGCGATAAAAATATAAAGGCACGTACCGGGGGTGAGAAGGGACGACACCTGTGACCACGGCTTGTCCAGAAGATCGTCGAGGGTAAAACCTCCTACGAGTAGGGCTGGAGCGTAAAACAATTGATTAAATAAAAAAAAATACCCTAAAGAAAACTAAACAATTCAGATTGTACAGGCCACCCGCCATGTTCAAGCGCATTCATTTTAATTGGATTTTCATAGACAAAACACCGGTCGTGGCGCGCGTTTTTACTTGGTTTTAGTATATATCTGATTTTTACCCAAAAGTGGCCAGGTATACCTGATTTCGGCCACAGCCCAAAAGAAAAACAACACAAAAGGTCAAGGGCCGACGAGGGAACAAAAATAGGAAACGAAAAAGAAAAAAAGGAAAAACAGAAATGTTGAAGGGACGATGGCGCACCCAAGCGTCCCCTGGTGCCCGGGTTTCCGGTGACTCCCATCTCTAGATGTTTTACAGGAACATAAAAAAAAAACATCGTCTACCTGGTATCTCAAAGAGACGCTCGCACCCAAGAGTCTCCTGGTTCCCGGGTTTCCGGCGACTCTCATCTGTCTCTATCAATAGATTAGATGTCTTATCGGAACAGACGAAAAACATCGCTCGCTGTCTTAACGAGCTGCGTGTAGAACTTCGGCTGGTTCGTGCTCACAGGTGACTTGTTAGAGGTTCATCACAGCAGCTTGGATTTCTCTCGGGATTGATCCCCCGCAGGTTCTCAACAGAGGCCTATACACCTCTATTAAGAGGTGCTCCAGTGGTCGAAGTTGGCCGAAATTTGGGGTGCACAGAGTGAGACAACAAACAACCCCCAACTGAACGTTTGCACTTCACTTGCGGGGCAGCTACAGCTCTTCACAGGAAACTACACCACGCAAAATTGAGGGGTTGCTCATGATGGGGTCTGGGACGGCAGCAGTCGTTGGCAGCGAGAAACAACTCGCGAGGCGTTTTCGTGTATAGTATTCGAAGTTGCGAGCGAGTACCACAAAAAAACTCGCGAAAAAAGTTAGAATGTTTCATTTCACGAAAGAAGGAAGGGAGCATATATAGGACAATTCATAGTGAGTTTCGAAAAAAAAAAAAAAAAAAACACTCAGGGTCTCAGGGTTTGTCGAAGTCTCGCCGCATAAAAGACGTTGACGGCTATTTTTTTCTCTGAGCGGATTCGTTTTTTTTTTTCCAGATGCTCAGGGTTACGGGCTGCGAAACAGGGTTTTACCCGGGAGCAAAGAAGCTGCTCCGAGTAGTGTTCATGGCACAGAGCAAAGGTAGTAAACATACATGTACCGTCACGCAAGCAGCCCGGAACTGACACTGACTCGCCGCCATAGCTTAGGGGCGACAAGGCCCGCCATCTCCTCGAACCAGTCGTCGTTTGGTTCGTGATTATTTGGCGGCGAGGAAGTACAAGAAGAGTAGCTTCGGCAATCTCAGCAGGCAAGGAGGTGGAGCATGCATCATCTAGTTTTAGAAACAAAGAAGACAAGCGACCAGGCAACCGCACATCGCGTGACGGTGAGGAAGGCGGTGATGGCGTAGAAAGGTACCCGGGTTTGGTCACTGCTCAAAAAGAATCACACGAAAAAAGTAATGAAAGACTTTTCACTCAAATTGATTTACTCTAATTTGCCTTGAGAATGCCTGCCTGGTGATTCACTCTTCGGCCAATCAGATGCAAATTAAATAAAAAATAACAGCGATCCCTTTTACGATCGTTGAACGATAGCGATAGTCAATGTGTAACGAGCTCTTTTAACGATCCCTTTTGACGACCAAATCAAAATGAAAAAATAAGAGTCCTCGATAAGATGGGCCCTTAGGATGTAGTCGATCCGCTCACGGTCATTCGGGCTCGTGCCGTTGTGTGTATGCGATATTCCACCCTTCCTTGCCTTGCGCACTCTACTTTCATCATCACCGCACCCTTATCCTCTGCCCAGTTCGCGCATTGGCATCCATCAGTCAGTAAGGGTGTGTCTTAACCCCCCCCAGAGAGCATGGGAACGAACCGGATGGAATATTATTTGCCGCATGAATTGATGCTGATTGGTTGTGGGAAACGAATAGATCCAGTGCAGCCCGAGAAAAACTGTTTTTTCTAGGAAGAGGAAGAAGAAGTGTTGCACCCCTTTTTCTTGTTTGGGACGACCGAACGGCCCGACCGAACGGGAACGTATAGGATCTTATTTGATGTAGATGGACACCACCGAAGATGGATGTGGACACCAATGTGCTCTGGCATGTGCAAAAGATACCGCTCGTACTGATTCGGCTGGCGAGGCCCAGGATTCTGCATGGACCCAAGCACGTTTTTTTACACAGGCACGGAACGAATGACCAACAGCCTCGTTCCGTTCCGCTCGTTCCCATGCTCTCTAGGGGGGGTTAAGACACACCCTAAACAGGCGCTCCTTCATCGGAATCTGTTCCCAAGTCCTCGAGCTTCTGCCAGAAAATACGAAACTACGTTTCAGGTCGGTGTGTCCTTGGTACAATCCGTTGGAAGGAGCATACATACGCGACGACGAAATTAACTGCCTCGCATTTACCAGCCAGCCCAACGCGCACAGACAGGCATGATGAGCCGCTCGTCAACGAATTGGTGGGTGTACACGGACTGTCGTCGTCGAAGATGTTGTTGGCACAAAATTATTGCTAAAAAATACGTTCCCATGATGGGTCTTAAAAAGGCAAGTTATTGGGCCCAAACCAATGCAAAAATGGTTTAAAGAGCTGCAGATTCTTGTATGTTTGCGTCAACCATTCGGGTCATGGTTATCGGAGAGTTTTTTTTTCTCCATAACTTCCATTTTTTTTATTTTCTTCCAGATTTTCCTGTTTTTTTTTTCCACATAATATTTTGTGAATTTTAACAAACATATTTTTTTTGCTTTTGGAGAATTTCGCGAATAATGGCAGAACGCCTCCGTATCTCTTATATCTCCAATTATTTCCAAACTTTGGAAATTCTGGACAGAATGCTCTCCGATAAGAATGAGCTTTAATCTGTTAATAATATAGTTTGTTATTGGGCCCAAACAAATGCAAAAATGGGCTACGAGTAAGAGCCCATCTTAGCGGGGAACACTAAATTTCGTTATTTGGAAATAAATTTCAATTTCAATGAATTGTAATTTAATTTCGAAAAAAAAACGTGTTTGTTTGTACACTATCGGGAAACGACGCATTCATTGTCAAACATAGGAAATCGAAACAACCTGGAATAATAGAGAAGCGCGTCACACAACCCCCAGCCGACAACCAGCGAAGAGCGTAGACGAGAGCGAAGGTTTGCGTTGTCCCGTGCGCGCCGCCGCTGGCATTTTTTTTTTTTTGTGGTGGCGCAGGATTGGAAGCTATCACTCTCGGGGTGTGTCTTGGGTGGGCGGAGGGAGCTCTCAAGCGCCACGTGCGGAACAGCAACGAACGGTGGTGCAGCTATCGATGTCTCGGGCGTATCCTCTGTTTGTTTTATCGTTTTCTCGGTTTTCGTGATGGTTGGCCAATCGAGCAGGCCGCAAAATTGGGCTTGCGACCGCCATGATTTATTTTGAGGCGCCACCGCCGGGGTAAAATGTGCTATGGTCTGTGGCCGTGGACGCAGCTATTGCTCCGGTCGTCTGTCATTGAGGTTCGGGTTTTATCGCCTCGACCGTGGTCACCGAAGCGGCCAAGAATCACCCCAGACTCCAGCGGGGGTGTTGACCCACCATGAACATGCTACCTCAAGGCTGATCAACTCCCAAACTGGAAGTGGAAATAAAAAAAATCATACGAAAAAAGTCCCAAAAGACTTTTCACTCAATCAAGTTGATTTTTTCGAATTTGGCCCTTCGAATCCTGCCTGGTCACTCACTCTTCGGCAAATCAGATGCAAATTAAGTTAGAAAAAAAATAAATCTAACCAATCAAATTGAACGAACCAAAAGTCCTCGATAATAAGATGGGCCCTAAAGAGCCCAGGATTCTCGTACATTCGCGTCAGCCGTTCTACAATCACGAAATACGGATCTTGGTTGCAAGTTCCTGACTCTAATTCCAAGTCGGAAGTATATATTATGCTGCCGACACGCCTACGCGCGGGTACTTGACGACGCATTCCTGAGCGTGCCAGCAGTATCTCTGCAGGATAAAGAATCAGGACAGACACTGGGTGTACTGATGAAGCTGGGTAGAAAGGACGGTTTAATGTTAAGACTGGAGACAACACACATAGTTACGTTTCACACGAGCGGTGGACTGTTTCGGCGAGGTGGCACAGGGACGAGACGCAGAGAAGCCGGCTGCGCCACGCAGCTGAGGGAGCCAAGAGCAGCGACAAGGAGAGGGGGTGAAGGGGGGGCAGCCGTACCGATACAGCTGTCGACGAATGCATAGACTAAATGATAGTAGATCGGACGGCTAGATATCGGTTCGACTAGCTGTTGAAGTCTATCTAGCAGGTTTTGTTTGTTTCTTGTTGAGTTGCTCAATGGGAGGGAGGGGCGCCACAGCGGCAGTACTGACACTTGGCACCGCTATTGACGATAATAGGAAGGATATATATAGCAAAGAAAGGGTGTGGCTTCTGGCTGTAGGTTTCCGAATCGATTTTCTGGATCAGACGAGCATCCATGTTGTTACTATCATCACCGTCTGGAGTACGTACGACATTCTATTCTTTTTGGCCATGTGTCTCCCTTTGTTTCCTTCCCACGCCCCGCCGTCCGTATGCCGGTATCCTTTCTCCTTCGTGTTGCTTCGTCCGCGCGGCAGCCATCTGCCCTTCCTGAGTACGTATGTATGTATGGTATGCTTTCCGTCTACTAATAGCAGCCTTTCTGATCTTCTTGCGTCATTTGTTTGTATTCTGTTTCGTTGCAGAATTCATTTTTGATTTATTGTCTTTTTGTTCTTATTTCCTAGTCTTGCTTGTTGTGTTGTTGTGTTCTCGTACCCCGTACGCTGGCACTTCACTTGCTTGAACCTTGAATGTGCGATTTTTTTTTTTTTGTCCTTCTCTGTCTCAAACGGTCTGTGACCACAGAAGAATCAGTATCTCTCTAGGATAAGGAATTAGGACGGACATTGTTGGGTGTACTGATGCAGCTGGGTAGAAAGGGCGATATAATAATATAAAGACAACAACAACAACAACAACAACAACAACAACAACAACTCACCTTCGTGTCGCCGCCGGTAACTTTCTGAACCGAAAGCAAAAAGTTTGTCGCCATATCCAAGTATCCACAGTTGACGTTATTGACGAGAATTAAGCCGTTCGACGCCGCCGTTTCCTTCATCACGACGTTCTCCAGGAGATACGTTGGAGGCCATGGTGCTTTCGCGATTCGATAGGCTTGCTTCGCGGCATTAGCTGTGCTGCTTGTGGTGCCGTGTCCATTTTCCCCCGAGATGCCATCGTCATTGGATAATACCAGCGCAAGCCCCAATCGTCCGATATGTATGTCGTCACCTATCATACCCCCGTCAAGTGGAGGTCTGCCCGAGCCGCTTTGTGGAGTTATGTCGTCGTGGTCCGCCTGTACTCGAAAGCCCGCGTATCGCCCAACCTCGAACGCTGCCGTTGCTGGATTTCGGGCGACGAGAGAAGGCATGACATGAGTGCCGTCCACGAGGAAGTGCTTATGTTCGTCGTCGTTATGACGTATCAAAAGCGCGATCGCGTGCAGCAGGGGGAGGTCTCGCACGGCCCAGGCGTCTAGGCCTGCGCTCGTCAGCTTTGATGCTTCCAACATACCACGGTTGCCCCATATTTGTGACACAAATTTATCCGAAAGCCACTGGTCTTCTTCTGAGGCGATATCGCCTCTTGAGCGAGAACGGGTCAGTATCGCCGTCGGCAGGACAGTCTTGCCAAGCGACAGGCCCGTAGCCTCAACCGATTTAGCAAGATTTGGATGGGGTAACGAACCCTCGCCGAAAAGACCTGCAGCCGGTAGTTTGCCGTGATTTTGCGACATGAATTTCGCTAACACAACCGCCCACGACGTTTCGTCACCCACGGCAAGAACGTTGATGTGTGGCATGGCCATGATAGACGGCTTTACCGCGGGGTTGGAGCAGACAACCCAGACAGGCGGAGGAAGTGCGTCGGTGGATAGCACGACGTCCGTGGCCCAAGAGGACCATATTCGCAGCGCCTCGGCTCCTGCGGTACCGTCGTCAAGAGCAACTAGAATCGCGGGCATCCTGTCATTGTCATGTTCCCCGCTTTCAGCCTCTATCCGGACGCCACCAGTAGGAGGAGGTGTAGCTGTGACTAGTATCCACAAACATATTATTATACGGCGAGCTACGCGTCTTAGCCCGCCGCTGTTGACCATGGCCGGGGGCGGTGAGACGGCCAGGCAATATGCTCCTGCCGGAGACTGATCGATGGACGGTCTCTCCTTGGACACTGTTGATGTCTAAGATCAACAGGGCACACGACAGACTCGCTCAGACTCTATTCGAGAACTACCGCGGCAAAAAATCAGGGGCAAGCGAAGAACAATGATACACATGATAATCACCGACTGAAGCAACATCCACTACATCTCAGACGCAAACAAAAAGAAACGTGAGGTGAGCCATCAACGTATCAGGTATGCACAGGTGGTGGGTACATGTGGTCGGTACGAGCTGGGCCAGCCGAAAAATGGATAAACCATCCGAAGGTCGTATCTGGTGATGAACCACTGCGAGTTTATACTTGAAATTTGGAGGCACTGACTCTGATACTGCTGCACTGCTGCACGCCCTGAAAAGAAAGTACATTAAAACTAAGAATTCTTACATTCCGACTCGATCTCGACGAGTTATCGGCGGAAACTCAAAAACGCCAATTTTTCAACACCGTGTTCGCAACAAAAATCGTCGTTCCCGATCAAGGCGACAATTATTGGTGGAGGCGTAGCTGAAGACCCTTGGCA
Organism: Macrocystis pyrifera; assembly: GCA_031763025.1. Lineage (NCBI taxonomy): Eukaryota > Phaeophyceae > Laminariales > Laminariaceae > Macrocystis > Macrocystis pyrifera. The sequence goes on from JASSKH010000021.1 coordinate 10,640,126, forward strand.
GGAGATCGATATTACTTTCGCTGCCCAATTCGCTACCACCCATCCATGAAGACATGTAGCCAAAACACGATTTTCATACATAAAACAAGTAATTACGAGGAAAAATGCGGGTTTTTTCTGCGATCCCCCGCTCAATTTTGCGAGCTTCGATCCGAAAATTAAACCTCATATTTGATGTTTTTGTTTTTTTCCACGCAAACAAGTTATGACCGTTTTTTTTGTATTTTTTTGGATCGTTGTATCGGTCTTAACATTCCTCCAACAAACGAAAAAACAGCCGAGGCTTCTGTTTGTTGGTTGGTGCATGATGAACACGGTTTAAAAAAATACAGCCCAATACGTAATTTCGAGCGGGGGCATCGCCGATCAACCACCAAATCAGCACCTCGGCTAGGTCAGCTCGTACAATTTACAAGTCGAACGCAGGACGTATACGGCAGACAGCGGACTAATACGGGGGACCATAGTGAATAGGACCAAATATTGTTCGTGAAAAAAGCGAAATGTAGAGATTTTTGTGTGTATACGGTAGATCGTATTTAATGTGGTCCCCCGTAAAAGTGGGGAGAACCTGGCTATGCTACTCGTACGATGAAACTGACTGCTGCGGCCACCTGGAGGGTGCTTTCTGCTTCGGTTTGCCTGTTTTTTTTTCCTTGGGTCTTGGTCTCACTCTGTTAATTAGTAGTGGTGTTTTTTTCTTCAGCTCTTTCGTTGCAAGTGTCTCCCACATCCCCGGCGGAGAGACACGCGAACTTTTTTTTTTTTTGGTTTCCTGATCTCTTTCGAGTTGTTTCCTTTCTTTCTTTTTTTTTTTTTTCGTTTCCTCTCTTTCATAGAATACGTATCACGTGCCTGTCATCTTCAGTACGATGAACATGGCGGCATTACATTGTTGTCTACTGAATACGTAACGATGTAGTATCTCTGTGGCGTAGTTTTGTAACCACAGAAGGCAACATGTTGCTATAACTTTTAATCTTAAAATCACCGTCTGGAGAACGATGTTCTCTTTTTTTCCCCCCCTTCTCTCTTCCTTCTTTCTTGCTTTTTGCCTTGTTTCGCTTTATTTCCTTCCCCTGCCCCGCCGTCCGTATGCCGGTATTTTCCTCTCCTTCGTGTTGCTTCGTCCGCGCGGCAGCTATCTGTCCTTAAGGAGTACGTATGTATGTTTTCTGTCTCGCGCGGCAGCTATCTTTCCTTCCGGAGTACGTATGCTTTCCGTCTCGCGCGGCAGCTATCTGTCCTTCCGGAGTAGGTATGCTTTCCATCTAGCAGTTTTTATGATCTCTTTTTGCGTCATTTATATTATGTTTCATTATTTAACAATTTTATTTACGTCTTGCTCTTTTATCTATTAATATTAATAGCAGTCTTGCTTGTTGTGTTGTTGTGTTCTCGTACCCGGCACGCTGTGACTTCACTTTCTTGATCCTTGACTTTGAGAATATATATAATATATATATATTGGTCTTCCTCTGCCTCAGAGTCTGTGACCACAAAAAAAAACAAAATCAGTATCTCCCTATTACGTGTAATAGGATAAGGAATCGGGACGGACACTGGGTGTACTGATGAAGTTGGGTGTGTGTGTGTGTTTTCACATTAAAATGCCCTTTTTCTACCCGTCGACATCCAGGGCAGAAAGGACAGAAAAGGCAACAACAACAACAACAACAACAACAACAAGTGTCTCTCTAACAGGATTGATGAATCGGCACGGACACAGACTGGTTGTTGTGTTGGTCGCCGACGGGTAGAAAGAACGGTGCGGTGTAATAATGTGAAGCATACACACAACGAGTCGCGACAGAAACCGAGAAGACCGCATACTACCCATACCCAGAAGAAGTAATACATACGTAGACGGATTGAAAAAAAAAACTCGTAACAGGGGCGTCCGTGAAAACGAGAAAACGATACACCACACCCCCAGAGGTCGGAATGGAAAACCATTCATTGCAACCGTTGTCATCTCATGGAGTAACGAAGAGGGAAAAAAAAACTGTTTACATTTTATTGCACTCGGTTCCAGAACCCACCCCCCCATGTCTAGCGAAAACAAATCATATAGCGTTTTAGCCAAAATCGGGTATACCTGCCCACTTTTCGGCCAAAATTAATTACATACTAAAAACAGGTAAAAAACACACCCCAGGAGCCCGGGTATTGGCGAGGCTGACATCGTAGCTGATTAGGCTCGAAAAGACCAAGGTAAACCTGATTTTTTCTACTCTGTCTATTAAGAGCTTTCAACTGATTTCGACCAAATTGGAACCAATAGAGAGGCCATACGTACATATTTTTTTCTCTCAGTATGCGGATGGCCTCCCTCCCTCGGTTGATATTCTTCTGTATTGGCGTACAAACTCTCTACTCGTACGTCGTACGTAAAAGTACGTATTTAAACATATATGCATACCTGGTACATGCGTACGCTGCTTTCACTTGTTCTGCTTTGGCGTGTGCGATATGCTTCAGTGATTTGTTGTTGTGATGTGTGCTCGTGCTCTGCTGTTTTTTACGGTCACAGCAGTCTAATATAAATAGCACCATGGTCACACGGCTAAACGTCTGCACCACCACCACTTTGCCAAGCTTCGAACGGCTCTCCACCAAGTAAGCGAGTCAACGGCTTCCAGCGCCTACTTCGTACTGACCATGCCACCCTCTCGTACGCGAAGGCCCTCAAAATGACACGTTGCGAGAGCATCGGAACGACCATTCGTAAACGGTGGCTCTTCTTTGCGGGGGGCGCTTAATGCTTGAGGGTCGATCTTAACGACACGTATTATATTTCGTTTTTTCCCTGAAATTTCGGCATTTCACCAAATTCAACAAGGGTTGAATCGTATCGGGTACGTGCCTCAGTTGGCTCGCGAAATAATCGTCCGCCCGGCACAGAACCGTCGCTACAGCGGCAGCTACGCGCGCAGAACCCATTCGTGCGGTGGTCCCGCTCTCATCGGCCTGGCTCGCAGGCAGGTGTCGGTGCCTTGTGGGGGTGAAATCCATGACCAACTTGTCACGCTACAACGCCCAACGCGACAAAGTTTCAGGTATTGCCCTCTCCGAGCTCAGTCGGCCGGCCACCTCGGTGCGGTCACCTTGTGAACTCGGTCGCGAGAGCCCAAAAAGCTATTGCGCCTTCTGCCTTCCTCCATGACTTGCGAATGACCTTACGAACGACCCCTGTCAGCATCGTGCGCTCGGGAGTGGTGGCATAGCTCAAGCGGTGGTGTACCCCGATCCTCTATATGTAATAGCCTTGTACCTAGATTTCCTGGAAAACCATACGTAAAAACTTCAAGACGTCATTTGTCGAGATCGGACTTTTTCGATTTTTCCCGAAATGTTTTTCGGGAAAATACCGAAAAAAAACGAAAAACATTCCTCGATATGATCGACCCTTAAGCGCATTCATTTTTTACCGGATTTTCATGGACATATCACCGCTCGTGTCTCGCATTTTTTTATTGATTTTAGAATATTCCTTATTTTGGCTCAAACGGATGAGGTATACCTGATTTTGGAATTTGTCCAAAAACGAATCCAATTTCAATGAATGGCCATTTTTTTTCGAAAAAAATTGAAAAATTTGCCCCGAAATTACCTCGAAATGTGAAAAAAAAACTACTTGTATCCGAATCGAAATATAAATTCGAGACAACGCCCAACGCATACCGCAATAATGGGAGTAAGCGCCCCCCTCACGGTAAACGCCCCGGGGTGCTATTTTTAGCGAAAACGGGCAAAATCCGGAGTAAATGCCCCCTGTCAAAGCCAAAATGCGAAAAACGCCCCGGCCTCACAGTTAACCCCCCCCCCATATTTTTTTTGGGTGAACGCCCCGGGGCCGAGCTGGCAAGTCTTGTGAGTGTGGGAGATGGAGCTGTTTCCGAAGCAGGTAAAGGCGTGCTTTTCAGAGGAAACTTCATGCCTGGGATGTGGGAGGATCATGTTTTGCGCAACAACAGCTTTACAGACAAGGTCAGACGCGGACACAGCCCCTGTCCCAGCCCGGTCGCCTCTCCACGCGGTTTCCAACGCGGCCGCCGTCGTTGCAGCGGAGGCGGGTTGTTCGATGCACTCACTGATATGATAGGCCAAGCCTGAGTCAGTTCGTAGAAGCCCCTCCAGGGTATATATATATATAATATCGCGTAGAATACACAAGACAAGGAAGAAAGGGGGAGAACATGAAGTACACACACAACAAGAAGAAGTAGAACAAGAACAAGAAGAAGTGAGAAAGAGGCGGATAAGATACGTCCCAACCCGCTGACCGTTCCACACAGAAACACGCATATTTCCTGTGTGGAACTCCCAAATAACGTTACACATGAATCCATACACCAAGTACGTGAGCACTCCGAACAGCCCCTCTGCTCTCTACTTGGCTGCTTGGTGAATCATGGGATAACCAAATATCGCTCATGATAAAGTACCATGCCATGATGATAGACCACGATCACCCAAAATCCAAATCCAAGGTATTGTACTCAAAGATAAGTATATGTCAAGACCACCAATGCCTCAAATCAGAATATCGCAAACACAAATATCAAAGTCTCAAATCTCACAAAGAAAGAAACTTGATCTTCATATCTCAGAAAATAGTACCACAAGAACAACTGCTCAAACCCCGAAAAATAATAAATCGGAGAAAAACAGAAATCAACTCCTCAAATCTCGACTGTACAGAAAGATCAAGCCCGCCAAGCCCAGAAAAGCCCACAAAGCAACTCCTCAAAATTTCAGAAAACAATCAATCGAATCCTTGCATCATTTATAGTGTACTGCAGTCCCCCCCTTTTTTATATCTCCATCTGAATCAAACACCAATCCGATATAGCCTCTCTACAGGGGACACACTAAATCCAGTCAAATGGCAACTAAAACCCAGAATTTCGTCTCTGAAATAACGCCCCAGTTTAGTGCGGTCGCTAGTACAGATTTCAATTCCGCGTTACGTACGTAGATACGTATTCAGTATAATAATGTTATACAGTAGTTCCAAATATTTCAGCTTTCCTGCTACGTACAGCAGTCTTCCAGCCCCAACGGAACGGGATAAAAAGCACCACTCATGAATCACGATCGACTCCTCAACTCAAACCAGAATGGTACATAGTGGCATGTCGGATTCACTCCCTCGTCCCCCCCCCCAAAAATAAATCACAAATCATAGGACCGCACGAAGTCAAATCGCCCCAAAAAAATAAATAACTCTTCAGATCTCAGCAATAAAATATCATGACCTCCAAGCTCAATAAAATCCATAAACTATCTTCTCAAATCTCATGAAATTTGTGATAACTTCCTCGAATTCCCTCACATCACAGAAATATACAAAAATCGGCCTGGTCAGACATAAAAATTGACTTAAAAACAAAACAAAACAAAACAAAACAAACAAATTAACTCATGTTCATGGTGAAGTTCCTGTGGAAACGGAAAGCGTCTTTCGGAAGGGGTTTCGTCAAGAAGTCCGCATGTTCGTATTCCGACCTCACATGCGTCATTTCAAACTCTCTCCCTTTTCGACAAGTTCTCGCAGGAAGTGGTGGCGGACATCTATGTGCTTCGAGTTAAAGTTCGTCACAGGGTTGACCGCTATTTGGATCGCACCCTTGTTGTCCTCAAAAACCTGGATGCACGGATCCCCGAAATCAGGCAACAGGAAACGCCACACTGACCGTAGAAAAAGAGCCTCCTTGAAATCCTCTGCCATCGCAACGTACTCTGCTTCACTCGTGGAGAGTGTGGAAGTCTTCTGCATCCTAGAAATCCATTGAATCGCCGCACCCACACACATCACGGCTGCACCCGAGACAGACTTCCTCCTAGTGTCTCGGGGGGCATAGGCTGCGTCTGCATCAACCACCAACTCTAATCCACTGCCCCTCTGGAAAGTAATACCGTAGCTACTCGTCACCTTCAGATACTCCAAAATCCCTCTCGCAGCCAACCAGTGTTTGAGTTTGGGGGCATGCATATACCTCGCGACCGCCCTTACGGCATTTGAGATATCAGGTCTCGTCTGGATAGAAAGCCACAGCAAACTGCCTACTAGTTCACGATACGGCCAGTCACCAGTGGGCTCCTCCTCGTCAAACACCTCCAGGAAAAGATCAGGGGAAAGTGGGGTGTTCCTACCAGTGGTCACGCCGAATTGCTTGACCGTCTTCTCCGCGAAAGATTTTTGCGAAATTGTCAGTAAACCCGCGACCTTGTCTCTGAAATAGTGGCAACCGGCATACCATCGCAGCCCACCAAGGTTATTGATGGGGACTACGCGGTTCAGGTCCTCGCAAAAACGGTCACATCTCTCCTTACGGCCTACCGCAAAAATGTTGTCGACGTGAACCACAGCAATGATGGAAACAGACCCCGCCTTCGATTAATCGAAAAACACACGGATCTGCGAGGCTCTGTTCAAAACTAAGACTCTTCCGGCGGGTCACCAAGTGTATATGCCAGGATCTCGACTCCTGTTTCAAGCCGAATAGGCTACGATTCAAGCGCATTTCTTTGCCGCTCAGATCACCACAGCCCTGTGGCATCGCATCAAAACGAGTTCCTGTAGTTCGGCCTGGACAAACGCTTGTTGTACATCGAAATGGCGTAAGTCTAACTGTAACTCGCAGGCTATCGCAGCCATCATACGGATACATGACGCGGCGGGGGTGGGGGCAAAAGTCTCATAGTAGTCAACTCCGGGGCGTTGGCTAAATCCTCTCACCACTAGTCGCGCTTTTGCCTTCACTACCTTACCATGCTCATCTGCCTTCCAAGTGAACACCCATTTGGCCGATACCACGTTCCCTCCCTTTTACTGCTAAGCATCCCCGAAAGTCGCAGCTCCCCCGAGTCCGGCAATCTCCGTCTCCATTGCATGGGACCAGTTCGCATGGTATTGCGAGAGCATCGCCTCCTGGTAGGTCGCGGGTTCCGAGAGTTGTCCCGCGTCACATGTTGGCAGAGCAGGGGCGGGTTGGTTGGGCGGGCGCTGGTTGAAAAGTGCGTGGTCAGCTGGCTGCGATGTACCAGCAGACGCCTGGTGGTACGCCCTCGTCCTCGCGCGCGTCCGCCCCGGTTGGAGAAGCTCGTTGTCCGGGACCCTCGTCGTCCTCGATCTGAGGGTTCTCGGCCCCCGGTGGGGATGACGGTGACATCACCCCCGGCGTCGGCGGCATCTCCGGTGGCGCCGGCGTCATCACCGGCGGCATCCCCACTTGAAGCGGCGCCTTCGTCATCGCCCGTGTCCTAGCGCGCGTCCGCCCCAGTTGGAAGAGCTCGTTATCCCGGGGGCCCTCGTCGTCCTCGACGTGATGGTTCTCGGCCCCCAGTGGGGATGACGGTGACGTCACCCCCGGCGGCGGCGGCGGCACCCCCGGCGTCGGCGTCGGCGGTGCCGCCGGTGGTGCCGGTGACAGCATCAGTGGTATCCCCGGTGACACAGTCGCCAGCTCCGGTGGTAAATACCTGATGTGCAGATCGGCCTCCCACGGCTCCGCCACCGAGTCCTTCCTCACCTGAGGCGCAGCCTCGATGATCGGCTTGCGCTCCACCTCCCAGGTGACGTCCCGCGAGCTGCTCGTACGCCCGCATGCCGTGACCACCTTGACGCAGTCGCGCGGATGGTTTCTCCCCCTGTTGAGGTAAAAAAACACCGTTCGGCCTTGGGGTCAGACTTGTGGGTGCGGTGGATACGGTGGAATCCGGGCTGCATGAAGGCGAGTGTGTTGGGCGGCGGCAGTGTCCCAAAAAATGCCTCGTGCGGCGACTTGAAATGGGCGTTCGCCGACGTCGCCGTGGTGTTCAGGCAGTCGTTCATGTAGATGGCTGCTTCCACCCAGTAGCGGTCCAGGTTCGGGAGCTGCCCGGGGAACAGCCGGGGGGCCTCAAGGCAAGCGGCCATACCGCCTTCCTGGATGAGGCCGAGTCCACGTTCGACCACACCGTTGTGTTTCGGTCCGTCGACCCCGGTGTGCTCGTGTCGGATTTTCTCATTGGTGCATAAGTTTGCGAAGAGTGCGTTCACGAACTCTGTGCCGTTGTCCGTCCGGAAACACTCGACGTCTCCGCCGACGCCAGTCAGAAAATTTCGGGTCGCCACGGTCACGTCGGCGGCGCTCTTGCTCTTGAGTGGGTATAGCCATCCCATGCGTGTCGCGTCATCCTTGAACAGGATCAGGTACAGAGCCCCCCCAGCAGACGCGATTTTCCTGGGGCCGGCAAGGTCAACAAAAACGCGCTGCAGGGGGAGTGCCTTCCGAGACGATGTAGTCGTAGGTATAGACGCACGCCTGCCTTTCGCCTGCACACATCCACTGCAAGTGACCAGAGTACCAGTGAGCTTGACGCCTTGCTGCTTGGCCGTCTCGCGCAAAAGGCCCTCGTGGGCGTGGGCGTTGCACACGTGAAAGACGTTAATATCCACCTCCTTGAAACGTCTAATGCCGGGGACGAGTACGGCAGCAGCAATCGCCGGGCGGAACGCGGGGGGGAGCGGGGGAAGGCATTCTTCCGGGGATTGGCTGACGATGGCGCTGGCTCACTACGTTCCGGCACTGTCGCAGGGTGTGTGTGAGGGGTTGCTACCGCTGTCATTGGTTCTATCGCTACCGGGGGGTCTACCACTACCATCACCCCCGGCGACAGCGGCATAGCAGATATTCCCGGCGTCCTCACCGGTTGTAACGTCACAGGCACTGGCGCATGGGGGGGGGGGGGGGGGGGGGGGGTGCAAAACCGTTGTACCATCCATCGCTACCGGCGGGTCTACCGCTACCATCACCCCCGGCGACAGCGGCATGTCAGATACTCCCGGCGTCCTCATCGGGTGTACCGTCGTAGGCACCGGTGCAGGGGGGGGAGGGGGGGGGGGTGCAACAAGGCCATCAAAGCTGGTGTACCCTGTACGGGGGGGGGGGGGGGGGGGGGGGGGGGCGGGGGGGGGGGGGGGGGGGGGGGGGGGGCGACGCGTGGCGTTCAGCCTGGATCCGGTTCTGTCTTTGGGGAAAAATAAGCGGCCACCCATTAGGTGGGCACCAGCAGCATCTAGAGTGATCGCCTCTTTGGCCTGGACAGTGTGCAACGACAGCAAGTTTACCTTCAGGCTAGGGATAAATGAAACACTCTCTAAGGTTACGCGTACGTCTTCCGTGCTGTGAAAAATTAAATCCACGCTGCCTACGTACTCCACTGCTAATTCTGTTCCGTCACCGATAAATATTTTGGCGTTCTCAGGGGAGGGGGGGCGCTTGTTATATAAGTGGTCCGGGTTCGGGGTCATGTGCGTTGTCGCCCCGTTGTCCGCAATCCAACTCTCTATCCCCCTTCCCAAAACATCGTACTGACCGACCAAAGCAGACTGTGCTGTGAGTAGATGTGATCGCTCTTCAGGAGCCAAGTAGTGCTGCGGTGACTGCTGCGCCTGCTGTGCCTGCTGCGCATGCTGCGCATGCTGTGCCTGCTGTGCCTGCTGCGCCTGCTGCGCCTGCTGGGCCTGCTGCGCCTGTTGAGCCTGCTGCTGTGAATGTTGGTAGTACTGCTGCTGCTCACGTTGGTAGTACTGCAGTTGCTCACGTTGGTACTGCGGTGGTTGCTGAAGATGTGGCTGCTGTTGAGGCTCGTGGTACTGTGACTGCTGTTGGAGCTGCTGCTGTTGATACTGTGATTGGTACTGTGATTGCTGGTGGGACTGTTGCTGTGGCTGGTACTGTGGCTGCTGTTGGTACTGCGGCTGCTGCTGCGGAATGGGGTCTGGGGTGGGGAGGAACGGTGTTGTAGACTGGGCGGTATTCGCGGTATTCGCCGCGAAGTGGCTCTGGTAAACTTCACGAGGTGGATTCGGGTCATCTACCAACGTCACGATAGCGCGGCACTTCGCAAAAAAATGGCCTATCCGGCCGCACCTGTAACATCTTGGGCGGGGGTCAGCGGCGTGGATTCCCGGCTCGGTGCCTTGCGGCCGATGTAGGTTAGGGGGGGTACCGGACGGCGTCGTACATTCGGTCGGTACCTGTTGGGTGTCCTCCGGGCCCGATGAAACGTGCGTCGCGTACCTGCGGCCACGACTGGTTCCCACCTCCGCCGCGGCCGGCGTATGGCGGCCATGGTTGATGTCCGCCGCCGCCACTGGCGTGCGAATCCTGCCTCTGCCCGATTTTTTTCGGCTTCCCGTTCTTGTTCTCCGAACGTGCCCCTCCCCAGTCCTGGCCTGCCCAGCCTTGACCATGCTGGTGTTGCTGTTGGTGTTGACGCGGTGGCTGATGTTGATTGTGTGGTTGCTGCTGCTGCTGCTGTTGCTGCCCCCACGCCACCACTCGCCGTGCCACCTCTGCCGCCCGTGTAGTGGCCAGGGCTGGGACCGGGGAAACTCCCCTGTCCACCTGCTCCACCTCCGCCTGTGGCTATCAAGACCTGTGCTGAGCCATCGATCATTTTCCTCTTACTCGCTTCCAACTCCCGGTACGTTATGCGAACCCGGTCCTCGATCATGTTGAGGGTCAAGTTCTGGGCGTATTGCAGGATTTTCTTGTCCACCTCGTATTCGGACGTCAGGCATTGCAGTAGGTGGAGGTTGGCTTCCTGATCCGTTTTTGGGATCCCTACTTCGGAGAGCTTTTCTCGGATGATGCTCATCCTCTCGAAATAAAGGGTGGGGTCCTCCCCCTCTTTCAGATGGGCATTGATGTATTCTCTCTGGTATGCCTGCTTGTCGAGGTCATCGCTTGGGACGTAGTGCCGACGTACCTCGGCCATCGCAAGACTAGGGCTGCCTATGTCATAGATCTTGTATAACAGAGACGAATTAGTCAGTGCGTTGGTGATACCCTCGTATGCCCTGCGAGCAGCGGCTACCCTTGCCGTTCCGAAACGGTAATCGAGGTCTTGTTGACTCCTTTTGTTTGGGCCCTGCAAGACTATCGGGTCGCTAGGTCCCTTCAAAACATCGTCGCAGGTGTTAGTAACAGCCCATGATAGAAATTGCTTCGACCATTTAAAATAATTTCCCTCCTTACTGCCGTCAAGTTTCGGTGAAGGCTTACCAAAACCAACTAGAAACGTGCCTGGCTGACCATGTGGCTCCGGTGGGCGCATTCCTCCTCCAGCCCCCTGCTGTAGCCTCTCCATCCTCGTTCGTTCCTCCTCTCTGATCTCCAGCCGGAGCTACATCTCGGCCATCTCTCGTTTCAGGCGGGCGATCTCATCATCGCGGCCTGCGGCTCCGTCCTCCCGCGAAGCCTCGTTCCTTCTACTCGTTTCTGCTCCGCCCTCTGGCGGAGCAGTTTCACCCTCTGGCGGAACAGGGTTTCGCGCTCCTGCGTTACTAGCCATTTCCGCGGCCTCTGCCGCGGCGTTGCTGACTGCCTCTGCTGCTGCTGTTATCGCCACTCCTGTAGCTCTCCTGGCTCTGTCGACCTCGTTGTCGCCAGTGCCTCTGCGCGGTTGAGGTCCCTCTGGCCTCTGCATCCGAAAAACTGAAAATCTCTCGCTCGTCCTCGAACAGGGAGTTGCTCTCCCGGCGTAGCCCCAACCAGCAAGTGCGTCCAATGGCAACAGTTCGCTAGCGTGTTCGATGCACTCACTGATATGATAGGCCAAGCCTGAGTCAGTTCGTAGAAGCCCCTCCAGGGTATATATATATTATCGCCTAGAATACACAAGACAAGGAAGAAAGGGGGAGAACATGAAGTACACACACAACAAGAAAAAGTAGAACAAGAAGAAGAAGAAGTGAGAAAGCGGCGGATAAGACACCTCCCAACCCGCTGACCGTTCCACACAGAAACACGCATATTTCCTGTGTGGAACTCCCAAATACCGTTACACATGAATCCAAACACCAAGTACGTGAGCCCTCCGAACACGGGTGTAGTCGATCACCCTGAGCTTCGTCATTGTCGAGTAGGAGTGCCGCCCCTTCGGCCCCATTGAATGCTCGAGTTCAAATGTCGGAGGGTAAACGCGAGGGATTGGTCCGCGCTGTGCCACCTGGGCAACAGGCGCGGGAACTGGGGCCGGCGTGCCTTCCCCCGTGGGCGCTGCTTCATTAAGAGGATGCAAGCTTCCCCAAGCGTTTGATTGGCCATCAGTGCTTTCGTCGGTGATGTGTGTCGGTGCTGCTGGGTTGCGACATAATCAAAACTTACAGCTGCCTTGCTGTTGTTGCCGTGTGCGTCTAACAGTGGTGTACCTTTTTTTTTCTTTTTTCGTTGTTGTTGTGTTACGGTGGTAATCCAAGGATCCGAGGGGTTCGCAGAAGTGGACACGGCATGTAGGCAAAAGGGGATAATGCGAATAGAACCCGGAGACTGTGGGGATGTGAGCAGACGATCATAACCCTTTTCCACCCCTTCAGCTTTTTATAGCTCGTCCTCTTGCCGGCAGTGTTCCCCTACACCAGAAGAGTGCCGACTGAGACAACTAGGAGATGGCTCAGGCGTATGTTCCGCAGGCTGGGTGGACTAACGGGAATGCAGGTGGCAATCTTTGCAATGAACTGAAAGAGCTTGAGCGTGTGAATGTGTGTCAGACGGCCTATGACCCTGTTTGTTCTCAGAACGAATTAATACATGATATTTTAGGGTGTGAGTACATCTAAGCAGCCTTTCGAGGAACGTAAGCCATTTCGGCCGGAGAGCCCGACGAGACTACGCCATCATGCATGACACGCGCACCGCTCGACTCTGTGACATGGTTTCCACACCGAGAATCGAGCTCGGGTTTCTGCTGAGGTGTGAGGGGGTTCTTGGGGACTTTCCTTTTCACCTTGATCACCATGGTTCCTTTCTGGGTAGACTCGCACCTAGTATCTCTCAATACACTACAGCCGATAAGTAGCGACGCCACTAGTCAAGCACTTCACTCACGAACGGGATATTGTAGACCTGGTAATCGACCACGGCGGCCTCCGGCATGCGGCGGGTTTGCTCCCCGTCCGCGTGTCGCTCGGCGCCGTGGCTTCTGAGTTTCCACAGAAGATTTGATAGCACAGTACCCACGGAAGGTGGCCACCGCAAAGGCGATGACTAGACCCCGAATCTGTAGGCTGTGCTGTGAGAGGTGTAGCACGAGTGAACGAGGGCTGATTTTATCCCCCTCGAGAGAGGGCTGCGTGGTAGGAGTTGTTCAGCAGAGTCCGTCCTCTGCTGAGCTTCGGTATGCACGAGTGTAGTAGTCTCACGCACACCTCACCCGCGTCCGACGGGATTCTGTTCGATGGATTTATCTTGCATCCCGTGTATCGCATCATATTTCTGCGCCTTGTTTCGGCACGAAGCCCTCTCTTGTTGACTCAGAGGGGAGCAAGGTTGCTCTTGGTTCCCTATGCCGAATTCTAGATTAATACGCTCATAGACGCGGAGAGTAACCACAGCGTGAACAGCAGCAGTGAACCCTAGATTTGAGCAACGATTTCGACGGTACACGCAGCGGGAAGGTCGTGACTGAGTCCGTCGTTCAGAGGAACCTTCGGTAGGTCACGATCGGTTCGCACCACGGTCCCCAAGCGGGACGGCGGGCGGACACCGTGTGGGTCTTGCGGCTGCATGCCGTGGGAGGTTTAGTGTAGGTCAATGACAGCTGATTCCGCCCCCCCGCGAGGGGGGGTGGCTGGCGCCTCGTTTCGCAGAGTCCGTCCTCTGCTGAGCTTCGGTATGCGTGAGTGTAGTAGCCCCACACGCTCCTTTCATGTGTTCAACGCAGGTGTGTTTAGTGGATGTAGGTATCCTGCAGTCTGCCGCGGCGCACTGTCTGTTCTTAGTGCGCAGCGCCCAACCCCTCGTCACATTTGAGCTTTGCAAACTCAGACGAGGGAGGGGGGGCTAGTCGCGACGCCCCGCTAGTTAAAATAAAGTCCCCCATACGGATCACACTAAATCATATATACCGGGTACAAAGCATAAGGAAAATGCAGCACCCGAACAGTGAACCACACGCTCATCAATAATACCGGAAGCGTAATAATTGCAACAGCGATTTATGCAACGAAATACATATTCGCGACGCCCCGCTAGATGAAATAATGTCCCCCGTACGGATCGCACAAAATTATATATACTGGGCATAAAACAGAAGGAAAGACAGCACCCGAGGAGTTAACCGCACGTTCAGGAATAATACAGGCATCGCATTAAATCTAACAGCAATTCATGCAACGAAACACCGATTTTGCTAGCCAAAAGCAACGCGAGGCAATCCTCGCGCAAGAGACATGAAACCAGCCCCCTTCGTACACCAGCAGAGGCGAGAAGGAGAAGGGCAGGGACGTGAAAGGAATCGGTGAAAGGTCGTACCGCCGGTTTGCTCGCCAGAGGGCCCGCAGAGGAAAGCACGGGGACGAGAAGAGACTATTAAAATACACCATCTACCGCACGAACGTTTCGAGACCCGTCCATAAGATGCATATTTCGTACCCATGCTTCATGCTTGCTCGTATACTAAATGGCTTGCAATCATACAGGAACCCGAAGCATGCGAGATACCTTTTTTCAGTAGGTAGGTATCGTACTGCTGCAAGTACGGGTCGCTGTCGATTGCTCGTTTTCGGGAGACGAATAATATGTGATGCTGACGGCGTCACCTACCGCAAGAACGTCGCTAGCCCCGTCCACAAGTTGCATATTTCGTATCCATGCTTGATGCTCACTCGCATACTGGATATCTTGCAGTCGTACAGGAACCCGTAGAATGCAAGAAACCCCATCTCAGTAAGTATCATACTGCTGCAAATACGGGTCGCTGTCGCTTGCTCGTTTTCGTGATTTGATTTTGACTGTAATGTAGACAGACAGGCAGTCATGCTCGGGGTTCGTCCGTGTATGCATGGACGGTACAGCAGTTGCATTAATAGGGCTCGGCGTGTTTTACCAACTTTCGTTGTCCGACCTCGTTAGCCGCATGTGCGGTCTAGTTAGAAATTTATCGGCATGCTGCGCAATTTGCAACAACGTCCATTGTTGCACTTTTCTCTAACGTACACCGTCATGCTACACGACGAACTATCAACAACTGGCTACGTAGTACTGCATTGGTAATAACGTACTGGGAGGATAACGAACACTCAACGATGTACTTACGCGTGGATAACTTGTTAGCCGCGTGTTCGATCTAGTTGTTCACATTTGTTTACAAGGTACCGGCATGATCCGGAATTGCTCAGCAACGCCCAATGTTGTACGCTCCTCTGACGTATTCCGGTATACTGCACGAAATTGCGACTACGTAGGGCTACCCTGCTTGACCTTTACGGGCATGCTGTACGAACGTTTAACTACGCACCGGCGTGCTGCACCATTTTTTAACAGTGTCCAGTATTGCCCGTTCCCAGTGTTGCGAAACAATTGCCACAACGTGCGGACATTCTGATCCCACTGTCAATAATGCGCCCACACGATGCACACATTTCCACCAATACCCAGCATTGCATGTTCGCAGTGTTATCGTGTCCGCTGTGCCTCCCCACTTGGGGCCACAGTTTGAAACCGTGGCAGGCACGTTTTGCAATGCACTATTGCCTCACCCCCGCCGGAATCGCCCATTGCGCGGTAATCATATTGTTCCCCTGTAGCGCGCGATGTGTTTTTCAATACTATTTTCAACGCGGTACCTGCATGGTGTGCAAATCCTTCTCGTGCTCATGCGAGCTGAATGACTCCGGTTCAGGGATGCGCTTACAGGGTCGAGAAATTAGAAGCTGGTCGAGACATCATCATGGTTGGTATCCAGTCCACATATGTAGGTATTTTACAATCGATACGGCGTGTTCGTGCTCTCCCTTGCGTAGGTAGTGCACAAAGGGGGGTGCCGAGTATGGCTAGATTAGCGAGTTCAAGAACATGTAGTCGGGACAGCCGAGCGGCGGTTTTACTCTGATTTAAGCTACAGCAACAATACTTTTCATGGCAAGAATCGCCTATCTGTTAGTCGACTCGACCGCCCAGCAACTTATCATGAAAGTCATGATCACGCCGCACGCCACCGAACCGTGCTCGCAGAAACCACGCATGCTGAAACCACGCCCGCCCTCTGCCCCCTAGCGTCTTGGAGCCATTGTTGACAGCATCCCTCAGACTCACCGCGGCGCCGTCTCCCTGGGGATGTGGCTTGACTGACAGACAGCTGGGCACCCGGCTTGCCGTCATGCTTGGGGTTTGCCACGGTAGGGGTGGCCACGCCAGCGATGGCGCTTCGGTGATCGGCACGAGCGTCCGTGCCGTCCGGGTGGCCCCGACTACGTGACTCGAGCGGTGCGGGCACCTCGGGCGGCGACCCCGGCCCCTCTTTTCCGCACGGCGTCGACGCGTTCGATGTCGACGGGGGTGGACGGGCGGTGTCCAACAGGAGGCGGCGGTACAGAGAAGCAGGCATCGTCAGCGGTGTCGCCAACGTGTCGTGGGATGACCACGTCAGTACCCTGGGGTAGCTCAGGTGGACCCCCCACGAGGGGGGAAGGGTTGCCGCATTACGAGCAGCCGCCGGAACGAGCGGTGGTGGAGGTGATGATTGAGGGCCTGAGCGTCGTCATCCAGATGGAGGGCGGAGCGACGCACTCCAAGACGGTCGCCACGGCATCGATGAAGCCATTCTATACGAGGCCATCCGATCTTCCGCCCCCCATGGAGGATGAGTTCGCGCAGATGGCATGGAGAACGGACCTGGGGCTCGGACGGCACTCGACTACAGCAGCACCAATGTATATGCTACTGAACAGGAGGGTGGTCAACGCTACCGGGGTCGCGAGATGGGGGTACCGCGGCGGATACCTCGACGGGGAGGCGTCGGACTGGGTCTCGGAGGCGGAGTCACTGGACAAGCTTCACTCCACTGCAGTTGGACACGTTTCACGCGTGGTGGAACTTGTACTATCCGAGCAGCGAGCGGAGCCGCACAGCAGCCCGAGACGAATGGGCGAGAAGACGCCCCGCGCTGAGTAGAAAGGAGTCGTTGAGAAAGTTCGCGATCGGCACGAACGTCAGCCGGTCGAGGGCGGAAAGGAGCGCACGGGGCGGCCCTGGCTGGTCTATGACTTTTACTCGCCGTACTGGCGCGTCCGCTTCGCCGACAACAATTTGCAAGAGCTGACGGCATCATAAACGAGGGGATTCGGAGTGGGAAGGCGAGGGTGGGGCCGCGGGCGCGCCGTTTCGCGCATGATCTCTAATTCTATCCCTCCCTGGTTCTCTCTCTCGCTCTCTCTCTACCTCCCTCTCCCTTGCCGTCCCTCGGGCATGTCGCTGGGTGTATGGGCGCGCGTTTTTGTGCCTGCGCCCGCGACTGCGTCTTTGACGCCCTCTCGCCGTCTTTCGCACCACCGCTCGACAGCCGGCGGAAGACCGAGCAGCTCGTCCGGGGTCCACCTTCGAATACAGCCGCGTGCAACACCGGCTCACCTGTCTTGGCGGTGTCGGCTTCCGAGCTTCGGGGGGGTTGATGGACGAGGAGCGTCTTACACAATTGCTCCGGGGTGGAGGTTCTGGAAGCACTTGTTCTAAGTGGGGGAGGATGAGCGGGATGCCGGTGGGAGGCGTTGTTCTTGGCCAGCGGCACTTTGGAAAACCTAACCCACTTAGCTCGACAACAGCACTACGAATTTGCAGGAGTTCGTTGTTTTGGCAGGCGCCAGGTGATTCCTATGTTGAAGTCATGCAAAAAAGACCCTGTCATGTCGCACTACCATCGCGATCTGTGTATCTGTGGTGGGAGTAGGAGACAATAGGAGACTACTGTCCAAAGGAACGGGGTTCCTTGCGATCACTGACATGCTGTTTTTGCTTAGTTTTCGTCTTGGAGGCGCGACGATTGTTATTTTCCCATCGATTGGCACAATAGCGTTAGGTGGTACAGGTATTGTACGTCGGGGGAAATGTAGTGAGTTTATGACTCAAGCGAGCATTCAGGAACGTAGTCGGAGGGGGCGTAACAGGGGAAGTCGCGTTAAGAGAGCAAGGCGACGCATGTAGTGTGTGTATTAGTGGGAGTCCTTTCCTATCGGAAACAAATTAGCCGGGTTTTCTTCCCTCAGTTTGGCGGGCATAGAATACCTCGGGTCCACCGTCTAGTATATCGCGTGGCTTGCCTTATCCAGCTAAACCAGATAGGAAGGATGCCACGGTGGTAATCCAAGGATCCGAGGGGTTTCCAGAAGTGGACACGGCATGTAGGCAAAAGGGGACAATGCGAATTGAACCTGGAGACTGTGGGGATGTGAGCTGACGATCATAACCCTTTTCCACCCCTTCAGCTTTTTATAGCTCGTCCTGTTACCGGCAGTGTTCCCCGACACCAGAAGAGTACCGACTGAGACAACTAGGAAATGGCTCAGGCGTATGTTCCGCAGGCTGGGCGGAACAACGGGAAGGCAGGTGGCAGTCTTAGCAATGAACTGAAAGAGCTTGAGCGTGTGAATGTGTGTCAGACGGCCTATGACCCTGTTTGTTCTCAGAACGAATTAATACATGATATTTTAGGGTGTGAGTGTATCTGAGCAGCCTTTCGAGGAACATAAGCTATATCGGCCGGAGAGCCCGACGAGACTGCGCCACCATGCATTACACGCGCACGCGCAGCGCTGGACTCTGTGACAGTTGTTGTATAGTGGGAGCTTTTGGAGCCAGTTTATACTGGAACACAGAAGAATTTTCTTTTGCTAATTCTGGCATCAAAGTGAAAGTGACGCATTGCATAAAACAATCCACACAACCAACTCAATTAGCCCAATGCTCGATAGTTGCAGTACAGTAGCGGACAACAGTGTAGAGTCGGTACCGGTATACCTAACAAAACAATGATGTATACCACCACAACATGAAATAGCAGTACATGTAGACACAATCAATGAGCCTGCCGAAACAACAGCAGCGATAATTGAACGTCGCATAGCAACAGCCGAAGACATCCACTCATCAGATGTACCGTCAGCATTTCACAGATTAGTTATTGCACGAACCGTGTACCATTGGTCAGCCGTCAACAAAGCTGCCATGGTACAAATAGCTAATCCGTCAAACGTCCGAGTATACCTTGACAATAACACCGTATTAGGATACATCTCAAACATTTAGGACGTCCCTGATGTTAGTGTCAGCACATTTCAAAGTGCCAATTAACCATCGGCGTTCACTCGGTAGGAACTCTGAGGTGCTTTGAAGAACGCTTTTCCATCAACAACATTTTCATCAGACCAATGTTCACAAGTCCTTGATTTTTGTGCGAAATATCGTTCGATTTTTTCGATATCTTCTAGTGAGTTAGGGATTTGTACTATCATGGAATTCGGGCGCTAACCTTCCCTCTCATTCCCCGCCTTGTCATTCTCGGCTCGGTCCTTGTGCAGCCCCAGTGCTGCACACTTCTCCCTCCCTGAAGTGCGCACCACCTCGTATCACGCTCTACGTGCACGGCCCCGCCGCGCACCTGCACCCCCCCTTCGGCGTCTCGGCTCGTTCCTTGTGCAGCTTCGCTGCCGCATACTTGTTCCTCCCTCGAGTACTTGCCACCTCTTACCACGCCCTCCGTACGCGGCCCCGCCGCGCACATTACAGCTCATTCCTTGTGCAGCCCCGCTACCACACACTTCCCCCCCCCTGAAATGCGAGCCATCTCTTACCACACACTCCGTGCACGGCCCCGCCGCGCCCACTACAACTCCTTCCGTGTGTAGCCCGGTTGCCGCACACTTCTCCCCCCCTGGAGTGGGCGCGACCTCTTACCACACACTGCGTGCGAATCATGCCCTGCCGTTCCGTGCACGGCCCCGCCACGCGCATCTCGGCATATGTCCATGGAGTGTGTGCCACCTCTTACCACGCTCTGCGTGCGCGGCTCCACCGCGCGCTTGCCCCCCCTGAAGGACCCCGCCGCGCTCGTCCAGGCTCGATCCGCGCGCGGTCCTGTTTCCGCGTCTCTCCGATGGCCTCGTTGCCGCACCCTTTCCTTCCTCCACATGTGCTGCGTGCACCCCCCTCTGCTTCCCCCCGTCTATCGCACCTGGTGAGATGTATCGGACGCCCCTTCCCCCCCTTTCTCTCTCCCCCCTTTTCCTTCACTCAATTTGACCACTCCTCGTATTTGCTGTACTATGCCCCTAAGAAACCTTCCCCGCTGTCTCCCTTGACTCACCCAC
Organism: Macrocystis pyrifera; assembly: GCA_031763025.1. NCBI lineage: Eukaryota > Phaeophyceae > Laminariales > Laminariaceae > Macrocystis > Macrocystis pyrifera. The sequence goes on from JASSKH010000021.1 coordinate 10,660,263, forward strand.
CCCCTCTTAGTAGTATAAAAGTGGTCAGGTATACCTGATTTTGGCCACAGCCCAAAATGATATTATCCAACCGAACAAAGTTTGGTATTTCGATAATAATACTTTCGGTAGTTCGATAATCGATGTAGAGCTGCAGAGAGAGAGCGCGAGGGCAGGGACTCTCTCTTAGATACTACCGTTGGCGGTGTAGACCAGAAACACCCGACGGCTTTCTGCGCGTCGAAACATGCGCGTGGCAGGTATAAACCAACCAATTTGATGGATAGCGGGTTTTTGGTAGATGCTTGTTAGGGAGTGCTCAAGGAGGGGAGTGGTCGTTTTTGGTGGATGGGATGGAGGGATGTTGGCTGTGGTAGTCTTCATGTACGTCGCATCGGTTTTGATTTGTCGTATGTATGGTACTGCCGCGCTGTTGTTCCAGAAAGTTCTTCACTTTCTGTTCCTCAGTCGTTTTTAGAACAGCACTACACACTGACTGTCAGATGGCAAGCATAATAATAACGATACGATAAAACGAAAAAAGGTCGCACGCCTCCCAGGGGGATGGGGGACACGGCAACAAACAGCGTTATACCCTGGTATCTATACGAGTATTATTTAGAAGATCGGGTCAGTCGTGTAACACCATCATTATACTTGGTTGAGATATTCAGTGCCAGGTGTACATGCATGAATTGGGAAACTTTCACTTACTAGTGGTTGGAGAGATACGTTCGATAGAACAATCGAAACAAAAACCAAAGCGAAATTTAGTTTATCTCGTGGGGGGGGGGGGGGGGGGCAAACCTCGTATGCAATGAAACGGAAGGCCGCAATCCTTCAGCTTGGAGCAACACGACCGATGCAACGATTGGCAAAAGTACAAGAGCGACAACACGCTTTCAGGATAAAGAAAAGAGAAAACTCACACGTAAAGAAGCGGGAAGTACGCATCTTGGTTAGGCTTGGATAAATACCGCCGATGCAACGATCGAAAACAAATACATACGCGACAACACCTTTTGCGGAAAAAAATACACTACCTCACAAGCAAAAAAAGCGGAAATACCGCATTTTGTTTTTTGTTTATGAAAGAAGCATGCAGCATTCTATCTTAGGGTATTGATTGTGCTCAGAAACACGACGGAGACGTTACATCTAATATTAGGGAGTTCCATATATTGACATAGGATTATAGGAGAGGGATATTTAGTCGGATATTCGGGGGGATAAACGGGAGGTTTATTCCCGCGTCATGTTGAATAATAATCTGCATACGATGCATGAGCTGTCACTCGACAGCTCGGATATAATATAGGAGGAGTTCCGTGTCATGTCTGGAGTCAGCCACGCGTTCCCGCGCCAGCTGCGCCTATACCTTTAGAGATCAATCAACACACTAGTGTGAGTCCGGCGATCTTCTATTGGCAAGCGTAGCCAAGGCCAACCTAGAGAGGTGGGAACCTGCTTCGGCATGCCTAGTTTCGAGGACATGCCCAGTCAAGAAGCCAGCGTGGAGAGTGAAAAGACCATAGAGGAGATGAAGAAGAAAATAGAGGTCCTGGAAAGGACGATGGAGGAGCAGAGACTGCGCGCCGAGAGGGACGCGCAGGGAGCAGGAAAGGAAGGGGGGGCCGGTGGGGGGGCGAGAGGAGAAGGAACTGCTGGAAGACAACAAGCAGCGTCGACGGTGCCGACACCTGGGCTGGAGGCCCGATCAGGCATGTCACTACCTTCTTTGTACCGCCCAAGTTTGTCCCAGTCGAGACCCCCGAAGTTCGATAACGTAGAGGCCCACTTTAGCATGTGGCGTAGTAAGTTTTTGGCATACCTATCATCGCTTGGGTGCTTGCATGTACTCAGTAGCACAGCAAACCCAGTTATGGTGGGTGACATGAGGGTTTCGCCGGAGGAATTAGCCTCCAGACATTCCCCCCAGGAGATTAGGGACGCGAGATTGGTGTATGGATTGATGATGGAGGCCATGACAGGATACGATATGGCTGAGTTTAGAATGCAAAAGGCAATGTCTCCGAGTGGTGCTTGGAAGGAGTTGGAAGACTATTATATGCCGAAGACGATAGCCGCAACTCCTAGATTGAGGAGGGAATTTGATACAATCCGAATGGCCGAGGATGAAAACCCCTTGCTATTCCTAGGAAGGGTAGACAAGGCTGCAGATGAGCTGGCAATGCTAGGATGTGGTAAGAGTACGGAGGAAGTGAACCGCCACATTGTCACCAACCTCTCATCTTTGTATACTATTCAAAGCAAGTCCATTCTTTCCCGCCCTTCCATCCCCCGCTCCGAGATCGATGAGATCATCCGTGACGCGTATGCTAACGACAAGGTAGAGAAGGAGATGGTTTCTAGGGCGTTGGGCGTGCAGGGAGTGGTAGATCAGCATGCCTTGTACGCCGGAGGTGCGCAGCCTGCCGGTGGCGGAGGTGCGGGTCCAGGAGGGGGAAGGAGGAACAGGAGAGGTGGGAGGCTCAAGGATGGGCAACAGCAGCAACAGCAGCAGCCCCAACGACAGCAGCAGCCCCAGCAGCAGCAGCAGCAGCAGCAGCTCCAGCGACAGTATCAGCAGCAGCAGCAGCAATATCAGCAGCAGCAGCCTCAGCAGCAGCAGCAGCAGCAGCAACGGCAGCAGCAGCGTCCTCAACAGCAGCAGCAGCACCGTCCCCATCAGCAACGTGGCAACCGGGGAGGAGCTTCGTCGGGGGGGATAACCGGCCCCAAATGGCGTTGGGATGCCGTGGCCTGCAGGTACCGTTGGGATGACTCAGTCCCAGACCCCTTCGGTACGGGTGGAGTAGTCCCCCCCATGGGTTGGGTACCTACCGGCCCACCACCAGGGACGTTGCCGCCGATGCCCCCGCCGCCCGCAGCGACTCCGGCAGGCTGGGGTCCCCCACCGAACAACACATGGAGGCGCAAGGGGCCCTGCTTCCGGTGCGGCAGACCGGGCCACCACGCCGCGGAATGCCAGGCAGCTCCCGCGCAAATGAATATCGCTTTCCCGGGTGCCGCTTCTCAAGGTGGCTGGCTGCAGGAGACGCCCTACGGCAGTGGTGGGTATACCTCGGCCGGAGCTTCCCCGCCACAGCAACCCTCCTTCAGCACTTCCCCCTCCCCTGGCCCAGCGAACAACGGCAACCCTACGCCAACGTTCGATCCGCATCTCCTCACCGCGCAGTTTGCGCACCAAGGCAAGGCGAATGATGATTTGTTTTGGGTTAATGGGAGAGAAGAGTGGGTAGCGGATTCGGGAGCAACTTTTCATGTGACTGGCAACCCTTTTGGTATGGTAAACTGTACTCCCCCTCCCCCTGGTAAGAGCCGTTTGGTGGTCGGTGACATGAGGTCACTGAAGATAGAGTACTTCGGCCAGATTCCAATTGTGATGCACAGCTTTCAGGGTGACGTTCAAGTTAGGCTGATGGACGTAGCATACGTACCCGGTGTTCGCTTCAATTTATTTTCGCTTCATGCAGTAATGTTGAAATGCCCGGTGACACTTGATGCTCAGGGAGCTCACACGTTGAATGGACAGCTGTCTTTCGTACGTAGGGACGCGGGTTCATACGTAGACGCCACGCGGATTGTAGAGACCCCGATTGCTGCCGCTGTTTTGGCTCCTGGAAAAATGAGGAGGATCGATATTAACGACCTTCACGTTGCCCTTGCCCACTCCCATGCTGACACTCTCCGTGAGACGGCACGTCAGATGGACATTAAGGTTTTTGGGGAGTTGGTTCCGTGTGCTGGGTGTTCTGAGGCGAAAGGGAGGAGGATGGCGGTGCCGTGGACGACCGAATGCCGTTCTACCAGGCCTCTGGAGCGTCTGTTCGTGGATCTGTCGGGACAACAGCCTACGTCTGCTGGCGGTGCGTCATACTTGATGATGATCGTCGACGACTACTCGCGACTGGGATGGCCGTATTTCGCTTGAAGCGGAAGTCCGACGTCCCGAAGGTCTTCGCTGGTTTCCTGGCCGACATCAACGCGAAGGGTGTGCCGTCCATCGTGGAGTGCCTTCGCTCGGACAACGGCACCGAGTTCACCAAGGCGGAGTTCGTGGAGTTGCTCAACCACCACGGCATCCGCCGCGAGTGCACGCCCGTCGATTCTCCGAAGCATGACGGGGTGGTCGAGCGACGGATCGCCATGACGCTGGAGCTTGCAATGGCGTCCCGCCTGGAGACCACCCGCCTGTTCGGCGATGCAAGGATGCCGGCGACGCAGCCCCTCTGGGCTGAGTCATGCGTGTACGCGAGCGATGTGATCAACATGACGGCGAGGGTAAGGGACAAGCCGGAAATGCACTCGCCGTACCGAAAATTCTACGGGAGACCACCGTTTGCGCGGCTGCTCCCGTTTCTGAAGCCGGGCTTCCACCACGTCAGGAGGACCCTGAAGACCGAGCCGAAGGCGGAGGCTTGCGTCTACCTCAACGGCGGCAACCACCACGCAGCTGACTGCAGCAAGATCCTGCTGATGTCTGGCCGAAGGTCGTTCTCCCGTGACGTCACTTGGGAACACCCGAGGAAACCGTTTGTGGGGTTACTGCCTTCGGAGGAGGAGAGCTCCCCGCCGCCGCCGTCGCCGTCGCCACCACCGCCGGGTGCGCCGGAGCCTCTGAGGGGCCCCGACGTATGGCCCGAGCCACCGTCCCCATCTCCACTGCTGCCGCCGCAACCGCCGTCATCAACGCCGCTACCGCCGCCGCCGCCGCCGCCGCCGTCGCCGTCGCCACCGCCATCGCCGTCACCGTCGCCGTCGCTGCCGCCGTCATCGTCACCGCCGCCGCTACAGCCACCGTCACCGCCGCCGCCGTCGCCACCGCCGCCGCCGCCGCCGCCGCCGTCGCCGCCGTTATCATCGCCGTCGCCGCCGCAGCAGTCACCGCAGCCACAGCTTTCGCAGCGTGCTGCCCGGGCACTGGGTTATTATATCCCGGACCCGGGGGATGGCGATGTGCTGAGGGGGCGGACAAGGGGGGAGACTGCACGACACCAGGAGAGCGGTGGCGCTGTGCGGAGAGGGCGGACTAGGGGGGAGACCGCACGACACCAGGAGGGTGATGGCGGTGTGCAGGGTGATCGGGCCAGGGGGGAAGCTGGGCGACATCCGGAAGGTGGAGATGTGCTGAGGGGGCGGACAAGAGGGGAGACTGCGCGGAACCGCGAGGCTATGGGGCATGGGCTGCTGTCGTTGATGGCAGCGCGGGAAGGTATAGGACATGTACTTTTCCACCAAGCCCCACCGCGCGAGAACCCTCCCCTTCCCACACGCCCGGCGAGCGAGCTTTCGACGCCGAACTCGTATGCTGAAGCGTGTGCGGACGAGTATTCGGCCATCTGGAGACAGGCGATGGACAAGGAGTACCATGGGCTGGCGGACGCGGGGACATTTGGAGCGACGTAGCAACCAGAGGGGCTCAACGTCATCTCGGCGAAGTGGGTGTTCGCCTGGAAGTCCAACGAGCATGGTGACGTGGTGCGGGCGAAAGCAAGGCTGGTGGCACGAGGTTTCAAGCAGCGTGAGGGTATTGATTTCTTTGAGACTTTTGCTCCGACGCCTGCAGCGTCTTGTTTCCGTTTGTTGGGTGCTATTGCGTGCGAGTTGGGTTTGGATTTGTGTCATTTTGATGCTGAGCAGGCGTTCGTGCAGTCGAGTTTGGATGAGGATGTATTCATGCGACTACCTCCCGGCTGCGGCGAAATGTCTGGTAAGGTGGTCAGGTTGAATCGCAGTCTCTACGGCTTGAAGCAAGCGTCGAGGTCGTGGCACAACCACCTTCTCACTCACATGAAGAGTCTAGGATTTGAGCAGAGCCCCGCTGACGCGTGTGTCATGAGGTTGGTCGAGTCGGGCTCTGTCTCCATTGTAACGGTAGTTCATGTGGATGATATTTTTGCTGTAGGACTCAAGGCTAGATGCGATCAGTTCTGTGTCGACCTGAACAACCTTGTTCCGATCAACAATCTGGGCGAGTTGCGGTGGTATGCTGGTTGTTGTTTTACGAGGGATTGGGATGCTGGTACTTTGACGATTTCGCAGCAGGCGTTCGCTGAAAATACCGCGGCGAGGTTTGGTGTTAGTTCTGGGAGGAAGAACCCGCTTTCGACTGGTGTGAAGCTCGAGGAGTTTGACGAGAATGAACCCGTGGGTGATTGGCCTTTCCGCGAGTTGGTGGGGTGCTTGATGTGGCTTGCGAATCAAACACGACCAGATATTGCGAACGCGGTGAGGGCGGTAGCGAGGTACACGAATAGGCCGAGGGAAGTACACTGGAAGACAGCAGTCGGTATTTTAGAGTATGTATTTTCTACGAGTGATTTCGGCATTACGTTCCAGAAGGGTAGCGGGCTTGAGCTGGTAGCGTTTGCAGATGCAGACTATGCCAACAAAGCCACTGACAGGAGGTCAGTTTCCGGTGGGGCCATCATGTGTGCTGGGGCGTGTGTGTGCTGGTTTTCTAGGACGCAGAAATGCGTCACACTCTCAACCACTGAGGCCGAATATGTAGCACTGGCAGACACCATCAAGGAGGCAATGTTCATGCGCTATGTATGGAGTTTTATTTTTCCGGGGTTTGGGGAGAGATGCATTACGGTTTTCGAGGATAACGAGGGGGCAAGGCACCTGGCACAAAATCCAGTGTGCACGTCGAATTCGAAGCACATCGACGTACGACACCATTTTTTTGCGCGAGCTTATTTTTAAGGGGGAGTTTGTTATTACCCATGTAGAGTCGGAGAAACAGCATGCAGACTTCTTGACAAAGCCGCTCAACAACACGGTGTTTCGTTACCACCGGGATTTTCTGATGAATATTTGACACGGTTTTTCCGAGGTGGAAGGTTTTATGTTATTTTTGAGTGAAGGATTTGTGTGAACTACGTATAAATCCGAAGATGCTGCCGTTTTTCCCTGGCTAATTCCGAGGATGATACCATTTCGTTCCTGGTGATGGATTTTGAGAGTTTTTGGTGTTTTTCGAGTAGTCCCCACGTCAAATAAAATTCAAGTGAAGGAATGTATGCTATCTCGCATTACCGTCGCGATCTGTGTATCTATGGCGGGAGTAGGGGGCAAGGGGAGACCCTTGTCCGAGGGAACGGGGTTCCTTGCGATCTCTGGCATTTATTTTCTTGGCTTAATTTTTATTCTGATGAGTATGACTACTGTGATGTTTTATATGATTTGCATTAATTCCTCATGAAATAGAGGGAGATTTTTTGGATAAGGTTGAAGAGACTATGAAGCGCCTGGGGGCGTGTGCGGTCCATAGAAAATGTTTTCTGAGTTGGAGAGTTTGGAGAGTATTTTGGAAATTGAGAGTTTGATTTTTGGTTCTGGAGTGAAATTATGTTTCTGAATTTCGTTTGAGTTGGTCATAATATTGAGATGTTTCCACCCAGCGGAGTCGTACATTGTAGTGTACAGAGCTGGGGGGATATTAAAGTATGGTCGTGTATAATGAGCAGGGGGGATATTGATTGTGCTCAGAAACACGACGGAGACGTTACATCTAATATTAGGGAGTTCCATATATTGACATAGGATTATAGGAGAGGGATATTTAGTCGGATATTCGGGGGGATAAACGGGAGGTTTATTCCCGCGTCATGTTGAATAATAATCTGCATACGATGCATGAGCTGTCACTCGACAGCTCGGATATAATATAGGAGGAGTTCCGTGTCATGTCTGGAGTCAGCCACGCGTTCCCGCGCCAGCTGCGCCTATACCTTTAGAGATCAATCAACATAGGGAGATACCACCGACACCACAATAAACCAAAAACAAAAGTGACAATCTTTTATCGAGACAATAAAAAAACGTCAAGCGCAAATAATCGGGAAGCCAGCCATTCTTTTGTTTCAGAGAGCTACGACCGATACATCGATCGAAACAATTACGAAGGCGACAGGGTTTTGCGCAAGTAAAAATCAACCGCATGTGCAAAGAAGCTCAGCGCAAGAACGACGTCACTACCGCAGACCCCGCACAAAAAAACGTGCAGCTGCCTTGTGGAATACGTTAGTCATTTGTGTAAAATCCTCAACCCTTGCGTACACCCGTGCGACGCCAGACGACGAGAACGAGTTCGATCTATCTACGGGGCAGTACGTCTTCACGGACACACGGCCAAACGGGGAGCCTTGACGTCACGGACGCGTTTGATTGTGACGGAGAAGCCGGTGATTTCGAGGAGATGGGGGAACCTTATGGGGAGGAAGGTTTCTCCTGCCTCCCCATCGTGAGTCGGCGTTCTGTTACCGAGAGTGTTCTTCGCGTTCACATCTGTTGAGCGCGCCGGCCCAGAATTCGAAAACGAGCAAGTCGAGAGCGATGTAACGTGCGTACGGTCATCTTTACGCGTCTAAGGGGTCGCTCTCACGCGGTTCCCCCCTTCGGCGCCCTCTGCGAGCACTGAAAATACAGGTTGATAGACACTGAGGAAAGGACGATGCTTGACGTCACGGGCGCGTTAGAGACGGAAAGACTTTAGACCACACGAACGAGCCTTGCGGAGAGGATGTGTTTTTCTTTCCGTGCGTACTGACGATACTGATTCGTAGACACTGAGGAAATATCAAGGCTTGACGTCACGGACGCGTAAGACACGGAGGCACCGGTAATCTAGAGAACACGCAAGTGGTTTTTAGTTTTCCGTTTTTGTTTTTGTTTGCCGCGTTGCCGCACATTCCTACTTCCATCCTGATTTTCGGAGGCTTCGTCTGCAGAATTTGGTTGACTTCGTCCTCGAACACACCAAAATCATGATGGGAAGGAAACTCATTTTGTCTTGCGGAAGTATTTTGTTTTTACTTCTACCGCAAACCCTCTGATGACATGGCATTGCATTGCCTACTATGCATACTGTATAGCAATGTCGTATCGCTGTGGCGTAGTTTTGTGACCGCGTAACTCGTACGAGCATATATCTAGGATTGAAGAATCGGCCCGACCGCTCACTGGTTGTGCTGGATGCCGACGGGTAGAAAGAAAGATTCAGTGTGAAGAACACACACGCACACGCTGCTTAGGAAGCAACTTTTTTATATTCAATTTGGATGTTAAAAACGGAGTTCGATTTGACTTGAACAGAATTTTCGCGCGAAAAAACCAAGGTATGTATGGCTTTGGGCCCGATACAGCAATAGTTTATTTTGTTGAAACCAAATAGCGCACAAGGCCCAACGGACACCCGAGGGTGTGATGGTAGTGCCTACCAGGTCGCACGATTATATGTAGGTAAAATATCGATCACTAACCAGGCCAAGCAATCCTTCAATACTTTCCCTCGCTATGAACGGCAGGATCGTTGGGGTATGGGAGGCGCATACGGCCGTAAGCTGACCTACAGAACCTGTTTCGTTTGAAAATATATGGGGAACCAGGGAGACATGGGTATTGAGAAACACGCGCAAGCTTTTCTGTAAAAGAAATGTTCGAAGTGAAATTCGAACACGTGTTCGTGAGGGTGTTACCTGCTGAGCTAGAGGGATAAAATATCGACCAAGTACCCAGCCCAAGTTAATCCGTTTTTAACAAGGGCAATCGACGCGGCGAGCGATGGCCCGCATCCTCCCCAGGACGCTGCGGCTAGCGGCCTATTGTTTCTGCCCGCACCGACAAAACAGGCTATCGCCCTTGTGATGTCTTGTTCGGTGGCTGGCGCAGCCCCGAAGCCCCACGCAGGCAGCAGCGATGGGGATACCGCGATCGAACTTCTGGGCGAAGTCGTGACCTGGTCGGTGCTCGTGTAGTTTGCGAGGCAAAGAGGGATGGAAAACTGGGCGTGCGACGGCCTTATAATGTTTTAAGGCGATACGGATAGTCTACTCTGTGCTAGCGGCCGTCGGACTTCGCGCTGCCGCCTGCTCCGGTGGCCCTCTCTCTCGGGAATGTTAGACATCGCCTGTGAAGCATTCGGTGACACGTCAAGTTGGACGTGGCTTGCTTTGGTTTCAGGAACATGCCACGTCAAGTTGGACAAACTTCCCAAATTGAATCGCACGAAGAGAAAAATATTGTCCCGAAATACTTCTTGTTGATTTCGTTTTTGTTTTCGTTTTTTCGAATCTCTATTCACAACGCCCGCTTGGTGAGGCTCTTTTGCGACCAATCAGATGAAAATCAAATCAAACGAAAAAAATATTTTCGAAATCAAATACTTTTGTTTCGTTAATACAGGCCCTTACCACATCAATGTAGTATCTCTGTGTTGTAAGTTTGTGGCCACAGAGCTTATATATCTCTAGGATTGAACGATCGACACGGACACTGCCTGACTGGTATTGTGCTTGATGTCCACGGGTAGAAAGAACGGTTCAAAGATGCGTCGACATTTTCCTACTGTAGCTATACTAACAACAGAAATGATGTGCCTACGACTCCATGAGTGTGGCCGTCGGGTTGCGCTCGACTGCTGGTTGGGCGTTGCATGCACATTCTCTCGAAATCATATTTATTGGTGTGGGGTAAGAACTGATCTATAGAACGTGGAAAACCTTTGCATTTTGCGTATACCCCGTAGTATTTTGCGTATACCCCAGCTCTTTAAGTCATGCCTTTGCGTTTAGGTTTTAGTCCGCTCCGACTACACCGACAGCACCCGGTGTGATACGCCTACACCCTACACAGTAACAAAAAAACACGTCCCACTCACAACTTATCCAATTCACAAATTACAGATTACATAAATGTATTGCAAGATGTGAACCGCACTGCAACTATATATACGAGTTTATTCCATTCAGCTCCCCCCTCCCCACTGGCTATACCTCAAGATACCAGCGCACGGACGGGCGCGAGCGGGTATGTGAAATGGGGAGCAAAGGTATAAGCTGGTAAGGGGCACAGGAATGTCGGTGGTGGGTAGAGCACGCTGCTTGTTGTTCACGAACTTCTTATGAATACTCCTCAAGTAAGGTGAGAGAACGGGAGAGAGCTCGAGTGAGCGGTAGTGGGCTTCGCAAGGAACACAGCTCAGCCCAGACGTCGACCATGGGTGGGAAAAATATCACCCATGCATTCTAAATGTGTGAAAGCGTTTCGTCAGACGGCTGTCTCCGATACGGTACATTTTCACCCCCAAGCTAAACCTTCCGACGAAACAAAGCTGCGAACAACACAATGAGGGGCCGGTCTCACAGCATACCCAAGTGGACCAGGCTTCTTATAGTCTCCCCCCTGTCCCGCCGTTGTTGCACCCCCCTGTGCCTGATAAAAGTGCGGCGGCCTAAACGTCCGCCTCGAAGGCCACCACCTGGCGCTGTCCGCACTCAGCCCCCTCTCTTTGCTATGTGGCGTCCCGGCAGTACCCCCGACTAACAAAGCGCTTCTACCAGAAGAGCCCTCGGTGCCGACAACACTGCTACCACCGCCGGAAACAACGCTATCAGAGGATACCCCGCCGCAGGAAGACGCCGGGAAGGAACCTCCACCCCCGCCAAATTTATGGTGCGCTCCAGTACCCCCGTACGCGTCGTTGGTAGGAGGAGTGCTCGCGTGTTGTCTCCTCCCCGCACTAGACATGCCTCCACCTGCCGGCGGGTGTCGCACAAGGGGTTTCCTCGAAGGCCTGTCTTTACCCTGATTCCAACCCCACGAGGGAGCGCCAACATCGCGTGTGGCTCTCCCTCCTTGTCCGGCGTTTCGTTTTCGCTGACGTAAGGAACCGTTCGCTGCTCTCCAACCGGATGATCCTTGGCGGTCCTCATCGCTCGTAGTTTCGACGTACACTTCTCGTGCTGCCGCCCGGGCGACGTCAACGTTGAAGCCTCCTCGCTCTCTGTCGCCGGTGATGGTGATGCCGCTGGAGACAAGGCGGCCGCCGCTAGAGCCTGCAAGAATGGCCACAGATGGTAGGCCTTGTGGTGTCGCCCCGATTGGGGTGCTTGCTGTGGATATCATTGTGGTATCGACTCCGAAATTTGTTGTGGTGGTCATTGAGAATCTGCGCCGGCGAGAGAGGGGGAAAGGGTGCAGAGAGGTTGATCACCGGGTGCCCTGTGACTGCATCGCAGCAGCAGTGGATCATGCAGTATTGACGGCGCTGCTGCGGAACGTGCAGTAGCTAGCGCTGAGCAGAGGTCCCGGTAGAGAAAACAACAGAGTTAGTCGCTATCCCACAGCATAGGCATCGACGCTGCCTCTACTAACGGTTTCTTGTTCAAGCACACCGCCCAATATCCTTTTTAGTTGTTACAGCAGTACTACGGTCGTTCTAGCACTACATATATTCTGACGCAACGCTCTCATAGTGAAGCTTGCAAGCGCGAAGCGCGAGATTGTTTCACTCGGTCTTCCAAAGAAAACAAGCCTCTTCATATCGGATCGTACGAGAGTACATAAGGTGCCTAGACTCTCTGCAAGTGTGTGTGGGGGAGTGTGATTTCAACATTTGTTTCGTCTACGTTTGTTCACCGCGCTCAACGCACACGGTACCAAGACCTATCCCGGCGCGCTCTGTGCACGCACACACACAATCAAAATGATATCGTGCTAGTGCGGGTATAAGTCGTTCAGAGTTGGTCGAGCTACGTGCGGCAACATGTGTAGGCACATGGCTCGGACATGGTTAAAAAAAACGGAACCGTAAAGTACTTTAACGGGTTTTGTTTGCTGAATTCTCCCTAACGAAACCCAACTCTACGAATACTCGCAGGCAGAATATGCCTGTCTACAGCAACGTTCGGGCCGTGTCTCTAGGACATGCCGCCGGTGGTAGTCTCAGGCGTGCCCTCCCACTGATAAGGGCACGGACAATCACGAAAAGCTCTGCTGCAGATGCCGTACAGCAGCAGTAATAGTGGTGGCACCTGAAACGAGAAGCTCTGTTGGACGCATGTCAGGTTGCAGTTTTTTTTTCTTCAAATAATACCGAATTTCGAGTTGGATAACCAGGACACACACAAAAAAAATCGAGTACGCATAACAAGGGTTCGGGGGTTAGACCGATAAGCCGAGCGTAGAGCGACGCTGACCCTGGCCTCGTGTGCTCTACTGCTGCTGCTGCTGTTTGTTGTCGCCGCTGCGTCCGCTGCTTTTGCTGCTGGCGGGGTTTTTTCCCACAAAAGAGTGAACCCTAATGTCACGAATGCACGCGACCGCGTACACGTAGACTTTCGTTCGTATTGGTTCAGCACAACGAACCACACCCGATGTTTTGTAACGTCATCAGGTAACTGGCATATTTTGTAGGGTTGCACAAAGTATTTGTAACACATTAATGCATAATGGGGCAAATCACCAGTTTCCGGCGGGCTGAACAGCCTTGATTAAACATCAGCACCAAGAAAATCACACCTCCAGCAGTGTAAGTGTGGTGAGCTTAAGCTTTTTTTTTACCAATCCGTCGGAGGATTTAGAAAAAGACAAAAAAAAAACAGTTTGTACAGCGGTGGCAGCAGCGTCTATTTTCAGCAGGGACTGCTTCCTAACTAATGTTGACACTATCTATCAGTTTAATTGTATCTCTACTTCCATTCTCCCCGCTTTGCAATACTTGCGAAGTATATGCCCGGCTCAGTTGAGGTAGTAAAATGCGATGATATTATCGCTTCAGTACGTGCCGAGGCACTATCGCGTGGAAAAAGGGACTCCGAGGTTAATGGGGAGCAGGTATTGGTCAGACTTGTTGCGAAATCACGTGGTCGTTTAGGGACGATTGAGCTTCCTGGCCACTCGCTTCGTGGCACGCGGGTGTCATGCTAAATTGGCCGGGATCATAATCCGAATAAAACGCTGGCCTATTGGGGCATGTCGGGGGAATACCCGCCCAACCGGGTCAATCCCCTTCGACACCGACGTGGAATTTTAGTGTGGCGCAATGATTGCAGTATGTACCGGGTAGAGGCGGCAACTGTTTTGTGATGTTTGTCTGTTTGTTGTTTGGGGGGGGGGGGCGCTTCGCGCTTGTTAAATTTGGCTTTCTGGACCAGACTCAGCTTAATAGCTTGGTTGACAAGTCAGCACGGGCATTCATCCAGGGTCGGGTTATGCATCAACTGACACTCCATTTTCCTCATTTGCCGCATGCATGCGCAGGACTGTGGCAAAAGCAAAAATTGTATTTTTTGTTGCGGTGACACTGACTACTTCCGTTCAGAACGCGACATCCGGCGAGCGAAAGACTAGGCGACGTGGACATCGAGGCGGCGTTGCTGGGGCCCCGGCGAGCGGTAGGAAGGCCGAACCACTCCGTATCCCAGAGGCGCGTAAGGGGCAATATGAGCACGTCGTTAGCGGGTACGTTCGCAGACAGACGCGATTATTGAAGATCGGGAGGTGGAAGACCAAAAGCGTAGCGCAGTTCGACATGAGGTCGACAACTGGTACACGCGATCAACCCTAAAGCATGAAACATCACCAGGACCATACGCGACCGCGCGCGAGTGCTAGTGTCGCCGAGTTTTGAGTCAGACTTCTCCACGCGTCGCAGAAGTACACCTATAGTATGCCAGTGCGTACGTAGCAACACAAGTTTACGTGAGACAACACAGCGCCCGGTTGGTGATCAATGCAGAACCAAGGAACACAAGGAAGTTTGGGTCAGACCACTGACCGGGGCAGGAGGCCTCATCCAATCCAATCTTCATGTTGAATGATCCGCGGCAGCGTAAAATAATACTGTAGAACCACGGACGGAGCTCCTCAACCATTGCATCGACCATTGCAGCCGAGAAGGTACCCAACATCTTTGAATCCAGTGGGTGTATTTCTTTACGGTACTTATCCGCTAGATACCGGTCGCCCCGGTGGTCTATTAATAGTAGCACCCGCGAATGCTGCTGACGGTTGGTACGGGACCCCACGCCGGTTCGACTTTTGAGTTCATATGCGAAACAAAAAACGGAACCAACTGCTGAGAGTGTCTAGTGGCGTGGGTAGGCGCAATTAGATGCGAGTCGACGAGGGGGAGAATGGGCTGCATGCAGTCTTGTCGCGATAAAAATGCAGGGCACGCATCAAAGTGGGGGCAGGGAGAAAAACCCACCATGTGACTCTGGGTCTGAGTTACGACCAGGAACAAAATAAATATAGGCGAAGATTCCATTGAAATAAGAACATGGAATGGGAACTAAAAAAGCGAAAACAAAACTGTCTCATGGGACTGTGCTGCGGGCTCACCTCTCACGATTTTTCCAAGTCGGATAGTGGGGCGTGGTGTTGTGTAGAGATCCTCAAGTGAGGAGTTCCCACAGAGTAGAGGCGTTACCCCTACCTTGCCGTAGCACCCCTCCGTTACTCCTACCGCATATAACTGACGGCGAAGGGTTTTCGAATCGCTACTAAGATTGAAGGCTCCAGAATGCAAGGGGCTCGTAGCTGGGCTGTAGAGTAGACGATTCTCCCTATCTATGTACCAGGTGAAAGCTTTCTCTATAGGACAAGGAGTTAGCACAGACAATAGGCGTGCTCGACGTTGATGGGTGAGAAATACGGTTTTTATGCGAAGTAAAGAACACAAGGACAATACGTAACAGTTAAACGCCGCATGTATGTTATCATACATACCACAATGAACAGTGGAAGGGTGACACAGCCAGTTTTGCTTTCAAGGAAGAAGGACTGGCGCTACGGCCCAAAATGTGACCCGACCAATCGCAGACCATCAAAGAGGTCAATAATAGTCAGGCGTTTCCGTAGGAATATTTCCCCCCCGCCCCCCCCCCCCCCCCCCCCCCCCCCCCCCCCCCCCCCCCCCCCCCCCCCCCCCCCCCGATTTTGTTGTCTGAACGATCCGCTTCCAGTTCGTCCAAGGTATGATTGCGCAAAAAATCCCGTAAATATTGGAAGATCTGACTGCGTATGATCAACATTAAGTCATATTTATCGCCAAAAAATTGATTCTATACTGAAGTTAAGGAACAAAAACCGAAGGCGACGCCGGATTTTGCACGTTTGATGCACAAAGGTCCAAGTGTCCATATCGTTGTTCAGAGATGAACCCTGAACTTTCATGCTCGTGTTCTATATGTCCCTGCTGAACCGTTGACGAATCGATTTAGTTTGTTTGCCGGTTTGTTTTTTCGTCCCCGGAAATTTGAGATCCCTTGAGACCGAAATATCCAAAAAACAGAGACGAAGCATCTGTTGGAAAAACAACAAAACCCAACCGTTACCGGATCGACAGCGGCTCATAGAGCATACCTGGTATGTGCCAAATTTCGTGATATATCACCCGAAACCAGCGTCGACATTGGGTTTTCTATTGAGTTTCGGGCGGTATGTTTCAACCAACCCGAACGGGATCTGCAAGTTGATGCGGAGTATAGGTGCCTTGTGTATCGCTTTAACTTGTGCCAGGTACCGCATAGCTCTTTGGTTTTCGGATTGGTGACTGCGGTTGGAGATGCTCCCCAGTACCTGGTCGGTTCTAGTTCCGTGCCGTGGACAAGAAAAGCAAACACAACACTCCGGCGAGACCTGTGCCTGTTTCTAGGGCATGCGGTGGAGACAGAAACGTTTACCCTCACCCTGCATAGTACACGGAATTTACTGACCCAAATACGTCTAGATCACAAGTCGTACCGGGTTTCTTTCACTCCTACCGACATGTGAACAGCCATAAAACAGCTCGCCGGCTAGATAACATGCTGCAAGCGGGAAAAGAGATTTGGTTGGTCCAACGTATGTACACGGGTGGTCGGGACATCATCCCCCCCCCCCTTGCACAATGTGGCCGTAAACCAATCCTCTTGGAGACACTATACAATTTAACCAACCCCGCAAGGTGTCGCTATCCTCTCAATTCGGTACGCCTATTCGGGTATTGCATTGTTGAACGTCCAAACAGCGAATGTTTTACGCCCATGTTGTACAAGGGGAGGGCCCCGGCCACCTGTGATGTCGACCCCCCCCCCCCCCCCCCCCCCTACCTTTCGAACGGTGCCTTCGAAGACCGAATACATACACAGAAATGGCGAGAGCTCACCCTTTGCGTCCGCTTTTTCTGCCGAGAAAATAGTCGCTCGTTGGCCTCGCCAGGCTTCTGTCGACCGGTCTGCTGCCGGACGACACCTTGTTTCTCGAGCAACCGGTCGATTTGTCCTGCGGGGCGTCGAGACGCGGATTTGCGAACGGAGAGACACACGCCAACAGCGATTTTAGCGGTCATGGCACGCAAGGTAGGGACGCATGGTACGGTAGGGGTTGCAGCCTAACGTCTTTTTGGCTCCTCATTTTTTTTGGATATTGCTCTCTCTATATATATATGTGCGTGTGTCTCGCCCGAAGGTGGTTGAATGTACTATTACGGGGGTCCATAGTTAATAGGACCTATGGTATACATAAAAACCTATATATTTACCTATTCTTAGTAACAATATTTGGTCCTGTTAACTATGGACCCCCGTAATAGTATAGCCTCACCCGTTTAGAACTGTAGCCCCATCGGGGGAACAAAACACTTGAAATTTATAGTCAGATTTCGATTTTCCGTACATTGCAGAACTAAAAGATATTACCGAATGAACAATCCTTCTCACGAGCCTGTATGGAAAAAACGACGAAAATGGGATTTTCCGAAGATATCGGGTAGTTCCTCCGTGAAACAAGGAGGAGCCTCTCGTCAACCAAACAAATATTCCGGCCTGGGGGTTCTACGTACTCTTATCGGAGAGCATACGTTTTGCATAGAGCTGATACCTCTGCTAGGGCAGGGTGGTATACGCATGCCATGCATGGCCGCAGTCGTATGCACGACACTAATGCCTTCATCGCATCCCTGCAATATCGGGACGGAGCACGTCGTGTGTTTTCGCCGACCTGAAACCCTGGCATCGCTTTACAACCAACCAACAAGCACCTGATGCGGGTTTGTTCTGCGAGTCTCATAAAGGGGCGAGAGCTGCATATACTCTGCACCAAGAACTGTTTGGGAGGCGGACGTTATAGAGTATGGATGACAGCGTCGGATGCAACGCGTGGGTGATGGCACGCTTGGACTGACACGATTCCGTCGTTCCGGTTAACTGAGCTCCTCAAGCGAGGAACGGTCCTACATTTTCTCCAATGCCACAGTAGTTGCGAGGCATGCTTCGATAGGGGTAGCACCTAGGATTTCCTGGTGGCTCCTCGCTCGAGGAACTCTACATAGCAGTACCTCGCCCAAACCCTGACCCTGAGGAAACATGAAAGGGTGACCCGAAGGATATTCGCATAGCCTAGGTGTCACGAAAACGTAGACAGTAGATGAATGCTACGTACGGTAAGATGCGCACCGTTTTCTTTTTTTTTTCCTAGTCTCCTTACACGAGAAGCTTCACAGCTCACCCGGAGTCAGATTTAGGAGACAAGCGTAACTGATACCCAACAAACAAACCCATGGCCCGAGCCTACAGCCGAACCAACAGCAACACGATAAGAAGTAACGGCGATTTTGGGTTAAGGAGCCCCGTCATTCCGAAAACGTTTATGCCAAAACGTGCTACCTCTCTCTGTCGTAACACGCGTCGATAATGATATTTCAGGATCGATATTGGGTTCGGTAGTTCCTCAGTTCAGGAGCCCAAACCAAGGTACAACAGTACCTCTATCGGCGCACGCGTGTCGTGTTCGATTATGTTCGATCACAGCATCGGTTACAAACCTACCCCCAGGCGATCGTCGTCTGTTCGCCGTGTAGCGCTACAGCGTTTAAGACAAAAAAATCACGATTTTGGGATGCGATATGCAGAGACGCTCAAGTGAGGAGCTATGAGAATTTCATGCACTGCCACGGTAGAATGCCCCCGTGCGACCTGTAGATACCGTAGACAGAGCAAAAGGAAATACAGCTGTTGATATCCACCGGCATCACGAGAAAGCGCACACGGTTTGCTTACGTCCAAGGCTTATAGATCAATATCGAAAGCTTGGTTCAGGGTTGCTAAACCCCGACCGCCCCTACGTGCGGTAGCATATGTTTTCGACCTCGAGGTGGAACGGAACTTGGGACTCATCCCAATGATCGGGTTGCATTTTTAAGCTCCATATGAGCTTCTCAAGCGAGTAACTATTACGAAGCCGTATATATAAACTGGTACTGGTATGAATTATGTTCGTCCGAATAGTTGAGGTAAACGTAGCTCCTATTACGGGGGTCCATAGTTAATAGGACCTATGGTATACATAAAAACCTAATAGTTACCTATTTTTACTGACAATATTTGGTCCTATTTACTATGGTCTCCCGTAATAGCAAATGTTGCTAGGGTTACACGAACAACGTTCTTCCAAGTCAGATTTCGGGTGGTATGTACAGTTTCTCGTGCGAGGAACATAGAAACTAAGGCACCACCCCTAAAAGGCATCGAATTGCAGCAAATCCCCACGAGCGAGAGAGGGGGGGGGTGTTCTCGATATCAGGCATGGCCGTAGTCGTGTGGTCGTAGACCCTCGCATCTCTATAATGCTTGGACGGGGCATGTCGAGGTTTCACCGACCAGGCATACATTGCTTGCAGCAGACGAGAAGTGCCCTGAGGTGTTCGGCGAGTAGCACGAAGGGTGAGCGGCATCCTACTGAGAAGCGTGTCTGAAGTGGACTTGTACATGGATGACAGCTTCAATGAATTGATTTCATTTCCGGTGTGACCACTTCCAGAGGCAGCGAGAGAGGGGAAACATTATACACGCATTTAGATAGAGAGAAATAAAGAGAAAGGGAGAGACATACAGACAGAGAGAGAGAGAAAAAGACAGATGGAGAGACAGGCAGACAGACAGACAGACAGACAGAGAGGGCGACAGCTCGCTCGTCCCACAAATACGGTACGAACGAGTGTTAGAAAAATCACAAAGTATGCCTGTTCACCATTGCCATACCTTGGCCACCACCCCCGTGGCGCCCTTTGTTGCCAACCGCTTCACCGCGGCATGCTCCGCAGTGCCGGGTCGAGGAGCGACGTAGCCCCTCATGCCCTTCCTGATGCCGACCCGGATGGACCCGGCTTCTCGGCCAGGGTGAAAAAAATCATCGGAAACGAATCTGCCGTGTGCGTTGCCTGGGGTAAACGTTAACGAGGGGTGGGAGGAGAGGATGGAGGCGGGAAGACGCCTGCTACGATCGGGGTGTGTAGCACGGTTTGCCTTGCAAGGCAAATATTTCTGATCCAATCTGAGGCATTGGATGCCCAAGAAGGCATGCCTCATCTCTGGAAATGATTTGAGGTTGCTTCTTGATACGTTTTTTTTTTTTTTCATCGGGACGAGCGAGCACCTTGTATCAACCCGTGTTTGGGTTAGACACGTACGGAGCCTGTAGAGTGAAGAGCCTCAGAACCTTGCAGGTGCACCCGAATACCGTAGCACGCCTCCGAGTGGGGCATCTCTCGAACGAAGCGTCACCGCAGCGAAAGATCTGACATGAGTACTACACAGAACACTCCCTTGATTTGCGCACCCCAACGAGGATATAGGAGCGCCAGCACCCCTCCCCCTCGTGTGACTACGATGAATATTTAGATTTCAGCAAGGTGCCCCCGTGGAACCCACCTTCGAGTTGATCATAGAGCATCGAGCAATAAGTTTTAGAGTCCATCACGATCATCGACCATCAACCCCGCCAGACTAAACGTCCCGCATACTACACGGGTAGTATCGGTGCTCATGGTCCCACCACAGAGCAGCCAGGTATCAAGGCCGGATTAAAACTGCCTGTGCCACGACGCGTGCTGCGACTTCTTTCTTGAGGGGCTCTATACCTAGTGAATCTAACACAGATTGTGAGATAACATCAAATCTCAGGCCGATGCATAATCCGGTCACCTAGGTACACCACCAACGATATCGTAAAGTACTACAGTACCTGAATTCCGACGATACCGGACAGTTACATCCCTCAGGGCCCTCAACCCTTCCGGGGCTGCAGTGCCGTCTTGGGAACAAACGACGTAAAACTAGAATGGTTTGTTCCCTAAACGGGACTGCAAGACTACGAGTATAAGGCTTAAGGAGACCCGTGAGTCGGGAAACGCATCGGTTAGCGACGGGGGTAGCGCTCTTCGGCCGACATATGTCTGACTGACGAGCTCCTCGACTGCGGGGTCACCCGGTATATACCTTACCGGAGCACTGCTTCTTGTAGGGGTGGTGCCTTATGTTCTGAGTTTTTCACACGACAGGGGCTCAACAGCCCACTCGCAACATGACTCCCACGAAATTTCGTTCGCGCGGCCCGACCAACCTCCCTAAGAGCTAGTCCCCAGAACGAATGAAGTAGTGAACATATTCCAGTGACATTTGGTACTTGCTCACTTGAGGAGCTCGACCGACCGTAAAACTATTGGCGCAAGAAACGGTGTATGCCCCTACTGCTGTGGGATGGGTCAAGAGTGTTGCACAACATTTTTGTTCGTTGTACCCCTGGGGCATAGGATTGGTCATCAGGTTAAGCCAACACAGTTTGGGGAATTGTGGTTCGGGTGAGGCATGGAGTTGCTTAACCCCTGTAGTACCGCAGTCCCGATTTGGGGACAAACCAGTCTAATTCCAAGTGATTTTTCCCCAAAACGGGACTGCAGTACTAAAAGAGGCTAAAAAAAAAAATGGTGCTGTCATACCGCTATCGTAGCAGCAGGAGTCCGAAATGTGCCACACCTGTCGTAGCACATATCTCACCTTCTCCCGTCGACGGCGCTGACATCGTCCGCCACCTTTTTCCATGCAGCGGCACTTTCCTGTTGTTTTTGTATGTGCTGGTGGCGGTCGTGGGTAGCGACCTTCCAACGCTTGCGGCGCCGTCCTTCGCTTTCCGACCAAAAGAAGACGCCTCTAGCTTCTCCTCGAACGCGTTGAGCTGCCTGAAGGCAGCGAGACGCATAGCGATGCAGCGCAGCGCAGCGCAACGCAACGCAGCGCAACGAAACGCAAGACGCAAGGCGCGAGACGCAAGGCACAAGCAAGCAGTGCAACGAGTATGTGGAACCGCGTTACTCTCGAATCTAGCAGCGTCTTCACTTGGTTGGCAGTTGGTAGCTGGTGGTTGGTGGTTTCGTGGGAGATGGTCGAACTGCAACCTGAGTCATGCGTCTGCAGCGCGGGTTTCTCCTATACAGTGCTGTATGCGCCTATGCAACGTGGTAGAGGGAGTACCTTCGAAGGAAATATATTCTGTCGGGCGGGTCTCCTCAGTTGGTAACTCCCGATTTCTACTGGGGTGATTTTGTTTCATTAATCACGTTTACTTCCAGGTCAACTCGTACATTGCTTCACCTCGGCGACCTTTCGACTCTCCCGCGCAACTCGTACGAGGCTTTACCCTTGGGCAAAGCCCACCTTTTGAACAAGCAATGGTCGCAGGAAGGTAGCAAGCCTTTTCCCCCCTGGTAAATACGTGCCCATAATTAGTATCGCGCATATAGGGTGTAACATTTCCGAGCCTTGTCGATTTTCATTCTATTTTAGACCCCACCGTTGTGAAATTGTGTACTTTTCATGCCTAGCCGTTGACATTGCTCATTGTGCGCGCATTGGTCCCTGAGTGCCGCCGCGCACATGTTTTGTCGAAACCGGGTCTGTGTGAGGTATGAGGTGTGGTACCCGTATAGGGGTTTGTAGGGATACACTAGCAACCTGATGTTTACGAGGGTACTGACTTCCAAACCCCAATACCGACTTAGATAACAGTGGCGGCCTAAGCCAGCCGGGTGCACAATGGCATGGGCAATAGGCATCTATCCAACAACCCCTTGAATGAGGAGCTCGTTCAGTGATTTCATAATGTGCGGCTGCAGAAGTATAGCCCCTACCCTTCGTGCACGGCCCTGCAGATATACTCACGATAGGGACGTGATGAAAGGCAGGGACTGATCCTGCGGCAGGGGGGCGCATTTTGTTTCGCTCAACTTTGTCTGAGAGGTTGAGCCCCACAAGTGAACAACTACCGGTCAGTGCGATATTTTAACTTCGTTGGAACTACAGTCTTAGCTAGTAGAAACTTTGCCCTGGGTGCGCGAGCAAAGTTCTTCGAAGTGGGTTTGTGGAGAGATTTTGAGCTCCTCGTGTGAGGAGCACGGAAACCAAGGCACCACCCCCACTGTGGGATTGCTCCCCAGGTACCCCCCTCCTCCGCCCCTCCCGTCATTGAATGCCTCTTTGTCACCCTCTTCTGTCTCACTTGGTCATGCCGTCCCATCCCGACATCCAAGCTGTCCTCCCCCTCTCTCCGTGCACCGCTGCGGATTCAAACGAAACCACCATCGTGTTTTCGTTCGTTTTGTTCCGGGTACCGGACCCTGGGGCAGGCCCGGCCTTCGTACCGCCCGGACCTCCGCCGGTGGTTGCGCTTGTGGGAGCTGTCGAGGCCCGCGCCGTGAACGATGCTTCCTTCCGACCGTCTGTGGACGTAGGGAACCTGAGACGGGATTGATCGGCCATTGCCACGGCAGAGGTGATGCCTCTTTTTATTGTCTGGGCTCCTCTCACGAGGAGCACAACATCTCATCCGAACGGTAGCCACGTGGAACCTTTGTTGGCGCAACGCCCGATCAACTTTTCTATGGGCTATGTACGTAGTTCCGAAACAAGTACAGTGGTAAAGGTATCATTACCGCCGAGGCGTGCCACGGAAGGGGCAGCACCCGAATTTTCTGAGGGCCAGGACCCACTCGGGGAGGAGCTCTGTATATCCCATTGACACCCAAAAAATAGTTTCGAGAAAAGCTACAAGAGCACCTCGACACACAATCCCAAAGCGTGCGTAAGGTATATACAGCAGAAGCATTGCGTAACACGATTGGTATTGCAACAGGTCTTGGGTCAAGGAGCCCGCTCAGCCTGAAATATATGCCTTGGAAGGCAAAACGTGTCACCCCTATCGTAGCACGCCTCCAACCGGTAGTCGCTCACTTGAGGGCTTCAACCGGTCAGAAAACACTGAGTAAACAAATGGCACCCTTATACTTGTGATATTTCTGGATCCAGAAACAACAATATGAATGGAAGATATTTTGTAAGACGCGGAGGACATGGATGGCAGTGAATCGACGGACCCGGGCAGGTTAATCAACCCGTAACCTTCCGAGGAAGAGTTGAACAAATAGTGTAAGACGCAGAGCGCATGTTAACGTCGGTGAAAACTGGATGCTCGGTTTCCTTAGTCGTGTGGCTAAGCGACCTGGAGCGAGTGTATGAAGGGGTCTACGTGGATGGTCTGACGTAGAAAATCGACGCACCCAGAGAGGTAAATCGACATCCCCGGTTGAGGAAAGAGAACGAGGTGGAGGACGTGTTGACATTTAGTTGGGTCGGGATGCTCGGTAGCGGAGTGATCGCTTCGTCCCGCGGCAGAACGAACAAACACGGGTGAGACGTGGAGCGCGTGGATAAATACACGTGGAGGTTAATCGATTAGACGTGCATGTTAATTGACTAGACGTGCAGGATAACCAGCTAGACGCGCTGGTGAATCGACTCCCCGCACCGGGTGAACCTACTAAGCGTACAGGCGAATCGACTAGACGTGCGGGTGAATCGGTTAGGCGCACAGGTGAATCGGCTAAACGCGAAGGTGATTCGACTAGACGCAAGTTTGAATGGACTACCTAGCACAGTAGACCTGCGGGTGAATCGACTAATAGACGATGACGTAAATCACTGACCACCACTGTAGACGCGCAGTGAAGCAACAAAACACGCGAAGGTGAATCGACCCCCCCCTCCCTCATCGTCGTGGAGATATCAAAAGAGGCAGACCACATGGTTATTGTTGCAATGCTTTCTCTTGGCGATATGGTGCGATCATAGTGGCCACTTCAGGTTTTATCTGTTTTCACACACAATGATGGTGGCTTTGCTCGCGTCACAAGTACAACTAACCCGCAAGAAACAAAATCGACACAAGTATGCAAGGACTTCCCCCCCTTTGTTCTGCGAGGGAAAAAATCGGCGGACAAGGCGTACTCGCGCCCGACGCCGTCTCCTATTTCTGGGCTCTGTCTGGGGCGCATTACCCTGGCTACGGTAGGGGTTGAAATTAGCGCTCGTACTCCTCCAAGCTCAACCTACCCGATATCGTTGCATCTGAGGCAGACTTTGAAAACATTTGTCGATATAAAAATACCTCAGCGGATTGTGTATCGGGCTTACAATTTAGCGTTTACATGTTCTGCTACTATAGTCGGGTGTCGAAACCGCTAATGTCGAGACCCATTTCAGCCCGGTTTGGTTCTACCCCGACCGAAGCAAGGAACGCAAAGCTACACCGATACGACACTCCGCACTCAAGGAGGCCTATACCTTTGCACGCTCAACGCGACGCGGAATCGGATGGGCTACACTAGGGGTACTACGAAAATACAGTGAATTCAGCATATAGTTCCCAATCTCTGATTTACTTCAAATGAGAACTGATTGCGCGAAAAACGTACCCCCCCGCTGTCGTAGCATGCCTCCGAGGTGCACAGCGATACAAAAGCCCTGCCCGAGTCCAATTTAGAACACGACAATCATTGGAGTGGTAGAAGGCAGTTCACTCAGTTCACTCTTCGTGCGACTCGCCGAACACCTCTCGCCGCTTCGCACTTGGTGCGATAAATGCCTGCCTACTCTACGAAAGCCCGACGTGCTTCGTCCCAGCATTGTAGAGATGCGAGGGTCTATGACCACGCGACTACGGCCATGCATGACTACTACGTGTGCTGCTTTAGTGCACTCCCCAAGGACCTCGACGTCAGCGCAATGTTGTACGAATACGACTTTACAGGTATATACTAGATTTCAAATCATCGTACTTGCATACGTATTGATATGAAATGCGTTAGAGTCGGTGGTATTCCACGGTATCTAAGGTACGTTGGTTATATGTTACGATTCGAGTACCAAGATGCATGCTTACGCATCAGTAATTAACTTGGGGATATCCTCCGGTAGCCCCGAACGCCACACAGACCTCGTGGAGTCGGGTGAACTGTCGGTGACGTTAACAGTGGTATGTGTCGGTTACATGTTACGGTTCGAGTACCAAGATGCATGCTTACACATCAGCGCCAAACCCCAGAATAACCCTGAAAGCCATACGTACGTACCTCGTCTTAGACTGTGGCGAGTGACTCTCGCTTCCTTCGTCCGCTCGGTTTGACCCCTCCCCCTCCTGTCGGTGCTGGTGTTGCCTCCGTGGCCGCCCCCTTCGCCCACTCAGTTCTGCCCTCACTCTTGCCTCCCGCGGTGTGCCGACACAGTCAAGATCAATGTATTCAGCGCCTTCAATACGTCACGAGCGATGCACCCACGGTGGGTGGAGCCTTATTTCCTGAGCTCCGCACATAAGTAGCTCAATAAATCACCCCAAAGATGTGTTGGTTCGAGTAACCCGACCAGCATTTCTTTGTTTTACTACAGTGCACAACAAAATATCCGACAGCAGTAAAAATTCAGTACAAGGCGGTAGCTGCTCACTTGAGGAACTCAATCGTTCAGGAAATATTGAGCCAAACAGCAGTACACCTATCCCAGGATGAAGGAGCCTCACCTATAACCTCGTCGTCGCCACCTGAGCTCGAATCTCTCCCGCCGCGTTCGTACTGTCTTAGCCCTCCCCCTTCCGCGCAGGGTGCGGTTTTTCCCGCAAGAGGGTGGGTTGCCGCGCCGATGGGGTGAGGGGTGTCCGAGATGGGCTCGAGTTCGTTCTGCTGACCAAGGACAGAGCCTGGAAGGAACGCCCACTGGCGGTTGTCCTTCGGTGGAGAGGGAGGGCTCCGGCCGTTTGTTGTTGATGTCCAGCTGCGATCCAAGATATGAAACAATAGGGCCAGCAATGTTAGGCCAAAATATTGTGCCTGGCGGAGCCTCTCGGCTGAGAGACTAAACCAGGCCATCTTATTCAGGTTTAGCGTATCGTACAGCAGTGCAGCTGATAAGGAACAAGAAGACTAGTTCAGGCTGGGCTTCCTATTTGAGAAAGGGTGGGTTCTGCTCTGCATACCAACTTCGGTTTAACGACTCCCGAAGTTCTTGTTTTTGGTTTTTAAATGGCCTGCCATAGAGTTGCTTGTTTTCTCAGTAGCTGCCCTAAGCCAAGTATATGTTTCCACAAAAATCAGTTGATGGCCGAGATATAGTGCTCCTCAAATATGCAGAACCTTCTAAAATATAGCTGCGCCCCTTGTACCGTAGCATGTTCGTGTCTCGGAAGGCGACAGCAGTTTGGACCGCGGAACGATCACAAATGTGGGTCAGGTCAAAGCACGGGTGGGTGGGTGGGTGATGTGAATGGTATCAAGGTTTGTTTTTAAGCCGGAAGAGGACGCTACAAAAGGGGAGTTCTACTTGAAATAACAACAAAAGACGCGCGCTACACGATAGGGACAGCCCTTTTCTAGGCGATTGTGTTCTTCTATTCGACGGGATTCCTCAACCGAAGAGCTACCCTAGATCAATAGAAGATCGTTTGCGTTATAGCATGATTTGTGTTGGTAGTCGAGTTGCGCCATCGCTTTCTTTGTCAAGGTCAGTTTTGTAAAACAAGGCATAAAGCTCCTCGAGTGAGGGGCCTAGGAAACATATGGTGTTCCTAAAAAGCTGGCCCATGCTGGATGTCTCATCTGGAACAGCGTGAACAATTCCTTCCCACAACTCAGTGAGACGGCTGCCGATGTTTTCGTGTTTAGAAAGTGTAGCACACCTCGGACAGATCATGATTGATCCCCTACATCAGTTTTGGCCGATGTAAAAATGTTGACCTTAATGCTCAGATCAAACAGATCCCACCCATGTGTAGGGCCTAAATCGTACATATCACATCGATAAACTTTATCCAGATCCTGCTGACCATGCAGATTGGTGACTAATCCTTCCAAAAGAGTTAACTACAGATATCGAAAAAGCTTTTCTGATATTTCCGACGTGTGACGTATTTACAGCCTCTACTGCATCACAGTATCGTTTCAACTATGGAATGGCCATCAAACGGGGAGTTCGTTCCAGTGCAGAGGCGGTGCGGCGTTGTCAGCCACCCATTGGTTCAGCACTCTTCGCCTCATCGTTTGTCCCACCACGTACACTATTTTATTCCCCCCCGTATTTCATCTCGCATATAGTGGGGAGGGCGAGCTACATAGGTTTTTTTCTCTCTTGAATCCGAACGTCCAGAACCAGAATGATGACTATTTTTAAAAATTTGTCATTTTGTAGTATATCCGCCCCAAGTCGCTCTGCTTCTCTCGAAACCGAAAGCTCTTAAACTGCGCCCCCCCCCCCAATCTGTAGGCGCGGCTTTCCCATGAAGCGGAACGCACCACCGCGGAAGCTCTCTTCCCGCTCCGTTCAGCCAAAACTGGTCGAATTCGTGAGGATCTGCTTTCTCTGCAGTAGAACTTACCACATATTTCTCTGATATTTTTCGAGAGAATACTTTCGTTGACCTACTATAGACGTTTCTGAAAGTATCATTGGTCAATATTACCGTAGATACACACTTGCATATGTTCCTTGGTCCCACCTCGACCTGAGCGCTCCAAACCGACCCTGGGTGAACGCAAGATTCAGCCGGCCGGACCCACCTGGCTATTCATTTTTATCCCAAACCGACTAATGTCTAGCGTCGGTGCAAACAAACAAATCGGCGCTGGACTACAATGAATCAGCAAATACTTTGCCGTGGAATAAATTGGTAGGCTTGGTCTACCCTCGCTTTACGTGTCTTTGTGAACTGTTTAAGCAGAGAGCTCTACACCCGACCACGACCAGCAAAGAGTTTCAATGGAATCATCGGTAATCTGTACCGTCGCTTTGTGCGCTATGCTAACCTGTCCAAGAAGGGTGCTCCCGTCTGGCGTCCAGATCTTGGCCAGGCCATCCGCGGACCCCGACAGCAAAGACGGGGGTGAGTCTATCCAAGAAACGCTTGAGACTGCGGCAGCGTGCGCCACCCACGCCAAGGTGAAGGTCGACGATGGGACGGCGAATTTGTACGCCGTGTCTCCTGCGGCTGTCGACGGGTCGCCCTCGCCCGTGTCCCTTTGTGTTCACGAGTTTAAGTAGTTCGCGAAGGGAACAATGGAATGGAGTGCTGAAGATCGGTGTCAACCATTTGAGAGCGTGAGGAGGTAAAACGGTATGGACATATATACTGTGAATATAGCCATGATAGCGTGCTGCAACCTAGCCTACACAGGGAGTGACGAAGTAAGCTGTTATTGTGGGTCTATCGTGGTACATCGTCAGCAGAAGGGACCACAAGGAGGGCCGGTGTCAGCCTCAGCCATTAATTCACCGCAACAGCACAAGCGGATGTATCAAACAATCGTAATGGCAGGAAACAAATTGCACTGCGACGCTCCTATACCAGTTGATATTACGAAAACACTACCATCGGTTTCGATGACATACCTGGGTGTGCTTACGAAGGATCAACACGAAGGTAGATAAAAAGACATTTCGTGCCGGCAGTTTTCTGATTGGTCAATTGTACGAGGTTGGAATCCTTGGCCGACAGTGCTGGCACGACACCTCTTGGGTGCCGAATGGAATGACCACGAGCACGCACCTATCGATCGTCAAACTGTTCGTCGAGTGGTGCATGCTATCCTTCTCACTGTCGGTTTCGGGTGAGATCTATACAAAGGCTGCCAATATTCCCAGGAAACTGAGAAACGTCATTATTTATCCATCAGATCTTAACGTCTTTCGTGGATTCAAAACACCCCCGACCTACCCCCCACACACATACAAACCTGGGCCCCACGGTGCATGCCCGCGATTCTGGTCCTCCCACTTCAGCAACCGCCGACCCCCATCCCTCCGCCACGAGTGCCTCCTGTGCGTGACGTGCATCTCGCAGGCTGCTGTTTCCCACTCGTGGGGTCAGCTTGAAGCGTACGGCGCGGTTTGGGTTGTGGTTCACCCTACGCTGGCACGGGACCGGGCCTTTGGCGTCACCACTAAGCGCCCCTAGGTCTGACAGCGTGAGATGTGCCACGATTATGTCACCCCTTGCGTTACCGACGTATATCGCCGTCGTATCTGGATAACAACAGGCAAACCACAGTGTATTGGGGTTAGGCGGGATAGATGTTCGCAGAATTTGTGCGGGGTGGGGTGTGATAGATTGACGCTCTTGCCGAGTTTTTACATTCATCGTGCTGTCTTGTGCCCTTAGCCGTAAACATATACTACTGGTAGGGACCAGAAAAGCGCCTCTCCAGGACAACGGCGGGGCGGCAAAACAAAATGGTTCAGCGGTTCTTCCCAACGAGTTACGAAACGTATGAGTAAAATAAAAGGTATGAAAAGTGAACACTACATCTTGAGTACAACAGTCTAACCATTGGGTCGACGCACTAGCTTTAATGCTATTAGTATGATACGTCCGCGAAGCGTATGATGCCACCGAACATTCCATGTCCACAGAAGCATCCGTTCGGCTCCCTCCATTTCGCCCGAAAGCACCACGCTTCGAACAATCACGTAAACCCTGAATCCGCAAGCGGCTGGCATCGCAGTTCGATAACCATGGCAAGGAAGATCCATTGACGGCAGTGTGCGCTATGCCACGGGGCGCGTGCTAGGGCAATGGTATCATGTACCACGTAATATTTCTGGGTCTTCTCACTTTGGAGGAGCTTTATTTCTCACCCAACACCGATTTTGAGGAAATATGCAGACCGAATCACAGGAAACACCCCATGGCCTAGGTTCACAAGGAATAGTATCGTGATAGTATCGTTCAACGCGGCTGAGACACCGGGTAGTTCCGCGGTCGAGTTGTGTGCTCGTCGATAGAACATACCACTCTGGCAGCACCAACCGTCGGTTTATCCTCCACACTACCTACTTTGCCTGCCCGCCTAGTCTGTCGGTTCCCCTCAACTTGTATTGCAAGCTCCATGTGCTCGGTACACATTTTCGTGACTAAGTTGTGAAATGGGCCACGAAAGGCAATCAATGTACGGACAGCGGGTTGCTGGATGTCTTTGGCAGGTACAAAGAAGCAGCGAGTGTACCTTCGCACAACCGATTAAACCAAATGTTGGATTACTGCAGTAGACGAGGCCTCTCGTACAGTCAGTATTTCTTCCACCACGTCTGTCGTGCGGCTTTGCACACGTCGGACATATGATCACGGCTCAAATGTAGGTGCTGTATGTAGTGTATGTAGCGTATGTACGGTATGTAGTGTATGTAGTGTAGACATTAACCTGACGCTGTGATACGTTGTGCGGGATGTGCACAGTAAGGCTCTAGCCCAAGGACCATTTCCTAGAGCATGCAGGTAATGCGGCTCACACGAGACTCAAGGGAGCTTCTGTAGGCCATATTAGTTGGAACTGCGTCTGCCCTGAAATACAGCGAACTCATGAAGTGGGAATCGATGATATTTGCGATGTGTGGATTGGTTTGGGTGCAGCTCACTCCGCTAGTGATGTTGGCCCCAACTCACCTCACCGGAGCGACCACTCCGCTACACTCCACTATTACGAGGGACCATAGTGAATACGACCTACGGTACATATATGTTGACTTATTTTTACTAACCATATTTGGTCCTATTTACTATGGTCCCCCGTAAGAGTGATGTTGGGCTCAACTCATTCACCGGGGTGACCACTTCTGTGCAATCGCTGCCTACATGTTTTTTCCCCCCCGATCATACGGTGTATTGCTATTGTTGAGACGGCATACGTATGTGGTGGGCATCATCTTCATGAGCCCCCCCCCGTCATCGGAGTGCTACGGCAGGGAAAGTACGTTTTGCCTTCCAAGGCAAATATTTCGAACCTACCCGGCTCCTTAACCCAATATCGCTGGAACACCAACCACATTTTTCGTAATACACCTATTCTTATAGTTTTTACCATATATAGGCTAAGGGAATTTTTACCAGGCGCACGTTTTAGTTTTTGTTGTCCGAAACAAGTTTTGGGCGAGGTGTAACGCTTCCCAGTGTGTTTGAGTGGTGCACCCCTCTATCGTAGCATGCGTTGGTGTTAATAGCACGTTTTGCATAAACGATTTCTGACTATCGATACCAGGGCTCCTCACATGAGAAAGCACTGTATGCCCAACGACGCATACACAGACCGGCAATAGGATGCACCTGGTACCGGTATTGTTTTGGGGCTCATGGCTTGATGAGCTTCTGTAATCATCCCGCCCAAAACCTGATTTTGAAAAATCAAACGGAAAATGCAACTTCTAGTGAACAAATGTCGTGGTCCACGCACATGTTATCGAAATAAAATGATGAGAAATCACCAAAAGATTGTTCCGGCGAATGTCGGGTCGCTATTTCTTCACTTGAGGATCCCGTTAACCAGATATATTTTCGGGCCAAACGCGCTAATCCCTATCGTGGCACGCGTGTGTGCTCAATAGCGCGGCGGTACTCGTATAGAGTTGTGTTGATACTGTACCTGCAGTAGGTCACGACATTCATTGCCCATTGGGTCTTATTTTCATGCTTTCTCAGAGTCAGGTGCTTGAGTGGCTTACCAATGACTCACAAATAGTATGTAACTCCTTACGGTTGGGTGAGGAGCGCCCCAGAAAAAAAATAAGAGGTAAACTCGATCTATCGTAGGGGCAGTAGCGTTCGTCTCTGAGCCCTGGTATCATACTTGTACTACGTGTTACATGTGTTTCAGGGCTGCTGTAGCGCATGGAAATGTTGATTCGGTTGGGAGAAAAAAAAAACGCCTTCGAAGGCAGGTGTCGGGGGGAGACATTCGTCCTCTCGCGCGAGGGACTCAGGAACGAAGGCGCCACCCCTCTAAGGTGGCCTTAGGAGTCAATCATTAACAGTTTGGGAAAACCGGGCTGCCCCTATCGCAGCACGCGTAGTATGTGAAGGGTAGGGGTTATCGCGCACCGTTTCGCGAGAGCGGACGCAAGCACACCTTTGCGTCAAGTTTCACAAGTAGAACGTTTTGACGTTTAACCTCTTGCGACTTCACAGAGGGAAAATCGACGTCAAACACAACGATAACAGCACTGGCCACTGCGTGTGTGGGGGGTGATTCAAGTTGGTGTCCGAGTTACAATGGTTGAATGCAAGGAGTCGTACGGCGCGGGCGTAACATGATCCTACCCGTACTACTGCTGTGCTGCTACTCGTTATAGTAGGCGATTGATGTCACCAACTCTTCGTTGTTTCGATCGCCATCTTGGAGTCCCGAAGAGGTTAGCGCGTACGGTTGGAATTGGAGAACCACACCTTCTCCTCCCAGCGGTGTGTGCTTCCCCCTCGCCAGACATGTGAAGTGCCCCTCGTCGCTGTAGAGGGTCTCTGCTCGGGGGCTGTCGACGCTGCGTCTTCTTCTTGGTGACGACAGGTCCGCTGATAGAACGAACGCCTGGCGTAGCAACGAACGAAGAGAAGAGCACGGAACCGTGTGACAGACGCCCCTAGTCTGCACGCTGGGGCAGATACATCCCCAGTCTGCAATTCGGTCGGCGGGACCTACGTAGATCAGGTTTCGCTGTGGGCTCTGCAGGATCTACAGTAGATCTTGTGCACAGTATGCGATACACTTGAGACCATTGTGGGGTCTAGGTGAGTATCACCCAACAACCGACAATCCATCCCACAGGCTATGCAGGTATTTAACGCATAAATACTAAAACCGGTGTGTCTGGTCCAGCGATATTGGGTAAGTACATGTCTGATCCACCTGTATTGGGTGCGTGGAGAGTTGCAGTGGTTGAGAGGCTCCGTGCGTGAGAATCCACTAGGCTAAGGAAAGACTGGGACCTCGGTAGGGGGGAGGGGAGTAACTTTCGGGTCTGTGTTTTACAGTGGCTCCGAGCAACTTGGCCAAGTTACTACTCTATTGTGCTGCAGTCTCAAACCGTTGTCCCTTTTGTGACGGGAGTGTTTGCTACGCTGCTGACGCCAACAAATGCTGCTGAAACCCTATTTAGGGTGAGGCGTAGAGCCACTCGCCTGAGGGGCTTGAACACGATGGTGAAAGTAAAAACTGTTGTCCCTTTTGTGACGGGAGTGTTTGCTACGCTGCTGACGCCAACAAATGCTGCTGAAACCCTATTTAGGGTGAGGCGTAGAGCCACTCGCCTGAGGGGCTTGAACACGATGGTGAAAGTAATGGCATCATACCCCCTATCCCCCCCCTCCTACCGTAGCATCAGTCTAAAGTGCAACCCCTCTCCTCAACCATATCACGCCTCCCTACCTGTACGCACACCCCGTCGGGTACCCGCCACAAGGCCACAGTCCCCCCTGTCGACGCTCCCGCCAGCAGCGGGTATGGCGACAGAAACTCCAAGGCCGTCACCAGCGTCGCCCTGGTTAGTACGTCAGCTGTCCCCGAATCGTCGATTGCAACGGGCACGGGAACTGTCTCCTCGGCCCCTGACAACGTCACACCAGATACCACTGGGCACGGTGCGTCCGCCGAATCATCGGGGGTAGGCGCAGCGGGCGCTAGCTCTACGCTACTATCGGTGGATGTAAGCGTCTTTCCTGCGTCAGCCCCCTGATCGGCCTTAGTGGTCTTGGTGGCAGAAGTTCTGGGGGGTGTCCCTGCTCCGCCCTGATCAATCTTTGTTGTGGTCGGCGTCTGCTTGATCTCAATCTCGGGGTCGGATGATGGAGGCGGAAGATGGTAACCGTGAGATTCATCCGAGGCTGAGCAGCGTTTAGCAAGGTCACGAGTTAGAGCAGGGTCAGGGAACAGGAGCGTGCCCACCAAGCTCATCCTCTCGGCATCCCAGAGATGTACAGACGAAGAGGATTGAAGCTGTCCTCCTCCTCCTCCTGCTTGTTGGGGGGTTGTTGTTTCGGTGATATCGTATCGGTGTCCGGCGCAGGCGGAGGCTGCGGGGGAGGCGTCGGTGGCGACTTCTGTCACGGAATTGGTGTTCTCGACGCCACCGTCGGAGGTGGTAGCCGTACTGATAAGGTTCAGGTGGTCGTCGGCAGCGTAGGCCGTGATGTCGTACTGGGGGGACGGCGGAATGCGGGTGGGGGGGAGAGGGGGGGGGGTCACTGAGAGGAAAGTAATATTCTACAGCGTAGAAAGGTTTGAGTGAACTACTATAGATACAGCACAATCACACCGCGTTAAATTGCAGTCAGCACAGACGAGTTTGAACGTTCAGCCATGGTATGAAGTAGAGCCGGCACCGTCGGGTCTAAGGAGCGTTTGGTTACTGACGGGGCTCATCAAGTGAGCAGCAGCGTGATATCTCAGCATTCCCCCTTAGACTTGTGCTAAGGCTTGTTGTAGCTGATGGAATTGTTCGTGAAGTCGCGTGTGCAACTCTTACGCACACACGTATATATATATATATATACATTAGCTTTTGGTCGAGGTCCAGAGGTGACCATGCGAGCTACCGTAGGTATACCTTGTTGGAGAGTCTGACTCGGTTTTTCAGGAGTTACCGTATGTAGTTGAAATATCAGGCGCTCCTGAACTGAGGAGCTCTACAAAATCGCTGAGATATCGGGCGCTCCTCAACTAAGTAACTACCAAATATCGTTGAAGTATTGGGCTCCTCAACTGAGGAACCGAACAAAATCGTTGAAATATCGGGCTCCTCAACTCAGGAACCACCAAGAATCGTTGAGATATCGCGCACTCCTCAACTGAGGAACCCTCTTATATCGTTGAATTATCGGGCGCTTTGAACTGAGTTACTATCGAATATCGTTGAAATATATTACTCCTTCGTTGAGCAACTATTAATTACCGTTGAAATATCGCGCTCTTCAACCGAAGATTTTTTAACTATCGTTGAAACATCGGGGAACTCAACCATGGAGCTACCTATCTCGCGCGCTCCGCAACTGAGGAAGTCTAAAATATCGCTGAAATATCGCGCTCCTCCGACGCGTGCTACGACGGAGGTAGCACGTTTCCGCTATGATGTTTTCTGAATGGCGGGGGGCAATCTTGTTTGAAAAAATGAGGTTTTGGTACACTTGGGTCATGGGATTATTCATGTTTTCTGAATGGCGGGGGGCAATCTTGTTTAAAACAAAATGAGGTTTTGGTATACTTGGGCCATGGGATTATTCATCGGGATGCAAACTGGTTTTTGCTGAAATCAGTCTTCGGGTGAGATATGACTCCTCAAGTGAGTATCTTAACCTCAGAAAAAAACGGTGCACTTCTACTGCAGCATGCGTCCTCAATATAATAGAGGATAAAACATATCGTTGAATTATCGGGCGCTCTTCAATTGAGGATCCATCAAATATCGTTGCAATATCGGGATCGTTAACAGAGATAGCACTATTAATAGTAATTAGTACCGTTCAAATATCGGGGGCTCCTCATCTGAAGGAACCTAAAACTATCGTTGAAGCCATCGTTTGTTTTTTTTCAACTATTATTCGGTGAAAACCTGATTAATAGGATTGTTGGTCGGTGTACGCCGTAGTTGTTTCTATGACCCTTTTTAACAACCGCAACCCCGTTTTTGGGTATCAAACCACTCACATTCATGGAGGTTTGTCCCCTTGGCAAACCTTGGTCTAAAGAGGCTGCAGTCCTCGAACGGTTACGTTTTTGGCGAGGAGTAGAGCTTCTAAAGCTTGAAGGCAAAGTGATAATTGTGCACACCACCGACATATATCACCATGTCCAACATTGAAAGGACCTGTCGAACAATACTATTTGACTAAAAAAGGTCCGCATGTTTAAGGAAAACTGTTTTCATCAAACTGTCCTTGTATTAAGGGAAATAGTTTTTTTTTTCATCCTTCTTGGAGATCTGGGTAGAAAAACCTTGCGCCCAATGCACTTTCTTCTTCGTGTACACCGGTTCCAGCCCATCTGTACCACACAGGAACAAATTGGTAAAGGATTGAAAATAAACGATTTTTCGGTGCTTACCGTCGGCCTGCCGAACAGCGATTTTGGGTGGACACCATCCTCCTTCTTCCCCACGGGTGGACTCTTTCCGGGCGCTTGGTCTCGGACTTGAAAAGGCAACAGCGTCTGCGCCACCCTCGCGAACTTCAACCTGCTTCGTATGTACACCCAGCAAAAAACGAGGATGCGTTTAACACGGTCTAGATATAGCAGTCAAATGGTCATTTGATGTTGATGCATCTGAGATCCGACAATGTGCAAGTCGTTGAACTTCAACGTTGATCACTCATAAATATTACCCGCAGGACGAAAACCCTTCCATTGCCCCTTTTAGCGCGGCACAGATGACCCCGAACTACTATATACTTTAGTTCCAAGTGTCTTCCGTTGTCACTGTGTGGATGCGTTTTATATTCACGTTAAGGAGACATCTGCGGGGACTCCCTCTGACGTGATACGACGTCGATGACTTTTTAAGCCAATCAAACTCTTCCTTTCAAACCAGTTTGGCCAATAGGACATCGACTGGTTTTCGACCAACCGGACACTTATTTTTACATGAATGTGACCAGTAGGCAAACTTCAGGCACCTATTCCTTCCTGTTTGTAGAAATCGATCACAAGGTGGAACCGTACACACTATTGTCACTTACAGGCGGCTTCTAGGTGGCACAGTACAAATGTAGGCATGCTACGGAAGGCGCGCACCGAACGTTTTCTGAGGTCCTCTCCCTTGAGGAGGCTGTGACGTACCTACACCACACGCAAAAATGGGGTTCGAGTAGAACGGTACGCTTGAACCCGATCAACTCTCCCGCGGATACTGTTAGACGCGGATCAAATGCAGTTCCAAGATCAGGCATGTCTTACTTCCTCAGTTGAGGAGCCCTGGCAACCAGAAACGCCTCGGTCAAAAAGAGACACCCCTGTCGCAGCACGCATCTCGATTCCTCGGTAAGCCGCGATCGTCTCGGTAGAGGTAGGCGACTCATCCCACGGTAATGGTTGCACTTTCCGGCTCGATATTTCGTGAGTGGTTGAGCTCCACCCAATTATATTACTACCGGTCCCGGTCAGTAGGATTTGTTTTTCCCATTGTGACCGTGTCCGGGTTAGCGCATGGAAAATTAGGGTACGGTTGCGCGCGAACCAAGGCATTGGAAGGTATGTTCCGGATGACATATTGACCTCATGTAAGGAGCTCGGGAAACAAGGCACCAGTCCTATAATACATTGTTGCAGCGCATTGGAATAGGTCAAACCTGACGTTCGACGTGGGAACAGACGAGCCTCCAGAGTATCTACCACCTCCTGACGAGGAAGCGTGTTTGCCCTCCATGCTGTCGAAGTTTGCAAGTGTACGTCCGGGCATGTCCGAATCAGAACCCTGTCGACGAAGACCGCTGCTGTTGTTCTCAGGAAGCGCCGGCGACCCCGCTCGAGCCCCAGCGCTGACACCTTCGCCTCTACCATTTCCTAAACTATTCATGAGAGTCGCACTTTTCGCTATCTCCTCAATGTGTTCGGAGTTTGCCGTATATGCAGGCGCTGTTTCCTTACCCACGAGGGAAGAAGTGGTCGGTCTATGCTTGCGCGTTAAACACACTCCCTTAGGCGCGACGCCTATCCCTTGCACGTTAGGGTGTGCTGCGACATTCAAGCCTTGTACGCCGCGTTGGTTACCTCCTCCTCCTTCTCCCCCTTCCTCCTCCTCCATTTCCCCGTCGGAGCTGCCGGAAGTGAATATCACTTGGCGCAATAGAACAGACCTTCCCCCCTCGCCTGGTCTTTCTCCTCCACCTCCTCCTCCCCCCCCCTCTCCCCCTCCCGATAGTTGCGTCCGCCAGGTCATCAACTACTGCGCGCTGTGCGTCCTCGTGTTTCCCTCGATCTGGTGATTCGCTCGTCGTGTGCCGTCCCTCTCCACGCTGCGTGTACGCCTCACGTGTGGAAACCTGATTAGTTAGTGCTCTCCGACGGGAAGGACCGGAGGGCCATCCTTGTCTTGGCTCTACCTCAGAGGGCACGGTGGAGTTGGCGCGGGAGCAGGGTCTGCTATGTAAAGCTTCACTTCCCAACCATGTACCTTTTGAGCGGCGCTGCGAATATGCCGGAGGATCGTCTAACTTCCTCCCTATCGCAGGTCTTGAGGGCCTTTGCGAAGGTGGAACATTTCCTCTCCACCCTTCGGCTCGTGTGGAGCGTTGCGAAGAAGAAGGTGGTTCTCTTGTAGAATTTTGGAGTTTTTTGGAGGGTTTTATGTAGCCGGTGGCGTCGGCGTCGTCAAGGACGTTGAGCGCCCCGTCTCCGCCAATGCTGAAGAGGCATCTGCCAAGCGAAAAAAATATGTTTTGGGGGTGAAGAACGCACATATGTATACTTGGATCGTATGTAGGTTGTCCACGCACACACATAAGAAGACGGAGTTGTACAACAAGGCATGATACTACAGTGCGGTATGACCTTACCGTGCGGTACAATGCGGCCAAAGGGGTATGTATGGGCCCCAACATGTTTTGACTGACCGGGCTTCTCGACTGAAACACGGCCCAATGCAGTGGCTGTTGTCGTAGATGTTGTTGCTGACTGTGAGCAAGCCCCATGCTTGGGCGACACCCATACGTGGCGTCACGGCAGCTACGGTAACTACTACGGCTACTGCTGCGTATAGAAGCTACTAGTACACCACTAGTAGCTATCTCACCTTTGTACTATAACACCAAACGTTTTGTTTGCGTGACAGCTGGGGATGTCTACCGCGTGGTGCATGAACCAGATATCATAACCAGGTTGTACACGACTGTCATACAAGGAAGAGGAGAAACTCGACCGCCGACAGTATGTCATCATATCACAGCCTTTTTTTTCAGAGTGGTTTGTCGAAGCAAACACGACGAGCAACGCAACCGCCGATCACAAAAAAAATACAACGGATACACATCAACGTTCTCGTCTCTTATTACGTAGGGCTATAGTTAATAGGACCTAAGGTACACACAAAAAATCTATGTATTTACCTATTTTTACTAACAATATTTGGTCCTATTTACTATAGTCCCCCGTAATAGTAGTCGGTCAACACAAACACGAGACGAGCAACTCACCCACATTGAGCACTATGATGAATCACTGTATTTCTTACTTGTCGCTTTTTCTCGAGGCGAACGATAAGCCGTTTACCGCCCCGTGGTGCGGGTCCAGGCGGCGGATCAGCGAGCCGCAGTGAGACAGACACTCCCTGATTTCTCCGGTGTCGGCGCCGACCACGAGCTTGTGACCCTTCTCTCAGAACGAAGACCAGGGTTGAGGGAATTGAAGTGCGGGTCGTGTTAGCATTGGTCTACGCGAAATAACGTGTTCGTACTAATGTACATAATGCGCGTACAACGATATTGATAGAGCGGGGTGTGACCGAATATTTTTCTGATTTGCGGAACGCCTCAGCTTAGGCCCTACCGCACCCGTATCCCCTACGTGTCACAATACGTTTCGTTGTAGACCGATGCCTTCTAGGGCTGGTGCCTCAATATATGAACTCCTTGAACGGAGATAGTCCAATAGTTAACCCAATCGTCATTTGGAAGAAGTTTTTTCGCGTAACCGACCAATATCTCTATGCGGACAAATACATACACTGCACCTATTACGGGGAACCATAGTAAATAGGACATAATATTGTTAGTAAAAATACGTAAACGTATAGGTGTTTGAGTGTACCGCAGGTCCTATGTACTATGTTCCCCCGTAATAGTAAAAACGCATCACAGTAACCGGTAACACCTGGCAGTTCCTCACTCGAGGGGCGCAACCGGTCGGACAATGCTGAGCTAAAAACTGCAACTCCTGCCGTGGGACGGGTCTCTACACCTGCGCGCAGGTCATGATATTACTCGTCGGGCTCGGCCAAAGTGTTTCCTCCGATTCAGTTTGGACTCACTAGCAGCATAAAACTGCTGAAGCGAGGAGCCTCATATGTTTTGGGTACTAACCCTATACCGTACGGAATGCGTGTGCGCGCGGTGCACGCCTAATGCCGCTATTTCATGGTACTCTATGTCGTTCAGGGCAGCTAGGTCCTCCGTGTAGATTTTTCCATTTTCGCTAGGGTAGTCAAATGGGGTCTGTGTGACACACGTCTCTTATACATATGACGCGTTCTACGATAGAGATGGCATATTTCCGCCGTAATGGTTTCTAAATGATGGGGTTCCTTTACCCCGAATCGTCGGCATGTCAATCTTGTTTCGAAAAATGAGGTTTTTGTATACTTGGGTCATGGGATTGTTCGTCGGGATGCATTTTTATTTTTGCTGGAGTCAGTTTTCGGGTGAGGTATGGAGCTCCTTAAGGTCAAGTGCGGAGCCTCAGACAATTAGGGGGAACCTCTATCGTAAAACGCCTAATACGTTGAGCCGGGTCGTACGGCCTTCTCGTTCTTTCACAGCGTGTGTGTGGTTGATTGAAGTCGAGGTTTCCGTTCAAAATGGATGGTCAACCCAATAAATTACTATTATGTTTAAGTTCTCAACATGAATATCGTTCGATGTCAATCATCGCAAATAATTAATCAAGAAGAGTGAACACGAATTTCTAAGCTTTAAGGCACCGAAACGGAAAAGGAGAATTATTTGAGATGACTGAACGAACCGACGACCGATCGCTCGACCTACGAACATTGTCCCGGAATGTGTATCACTGTTTGATTCCATACTTTCTGACTGGTTGCGCTTCTCGAGAGAGGATCTACCAGTGACTACTTCGCAAGATACTTATACTAGGATTATTGTTTTGGACTAGTGCATATAATTGTGGGTGGAGTCACGCTAACGAACTTATTCAAAGTCATATTTCCGGGTGATATATTGAGCTCCTAATGTGAGGGCCTCCACAAATATTACACAACCCCTATCGTCATACTACTCCGACCTACCGGCGAACCGACGGACGGACCGGCCGACGGACCGACCAAACGACCAAACGACCAAACGACCGACCAAGCGACTGACGGAACGACCAACCCACCGACCGACCGATCAACCGACCGACCAACGGACCGATCAACCAAAGGACTGAGACCCGTCAACCCGCACAAGTGGACACTAGGTTTAGAAATACCCTGCTGCGTGAGTTCCCACCCATACAGTGACCGCTATCCCATCATCAGCATACCTGGTGATCCAAACAAAATGCCGTGATGTCAGCCTCCTCGTTTCCGAGCAAGCGCTTCGACGGCAACGTTGTAAGAGCTTCTCCTGTTTTCCCGTCCCATACGGTCGCTCGCCGCGCGCTGATTGTCACGAATCTCTGAGCCATATACAACGCATCGTACAGTATACAGTCGGGATTAGGAGTGAGATGAAAAAAGGCCCGCGAAAGCTCTTCTAGCAAAAAATCTGAACCACATCGAATGTCAAACCAAGAACTAAGACCGTCACCAGGTGTGTTAGTGCCCTGAGAGCATATTATGCAAAAGAGGGGCTGTTACTATAGGACACCCTATATTTAGGTGGTAGGGGTAGACATGGATGGAATGAGTTATCGTTGGAAAAATTGAGCTACAGTAGTGTGGAACATTTAACTTTACAAAGGGGTAGAAGTCAATGTAAGTACCTGGTGCTATTGATTGACTTGAGCTATTGTTTGGATCCGTCATTTTTACCAAAAGAGGGACACGAAACCTACCTTAAAGAAACGTTTATATTCGACCTGATGCACTGTACCGTGGGCGTCGTAGCCAGAAAAAAAAAATCATTGCGGCACCGAAAAAGGATTGCGACGAGGAAGAAAGCAATTAACCTGCAGCACCATTCTAGGATTGAGACCGCGTCGCTTCAACTGGGAAGTCTCGTCGTGCCAGAAACAAAAAAACTCATACGTGCCCCCCCTCGACCTCTGTCTTGGTATCGTTTCATGGCTGAAATGCGATGCAAAATATACCCAACAGGAAAGCACCTAATGTTCGTACACAGTACATATTTTCATATACTATAAAACCTTTATGGTTCGAAGTACAGGCGTAGTTAATACTTCGAGCTAGTGTGGATAAATTAACGTTTCCCCATATTGGGAACCGATTCATGGGAAAGACAGCTGTCATGCGGTGGGTAGACCAAGCCGGCAGTGACAGGAGTGACAACTGCCGCTTGCTACAATACGGGTAGGCACGTAGCACTCGCTAGCCAAACCGTTTGCGGTTGACCGGGCTCCCTATCATAAACGCGATATCCTTAGAGTGACATACGTGCTTTGGGAGAGTTTTTTCGTATACCCCAGCCGTGGCCTCGCGTTGCTCGCTCTTTAGACTATTCCGTTGTCGAGAAAACCAGCTTAGAAACTTGTACCAGGGGGTGTATTATCTTGTGACACTCGTCATACGCCATGTATACGGTACACCCGACTATTCGCGTTGTTCGTGGTATTGCTCGTGGGGTAGTGTCTGCCGCGGGCTGTACCATGGAGTTTGTACGTATGCACCTCCACCCAGAACGTGGCACGGTTCTCCAGTCTAAGCATGCAGTAGACACAAGTATTATTGGCCGATCTCTGGTCTGGGACAGACGTTGGTAATCCCCTACCCTCCGTCCTCCCACAAGATCGACTATTGCATGGAATATGCCACATTGCCTATCCATGGCCCCCTCTACACCGTGGCACGGATCTGCCGTCCAAGCATGTAGTAAAACCGACCGTTTTCTAATATTTGATCTGGAACAAAAATGTCCCCCCCCCCCCCCCCCCCCCCCCCAACCCTGCGGCAGTTATCTACATTTTTATGTTACTTAGATTTCCAAACCGAAATAGATATTGACATGAACTACCTCCATGCAATGACATGCATGACCTCTATTTCGTATGCTATAGATTTAGACTACAGTAGGTAAGGGAACACCTCATGGCGGATCCACCTCTCCGTTCTATCGTGGCCTGGTGGTACTGTCCAAGCACCCAGTAGGCTCGAGCTCTGTCGTGGCATGTCTCACCTGAAGGTGAGGGCAGAACTCTGCCTTAATCAGGGCCTCGTGTACCGTCTTTTTTACTCGAGTGAAAATCTCCAGCCCTCCCGTCTCCGACATTCCGGCGACGAGCAGATGTGGTCGATTTCCAACCTTTGGCACCATAGAAAATGTTGAAATCGGCTGGTCCACCTGTCAGAAAGAGAGAGATAGAACGATGGGTCGCAGTGTGTAGAGTGCTGGGTGGACTCATCTCACGACAGGGGAGGACGCACTTTTTGGCTCGACAGTTTCTGGTGGGTTAAGCTCGTCCAGTGATCAACTACCGCTTGGTACGATGCTTCTATTAACAGTAGGATACTTTTGTTGTAGGACTAGCGCATGTAAATGTTTGCTCGAGCAATCTTCTTCGAAGCCGTGTTTCGCGGTGAGAGGTTTGAGCTCCTCCTGTGAGGATTTCGTATTGCACGCCGCTGGCAGAGGTGAGTTCGAATTAAAGATCACACACAGCTGACGATGTGGTTTCTCAATGAAATACAAAATAAGTATTTTAACGCCTGGTATTACTTATTTTCGGAAGCATGAGTTTACCGTAGTACTGCCAGAGTATATAACTGTGAGGTGGTCGAGTGCCAAGTAAACGGCGTATTGTGGCCTCTCTCGGATAGATGTCCTGGCCCCTTCATATGAAGCTGTAGCTCCCGGTGCTCTGATGGTTACCCTCGAATGCTACTAGCGTTGTTCGTGGATTTCGAATCCCACTATGTTAACACTGTAAATACAGTTGCAATAAATAAGCACACAGTTAGCTGCGTAGAGGGCCTACGCAGCGTGGGCAGAAAGGGTTGATTTTTTCTCGCCATACAAAAATTGAAGGCACCAACCGTGGTGCGGAGGGAGGATAAGA
This sequence comes from Macrocystis pyrifera, assembly GCA_031763025.1. Classification (NCBI taxonomy): domain Eukaryota; class Phaeophyceae; order Laminariales; family Laminariaceae; genus Macrocystis; species Macrocystis pyrifera. Next base: position 10,704,883 of record JASSKH010000021.1, read on the forward strand.
GCATGCTATGTTTGACACCCGGCTTGGATTTACGGCTACTTGAAGGAGGTAGAGCGGAAAAAAGAAGCGAACATATCAAACGGGATAAAAAAAAAAAAAAGAGCACAAAAACAAATAAGAGAGTTTAACCCTACTGCAGCAAACACACCATCGGTTCTTCTTAAGTCTGTCGGGACTGAGGCTTAGTATCCACCCTACAATGTGGAGTGATCTCTACAACTGACGGACCGTCCGATATTGTTGAAGTCCCATTCACTGTTTTACAATAGTTTTTGTTGGACATCTGTACTACGTAGATCATGGGATTGTTACTCTAGACTTTTGTATTGTTAGTTATCGGCTGAGGTATGTAACGTAGAGAGGTACTACTGCGGCTGCTCAACCGAGGAGCTGAAGAAAATATCATTGTCGAGTCCAACCCTACCGCAGTGCCCCATGAAAACAATACTGAAATATGCGCGTAGCAGTTATAAACCAACCTTTTTGATGGACAGCGGGTTTTTGGTCGATGCTTCTTAGGGGGTGCTTAAGGAGGGGAGTGGTCGTGTTTTGGTGTATGAGATGGAGGGATGTTGGTTGTAGTAGTCTTCATGAGCGTCACATTAGTTTTGATCTGTCGTATGATACTGCCGCGCTTTTGTTCTGGAGAGTTCTTCACTTTCTGTTAGTCGTTTTTAGAACAACACGACACATTGTCGGATGGCAAGCACAATAAAAATAAAAACGGACTCCGCCGTAGCTGTATCTCAGTTGCATGCTATTTGTTTCCACATGGAAGAGCCCGAACATATAGCGGGATGGCGTTATGGGGTACGGGTCTCGTAGCTGACCATACAGTTCGATAAAACTTTTGTTTTTTCCGCCAACCCCAAATACAATAGCCAGAACATCCGTCGATGAAAGCAGTTTTCAACCTAATAAACATCGTCACCATGTTCGCGCAATCTCACCCCCATCGTGTGATGACGGTGCATGCAGCGTATAGAAAAATCTGTTCAACTTTGTAACATGGAGTTAAGATAGCCTTTTGGTTTGACTCTGTGTTTTTTCTTAATGGCCGGGGGTCTATCTGCTCACGCTTGTAGTTTTACGCATCACAAACCAGTTTCACTGGAGGCCTGCTCTTGACCTTATTGGTCGACATCAAATAACGAGTCATGCTACGTTCTGGTATTGTATGACATTGTATGGTATAGTATGGTATGGCATGGTATGGTATTGTATGGTACGGTATTGTATGGTACGGTATGGTATGGTATGGTATGGTATGGTATGGTATGGTGTAGCGTTGCATTGACCCATGTTACGGTAATGATGTTACGTTTGTGTTTGTGCGGTATAGTATGGCTATTATATGGTGCGGCATGTTTCAATGTAGTATGGTACCAGGCATAGTATGGTATCGAACCATGTCACGGTACGAGCGCAAGCATTGCTCGGTGACTAAATACGTACTCTACGTAGCTACGAGTATTCCATCTAAGAAAACCCACTACTTTGAAATAGGTATATTTACCGTTAGCGGCGTCCCCGGTGGCTTGGTAGGTGGTCCGAGTGCCTATCAAGATCAATTTCGTGGGTTCGAGTCTCACCGAGTGCATGCTCGTAGGGACGTTTTCTTGCATAAAAAAAAATGATCAGCGGAAAGCGCGAGAGCGTGAGTTAGCTACATTAGATGAAAAACGACAAGCAGTGTGAATGCTGAACCCTATGCGCGATAAAAAATAAATGCACGTACCGGTGGCGAGAAGGGGCGACACCTGTGACCACGGCTTGTCCAGAAGGTCGCTGAGGGTAAAACCTCTTATGGGTTAGGCTGGAAAGTAAAAGTGACGATTAAAAAAAAAAAAAATGCTACCTGGTATCTATCATTTTTGGGAAGTGTATGATACCAGGTATATCTATGGCTTGCTACGATAAGAGTAATGTAGTTTGGCCAAACCATTTCTGGCTCTTTAGCGGATAAATCCCTGGGAGGTCACTTGTGCTCAACCGTACTTAGAATTCTAGTGGCTTGTCCCCAAAAAGGCACTGCAGTTCTAAGAGTTATCAATCGAGACCTATGCCATAGCACTGTTCGTCGGGTCACACTTTCCCGTTTGTCAAGGTCGGGTTGCGGGTGCGGTATCGCGCACGTCACTTGAGGGGCCTCAGAATATAGTCGGCGCACCTCTATCCTACAGTAACCCATGCCCATACACGGTCCACGAGATTGTGTGTCGGTTTTACGGCAGTGGCTATAAGTTTAGTCAGGTGAGGTACGAAGGGGCTCCTTAACCCTTGTGGGACTTGTGAGGGAAAAATCGGCGATGAAACATGACGAGTATATCTACGGCCGCTGCTTGATTACGGGAAGATATTCTACAACATGGTGTCCGAGTTACAATAGTTGAATGCTAGGAGTCGTACGGCACGGGCCGAACATGATCCTACCCCCTACTGCTAGGCGCTCGCGCTGCTCCTAGACGGCTGATAACGCCAAAAGGTATTATCGTTGATTTAGTCGACATCTTCAGCACCCAGAGGGGCTAAGGGAGAAAGGAGCCTGAGAGAAAGTAGGTGCTACAGTACCTTAGCAAGCGTCTGACCATAATTCAGTAGTACGCCTCACCAGGGGGCTGCTTGGCGACCGCGTGAAGCGTTGCTTGAGCACGAGGCTTGGCACGTGCCACACCAGAAATGTGGCGTCGGTGCTCCCTGTCACCACCTCGCGTTCTTCCTCGATGAACGCCAGACCGATAACCTTCGCTTGTTGCACACGATAGAGGAGGCGTGGAGGGGACATTTAGTGCTATTTCGGGAGCGGCACAGAATTCAGCAGTCACGAGGGACCCGAGACAACGTGTGTCCCCGTACGTCTGTACACCATATGTGGTTCTGATTACTGTGTTTTAAAGGAATAGTTCAGCAAGGAAAAATATTCTTCTGTAGCCGAGCGCCGTCAAAGGAGACATTTTACTGCTGTTTTAGTGCAACACAGGTGTTTCTGCACAAAAACCCATGTCTAAAACACGTTTCTGCGAAGCGGTGAGTGCAATTCTGAATAGGTTTTGTTGGTTGGACTTCTAAATATCGTTTATCCGAAACTGTGGGTACAGTTCCGAAGAGGCCTTCTTGGTTTCTCGCGCTTTCAAGACTGCAGACACCATCGGTTACCAGTTGGGTCCTCTCTGACACCAGAGCCTTATTACTAAAGGGTAGGCCACTGGCAAGAAAACATATCCGGCCCGTGCTACGGCACGTATAACAGGGGTAGCACCTGAATTTGGGGGACTATTCTCGCTTGAGGAGGTCTAGGTAAAGCTATGGTACGTCAGATACACAACCGCATTGGCCAAAGGTATCGAACGAACGATTCAACTTTGTTAGAAGACACATCATATCGAGGGCGCTATTGAGTACAATAGCTTTTCGCGTGAGAAATAAATTCGAAAGCGAAAAAACGCAACCCCTACGGTACCCATGAAGAACGAATGTTTCCTTCGAAAAAACACCACAAAAGGGATGGTGCCTCATTTCTTGAGCTCTGCACATGAAAAGCCCAACATATTTTTACCCAAAGCATGACTTCGAAGAAGGCTTTTCGCGCACGCCGACCAACCTATATATATACGCCAGTACGTAGCCCTACAGATGAACGAACATAGTAGTAAGGTATACTTCGTATCGTACTATCAATATTGTAACGGTTAGGTACAGTCACTTCTCATGGAGGAGCTCAAACCGTCAGACGCATAGAAAATGATCCAAAAAGTGCACCCCCTGGCATGGGATGAGTCTTCGGTCAATATGAACCGTATACCTCGCCCTCCTTAGACGACGCAATCGTCACCAGGAGAAAGTACCGGGAAGCTGTTATGCCTCTACTGCTGAGGCAAATGGGATTGTAGGCTAGGTACGACAATAGAGTCAAGGAGCCATACTGCGGGGGGGGGGCGTAGTTTCCCTCTGATAGGTTTTTTCCTCCCCAGCTGCCTAAGCAAAGGGGCTGCTTTAGAGTTCAAACCATCCCGTCAGATGGTGTTCCCTTCACCAAGGAACCACTCTTCACCGTTTGCGAGGCGTGTTTGCCTTCGAGGTGTAGCGCCTACTTACATACGAGGCTCAGGTCAACCTGAGGAGCTCAGTACCTCATCCGAAACACAGCTTTTGGGAGAGACTAGAAGTTCAGCGCGATGCAGCAATCTCAATCTCAAAGCCTAGGTATATCACAAATACTACCGTAAAACACTGACAATGGTATCCCAACGACATCGGGTCAAGGAGGTAGGTCAATTCCAGTGATATGTGAAACGTGCTACGTACCAGTATAGGGCACGCTTTATCGTAGCCCGGGTCTTGCTACCTTACAACATAGAACTACGTGTGATACATCGGGCACCGTGCACATTCATTTTATCACAAAATCGGTTGCTGGATGGTATTTACCTCGCATAAAGAACCCGAGCAATGTGGTATAGCCCTCTCCCCCACGAGGAGACGGCATGCTCTATCGTAGTCCGGGTCTTGCTATCTTACAACATAACACTACATGTGATACTTCGGGCACCGTGCACGTACACTTCATCACAAAATCGGTTGTTGGATGGTATATACACTAGTAGAGGTCCTCATTTGAAGAACCATAGCAGCGCCGTATAGCCCTCTCCCCCACGAGGAGACGACACCTTCACCCCTTGACAAACAGGGCTAACGCACATGCCTTGACAGAGCCTTGACAGCAAAAAAACAGGGACACGAAGCGAAATTCACCGTTTTGTTTGGTCTCACTTGATCTTGCTGTTGACAATAGTTGTGGTGTATTCCCTGTTTTTTTATCGATACTTGCTACATACATTCCACTTTAACACAGAATATCGATCATTGGAAATAAACCTACCAGGTATTTAACACGAGAAAACCAGCAGCGGCAAAAAGTAATGTTAGTGGTTTCCACACACATACTGATGCTTTTATACCAGGAGGCAGGGGACATAAGTCGAGACTTGAGGGTTTTCCTCGACAGACCAGCCTGGACAGACAGACAGCTTGAGACTGATGTCTCCTGACATATGTTCCTACCGTAGAAAGGCTGACTCACCTGACCCTCGTGCCCCTTCAGACGCTTGTGTATGCCTTGCTCGAGCATCCCTCCATCGCGGTCGAGCTTCCACACCAGAATGTCAGACGCAGTCTCGACGGCGTTGACGAAAACCCCCGCGGAAAGCGCCAGCGAGTAGTGAAGACAAAACGCCATGTGCGCCACCCCTCTCTCGTGCGCCTGCGAGGTGAAATAGATCGCGCAGCACGTACGTTTGTGTAAAATGGTCGGGTTTGTGCAGAGGCAAGAGTGAGCTACGTGCACGTAGATGTGAGCACGCGTTCGAAGATAGGGACAGCGCCTTCTTTTTCCGAGGGGAACTGTCTTGAGAATCTCCATGTCTCACACAACAACGAAACTACCTGGTGTCTTGTAAGCTCCGAGTAACGCCGGATGCGCAATGCCATGGGCCACAGCAGGTAAATATCAATAGATGTCGTAAACACACATCGGGTCCAATGGTGTTGGGTACCCCGTCTGTGGAGAGCTTTAGGCAGTTCGGAGGTTTGGACTCAAAATTGCAAGCCTTACAATAAATAACATATTTCTGGAACAGCTTTGAGAAACATAGATCACGATGACAAGCACGTTTGGTGTATAGGCCATACCTTTCTGGAAGGAAATGTAAAGACTGTTTGGTCTCCACATAAACGTTTAAACGATTCCTAAATATCCACCCACGGGTGGTATAGGGCAAGGTGGATAAGAGGTAAGCTGTCGATCATGGCTCCAACGACATCTACCCTGTTTATTTTGTGTATGAGTGCACGCGAAGTTTCACATTCATCGGGATTGTTTGTTTGCTTTTAACATTTCGCCAGGTGCCGGAAACGTACTTTGTTTCGCGCCACCTACGCCCACCTACACATTGCAACTTCTTGGTTTTAGCCATGCGCAACGGATCAAGCGCTATATTGACCTTTCGACATCGTTATGACTGCGCAATATATTACACCACGAGTACCTGATGATGATCGGGTGGAGAGAAAGTGCACACAATTGGGCGCATTCTTGCGATTAACTGTTAAGACTGACGCGGTGCGGGTTGCCCTAACCATGATTCATTAGTAGTTATTTCTCGAACGTCTAGCGACACCCTTGTCTGTAACGACGCCACGAAGACCTAGGGACTGAGCGAATGTCTTTGAAGTACCAGAGCAGGACCATTCCTGGCGAGGTACCAACGGCAATTAATGCGTACTGTAGTCGCAAGCTACAAATCAACGAAAGACGACCCACTAACCCACCCTCCAACCCATCTGCGCACCCACCCACCCGCCGACCCACCCATCAATCAACCGACCCACCCATGTACAAGCCCCCCCGCTCACCCCCCCCCCCCCCACCCGCCTAACCCACCCCAAGGTCACCAACCCACGCACTCACCCACTCACCCACCCCCCCCCCGACAAGCCCAACCACCCACCCACTCACCCTCTAACCCACACACACTCACCCACCCACCCACCCACACCCGCCCACGCTCCCATCGACCCACCCACATGTCTCATACCATGCCGTACACAACCACAACATAACATACCATACCACCCCGTCCTATCCCAGCGCATCGCATCCCATCCCATCCTATTCCATTCTATCCCATCCTATACCATTCCATCCCATCCCATCCCATCCCATCCCATCCCACCTACCCACCCTCCCACCTGCAAGCGCTGGAGCACTCCATCTCCCACGGGCACCGTCCTTCCCCCTCTCGTCGTCCCACCGCTGACAGCTCGTCGTCCCGTCTACGCTGGCCGTAATGACATGCGGAGCTCCTCCGGTACGGCCTACCTATAAGAGGGTGTGAGTATGGTAATGAGCAAATGCTAAGGTAGGGGTGGTCGCTTAATATTCGTTCATCTTCTTGTGTCAGGAGCTCACTGTCTCTCCCGAAACGTGGCTTCGAAGAACTTTTGTTCGCGAAACACAACCGTGGTTTTTTACCGCTAGTCCAAAACTAATGTATTCTCGTGCAAGTATCATGCTAAGCGGTACGTGCTCACTTAAGGCGCGCAACCAGCTAGAATATATTGAGCCAAAACGTGCAATCTCACTGTACAGTGTGTGCAGTACGACACACACATAGCATGGTGATTGAATGATAGGGTGTGCAATGGTTGTGGTGTAGGCTCAAACATTACACAACATCATATTCTGTTCGACAAGTACGACTGGTTGTGTAGTGTGCGCAATGCTTGGTACTTGGTAGGGGGGGGCGCAGAACCCACCTAACTGCATCTGTATGTTCTGAATGGGGCTGAGCAACCCCGGTCCTGTAGAGATTGACTGGCACGTGTATTGACCAAAGAGGCGTGCTACGATAGAGGTGGCACTTTTTGCCTTTCAAGGCAAACGTTTCTGACTGACTGGGGTCGTTAGGCCAATATTGTCGGAATATCAGTATTTACAGCGTTTTACTATAGTTTTCGCGATATGCTTAGACTTTGGGAATGCTCATCGGATTGCACGTGTTTTTTCGCTTTTCGCTAAATCTGTTTTCTGGGTGAGGGATAGAGCTTCTGTGCAATGGCCAAGTGAGCACTGACCCTCAGAAACACTATGTGCCACCTCTACCAGAGCATGCTTCCAAACGACATGCTACGTACTCACTATCGTGCAAGGCTATAGTCGTAAGACCGTAGACCCTTACGGGGGGGGAGGTAAGTTTGTACCAGAAAAAATCCAATCCTCAGCTGAAGACTTTGTCAACATCTGTCCAATACTATTTCAGTTTAATTCGACAATCGTTAGATAGCCTAGCCAATGTGATTGCGTGTCTTGCTTGCTGGGGTATATGATTTTTCAAGCTCGGCTTTTGGGTATGCCTCAGAGCTCCCCAAGTGAGCATCCCCAGAAGGCTTAAGTGCTTCACCCCTACCGTTGCGCTCGTTGTACGTGTATGTGCAGGGTTTCCGGCGGTATTGTGCAGACAGAGTATGCGTGTTGGCTCAAAAACATCGGTGCTATATATGAATACCCTAGCTGTCGTGGTGCTTCCCATACCCACCAGCTCGTGGACGTGCGTGATCCCGGCTGTATGCAGCCAGAGCTTCGCCGATTGTTTCAGGGGGTGCAGGTCCCATCCCAGTAGGGAACCGTTCTCGGAGCACCCCGTCAGCACCATCTCCAGAGTAGGGGCCCACAATATCACAGTCTGCAGCGGCATTAAGGCAGGAACATAGGTGAAGGGGAAACGTTAAGGCCCAACAGTTGGCGACGGAGATTCCTGCTACGGAAGGAGGGCCACGTTTAGGCCCGCACTGTTTCAGCCGGCCATGGCCGCCCGGTCCACCGAACGAACGCCCCCTGTTTTGTTTGCAGTCTTAGGCTTTCATACCTTTCTTGTCTTGCGATATGCGCTGGGATGGTATTGTTTGTGTGCGCGGCGCCAACAGTATGTTTTCAACTCCCATTTTGAGTGAGGAACAAAGCCAATCCCACAAAAGTAGTAGCACAATACCCCCTACCATAGCACATAGTAAGCCCATTGCTGTGTCTGGAAGTGGCCACACCAGAAAACAAACACAAAAATTGACGTTGTCATCCATATGCTAGATAATTCGCCCCGAAATAGATTTTCAGTAGGATGCAGCTCACCCTCCACGCGACTCGCCGAATCCCTCACGGCGTTTCGCGTTTGGGAATGTCCGCCTGGTCGGCGAAAACCCAACGTGCTTCGTTTTGGCATTGTACAGATGCGGGTGTCTACCCCTACTAGGAGCTACCCTTATGAGGCAATCGTCTCAGACCAACAGGTGAAATTTGACGTCCAACAACGGAACTCTACAGCTTGGTTCAGCATAGCAACTTACCAGCGTACACACTCCGGGCGTCGTCGGTTGATCGGGTTTACGTTTTCTGCGACAACAGCCCTCAAAGCGAGTGGTCCGACAGACATATACGCCGAGTATCGCACCGTGAACAGCTACAGCAGTACTTGGAATGTTGCGAGCTGACCCGTTCGACGATAGAGGTAGCACATTTACGTAACAAAGTTTTCTAAACGACGGGGTTCCTTAACCCAAAATCGTCGGAATGCCACGCTTGTTTCGAAAAATGACTTTTTGCATTCTTGGGCAGTGGGGTTATTCATCGGCAAGCAATTTGATTTTTGCTGGAGTAAGTTTTTGGGTGAGGTATGGAGCTCCTTAAGGTCAAGTGAGGAGCCTCAGAAGATTCAGGGTGAACCTCTATCGTAGAACGCCTCCGCTGTCAAGTGCGACGCGTGCTACGATGGGGGTGGGCACTGACGAGGTTCCCTCAAGGGCACTGAGGAACTAAGAATGGCCAACAAAGCATTGAGGCACGCCTTATCGCTGAAATGGGACTAGTTTAGTGTTTTACGGTGCGGAGGCCCCGGGATGGTCCATCGGGTATTCGACTTCGATGTTTTCTCACTCGGTCGGTGTTTTTGAGTGAGGCATTCTGCTGTAGAGCGTTTCAGGTTTGTAGCCGCGGAACCGATCACTGTAGGCGCACATCCTGCCGTGGCATACCTCCTACGTTGACAACTCATTTGGGATTCCAGACCAGCGACCATAAACGCATTGACCTTAATAATATTATCAACTTTGTATGAGTACCGTGAGAGCGCACAGCAGCACGGGTATCATCACGTTAAGCCCGTGCCGTACGATGCGTTGTGCTTTTAACCCGGACATCAAGTGGCATCATCCCTTAACCACATTTTGTAGCCGTCGCTTCAATCGACACTTTGGATCGGCGATTTCCCCCGATGAAGTCATAGGAGAGACAGCAACCTCGTTTGGGAAATCCAGAGAGGGAATTGAACTACTGAAAGTAGATGGGGACTACGGAATTAGCCACGCCCAACAACGCGGACCGCTGTCATGTTCGGGAATGGTGCCTATAAAGCACGACTTTAACGCAAGGAGTTGAACGAGACTACCGCCTACTAAGGCGTGCCCCAAGCGCGCTACGGTAGGGGTAGCGCCTGATGTGTACGAGTTTATCTATTATAAAGATCTACACACCCTTGTCCGACTATCGGCGTCGCGATAACATTGTAATCTAGCAAGGGCCCATAGAGAATACCATGTGCTAGATGTGCACACACATCGGTCACATCGATCACATCGGACACAAAGATATTGGGTACTTTGAGAGCTGCAATGGTTGATACATTACTTCCGCTCCAAAGTGTGACGACTACCGTAGCAAGTATATGCGACAACCTATCAGACCGCTGCAATACCGGACATATCCTGGGTTGCATCCCTGCACAACGACGTGGACTGCATGTTTGGCAAACAGAAAGATGGTTGTGTGTGTTACCGCACGATGCCCTACAGTAGTACATGCAGTAGCTCAGTGGGATTCGAACCGTAGATTGTAACTATCGCGACATACATTCCAAGCACTAAGCTAGCTCGCAGTTAGCGTTGACTGCCATTTTAGGTCGATGGGTATGATGTATACCTCACCAGGGGAACGGTCGAGAGATTTCCCTCATTCTCATTACCCCGTTCAGTTCGGTCGGGTGCGTGGCTCTGAAACTCACTCAAAGCTGTATCTCACTAAAAAACAAAAAGTGGTTGTGATAGGTTGTTGCCTCAGCAGCAAAACGAAAACCCCCATGTCAGTGTGTATCGTGAAAAAACAAGCAGCGTAATACTTGAGTTGTTGAAATACATAAGGTAATCACTTGGCCGAGTGGCTCTGAGCGGCTGAAAAAAAGCATCTTGAAGCTACCGCCCTATTCCTGTAGCCTTGGTCACCGAAGAACATGAGGGCCGCAACCCGCTGTTTCCGCATATTGAATGGAATGCGTCGTATGCTGTGGCCTTTCAAAAATCCCGAGATTATGTGAACGGCCACAATTTAGGCCCCGAGGCCCGGCCAGAGCAATACTTGGTGCACAGCTGGCGTCTGAGACGTTCTGATGTGTGAAGTGGTACACGCTACCATAGACTACCATACGGGTACGCTTAACCCTATATGAAGCTCTTCACGCTTGAGAACCTCTATACCCCACCCAAAATGCCTAACCTTGAGAAAAGTTGAAGGACAGTCCGGCGAACAATCCCACGACCTACAGTAGACTGCAGGTTTATACATCGAAAATGTGAAAACACAAATCCGACTTCCAGCGATATTGGGCATTTGCTCGGTGCCCTTAAGGATCCCCGTCAGCGAGAAAGACTGTGGGAAAAATGTGGAAACCCCTATCGTAGCGCGTCGTGTGCAAATATGTGCTACCATACGAAGTTTGCATGCAACTTTCCTGGGCTTGCCTTCCCTCGCATGCAAGCTTGCACGCACATGCATGCAACTTGCAGCAGTTTAGCATGCATTGTTCCGCATGCAAGCTGCACGTAAGCTGTCAACATTAACGATATAGTGTACATGATTGGTACACGTTCTGTAGCGCTTGATTTCAAACCTGGCGTGTGGGAGTCTCTTGGCGATACGTCAGTGCCGGCAAGAATTGCTTCTCGCTAGACCGTTCCTCTTCCGTGGGAAGGTCCCAAACCGTCAGCACATGAGGCCCCGAGGGGCCCAGAGAGCTGCTCGTGATCACGACGTCCTCGTCCGGAATGCTGTGGACGGCGTTAACCTGCGTTTTGGCGTGTTTTTGGTACAACCGGCAGCGAGGCCGAGGATGTGTTGCGCCTGCTTCGATGGGGGTGGGTGCGCCTACTTTTGTTCCGGGGCTCCTGACTCCAGACTCTCTATGTATACCTTACCGTTTTTAATGTTTTTTGGAGAGAAATGGAAAGTGCAACGCGATGACCTGTTTCTGTATGCAACGAAAAACATGCCGTATGAAATACAAATGGTGTTCCGACGATGCAACGGTTGGGTAGTCGTCGTCAGTTGAGGGGCCTAGGCAGCTCGAACTGTTTTCACTAAGTATTGCTACCCCGTCGTAGAGTACGTCGTTGATACCCCAATTTACCGTGGTCCTGCACACTATGGGCCCGCCAGAGCAAGTAAAACCTCATCAGCGCAAGCTTGAAAACTTTTTTGTGACGCGACCCCTGAGAAGTCTCGTTGAGCACAATCTGCTGCTTCGGATTTAGTGCACCGCTCCCAACTGAGCACGATTTCGTAAGGTTGAATTTGCCGGCATCCCACAAAAATGTGAGTCTTGAGACTGTGCTCGCGTTTCGTCATTTCCCAGTAGTGAGTCGATAACGTATAAAATGCGTCCCCCTTTTATTCGATTGCTGTTGTGGAGGAGTCATTTTCTCGATTCCTTATATATTCGCAAGCAACAAAATATTGCCGATGTGTGTAGCTGTGTTTCTTTACCTTACACGCCACAATACGAAGGGCGCTCTCTTGATTTTTTTGTAAAGACGGTATTTAACGTAACAAATGCGATTCTGCGTTCATCACGATTCTCCTTTTTCCCACCGGTTGTTCGAACGGCTGTCTCGATTCGATTGATTGGAAGATACCATACGCGTTCGATGTGTGTTCCTGCGTTGCTTGGATCACGTCGCGGGATGGCCGTTAGAGCCTCGTCGTTCAGCCAACTCAGAGAGCTATTCTTGCGCTGTCAGGTGTCTTGCCATGCACCGTCATGGAATTGTTCGCTAAAGTTGCGCCGTTAAAGCCTTAAGAAGTCCGGTTATGAGATAAGTATGCCAGGTATACCACAAGCTACTCGAGCGCGTGGCCTAACGTCGCCCGTCAAAACTACCCCCGCCCCGCCTATCATGCCCTTGGCCTTCTATATTTCATGGTACGCCAAGCAATTCGTCACTTAATACTCCTGTCGGAAGCCGTTTGCATCATGCTATATCGGGGGTCCATTGTTGATAGGACCTATGGTATACATAAAAACCTATATATTTACCTATTTTTACTAACAAAATTTGGTCCCGTTAACTATGGACCCATAGTTAATAGGACCTATGATATGCGCCGTTAAAGCCTTAAGAAGTCCGGTTATGAGATATGTATGCCACGTATACCACAAGCTACTCGAGCGCGTGGCCTAACGTCGCCCGTCAAAACTACCCCCGCCCCGCCTATCATGCCCTTGGCCTTCTATATTTCATGGTACGCCAAGCAATTCGTCACCTAATACTCCTGTCGGAAGCCGTTTGCATCATGCTATATCGGGGGTCCATAGTTGATGGGACCTATGGTATACATAAAAACCTATATATTTACCTATTTTTACTAACAAAATTTGGTCCCGTTAACTATGGACCCCCGTAATAGCAGCTCAATCAACAACCGGCATGCCGGTGCAGTCAGCACGAACCTCGTGCGAGGCAAGGCTCGGTGCTCTCTTCTTCTCTTGTTCTTTACCTTTCTTTTGTTTTTCGTTTTGTGTTTCTCATGGTATGCGGTTGCCTCGACTTCTGCTAAACTCTTTCGTATATACTTCTGGCAAAAGAATGTACATGGTATACGCTGATTTCGTGTTTTTTTTCTGGGGCGTACAATCCGTTTCAGGTACTGCTGTGCGTCTTATCTTGCAGGCGTTTCTTTTCTGATGCATGCTTCCCTCCCCAGATTTATCGGAGCCTGTTCTGTGATGGCGGATTCAGTGTTGGCGGTGAGTGAATGTGAACAACAACAACAACAACAACAACAACAACGTACTGTGCAATGATATGGTACTCGGAATGGACGAATATCGTACCGGCACACAACGTGATAGTACCGTTGAATAGCTAGCTGAGCACTGACCTGGTGAGGCTTGTAGGCCGTGTCGTGACGAAGAGAGCTGGTTATCCTTGCCAGGTCCGATCCCCCGCCAGACTCTACCCTAAAGGACGCTCTGTCGTCATCTTCCAGAGCACCGTGCCCTAGCAGGTGCACAACCTTGGCATAGACAGCAGTTCGCGCATATCAGGGCATTCACGTAAATCACTGGTACCATAGCAGGTATTAGATTACGATGGGGGGGGGGGGGGGGTATGACGCCATTATTTTCACGACTGAGTCTACGCTACCGCGCAAGTGGCTCCAAACCTCACTCAAAAATGGACTGGGAAATATTTCGTCGGCTCAAGCAGCGTAACAACGAGGCCACGTGTGGGCGGCGCACATCGCGAGAACGAGAGACTTAGGTAAACTTTCATAACTGCAGAGGAATGAGGTAGTCACTTGACCGAGTAGCTTTAACCGGCTGAAAATATCCGATCTCAACGTGACCCCCCCACCGGTGATTATCGATCATTCCACTACTGTATCTTTTGTTTAGGTTTCCCCGAGGGGTACGTATCGCTCTATTTCCGTCTTGGTGGGGTGTGCCTGGAGACCACGCACTGAATTGTGGCGATTTGCTCATGTGAAAGCCGCAAGAACACATCTACACTGTACTCACTGATTGTGAGCTTTCTAAGTCGAGTATGAGGGTATTGTACACATTGTACTGCTGTGGGTTATCAAGCATTAAATATTAATAGTTTGTCCATCCTCTCGCACCGCCGTCTTCCACCTTGCGATGCCAGGATCTCACCCCTGCTGGAGGAGAGGGTGTTTTGCTACCCTCTCGTCAACAGCTGTGTGCATTGGCCGAAGGCACAGCACAACAAGAAAACTACCCTTTGGAAATTCTCGACTTCCAACCAGCCAAATCGTAAAGCATGCGTTATCCCCCATATTATAGATCGCTGCGGAAGCATGTTACCGTGAGGTGAGCAACTGCAATTACGTGAGGTTCCTCGCTTGAGGAAGTCGATACTGTTACTAAATAACCCAAAACTGACCTACGAGAAGCTGTTCATAGGCTCAATCCGATAGTCAATCCCAAGGCCTAGGCACAGCAGTAACGAAAGTAACTGTGTTATTGTGCAACGCAAGTGAGATACACTGCTGTGTGTGCCGGGTAGTACCTCAGTTGAGGCCCGGAACTTCGTCAATATATATATTTTTTTGGCTAAACAGTTGCTAGGTAGTACCGTTTATCGCTATTGTAGCACGCGTCATTGTACCGAGCATGCACGATAGTCACGTTGTTTTTGTGCGCGTACGTGACTGCTCGGGTGCAAGCGTTCAGCGCATATACAAGCGGGAACCGAGGACACAATCTCCTCGGCTGGAGGAGTCGGACCGTTGTTTTGAAAACGCATGGACTTTCAACATCCGCCCTATACCGTTCGTGGTCCCCACGCCGCTTACACTACTTCCCCCGTGAAAGCACGCCTACTTGAGGAGTTCCGTTGGTTTTTGTACAGAGAGCATCCAATCTTCTCCAGTTCCTGGCACACAGAGGCCTGAAGTGTCGCACTCGAAACTGGCCTCTGAGAAGTCTGCGACAAACGTAAGCGCGATTCCTTGTGAACCAATCGCAGGGGCTAGGTGTACTGCGAGTAGAAACTTAACATGAGATGAGGCAGCGAGCGCATTTGGCGGCCCCTCCTGTGAAGATCTCCGTCATTCCAAATAAATCATTCTGGGAATGGAAACGCCGCAAGGCCATGCTCCTACCTCGTTGTGTGCCCCGATGAGACCTAGCTTTTCGATGGGTGCCGGCAGATACTGCAACCGGACAACCTTGACACGACGAGGGCGGCGTCAAGGAAAGTTCAAAACGACCGTAAAAGATGTTATCGGGTAAGGTTCGTCAAGTTGTGTTGTCGTGGAATTTAGTTTTCCTTGTTGAAGTTCCATATGGGGGTTAAGATATTCCCACTGGATGTGACGAACAACGATTCTATTTGGCCATTGTCGGAGGGAAACTAGCATGTAGATAATCCGGTATGTATGCCGGCACGGCGTCAAGCAAACTTCCAAGCGATACGTACAACATATGTCTATGTACTTACCTCTGTCCCATACGTTAGGTTCGCCAGAGGTATTAGGCCGTATCGGTATAGCGGTGTGAGTTACAGCGGGAAGGGGCAGGGGCCGGCCGGGGCTAATAAAACGATTGAACGACATAACATGTAACTGCTAGTCAGTCCGCGGGAAAGCCGGGCGGGGGGGGGGGGGTCAAATAGTGTGATCAACAGATAAACAGTATATCATCTGCGACAAACCACAGCTCGGAGATGTGTGCGCTCTAATCCTGTCCAACCTATCTACCGTCAAATAAAGTAATTAAATAGAACCACGACTTCTGTATCAAGGACCCACAGAAACGAGGATTTGTTATATCGAGTTTCGAAAATATTTCTTTCGTTCGATTTGATTTGCATCTGATTTTTAGAAAAGTGAATTACCAAACAAACGTTTTGAGTGAAGTTCGACAAGATCAAGTTCTACAAGAAGTATTTTAGGACTTCTTTTGGTCTTCGAGTTATTCAAGTCGGTGAGGTTGTCCAACTCGACGTGGGATGTTCTATGAAAACGAAGCAACCCACGCAAACTTTAGCCGTGTCGTCAACTGCTTCAGAGACGGGATCCATCGTTCCGGAGAAGCAGGCCCACAGGAGCCACCGCCGCGCGAGGTCCGACGGCCAAAACCACAGAGTAGATCACCCGCGGAGCAGGATACGACTCCGCTAAGAAGCGTCGATGGCTGTATCCCTATCGCTGCTGCCCGCGAGGAGCTTCAGGGCTACGCCATCCCCCCCCAAGACATCCCAAGAACGATAGCCTCCTAACCGATGCCGCAAAACAATTCCCACGCTGGCCACTGCGCTCTGGTGAGGACGCGTACCGTCGTTCGCCTTGCTGGTTGCCCACGGGTGATGGTTGACCCTTTGGCGCTATTCGATTATCATAACACATAACGTCATTCCTCCATAGGACCCCAAAAAGCTTGATGGCCGTCATAGTATTCAAACAAAATCAAATTCATGTTTTGTATTCATATACAATCAAACCTTTCCTCAGTAATGCAGGTCCTAACAGCCGTAGTTGTACCAGCAGCTCTTACTCAATTTGGCATTCCTTGGACTGAGAACAATACCAGGTACAACTCTACAATACGTATCATTCCAAGTATGTTTCCCCCCAACATATAGGTGTAGTCTCGCAGAAGGCTTGAAACGAGGCATCTAAGGTCTGCTCTATTCCGCACGTGACTTCGAAATACAGGTATGAAAGTGCACACTGTCGCTAGAAACTCGAGCAACAGGACATACCTATCTCTCGTCAACTTCTGTGTAGGTAGATTCCGGTCGGTCTGTCGGTCGATCAGTAAGTCGATCGGTCTGTCGATCGGTCCGTCGGTCGGTCCGTCGCTTCGAGTATCTCGAAAGGAGCCCCTAGTTCTCGGCACGGTAGAAAATAGAACTCACATTAGCTCGTAAAAAAATATTACATACCAATATCCCTTACGTATATAGTACGTACCCCCCTCTTCCCCGAGCGTTGCCGTCCACCCCTAGGTGCGCCGCTAAGGGCTTGAAGTAGTGCTCGTTCTCGGCCGCTCCTCTGGTCTCATGAAGGAGTTCCATTTGAAGCATGTACTGATAACAAACGGGCGCAAGGTGGTCAGCGATGGAACCACACGTATCGATAAGTATTGTGTCGTACCACGAAGGTGATGAGTGTAGCTATCGCTGGCGATCATGAGAAACACCTGACCACAGCTAGGCTTGGGGCGGGAGAGTCACGTTAATGTATATATGTCCGAGGCGCTCAGAGCTATTCGGGCCGAGTGACTACCCAATATATTTGTAGTATGTAAGTTTTTTCGCTTTGGTTTTCCCGATTTGCAGCAAGTCCAAGTTTGAGCAAATCACGGTCCTATCCGCCCGAGCGGCCGAAACACGTCAGTAAACATGAGGGTATAGGCCTGCGACAGCACCAACAGCGGTACTATTCATACCCAGTCTTGTTGGTAGTTTCAGTCTAGTTTGCATTTGCAGGAATATTCTACACCTCCGACCTAAGCCCTCATATCGGTTTTCACAGCCAGACTGGTATACAGTACGTAAACTTTCTTTCCTTTTTTCCGATAGTTCTGCTGTTCGTACTTTGTGGCTGAAAATTGCCGGATGGGACACGTGCATGAAACTCATAACACCACACGATACCACGCACCACATTATACAGTACATTGAACTTTTGTGCGCAATTGTGAAAATACCAAGCGTGAGCATCAGCGGCCGACGGGAACGTAACTATTACGAACTGGCTCATGGTGAAACAATTATTTTTCTGAGGCCCCCATGTATGTCCCCCCAAGGTACAATGCGGACATCAACGGGGACACTCATATGAGAACGATGGTGCTTGGGATGTGCGGGACGCGCACCTTCAATAGCTACAGATATCCCCACAAACTGGCTATGGCACTGTATTCCGTTTTAAAACGGCGCCCGGTAAAGACGCCGTGATGATTCAGAAAGATTCCCCCCCCCCCCAAATGTGATACACATATCGTATTATTGTATGCCTCAGCTGACGCGTGCTACGACAGGGGTGCAGCAATTTTCTTCTGAGGCTCCTTCCTTAAGGAGCTCTTCACTACTACAGTAATATATGTCATCCAACGATCGAACATCAACAAAAAGTGGAAGTACAGGCTGTCGAGAAATCCCATGAGGCCGAGGTATACCATGAATAGCACTGCTAAGACATGCCTTATAGGCAGGGTTTCAGTGCTGTCAGTGCCCTTAAGGAGCCCCGTCGGTCGCACTTTTTTTGCCGAAAAATGGTATCGTAGCCTCGCGTCAGTAGTTGTGAAGGATTTTCCAGTTGCCCGTACGCGATAAAGAAACCTCCCAGATAATGCCGATACAGTTATAAACTCCGCGGAAATAAATTCAGGCTGTGCAGGAGAATAAGCTATGTCTTCGATACGTTTCGAAATATGTGCCCGAAAGACGCGTGTAGTACTTTCATCCTGCTTGCCACAGGGTATTTTGTTGTTCTCGCACAAATTTTTCGCCATAAATTGGCCCTTAGTCACCGGGGGACTCTCAGAACTCTGAAGTGGAAGAATGCCGGCACCCTTCACACCCCTCGGCAGTACTGAAGCCAATAGTGTATTAACTATTTAAGGTCGTATATATTAGTTGATTTTGCCTAAAGACGGGCACGTGCTGTTTTTACCGTTGTGTGAATTAACCAATTTCGTCGAAAGAGGGACACGAGATAATAAAAAAACAGGTTCCAGTTTATCCTGCTGTGCTGTGTGCCCCTAATCTTATCTCACCGAGGAAAACTCTTCCCAGCAGACCTCTCCATCACCGCGTACGTCCATTTGCTTGAAAACCTGCCCTACTTTGCTTGCCGTAGTGTCCATTGGCAGCTCTCCTTGCGCACCACTTGCGCCGCCGCCGCCGCCGCCGCCACCGCCACTGGTCCCGCTGGTTGCAGGTTTATCAAACTGTTTATGTCCGACATGCTTCTGCACCACGGCTAAAAACTAACAAGGGTGGCAGGTATCAGATGTCGACAGAGAGCAGGCCGCGCGCGATCAAAACGGAAGGAACATATCAAGTACGTACGGTATCGGCACACGAGAGAGAAACGACCCGGGAGGAAAAGCGGCGACTCATAGGTTTGGGGACGCTATTGATAAGACAACCTTGTCCACAAATAGTGCTCAGCGGCGAGCGCTAAATGAACCATTTCACACCTCGGGCAGTCAATCGATTCAAACTGCATGGGCTAAGTATTCCAGATCTGTATGGTTTGCAGTGCCTCATGGGGCCGGGTGGGAGCCGGGCAACCTGAACGATCTAGCACAGGTTTCCTGGCCTGGATCTGTACTACTGGTATACAGATGCTGCACAGCATCTCACAAGGCTCAATTGTGACGATCTGCTCAAGTGTGACGATCTGCAGTATTAGCAGATGATTACAGTAGGTCGTGATATGTCCGAGATTTCAAAGTTTACGAAGTGTATCAGTACTACAGTACAAGAGCTGGTTGCTGTGTGGTTGCGGGTTTGCTCGGAGCACGCGCTTCTTGCTGGCCGACCCATACAGTACTGGAGATTGATTGGTTTCGACGATCACCAGATACAAGAGCGTGTGGGGGACAACACGTTCGAAATTGCAGTGTGAAATGACAAGGAGGCTGATAATGTCATCTGGTGCAGAGGCTTGTGCTTGCGAAGCCTTGTGCACCGTACATCCAGAGCTGATTGTGCTGCAGCCACCGCTCCAGGCTGCTGACAGTCTAAATACATACTTGTAGTACGAGTCATGTACAAATATACGCGTCGTTGTTGACAGCAGTACTTTTGTACCTGGTATGATGCATTTGCCTGCCATCATACGAAGCGTGGCACGTACATTCTATTTTCTTAAAATTATGAAATACGTCAGCTGTGAGTTCGACAGATTAAGTACTAATTGTTGATACTCAACTTTCCAAGCTGCGTAATACGTCTCGTCTATGTTCCATTTTCACTGACTTTTACAAGTGTTACAATAACATGGAATATAGACGAGACGTGTTACGCAGCTTGCAAAGTTGAGTATCAACTATTTAATCAGTCGAACTCACAGCTGACGTATTTCAAAAATTATAAAATAAGCCGAACGCGCTATTTACACCGACACAGTTGGAAGATTATGACGATCACGCCATTTTCGTTTGAGGTTAGATCTCGTCCTACGAACAAGACCGTTCCCAAAGTTACACACTTGAAACGTATCCTGGGTACGTCGCAACTCGTGTCATGTTATACATACGAAGTGATGATGACGATGTTCTCACATTACATTATTTCGAGTACGTAGTTTTCTTCTCTGCAGTAGAACCCCGTCTGTGGTGGTGGTCATAAAACAGGCTGGACATAAATGCATCTCGATGGGAAAGAACAAACACGAACAACAGTATTTAATGGTATTCATTATTGTCTTACCTCTGCCGGGTTGAGGCCTTCGTCACTCTTGCGTGGGAAATCTTCCCTCAGCACATCCAGAGAAGTCCATTCCGCCAGTTTACTCAATACGTCAAGCCCACAAGAGCCCATGCTGCACGACTCCTATAATATACCAGGGTAGTATACAACAGTAGTTCGGCTGCGGTCGTGCTGCATGTTACGTAGCAACGTGGCGGAGAGTCTTGGTGATTGTCGTGCTGACTGTATATCTACTGCTGTATCGTCCTCGATATCTGTTACAACCAGGCACCTGGTATTGATTAGCGATGCTCGCTGTTTTGTGATATTGCTGTCCTTATCTGAGATCGGCGACTCTCTTGCGGAGGCGCCAGTTCTATTCTGCAAAGCACGGATGCATGACTCTGCTGTATGATACTCGTATATATATACACGGGCACCCGAGGCGCAAGCACGGCGGAAGGAAAAGGAAGGATGTGGTATACGGGACTGTTGCTTTGAAACCGTCGACAATCGGAGCGGTAGGAATCTCGCCGCATTCTCCGCTCTCGCCCGCTAAAATTGACTCACATTGATTATGCATCGTCGCACACATGGACAACAGCCCTTAGAAGGAGGGTTGATGGATCCAGGTATTCCTGAATTATATGCCGTCAATAAAATATGGCTGTGTGAGGCTCTTATCACCGACATCTGTCCAGGTGCCCGACGAGAAAAATGCTGGAAAACTGTGACCCCGATGCAGCCCTAGAGGTGTGGTTGCAGCAAGCCCTTTCGACGAAGCGGAGGTGAGCCGTGCCGGCGCCCCACATTTAGGGGTGGAACTGGCTTGTAGGCGGCATCGGAGATGCTTTACCATGAGGGAAAAAAGCGACATAACAGAGAAAAAAGAAGGTACCTACCAGGTACCTGTGTATCTTGAAGGGAAGCTGATGTTGTTGCGCTCACCACTGCTCGTATACGATAAAACCTGGTACCTAACTTGATTCGTATACCAGGTACGGCTGTTGGTAACATAGTGTAATGCACAAGGGGACCGGTGCACTACGGGACCTAACGTAAGGTTTGGGCTTACGGGGCCGGTACCTACTGGGAGCGCGTCGACAACTTTGTCTAGAAAACCGATGTGCTCAGGGGTTAAATTCACGGTAGTGTGCTTTGGGGCCAAGTACACGGCATGGGCTTGGGTACCGATTAGTGCGCATCCCGTTCAAGGTTGCGGCAATACGTGCTACGTATCTGAAACCAGGCAGAGCAGCAGGTTCATGAGTGTGATCACAGACGGTATCGCCACGAAGGATATTGTTGGTCATGAGCTCAGTCACACCAACAGCGGGACTATAGAGGTGTGCAGTTCGGAATTCGACCGTGCGTAAAACGCCCACAGGTGAAAAGACTTGAAAACGATTCCTTGTACTCGAAAATGTACAAGATATGCCCCGCCGCAGCAGCTACTGTCCGCACTAGCGCATACTGGTGCATCATATCGTATCTTCGTTGAAGTTGCACCCGGAGTTGGACAACATCCAGCTGCTCCCCGCCACAAAATTGAGCAGTTATGTTAATCGTGTATATAATCCGCTTTGTGTTCTTGTGCCAGCATAGTGCTTGGAATGATGTTTCATGTGTGGGCCTTTCAGCGTAAAATGGCAAACATCCGTAAGAGCCAGAGTCAACTTTGGTTTTCCAGAGCAGAGTCCAGAAAAAGGTGGTTGGGGATATATATGTGAATGTCGTGCATGTTTTAGGCCTCCCACTCGGCGGCGCCTCGCAGATCTCTACAAAGCGCATGTTTATTTCTAGGCTACAGATCACAGAGAACAGCTTGCAACACCATTTCCTGCATATTTTGGGATCTGCGAGTAAAATTCGTTGTGTAAAGTTGACCGGCGTAAAACATGAAGAAAATAACTGATTTAAGGCCGGCACAAGAGCACGACGCCTGCAGTCACTGCAGTAATTAATCCACCCCCGCCCACCCACCCGACCGCCCACACCACCAACCCACCCATGCGCCGTCACATTCCGACCCAACCCCAACTCAACGCAATCCACCCTAACCCATTCGAACGTTCATCTGATGGTGTGTTCAATTCTCGTTCTGACAGGAAGCGTCGCACGAGCGGTAGCCCCTACAGCCACGTTCCAACTATTCTAACTTGTGACCAGCCGGTGACAAAGCGATATCAAAGGGCTGCTACGAAGAAAGCGAGGTAAGTTTATGGTCGGATACGCCCAACCGTCAGATATTGTTGTCCGACAGGCAAATGTGGTGAATATATCCATCGATACACCACTTCCTGGACGAAAATGTAAGCATCGCTTCAACAATAACATGAATACCAAACTGTCCTTACGTTTACGTGCAGAGTGGGATATTTTAACCGAGTCAACTCGTGGGAGGTTTTACCGTCGACAGACTTCTCTGGACAACCCGTGCTACCAAATGCCCTCCCTTCTCTCTGCCTCCAGTACGCTTTGGGCGTCTCTTATCGCTTTCAGGAGAACAGATTTCATATGTCAGTTACGTCATGCGCGTGGAAGCTACGATGCGAGTGGACGTTTTCGGTCAAGCCTTTTCTGACTGCCACGGATCCGTAAGGCCACGGAGGCATCCTCAAGCATTTTTGTTGTCGATTCGACGCCCGTATATGTTTCGGGGAAACATGCAAAATAGAGCAAGGGACTCGCAACCAAGATGTAGATTCATAAGTTTCATAACAATCGATGCAAACACACAAAAATCCAGATCATTTTAGCTCTTTTTACCTCTAATTTTGGGCCCATTCTCTTACTACCTCCCATAGGAACGGAATTGCCTTTTCGGCGGGACTTTCGGGTACACGTCAAGAACAGATACAACATCCGCCTGGAGCACAGCATTATTGTTCGTAGTGAATGCCTATTTGAATCGGTGATGTAACCAAAGTTCTCACTCGTGAAGTATAACATTTTGGCGATTTTTCAAGTTTTTTTTGCTGCTGGCTCGCAACTTCGAGTCGACGAAACCACCTCTTGAGTCATTTATGGCTTCCTACGACCAACGTTTGGCGCACCCGGCGCCCTGACACACCCCATCAAGAGCGCCCATCAATTCAGCGGGCTTCCTTTTCCTGTGAGGAGCTGCAACTGTCCGCAAGTGAAGTGCAAACGTCCCGTTTGGGGTTGTGCTGTGTTGTCTTCGTGCACCACCCCAAATTTCGATCAATTTCGTCCACTGCAGCATATCTAAGTCGAGGAAGCGCGTGAGGTGGATCTAAGGAGAATCGCTGGGTGCTGTGACGAGGCTCTCTTGGGTCACACCCGATCTTTGGTCCAGGCACGAGCCAGCTGAAGGTGCACGCAGCGTGTCAGAATAGCGGACCCCGATTTGTGTTCCGATCAAAACAACTCGAGATTAAGGTCACCTGGAAACCCGGGGGTGGGGTGTACTCGATAGGAGAGATGTACTCGATCTTATGCATGGCCGTAGTCGTACGACCATAGACCCTCGCATCCCTACAATGCCGGGACGGAGCATGCCGGGTTTTCACCGACCAGGCAGACATTGCTTGCACCAAGCGCGAAGCGCCGTGAGGTGTCCGGCGAGTCGCTGAAAGGGTGAGCTGCATCTTACTAAGAACCGCTTGTGAGGCGGACATGCATATGGATGACAGCTTCAATGAGGGGTGGATAATATCTTCCGTGCCCTCAACATACTTGAAATTGAAGATCGGTTACATCTTCGGCCTACCCCAACCTCGTGGTGGGGCGAAGCCCATCGGATCTACTGTACGACGGTCCACCGGTGGTCATGCAGACCACAGCCTCGGTAGAGAAGAACCATGTGCGGTCTGGCAGGTGAAATACTGACGGCGCGGGGTGGTGGCGACGATTTGTATAAAAAATCCGATGCTAGGAGTTCGTTTCAATAGCAGAGGAGAAGCATCGCCACGTAGGAGAGCGTAATGGGTACAGCTCGGGGAGAGGGGAGGCTGAGCATCGCGTGGGTAAGCAAACACTCTGACAGCGGAGACGAGAGTGTCGGGGTTGGGGCGGGCGGGGACTGCTGCACCCAGCCATTGGAAACGAAGCAACGTACGGGGATAGAAGACAGAGAGCCTGTATCGTGATAAAAGGGAAAATACAGAGAAAAAAAAAAAAAAAACGGAGGGGTTGGACCTCGCGTCGGCTAGCAAAGTTTACAGCGAAGGAGGCACTTGCGGCGGTAGCGACCTACAATGTGCGCACCCTGGCTGAGAAAGGGAAGAATGGGTATGTCTATGCTGAGTGCGTGCTGGCGAAGGCCCGACAACTGGGCTGTGACTTCATCGGCCTGCAAGAAAGAAGGAGACCTGGGAAAGTCAAGTGTTTTCCAGCAGGATACCGAGTTCTCTGCTCTGAGCAAGAAGAAACGGATGGCAGGCAAGGACTATACGAAGTTGGTTTGGCCGTGAATGAAACGATATGGCGTACGTCTGGTTATACCCGCCATTTGTTTGACGAACGCCTTATGCCTAGCTTCTGCCCCACCGGAGGCAAACCTCAACACACAGGTGAAAGAGGAACTTTGGAAGAAATTGGAGCACATGGCTGGACAGACTCCAACGAAATAATGTATATTCGCGCTGGATGCTAACCGTTATCTGCCAGTTTTAAGAAGGCATGCGAGCTTGCGTGCGCACGGATGACGGTGACCACTTGGAACGGTTTGACGCCACTCAGGCGCTGCGGCAAGGATGTGTGATATCACCACTTATGTTCCATATCTTCTTCGTTGCTGTGATACACGCCGTATTGGTACGCCAAAGTGAGTATTTTGAGGGACTTGGGTCACCTCCATGAGGACCTCGGCGAGGACGGGGAGAAGGTTGAGCCACTAACATGCGTACGGAGGGCAGTATGGGGTATGGTATACGCGGACGATGCGGGCATTGTGTCTAGGTCGGTGCAAGGCCTTGCGAAGATGATAACTGTCATTGTGATTGTTTTCGAAGTAGCAGGCCTCGCCGTTTTCAAAACGAAAACCGAGGCCTTGCTGCTGCGGACACCGAACCAGACAGATCTCACCGCTCGTCATCGAAGCAGCGGGACAGAGGTATAAACAGACGACGCATTTTCTGTACCCGAATGTATTGTGGTTGCGCCCGCGATATTTTGCCAGATATCACAAGGCTGATCCGACTTTCATGGAAATACACAGTCGGTTCAAACGAGAGCTGTACGGTATGAAGGATACCCCGTTCACTCTAAACGTGCGCATGCTAAAGGTCGAGGCGATGAAGACCCTGCTGTACGGGTGTGTGGCGCGAACTCTTGGCCAGAAGCACTTTGCTGAGCTCCGAACGGCACACCACAAACTCCTCCTGCGGATCATTGGCTTCCAGCGCCGACAACGCACCGACCACCTCATGCCGTACGCCAAGGCCCTCTAAAAGGCACAATGCGAGAGCGTTGAGACAACCTTGCGCAAACGACCCCTCCTCTTTGCGGGGATTGCGCAGCGGACGAGCAATGAGCAGCTGACCCATCGGGTGATGTTTGGGACGGTGGTTGGTGGGGAGAACCTGAGACCAGACAGATCAGAAACGAACTGGGCTCAATATCCAACAAACGACCTCAGGGCTTTTCAAGCCACCAAGAGGTCCACGGAAAGCTCCCCATTGCCCTTCGGAGTAGAGACGGTGTAATGGCCGAGAGCGGCTAAGAAGAGCGGGACGTGGGGCCGGGGGTCGTCGAATCGGCTGAAACTGTTTCATGGCGAGGTAGCACAGGGACGAGACGCCGAGACGTCGGCTGCGCCACGCAGCTGAAGACGCCAAGAGCGGCGACAAGGGAAATCGGCGGGGGGGGGGGGGGGGGCAACCGCACTGATACAGTTGTCGACGAGTGGAGAAGCGAAATGCTTGATTGGGTGTCTAGTTATTGGTTCCAATAGCCCTTGAACTCTAGCAACTTTAGTTGTTTCTTGTTCAGTTGTTCAGGGGGGGGGGGGGGGGCAGTGCTGACACTTGACACCTCTATTGACGAGAGTAGAAAGGAGACGGCAAAGGGTGTTTGTAGGTCTCGAATCGGTTTTCTAGCACCCACTTTACTATTACCGCCCGGAGTACGACTTTAGGTTATTTTCTCGCTCTTCCTCCTTGTTTTTGCCGTGTCTCTCTGTTTGTTTCCGTTCCCTCTCCTACGTCCTTATACTGGTGTGTCTTCCTCTCCTTCGTGTTGCTTCGTCCGTGTATCTGCAATTTGTCCTTCTCAAGTACGCGTGCGTTCCTTCTGGCAGCCTGTCGGACCCCTTTGCGTTCGTTGTATTATATTTAACTTAAAACACTATTTTTGTTCTATTTACTTTAGAATGTATTCCCTGGTACGTAATGGTTGTGTTGTTGTGTTCTCGCACCCGGTACGCAGGTATTTCACTCGATTTACCAATGGATTTGCGAAAAAAATAAATGCTTTTTGGTCTTTCTGTGTCTCACAGTCTGTAACCACAGAATTAGTATCTCTTTAGGACGAATAATCAAGACATACATTGTGTATCTGATGAAGCTGGGTTTAGAAAGGACGGTTTAAAGTGATGACAACGTACACCTTAACCGAGGACCTACCCAGTATCGTCGGCCATATTTTGTGTTTTACATGATATGCGTCGTATACCTGGGTTATCGGGTTGCACTTTCAAGTTTTCTGAAAGACAGTCTCTGGGTGACGTGTAGTAAACTTCCCAATTGTATGGAGCTCCTCAAGTAAGGAACCCCAGAAGGCAAAAAAGAGGTGTAACCCTATCGCCTGCAGCACGTGTCCGCGATAACACGATGGATGCCAAACCAGCCTGAACAGAGAACTTTTGCGAGCAATGAAAAATAATAAGACGATACGGGCCGAATTACTAAACTGATAAATCATCTTTGATCGCTGCGCCACAACGCGAAACGAGAAAAAACAACACGCCACCCGATTCTTGTACTCTTCGAAAATATATTTTCATTACCATCGACGCTGCCGCTGACTAGCACTTCCGCCGTATCCTACACCATAATTTCGCCAGCTTGGGCGAGGTCATTCAACCCTACCAGCAACAGGGGGTGGAAGTCGCGGCAGCAGTTACGCGAAATGGAATGATTCCGCGAGCTTCCACATCTCCAGGCCTACTTGCCAATATGCCCTCCGAAAAGCGGCGACGTGGAGTTGCTGCCATGGCGGAATGCGGGAGGGTTAGCCGGTCGGCGAAGAAGCCCGGGACCACGGAAGCAGGACGAATGAGCGCAGCAGACTTGGCGGCGAAAAAAATGCTCCTTCCCTTCATTGACGAGCTCTCCTTCATAGAGATTTCTCTCGCTGAGGTGAGTATCAAAAGCGGAAGAAAATGCAAGCTTTTAGTTTACACAGCCGGGACAAAGAGGTGAACCCAATTGAGATGGCTTTGAAGCGGCCGACCAACCGACTGACCGACCGAACGACCTACCGACCGACCGACCGGGGCCAACGCGCACAAGCTGACCACTGATACAAAATTTCTGATGCCCGAGTTCCTAGCCAGAATACCTACGTTGTATTACTACCGCGTACATATATGTGCGCACGATACTTGGGCAGGAGCGTTGGCAACCCCCCGCGAACGCATAGAGCCTTCTTACTTATATGCTACAGCGGAAATATAAAGTCTAAAGCGAAGAGGCACGCACTACGTGTGTAAAAAGAGGGAACCTACTTTTTAACTTTTTTATCAGATCCCTAACCTGAGAAACTGTGCACCTTACCCAACAATCGACTTTCTTTGACAATAACCGTTTCGTCCAACCAGATGAACAGTCCTACCGACACAAGTCATACGCAGACAAACGAATTGAACGTACGTAGCAAACCATAATACGTGGTACTGCGCCACCAATAGGTGGTTTCTCTGTTGCAGAGTCCCATAAAAACATCATTTGTTGGTAGATATGTCACGGATGACATCATAAGTCAGTATGGTGCAGTCGCTGCTTGATATTACGAGGTCATCTGATACGTGTCGCTCGTACGACAGCACATCATCGACACGTCGTCACCACCCATCTAAATAGTAATAATGCTATGTGCGGTATCGCGATTTTGGTGTGGTAGCAACGCGTAGCAGTAGGTCTTATATGATATGCTACGTGTACATGTACTAGTAACGAGTATTCTCTTGTACTCGGTTCGTAGTCAGAGAACAGCATAGTCTAGCTACAGGACATCAAAGTACACGGGGTTATGCTTACAAGCTTGTAGCGTCGGCTGAGTTCCGTCAAAAGCATTACGGATTGTACGTATTGGAACAAGGCTGTTGGATTCGACCATCGGCCCTTTGTCGGTTCAATCGAAAACAACCCAGGAACCTACAGATGTACGAGAGAACTTTCGAGGAATATGTTATAGGGTCGTCGTGGATACCTGGTGTGATTTGGGATCCTATAACTTGTTTCATGCTTAAGGTAGGGCCCAACGCTACCCCCCTTACCGCAGCATGGTGTAGACGCGTGCCACCATTGATAGGGATAGCAGGTTGTTCATTCGGTTGAACGTTCCGTTTATCGGCCTCAGAGTATCTGAAACGAGGAAGGGCCCGCAGAATATATGAGGCGCACCTCTAACGTGGCATAAAAACAGCAACATCGCTAGCTACTAGCCTGACAGCTACGATGGTGGCGCCTTGTTCTTGCGCAGTCTGCTACTCCGCTCCAACGTGCACTCGTCTCGCTGCACACCACAATGGATCTTTCTCTCTCCTGAGTACGTTCTAACAGGTAAGATCACTCTGTTGAGAAAGTCTACAAAATCCAGCATTTTTCTACAAACTCGGTATTAATTTGTCCTCTTTGAATCTCTCGCTTTATCACCCCCCCCCCCCCCATTTGCGTTCTTCTTTGTACCCTCCCGACCATACCCCACCAGCGTGGAAATCCCAGCGGGGTAGGGCTTGCCCCCTCCAACACGGTCGCGAAAGATGCGATGGAACTCTTCCAATCCTCCTATCTCTACACGGAAGGCCTAGACAGTCTCGGGAAGGCCACCCTGGCGTCGTCGAGCCGACTCAGGTCGTCGAATAGTCCATCGCGAACGAAGAATGGAGAGTCGGGTGCGACAGCCCAGGCGAGGGACGGCGCTGGCGGCGTGGGTAACACCTCCTCCTTCTCTTCATCCTCCTCCGCACGGCGTGATATAAGCAGCAAACTGAAACACGGAGCGTTCCCCAGGCCGGAGGCAGCCGTCCGCAACGGCAGCCATTCTCCAGTGTGCCCAGGGAGTGGAAAAAATTCTGAAGCTTTTTCAGAAAGCGGTGATCACGACAAGAAACAGGGTGACAGCAGAAAACGATGGAAGCGTGATGGCAAAACTGAAATACGGGAACCCCAGCAATACGCACAGTCAGCCTTCGTTTGCCAAGACGAGCAGAACGGATCAAACTCCCCGGGAGGGGGTATCGGTGGCTACCGCGGTGGGGGTAGAACTCTAGGCAAGGGGGAACAGCTTGTCTCAACGAGCTTTAAGAATATCGGAGGGGCGCGACTGGCATCGGGAAGTCCAGATATCGGAGCCGTGCTTCGAAGGTTCGTTGCTGAGTGGTGCTCTAGACAAAGTACGGTGTGGAACCATGGAGTGATGGGTATATTTCATCAGTAATATGCTACGCTCCGTGTTTGCATCCAATGTTTTGGCTTTTTTCACAAAATAGTATATAAGATATAAATGACCGAACCTTTTGGAAGGACAGACGCACATCTGTTAGCATGCAACCGTGAGGCAAGATGAACCACCCATAAGGCAATCCTCAGGTATATCTCGGATGCGAGTATCGCGCTCTTCGATCGACACAACATGGCATCGTGCTGTTGTACGAGAAAGCGAACTCGAAGCCTCAAGCTCTACAACTCTGGCGTTTTTGTTTGCTGTCCCTACCTTTCTTCCGCATGTGAGCGGTCAATCAGGGTATCAAACCGCCGTATCCTAGTGTACACTTGATCATATCCGTCCGTCAAGACTGTGCTTGGCACCAATACACTAGTTTTAGTGTAGAGGTCAGTCAAGCGCCCAAGCCGCGGTCTCGTAGCACATGTTTTTCACAACCGCCTGGTAAGACTTCGTTCAACGTTAAATATATATAAATATTAATGTGCGGAGGCGGTCAGTCCATTGCTCAAACCGCTATTTCCATACTATATAAGATCGTACCCGTTGGTCAAGGCTTCATTTTGCGTGAATAATCTACTGTTTTGTGTACGGGGGAGGCTGGTCAAGGTATTCAACCGTGGTTTTCTATAGCATATTTTGATGGTAACCGTAAGCCATGGCTTCTTTTGAGTCTTGCTAACTAGATTTAATGTATAAGAGCAGTCGGTCGAGCCGCTAAAAACCGTACTGTCCTAGCACAGGTAACCGTAAACGCCCGGCAAGGCTTCGTTTGACGTTTATATTGTAGGAGGCGGTCAGTCAAGGCGTCAAACCGCGGTCTTCTACCATGTGTAACCATGCCCGTCCATCAAGGATTCGTTGACGTCAATATACCAGTTTTAGTGCAGGGGGACCGTGATTCAATCGATCAAACCACGGTCTCCAATATCATAGCCGTCCGCCAATGCTTCGTTTGACGTTGATATACTAGCTTCAGGGTGCGAGGAATGTCTGCCAAGCGGTCAAACCGCGGTCTTCTCAAACATGATTGATCAAACTGGGGAAACACAGAACACTAGTATCTCGACATGACACACCACCGGGTGCTGTGCTGCTGCTCGCTACTTCCTGCGCAGATACCCCCAATTTTGTACTTTCATGGGTATATCTTCGGAAACAGTGAGGGGACTATCCCCAAAATACCACCCTCCCGGATGGACGCTGAGACTGTGCGAAGAAGTTTTGGATGATTGCTGGAAGGCGGAAGAAGAAACGAGACCACAAGCGAGGGCGGGAGGCGCGGGTGCGGCACATCGGAGAGCTCAACACGCCATTGCGGGTGAGGGCATCTACTACTCATGCGCATGCACAGGATTTCCCTGGTTTATGTGTTACACTCTTCTCCGGAAATGAAAATACCGGTCCGGTTGGTTCTTGACATGGCCACTCAAAGGATTCTGACGGAGTCTGGCATGCAACTAAAGCCGTTCGAGATGTTCACAGGACTCTTCACAAGCCATGACTACAATTCACGGGACGGGTTCGGCCCCGTTGAGTCGGGCCGAGATTTTTGTTTTCGTTGTCACGGGCTAGGTCAGGTTACTGTTACCCGACCAGTCTCGAGGTGACCCGCGAGGCTTGGCCCAACCCGTGGACACCCCTGGATATTCGTTTGTGAATAATCTGACGGTCGTTACTTCTGCCGGCGTGTAATGGCTGTTTTCGGCATCAGTCATATTAGAATACGCACAAAAAAATCCGCTGACGGAGAGAGACGCGTGGTACGATAGGCACATGAGCACTTTTTAGCTTTGCAAGGCAATATTTTTGACTGATGGAGCTAGTCAACGGAGGAAGTACCCGGTGATCACCCGGATATATAATATCCCATTTTTGTTGCACGTTATATGTGGTTACGTGGCACCTATCGTCATCCGCGTAAGCTTACCTATTTTGTTAGACGTCACGTCTGACTTACTATGTTGATATGAAGCTCCTAAAATGAGGAGGCCCCGCAATAAGTTGGTGTAGTAACCTTGTACCTGGTACCATATATGCCACCCCTCGTGATACGAAGTGGCTGAAAAATTGTAGTAGGCTTAAGGAGGCCTCTATACCAATAAAGTACTCGCCCGGGAATGCCGCTCTGACAACCCTTCTACAGTGGCGGATATGCGGGTGAAACTGAAAAAGGGTACCACGTGAGCTACTGTACGTAATGTGAATCCATCCATCCACTTTGCTCAGGAGGCAGTCCGCAGGCACAGGCTCGTCTCCGACCTACTTCTTGTGGGTGTGGTGGTGTGTTGCGGTAGAAAGAGGCCACACAGCTGGAAGCACCGGTGTGTGCAAAGGATTAACCGGTGAAACTCAACGGTGCCCGTTCCAAACGGATCCTGGAGGGAGCAGCAAACACTCCCACTACCCCAAACGGTTTTACATTATCCTTCGAGGTAGCATTGTTTTACACTTCGCTTTCATTTCCGGCTCATATTGGTTCAGAGAGAACAGCACAGCGGAGGGTGCCCCGCAGTATGTAGGCATGCGGGACTGGAGTAATGTTCCGGCGGAGGGCTAATAACCGAAACTGTATCTGCGTCTGTGCACGAACCGTCGGACAGATTTGCGATCTAGATCATTTGCACGCTAACCTACCGTTGTGAGGTGTTGTGCAGGATCTGGATACTACGGATCACCAAGTTCTAGATCGTGCAGGCTATATTCACGGCTCCCACCCGGAAAAGTGACCAAAATCACGCAGATCGGGGATCTACCTGTCCTGAAAAATTGACATGACCTGCCCGAGGTGTCTCACATTGTCAGCGAATCAAAAACTCCAAGAACTAGGCAAGGTACAAACATAAAAAATGAAATTACTATCAGCTTTTGGAACCCCGGCAGTCGGAAGCTATTGGCGGTAACGGCACCAACAGCACATAGCATCACAGGCGACCGCTCCCTCCCTCGCCCCCTCTGCACAATGTGAGCGTAAAAACACAGTTGAACAATGTAGCACACCATTAGGCATACCGCACCGAATCGAGAGGGTGTCGACACTTTGTAGGGTTGGTTCAATGTCTCCACATGGAGTTTTGTTTAACGCTCGTATTGGTACAAGAGGGAGGGTTTGCGGGCCACCAGCGACGGCTCGATATCATGTGTAGCCTTCGCTTTATGTAGCTCTGTGTTCGCAGTCATCACCCCAACCGTGAACCGCGTCCGACGTGCCGGGCCTATTCTTATGCTTCGTGATGGTGCGTACAGGAGCAGAGGGTCGATCGATGGCCCAGGTGGCCCCCATCGATCTTTGGTGCCTAGCGCAGGCGAAAGATCTCCAAGTGCTGGAAAAGGTGAGGATCCTATTTGCAGCGCGAAGTGGGAGCACAATAATATGTCTACCGAGGCCAAGCTACGGCGAGTGAACAACACGTTCGGTCCCACACACTTGGAACCTGCCGGAATCTTGAAACACGAATCTTTACATACCCGGTATGTTAGTATTCCCGTTTTTGACACGCGTTTTTAGTTGTATTTTGCTTGCTACGGTGGACCATAGTAAGGAAGACCCATCATAAATACACCAAAACCGCTATATTCCAGTATTTTTCCTAAGCACATTTGCTCCTGATTACTACTATTTTCCCCCGGAATAATCCTCAAGGTCACTCACATCCGACAGCGGGCACAAAATTCATCGAATTCTGGTTCTTGGTGTAGTATCTAGATTGTGTCTAGTTGTTGGAGAGGGGCCTGATAAACATTCGGTACCGCCCCCACTGCAAGATAGCGTGGGTCGCGGGTAATAGCCTTTCCCCGATGACGGCTTCCAGCAACGCGCGTATCACGTACTGCAATTCCTTGGTAGTACCTTGGTGTAAGCTTAATCTGACGGTGTACGGGTAGTGGTAGTACCTTGGTGTAAGCTTAATCTGACGGTGTACGGGTAGCTGGAAGAGGGGCCGCAGCACCCTCTTACTGCTGCAGAAGCTCCTAACGCACTCGAATCGGGCTCGTATACACATCGCGCAGCCAAGATATAGGGTACGCACCCAAGGTCGTCCCGTAGACTCATATTTCGGCTGTAGTACAACCCCACCGCCCGACCTCGTAACCATGCTTCCGTAGCTGTATGGTCTTTGCTGCAGTACGCTCGGCTCACCAAACGCGTCCGAATACATCGCAATGGATACCCTACAGTTGATGTCGTCCAAGGCGTAGACATCGGACGGCGAAACCAGGCCGCGTAGGCATGGTGCTGCAGAGTCCCAAGGGTGCCGATCGACTGACGGATGTTCTCACCTTCAGGAGCTACCCTCAGTTCTGTTTGTATGAACACTCATCCCTCATCTTCAGGCGTCATATTTCTCGGGTTGCTCCCCAGTTCGTGCTCGTGGTAGGCGAACATCTACCTGTTAATATTACTACGACTTGTCGCTGCTATTGCTGAAACAAGCTGCTGAACGTTCTGCCGTTTCGTTCGTATTGCGAGGACCAACTTCGACCCGCAAAGCGGTTACTCCGTCTGCAAGCATCGATCATATAAATAGACCTCCTCGATGGAGTTTCCTGCTCGAACGTCGTCGATCTTTGTTCGCCGTTCTTTTCTTGACGATGTTTGCGGTCGAAAAGGCTTTCTGGCTGACGGTGAATTGTCATTCAAAGAGGAACGTACCCCAACACATTTTCAAAGCCATGTGTCTCTAAGATTGTGATTTCGTTTCATCACCAGTCCATAGCTTTCGGCAGGTTTCATCTGGTCGCGTGAAAAACAAATTCACACTTCAGATAGGTCATGACCTACATATAGTTCATCTACTGCAGTTCCTCACCTGCCGTCGCGGGAGAAGGTGCAAGATCTGCACTGTACAGATCTATCTCAGGAAGCATGTGCCAAAAAATAATGGTGCAGATGAGGAGTGTCCCAACCTGCATCATGAGCTAGATCACACCGAACAGGAAATATATCTGGCTTGAAATATCTAGATCATGAACCGTAGGAATCGAGCATCTATCCGAGGTGTGAAACATTTCTCGAAGACGTTTTTTTTTTTTGGGGTGGGGGTATACAGAGCTTCTGGGTTAGTTAGGAGCCTGAGGAGCGCTAGGCTGCATACTGTAGTCTAGAGCCGCGCTGTGCCGTAAAGATGGCTGCATGTTCCAAGCCCAAAAGTCTTCCCACGCCGGGACGCTCCAACCGATGCAGATAAGGAGCCACACAACCATTGTATATTTTCATCCGATGAGTGTTGCATACAAACTCATTCAAATTGTGAATCGGGCCTCAGCTTGCAATATTTTCGCAAAAAGTCGGTTGTCACGTGGGGTGTACAGCTACTGAAGTGAGGAAGCACCTGAGTAACCGTTGCTTCCTCGAACAGCGCTTCTGCCGCATCGTACCTCGCGTTCTCTTACAGCTCCTCCTGTAATTTAGGAGGGTCTCAGGAGCATCAAGTGCATCGTCTATGGCTCTTAGCCCTTTCAGGCCTGCATGCCCCTTTGGAGGACAAGCCAGTCAAACGTCAGGACGTTTGTCCCCAATACAGGACCTGCAGTCCTGCAACGGATAACAGTGTCTAACAGGAGCTTCGGAAACAATAGAGGCACCCCTGTACCGCAACACACCTCCGTGGTCATCGGGGCCTCAGTCAAACTGGTAGCAAAATTGAAAAGGGAACATACACAAGGTTCTCCCCCTTCGGACGAAAATCGGACGTGGGGTGTTTCGCAGGATACAATGCGATGTCATTACGCGTGGCTGAAAACACAAACGAAAGAGGTCCACCAGCCGTTGAACGTTCGGAAGTCTATATCACTCTGGGCGGAAATATAATGATCGTTTAGACATTAAGATGGAGAATAAGCGGTTATTCTATTAACACCCAAAGTAGTATTAACGCCCAACAAAACGAACACTCTGGCCACCAGCGAAAGGAAATTGATGTGTATATATGTCTATATGTGGTCTGTATATGTTGCCGTTTGTTGGTTGTCCGAAGGGTGAGCGAGACGACAACCGCGAGCAACGATTGAAGAGGAGAAAACGCCGGCGACGCCAGGCCCTGGACCAATCAGACCAACTAGACCTACCCTCTCATAGGCACCAAACGACAGGCAAGTGCTGAGAGAGACTTTGAGAATATAGAAATGGATCCGAAGGGGGGCCAGAGGGGGCGTGGCGGGGGGACAAAGAGGGAGGAGGGGGGCGGGGGTGTACTCGTTATCATACATGGCCGTAGTCGTATGACAATAGACCCTCGCATCCCTACAATGCCGGGCCAGAGGACCTCGGGCTTTCACCGACCAAGCAGTAATGGCTTGCACAAATCGCGAAGCGCCGTGCAGTCTTCGACGAGTCGCATAAAGGGTGAGCTGTATCGTACTAAGAACCGCTGGTGAGGTGGACTTGCATATGGACGACAGCTTCATTGAGTTACTATATTTTCCGGTGTGGTCACTTCCAGAGGCAGCAATGGGGTTATTATGTAACTGCCTCGTGGGTGCGTTTCCTTAAGCACTACGTGACACGACCATTCCCCTCGTGCGGAGTAAAGGTTCTCCACCCCGCACATACGATCAAACTCGATCGCCAGCCGTGACCAATCGACCGCCAAAAACCAAAATGGTTCCCCGGTTGTCCACCTCGCGTAGTGAGCGGCATGCTTTAGTGTCGTTGCCAGCCGACGTCAACCCAACCTGTATACCAGGTACACTATAGGAGGGGGTGGGGGGGCAGGAAGAGGGCAGAAGGGGTAGGAGGGGCGACGGAGGAGGGGGTGTGAGGGGTAGGGGGATGTAGAAGAGAGAGTGGGGAGAGAGGGGGGGCAAAGGGACCAGGAGGCAACGAGGGGGGAAGAAAGAGGGGAGCGGGCGGACTTGAGAGTTGGTGTAGGGGTACCTCTGTAGCTAGCAAGTGTTGGGTTTATTCATCAACCGCGTCGAAACAGTTGGAGCCTGTTTTTCTACTCCGAAAAAAATTATCCACGATCAGTTAGAGGGTTCGAATATGGCAGTATCACCATAGTTCGTATCTCACCCCAACTACTGTAGAGTGTATATATTAACATCTTAAACTATTTTTCTGATGTAATATCATCGTTTGCGGGACTACACGAACCACTGCGCAGGAGGGCCCTTCCTCACCGCTGTCTCGGACTTAAACCTGCCGAAATTTACTGCCGCGGCGTTGTCGGACCGGTTCGGCGTCAGAGCGGTGGCACTTCAGGTATACTCGTTGTAGGAAACACAGCATCTAGTAAGAAACAAGATACCTATTGAGAAACAAAACATCTACTATAGTATTAAACAGGATGCAGCGTTCGAAACAGGACATATCTAGAATAGGAGACAGGACATCTACTGTAGTCAGAAACAACACCCCTTGCAAGACCAGGGCAGTTCGCACGAACGGGATATTCGGTGAGAAACTGGGCATCTACTATAGCCAGAAACTTGATACCTAGTAACAAGCAGGACACCTATTAATACCGTAAGAAGACCGGCATCTTGTACAGGCCATGACTCCAACAGATGATTAAGACACCGAATGAGAAACAGAGTATGTAGTAAAAAGCATAAAAGTTATCAATAGTAACCAACAGGAAAAATATTAATAGTAACAGTTCGGGACAACGATTAAGGAGCAGGACATCCATGCCGAAACATGACATGTACCATTAAGAAACAGGACATCTATATACTGTTGTAAGTATGAGGAGACCCATAGTAGGATACAGGACTCCTAAAGCAGTAAGAACCAGGAAATCTACAGCAATAGCAGTCATAAACAAATACCTGCGCGGAAACGGGGCACCTGTTACACCCAGTAAGAAATTCGGAAGACAGTAGGAAACAGATCTATTGGTATTGATATTAATAGTAAGAACATGACATGTGCTGTAGTATAACGAGAAACAGAATATCAATTACGGGGGGCCATAATAAATAGGACCTACGGTACACACAAAAACCTATATGTTTACCAATTTATACTAGCAATATTTGGTCCTATTTACTACGGTCCCCCGTAACAGTAAAACACTGGGCATCTACAGTAGTGTAACCCTCTCGGTATGAGAGAAAGAAAAGTTGACGGTAAAAAGAGACTGTGAAAAGGAACACGCCTACACTACTGCAGTAAAACACAAAACATACACCGACAGCAAGAAGCGGAACACAGAACCAGGACAACTGGTCTACAGTAGGAACGGGGGTGTTGGCTCAGCCGAGACTTCATATTTGAGCAAGCGTGCGTTGTTCCACGCCAAACTCGGTACAACGTCTCCCGAATGTTCATATGTTCGGTTTATTTCAGCCTGGCTCCCTTACTGCGTCGTTTCCGTAGAAGATACTACTGCACTGGTGCCACTGTGAGCGAAAAGGTAAGGCGAATGGTCTTCACGTTTACGACGCCAAAGATCCTTCCATATATTTTGTAGTTATTGGTGGTATACTGTATCGTGTATGACGTCAACACCTCGACAATGTTTCAAAAAACAATGCAAGAAGGATACGACTAAGGTTGTTGAGAGGTCTTGACCCGACCCGCGATTCGAGTCAGGGGGTCTTCAAACTCTCGCGGGTCGGGTCGGGTCGGGTAGGGTCGGTGGACTCGGGTTGTAGGTGACCCCATCCGACCCGACCCACGCGCTTTGACCCGATGCGTGAACAGCTCTGGATAAAACGATTTTTCCGGGTATTACGGTAGCAAACAGTTTGTCTCCCGATACGGGACCACAGTTTCAAAAGGGCGATACGGTAACCGATCAAGGATTACTGCAATAGGCTAGGGTCGTTGACATGTTTGTTTGGGGACTATAGGGTAGGCCATAACCTCCAAACAAGACGGGGGACCGGCCGATCGTCAATAGAGTACGCCCGTACAGTAGTAGTGCATCATAGTATGACGGTCGGGCTCGTGGGGCTCGTGTCATACGTGTCCGTACGTTGTACATGCATTACGAAGTACTTACATGCATGCATGCGTCGGAAACCTTTCAACGCCGGCAAACGTTGTGCGGCCGATCGCCATTGAGTCTGGCTGCAGTTCTCCTCTGAAGTTCCGCACGGGATACGTGCCTAAGGCATTTCACTGTCTCCAGAAGGATTCAACTCCTTTTCAACATCCACCGAACACCGCCAATACATGTGGGCAGTGTATGTTTACAGGGGATAACCAAGAGTCAGGACTGCTTGGGCAGGCTTGTCTGCTATTCGACACGCTGCTACGATAAGGCCCACTCTCGCCACCCAAATACGTCGGCGACAGTACGATAACAGCCGCACAACTCAATTCGATCAAACTTCAGGCTTCGCTGGATTTACTGTTCAGCTTGGAGACACTGCGGCCGTCCTTTCCCAGAGCTGGAGCATTTCTCGCTCGTTCTACGGGAGCTTCACGACTCCGGGGCGCTCGCTCTGACCCTACACACCAGAACCCTCGTCTCGCGACTTGGAGGGCTACGCCTTGTGGATATCAGGCACAGGTAGACAGAACAGTGCTGCTCTGCCGGTGGGGGTGCGCCTTTTCAGCACAAGCATTTCTCACTGACGGAGATGTCTTCAATCCCTTTGGGAACCCTATTTAGCGATTAAAAGAACGATGAAAACAGCGATGACTTTGGGGTTAACGACCGACTGCGAGCAGCGTGGGTGCTCCGCAGTGTACGTGTCGTGCGACCATGTGATGGTCCCGTGCCGTACGAACCCTCTAGCATTGTAACTCGTACACCAAACTGTGCCTTCCCCCGTCGATGCGGGGCCCGCCGCATGTAACCATCACTTTTGTTCGTCAAACGTTCACTCTGAAGTCCCAAGAGGGTGAACTGGGGACCTATCCACTGCAGTTGAATATGCTGTAGAGATACGTTGTGACTCATTTTTTTCTTCCTTAGATAACCAGCCGCCGATGGGGTGATCTATCTAGGGCAACCTCTTTGCGATTAACCCCGAAAGAGCGACCAAACAAATGATTACTCTTGCTGGCGTTCGCGACTGTCCACGAGCAGCAGCGGGAGCGTCCAGCACAGTAGTACGGGCGGGATCATGTTGCGTCCGTGCCGAACGACTCCTTGCGTCGTATATATGGTACAGCAGGACACAATTTAGTCTGCATCATCCCCCAATTACTCAGTTGCCGGTGTTCTATCCATAGTCAGTTTTTTTCATCATTTTTTTCCGTCTGAAGTCCCGAGAAGGTTACGTTTCATTTTTATTGAAAAAAACTCCTATTACGGGGGTCCATAGTTAACGGGACCAAATTTTGTTAGTAAAAATTGGCAAATATATAGTTTTTTATGTACATCATAGGTCCTGTTAACTATGGACCCCCGTAATAGATGTCTTCAGTAGGGTGAGGTATCGAATTCTCCAAGAAACAGAAACCTCAAGAAAAAATCAGGTTCTACTTCTATCGCAGCACACGTAATTTTACGTTGACTCTAGTTGTACCTGGTGTGTGCAAACACACGATCGCGAATGGATGGGTGGTGAAGGCTCGTAGCCCTTTGGCGCTTCGTGCAGCCTGTCCTCACAATCACTGGTGGACCACCACCACCACCTGCTATGGTGTCATAGTCAGCGCATCCAATGTCACTGTACATCCCGCACAGCAGTTGTGATAATAATTGTAGCAGCTCGGTAATTTTTTATACATATACTTTTCTTCTTTCCTCCGTTGTGTGGCGTCTAGGTGGGCTGGTTCTCTTGCAAGACCGCCGCGTCGAAAGGACGTGGTGGTCTTGCCGCACCCTGCTCTGCCGGCGGTAGCGGCGCAGCCGTGGCTCACGAGAAAGGGGTGCCTGGCTGCCGCGTTTCTGCTGCTCGAGCAAGGCAGTAATACCGGAACACGGCAGGCCAAGATGTCAGGTATGGAGCACCTTTGGCATGCTTAATCGGGGCTTATCCCAATGCCGCTCGCTACGGCAGGTATCGGAGTAGCACCTTTGCACCAAGTATTTTCTCACTGACAGATCTTCGCGACCATTGTAACTGAGAAAGTAATACCATTTGGGTGTTACAGTATTTTTTATTCCACCAGCAATACGGCCATGGTTCCGCTCGTGGCGCTCGTCCTGCATTACCCATAGTAGTATTATATACCTGGA
Source organism: Macrocystis pyrifera (assembly GCA_031763025.1). Classification (NCBI taxonomy): domain Eukaryota; class Phaeophyceae; order Laminariales; family Laminariaceae; genus Macrocystis; species Macrocystis pyrifera. The sequence continues at coordinate 10,746,363 of JASSKH010000021.1, forward strand.
ATGGTACAGTAGCTCCCGCAGTGTGCTGTGATGTATCACAGTGAACGGAAACTAAAGGGTAAGGACCACCATTCGTGGTGGTATCAACCTCGGCGTATGTCCGGTTTTGTCCCGGGCTGTTAGAGTTGTAAATGTATGGAAGAACTTATGGCCCGGAGATGGGACCCTATCATCTCTGCGTGCATCGGAGCATCGACCATGAGCCCCAGCTAAACCTGAAATCAGCCAGTGGGGTTGGGGCTTCGACACGTTACAGGGTGGTGTCGATCCGGGGGATGTCCGTTTTTGTGCCTGGTTTGATGGAGGTGTAGATTTATGGAACGATTTCTGGTCCAGGGTTGAGACCTTGTCATCCCCCGGGTGCGGCGAGACCTCGCCGTTGCCTTGGGGGGGAACTCTTGCCGCGGGCTGGTTCCATCGCACCCAGTGTCCAACCTTAAATCACACAGTTGGGTCGGAGATTGCACACTTTGCAGAGCGGGCTCGACCCAGGTCGTGTACATTTTTGTCACCGGGTTGTTAGAGCTGTAGATGTATTTCAGGAACAACATTCCACGGATGTGACCGTATCACCCCCGAGTGCGGCGGGACCAAGGCATAATGTTGGCGGGAAATTCTCGTGGCTCCACTAAACCTGCCGATCAGAACTCAACCCGTGGGTTGGGGTTTCGACACCTAGCATGGCGGTATCGACCGGAGGGGTGTTGGACTAGTAAGCATATTTAAGTGTTTTCGATCCGGGGACGAGACCTTATCGTTCTCGGGTGCAGCGGATCCTCGACATGTCCCGTGGGGAAACTCTCGCCGCGCGCTGGCTCCATGATCTCCACCCAGTCAGAAAGCAATCAGTGACGATAGACTTTCCGCACCTTGCGGGGGGGTATCGACCCGAGAGATGTCCGTGTTCGTCCCTGGATTCTTGGAGTTGTACATGTATGAAAGAATTTATGATTCGGCGATGTAAAATTATCGTCCCCAGGTGCGGCGGCATCTCGAGATTTGCCCTTCGCCGAGCGCTGGCTCCATGAGCCCTGTTAATCGGAAATCAGCCCATGAGGGTGGGGTTCCCACACTTCGGGAGGCGATATCGACTGGGGGAGGTGTCGTTTTGTGTCGTCGGGTTGTCTGGTTCGTACTTCTACGGAAGGGTTCATGATGAAGGGATAGAACCCTGTCGTGCCCGGGTGCAGCGAGACGCTGACCTTTTCCCGAGGGAAAATTCTCGCCGCGCTCCGGCTCCATGAGGCCCAGGCAAATATTAGTCAGCCGTGGGATTGGGTTTTCCACACTTTTCAGGGCGGTATCGACCCAGGGGATATCTGATTTCGTCCCCCGTCTTTTGTACTTGTACATGAACGGAAAGATCCGGGGACGAGACCTTCTCATCCCCGGGCGAGGTAGGACCTCCACGGTATCCCGAAGGGAAAATCTCGGCGGGCGCTGGCTCCATAAGTTCCAGGAAAATCATGAATCAGTCGTTGGGGGTGGGGTTTTCACACCTTTCGGGGCGGTACCGACCAGGTTCAACTCCGTTTGCGTCCCCCGGCTGTTGGAGTAGTAGATTCACTAAAGAATTTCCAATCATGGGATGGGACGTGATTGTCCCAGAGTGCGGCGGGAGCCCGATGATGTCTCGCGGGGTAATTATCGCCACGCGCTGGCTCCACGAACCCCAGCCAACTATCAATCAGCCAGTATGAGTGGGTTTTCCACATCTTGAGGAACGGTATCGACCCGGGAATGCAATTTTTTATCTCCTAATTGTTGGAGTTGTGCATGTTTGGAACGATTCATGATCCGGGGATAGGACCCTATCGTCTTCGAGTACCGCTGGCTTCATGAGCCTCAGCTAATCAGTGGAGCTTCCAAAACCGTGCAGGGAGGTGTCGACCCCGGGGATCGCCTTTTACCCCGGTTGCTCGGAGTCGTAGATATATGGAGGGATTGATGACCCGAGTGTTGGACCCTATTCTCCCCAGGTATGGCGGAACCTCGACAGCAGTATTCGGCACCCATCTTCTAGAAAGAGCCTGCGGTCTCTGTCATGGATTGGGCCAACCACTCAGCTGCCAGAATTGGAATTCAAAATTGTGAGTCAGCAGCCTGGCTGACTAAATGGCTGTCGGAACTTCCTCGGGATTGGGCCACGGCAACGGCTCGGCGCGTCATAGGGCCCGGTGTTCTGCTGGTTGTGGCACCCAGCCTTCCTACCCATAAGGCAGGGCGGGGCTGAAGCGCTCTGCATCGCGCTACCCAATTACCGACAAACATTGACAAAACAGCAGCATTTACCAATACGGATTTTCCTTCTGACTATGTGTAGCTCGTGTTTGAATCATACCTCGCACATTTAGAAGGGAATCCAGAATCTAATGGCCCCAGACATGGAAGATGCTATCGATATCGTCAGTCAGGCCTGAATGATCTGAATACTTGACGAAAAATACGAAGTCCAAGAGTGTAGCCCCCCCTCTGATGGCTCTAGCGACTCATTTACCCGGTGTTTCATCAATCAAATCTGAAACGACGATTTTTACTTTTTGTTTGTGAAACATACCAAAAGGGCATGAGATTGTGCATCGGGTTGTCAATTCTGACCGCCTCGAAATTTAGGTGCTTGGGGGGGAAGATAGAGAGCCCCTCACGCGGAGAATCTCGGAACCATGAGGCACTATGCCTACCGCTCCATGCGCTCAGCAGGTCCTGCCACGGCGGATGAATGTATAAAAACTCTGAGTCATAGAGCGCTTTGCGCTTTAGGAGTCCGAGATGTATGAGCGTGACCCTTACTGTCAGCTTGACGATGTGTCCTCACAGTACGGGTATGGCAATAACCTTCCATGTTTGAAGTCTGTGCTTTCTGCTGTAGTTACCGTTTTCTATGTGGATAAGCGCTCCACGTAGTCAGATAAGGCAAATGGAATAATAACGGTTCTGGCTATCTCGGCGTTCGTTGTACAAAGCCAGACGGGGTTTCGTCCTGTGCTCTTCCGTGACATGATAGAGCTTAATGATGCCTTGATGAAAGCTCCGCCAAACTACTCACGCTTGCGCACCTCATCCCAACCGTCCGAACCCTGTCGCCAACGCGCAGTCCTTCAGGATGCAAAGCACTTGGTTGCTATGGCAAGGGCGGCCGTGCCTCCCGATCTCAACGAACCTCCTCCACCATCGGCTGCGAGCTCCGAACGGAATGCCCCACAGGCTGCTGCCCCCATGGACCACAACCAACAGACGGGATCGGGGTCAAGACAAACGGATTACGTTGAGTGCCTAGACCGGTCAACTTCGACAACATATGTTGATTGTAGTGGCGACAGCTGTGGAGATGGGGCTGGTTCTGCGTCAACGGTTTCTGCGGTTAGCGGCGGTGGCGGTAGCCGCGGACTCGGGGCTCGTTCCATGGTGGCGTCGTCACGCGAGGGAAAGGAAGGCGATGTTGCAACGGTTTCGTCTGCAGCTGGCGGTCGCAACGGGAAGGGAAGTGGCTGTTCGGACAGCAGCAGTCGACCCTACATTCCCCTTCACGGGTTCATCTCCTTCATCTGTGACCTGCACATGAAGACGCCGCAAGAGATACTAGAGAAGGTAAAAACGCACCCTTCAACATACATTCCAGTACTTACGTAGTGCATACATACCTGGATGTAAAAAGGGGCATTCCCGCGAACGTTTGCCCTCCGATGTCACGTATTCACTAACCTACCGTACAAGTTGGAGAGGGTCCATACGGGCTCAAGCACATCTGACTGACAGGGATCCTCGACTAAGGAACGAGCCAATCCGCCTTCAATCTCGCGCGGTGTGTACAATCTGGCTCGATGTGTACAGTAGTACCCCTGCGTAGTTCAGGGAACTGCTGTTGGTCTGGTGGTTGCGTCGTGTAGATTTAGTTTGTTTATGCAGTCGGGTTGTGGGTGTTCCATGTTAATATGGGATTTATGGTCCCTGGTGCTGCCGTAGGGGTTGCACGTTTTTGGCCAAACCAACTCACTTTAAGGGAGCTCCTCGATTGAGGAGGTACCCAATATTGCTAGTGTCCCCTTTGTGTTCGACAATAAGGCATGCCTAATTTGTTTGGTCGCCTCCCTACAATAGCAACCCGGTGATGCTGTTTTCAAAGTTCAACAAGTTACTACCGGGGGGTGCTTTCATCCGTGTCACCTGTTCTTCGGTACACCGGTATACTGCTGTACCTGGTACCGGGTATGTAATCATAAAGAGGTGGGAGCGAATGAAACTAATGAGTATAGAAATTATGTAGGGGTAGGGGTGGATGGACTAAAACAGTAATGCCTTGAGCCACGCATATTGGGAATGTTTGCTGTTCATCGGATTGCACTCTCATTTTTTCTGTCAAAGTAAGCTACTAGTGCAGGCATTGAGGCATTGAGGCATAAAGCTCCTCGAGTGAAGAGTCTAGGAATATCCTAGCTTGTGCACACCTTTTCTACCACGGCATGCGTATTCTAAGTGCTCAGTTTGGAGGTGTTCTTTCTGTGGACGACATGCAAAAAAAAAAAACAAAATTTCATAAGGAGGGCGGCCCACACTGTTGGCCGATTGTCGTCAAGTGCTCAGATATGTTTGCTAACACGTTTCCATTGTCTGAAGCTATTGGGTGGTTGGTTCCCCTTTTTGTGTAGATGGTATGAATGGAACAAGCGCTACACATTGTTAAATACTACTGGTATCAACAGAACAGGAGGCAGGTGCAGAAGGGAGTAAGATTTTGTGTATAGGTTTCCTTTTTTTCTGGAGTTTCCCTCCGTTGTCTTCTTTCGGAGATTGCTTATCAGCGACCAATGTTGAAACTACTAAAGTCCAATTGGCTACTATAGTAAATAGTGTACTGTAGAGAGTCCAATATATTTATGTTACTCTTTGGTTTCCCCTTTCTTCTAGGGGAAATGTTTGTCAGTGCCCAAATGTTGAAGCTACTGTAGTACGATAGCCAACCTTAAAGAGTCCAACAGGTTTTCTTTTTGCCTTGGCTTCCCTTGATTTTCTTTTTTCGGGAAATGCTTTATGAGTGAGCAACGTGAAGCTCCTGCTACGCATTGTCGGATGGCAAACACAGTTACAGTATGACTAATAAACAGAGTAATGATAGTAGCAAGGTTAATACATCCAACGTTTTATGCACTGTTTTCTCCTAGGAGAGGGTTGAGCTACTCGCGTATGCGACCTAATAACTATTGTGCCGCCTCTACAACGACACGTTTACTACAAGTTGATCGCACAATCAAACGTGGCTGCGACCCAGGTTAACGAGCCAAACAAGGGCGGTGGCCTAGGGGCTCTTGAAACGCTCGCGGAAGCAGTGGAGCAGGAGCGCCGGCGGCAAGAGCTGTCCTATCAGCTCGAGGAGGAGGCTAGGTATCTCGATGCGATCGGGGCAGAGGTAAGCTAACTATCTACGTTGTATATGCTGATATAAAACTGAAATGTGCTATTTTTTTATATTTCTAAACTCTGTGGAAGCTATTAACGATACGTCCATGCTGTCCCGTGACGCCCTGTTCTCCCGACAACCTGAGTTGGTTTGCAGGCTGTCATGTTGACGCTGCGACAGAAAGTGCTGTTCTCCTGGCCTATTGAAACAAGCCACTTGGAAGAAAAAAAAACGGATGTCTTGAGTACGTAGGAAATGATGAGCTGTTTTGTTCCACACGACAAGACTGCATCAGCGGTAACATGAATGTAACGTAATTGTGCTGCGTGTGTATCAATCGCAGAAAACGACAAAGTTGCAAAAAAAAGACGCGTGACAGAACGACGTTCCGAACGGGTATCGACGCCCCTGCCTCTCATCCGCCAAACAGCGTCTGAGCCCCGCCCTATTTCTTCGACGCATATTGTTTTAGGAGGCGAGAGTACTTTGTTTTAGTATGAAAACTCGACGCACCTTAAGGTAGCGGGTGCACTTGAGTGCATGAGGTCCCTCACTTGAGGAAATTTATCCCTCGACCAAAAACAATAGCAGGTTCTAAGCATCTTCCGAAGGATGTATTGTAAATCGCAAATGGGATTTCAACGGTGTCGGGAAGTTTCTGTAAAGGAACGGCCTCTCTAGTCTAAAACGCAGTCTAAGACGCACTGTTACTATGCCCCCAAACACTGATGAAGTATAGGCACCCTTCAAAGCAAGGCAAACCGGTTTTCCGACTTTTGAAGTCGCTGACCTCCGTCGTCGGGGGTTGCTGGGGTGCACACACGGCGAAACAGGCCGTCCCGCTGCCGCGCCGGCCCAATCTTCTCGACCTGTACTTCGTATTATATAGCAAAACGTGTCAACGTCTGGTCGTTATATCTTCATGAAGCTACGCATCCCGTATCACGCGCGATCTCATGCCTGAACGAGATGCGCTTTTACTGCTGGTAAGACAGCATCCTGCTGCTACCACCGTCTCGTTAGTCTTGGAAGCGTTGTGGTGTTTCGTTCGTTCACCACAACAAGGTGTTGCGCCTGGAGTGCCGCGCTCGTTGTGTCACTAGAGACTCGCAGGCAGGAGGACCAACGACGGGGGAGGAGGCGGTGGCAAAGTCGGCGCAGGCACAAGTGGCGTTAACCCTCAAAACCGCGGCGAGCAGGAGACAGCGCGAGATCGTCGAAACGTTAAAATCTGAGGTGGGATCTAGAAGCGTTTCACTCATCGGACAGACCATGATCTACGTAGATCGTTCACATCCTATCCTGCCTTTTTGAGATGTTTTGTGCTGGGTCTGTATAGATCAGATCCAATCTAGGAAATACGTGCATGATGCGCAATGCACAGCTTTCACCTGGCAGCACGAGCAAGGTCATCCCTGGTACCTGGTACATGTCAAGAGGAATCTATCTGCGCCCGAAGATCTAGGCCGTAAAGTGGGGATCGGTGATATATCCCGCGGGCTACCTGCACCAGTCAGGCGTAGTTTTTCGAAGACGAGGACACGAGTTTTGTTCTAGTTCGACTCCTCGTTCTTGTTCTTGTCCATGCTCTTGCCCTTGCTCTTGCTCTTTCTCTTGCTCTTGTACTTGTTCTTGTTCTACTTGTCCTTATTGTTCTTCTTGTTGTGCGTGTTCTTCTTTTTTATTTATTTTTCTTGTTCTTGTTCTTGTTCGTGTTCTTGTTGTTATTTTTCTTGTTCTTGTCCCTGTACGTGTTCCTGTTACTGTTATTGTTCTTGATTGTTCTTGTTATTGTCGGTCTCGGCGACGTCCGTGTAGACAAATTATCCCAATAATATATATATACATATTTTTTTAATATTATCGTTTCAAAATTCAAATAGTAGCCCATGGTCGCGAAATTGTGAAGGAGGCTACGATACAGGTACATAGGGGAACGAACCATCGCATAAACTCAGGTAGGCGTTGTTAAATTGGTGTACTGCTGAAGACGGCGTGCACACTGGTTGAAGGGACAGAGCTCGGAAGATGGACTATTTCTCACGGATGGTGTATGGGCGCGTGTCACTATTCGCTCCATGCCAAACTCAATAGCACCGCCACGTGTGATCACTTACGTGATGCCAAGAATCATTCCAGATCCGTATAGTTAGCCGTGTATCGTCTTCTCGAACGTGGTTGGGGGGTTGAACCGAGCAGTGAATAACTCATGGCGTGTGCGACCCGGTTGCCCCCATGCGGAACCATCTGGCGTGTTTATTTTTCATCGATCCCGTTAAAACCAAAAGGTGGAACGCGCCGACAAGGACGTGACAACTTCTTGGCAAAACGTGATGACGCCGCCCACCTCCAGCACCCCCTCCAGCAGCCAGAGCCGTGTCCTACCCGCAGCATTATCAGCACCTGCAGTGGCATCCAATTCCGAAAATGCCTCGGTCGACACAACCAACTCCACTGCCGCGACGTCCAAAATATCGGCCACCCCGTGCGTTACCGCGGGGGACGGCCTCACCGAAACAGACGCGGCCGACCTAAACTTAATTCTCCAAGAAGTTGGCGACAGCATCATCGGGCGGGTGACTGTAGAGAAAGCGAACCACTCAAGGGTTTCTCTCGGCGGCGGTGGGTCGGCCAAAGACAGCAGTGGGTGCGCAAGGGTGGCTGTGTACAAAACACCTAACTCCAAGAGGGCTTCTCTCGGAAGTGCGGGTTCGGCGGGCAAAGGCAACACCAGTAGCGGACGCACCGGCACCGCTCTCGCCGTGAAAAACGCTGCACGTTCCGCAACTTGCAGTGCACAGTCGTCGGTTACTGAAGAATCGTGCCGCGCGTTTTCTCAGGGAGCGGTAGTGTCCAGGTCGACGCCGCTGAGGTTGGAGCCTGGGCCGGCAGCTCGAAAGGCCCTTCGCACGCTACGCATGTACGTGCACAGGCTCCGGGTTACCAAGGACCACGAGGACAGCACAATTGAGTGAGTGCGCGACGACGGTGGAGAAATGGGGATGCTGTCGCGGGCTTTGTGTGGTATGGGCTGCGGCACCTACTCAATGATTTTTGTGAGGCTCCCCACTTGATTGTAGTATAGGAGCTCTAATTCCTCGCCCAAAAGCTCACTTTTGATAAAAGCTAAGAGCGCAACCCGATGAGCATTCCCACAGCCTAATGTATATATTACATATAAATATATATAATATATATTTCCCTACATATAATATGTATTATATCTTAATAATATATATCACGAAAAATATTGTAAAACAAGGACAGATGTCCCAAAGATACTGGCTTTAACCCTTTCGGGACTGCAGTCTCGCTATGGGGGCAAACCAGTCAAACCAGTCAAATTCCAAAGTAGTTCGTCCCCAGAACTGGACTGCAGCTCAACAAGGTGTTGAGGAGCCCGGTCGGTCCCACCAGTGACATATTTGGTCACAAACAGCTGCCTGTACCTACCCCTTTCTGTAGGACGCCTCGGTGTCGCTTTCACAGGGGTTCTTTTTCAAGCGACTCAGATCCACTCTGGCACGAGCGGGGTTACCCTATCAATGCACAATACGCAAGACAAAAATATCCCCCCACAGCTGAACGAGGGGCGCACATAGAACGAACCGAAAGTAGTGAGTGGCTTCGGAAATGATGTATGTCGGCGGAGACGCGTGCCACGGTAGGGGTAGTGCTTTATCCCAAAACCAATCCTGAAAGTCGTTCTTAATACCAAACTCGTCGGAAACGTTTTGTTTGTTTGCGGTGTTTAATTGCTTGCACACCTAGGCCACGGGATTGTGTATTGAGTTGCGCTTGAGAAAAACCAAAACTAAAAACAGCGTTTTTCGTGACTACGTAATGACTAAGTAATAGTATAGAGCCCATCACGCGAGGAACCTCACAGACAAAATTGGTGCACTTCTGCCTCAGCGTGTGTCCGAGACTTTTCTATGGATGCACATCGCTCGGCTTGTGCGCTCTCGCCGTTGACGTGAAAATTGGACGGGAACGAAATCGCTCGAGGGAGTTTGTTATCGTAACGCACGTGTGCTACTCGTAGGGTTGTTCGGTGCTTGGCCGTCTTCACGTTGTGTGTCTCGGTTAGAGCGATAAGAACCACGATGTGACTGTCTGTTTCGCTCCGGTGGCAAAATACGAAAAACAACCTTTTTGAAGAGTTGCAGAGCCACTCGTTCGAGTGGCGTGAACGCGCGGGGGTGCCCTCCTCACGCCCCCCCCCCACTCTCTCAACCGCAGCTCCTCGTGGAATCGGGGCGATCCCCGCAGGCAAAAGAACTGATCTGCCTCCGATATGTGTTTCACATCGCAGAGCCACGTGCAAATGGTAGGGGGGGGGTAAAATTTTTCGCGAATATGTATCCACTACTGACGGGGCTCCTCGACCGGAGGACTGCCCAATATCTCTCCAACACCGCATTCGTGATCTACTACTACATTAGTCGTGTGGCATGCTTGCCCCATGAGGCTCTTTCCTATGCGATTTTGTTCTCCGATCCGATTTGAGTTTTCCAGTCGACCGCAGGCGTTTTACGCCCGCAAAGCCACGGCGTCGGCCGTACGCTTCTCGGAACAAGTCCGTGTGCTCTGTCAGAGGCACGCAAATCTCTCGAAGGCGAGCTCATCCGTTGCGGGCAGATTGCAGCAGCTCTCACGTTGTGATGCACACGACGGCAGGCTGTTCACCTTATTTTGTTTGGCGCGGCTCCTCACTTTAAAGGATTTTGTATCTCACCCCCAGCCAAAACCGTGGATGAGATAAAGCGAAAGCTTAACCTGACGAACCGTCCCGTGCGACAGTAGGTATACCACAGTTGATTTAGTATTAGTATTGTGAACACCACTGACTGCATTCCAATAATAAGGCGTGCCTTGACGACAAGGCATGCCTTATTGGGTAGTTCCGCATTGAACTCAAGGATCACTATTATGGGGGCCCATATTAAATAGGACCTACTGTACACACAAAAATCTATACATTTCGATATTTTTACGAACAATAATTGGTCCTATTTAGTATGGTCCCCTTTGTCCCCTTGGCTGCTTCAACCGCGCCACCGTTCCATTCCAACCCGCTGCAGTGATTTCCGGTGTTTATGGCATTCTGCTTTACAATATCACGGATTCACACATCAGCAGTGATCCACCCACACACAAGTGCTCTTGTGGGTCTTGATGTATGACACCTGGTGCGGCAACGGTATACCGCTCTGACCGCGAAAAACATGCCCATGTTCGGTATTCGTATCAAGGTTGAAACAGTGACTATATTGTCGGCCAGAGTTGTGTACGCGTACTAATATCACCATGATTTTTTGGGTTCCTCACTTGAAGAAGGGACCAGCAACCAGAACACGTTGCCGAAAGCTGCTGCTTTACGGCCGGTGAGCAATGCTTTGGAATGCGCGGGGTGGATTTTTGTCCGAGTGCCTCACATCAGGAGCTCACAGATCTCACCCGAAGATTGGCATAAAAAAGCATGTGTTCGCGCAGTCCTCCGACCAACATTTCTGTGCGATACGCGTAGTCCTACTCGTAAAGACATTCTACTCACAATAAAAATATCCCGATGGCATTGCGTACTTGCTCACTTGAGGAGCTCAACCGATCAGAACATGCGGAGAAAAAACGTTGCACCCCTACCGTGGGATGCGTCCGTTTCACTATCGCCCGGTCTATTTATATAAGTGACGCGTTCTACGATAGAGGTAGCACATTTCTGCTAAACTGTTTTCTGAATGACGGGTTCCTTAACTCAAAATCGTCGGAAGGCCAGTCTTGTTTCGAAAAATGACGTTTTTGTATGCTTGGGCAATAGGATCATTCATCGGGATGCAACTTGATTTTTGCTTAAGTCAGTTTTCTGGTGAGGTATGGAGGTCCTTAAGTGAGGAGCCTCAGAAAAACTTAAGGGGGGAATCTCGATCATAGAACGCCTCAAATACTTTGGGCATCTCTCGAACAGACCCTCGAAATTTCGCATCCGACCTCCACGATATCGGATAGCTGCTGCGAGGAAAGGTTTTGGCGGAAAAGTGCAGCCCGAATACCTATCGCAGCTCCCGTCTCCTTTCGTGCGTCCGTCTTCACCCCGACCCCCACCCCCATCCCTACTCGCGTGGGATTGATCTCGGTCTGCCGTACGCAGCATCGAATGGAGAGAGAAGGTGGAGGAGCGCAAGGTAGCCGCGGCTGTGGCGGTGCAGAGATGGATGAGGAGGGTTTGGAGGGACAGGGTCGCGATCCGGGCCGCCACCCTCCAGGTACCCAACGAGTCATGATACGGTAGTGGTACGTGCGCCCATACTACCATACGGTAGGCGTATACTTCCATGACTCTTGAGGAGCTCTAAACAACCTGATTTTATCGAAAGCACTTCGTGTACTTAGTCCCGTTACAAGACCCCACATGGACCATTAACCCTCCACCACATGGGCCATTAGCCCTCTAGGGACCCCAAGCTACCAGGCGCCAAAGCAGTCACAACTTCGGTGTTATCAACCGTATATGAGCAGTGCAGCAGTGAGCATCCAGCAGTCCGGGCCGGGGTCATGTTGCGCCCGCGCCGTACGACTCATCGCAGGGTGCAACAAGGGGCACCATTTCATATTACCCCCCCCCCAATCACGCAGTGGCTGGTGTTGTAGTCGCCTGCTATATCGCCAAGTTCCCCCTCTGAAGTCCCAGAGGGAGTAAATAGATACCTAACGAACTCGTAAACAGGAGAAGATACTTGTACGATGAGGAGTGTCTTGTTGGGTAGCTCGTCGGTTCGGCAGCCCCGTACGTGGCATAGGTTTGGGCTCAAGCGCACGACCTCATTGTATTTGCCGTACGTAGCACGGCTCAGTGGTGCACCCAACTTGCCCGGCTCTCCTGTCTTGAGGAAGTCTGCGCGGCACCCAACAACAGATTTTGTGGACAATGGTTTCGTGAAACTACCTCATCGCACTATTAACACGTCGCCGGTGCCGTGGTTTGTATATTTTGAGACTGGACCGTGCTCGCGGTAGGTCATTTGGCTTGCACGTTTGAGCCCAAAATAACAACACTTGCGGGGCCCATGAACTGAGTGGCGCCTACCTGAAGTATGCAGCTCGTAGTAACTTTGGATATGATGTGCATCCTACTGCACCACTATTTAGCCCATGCTCTAGATACCTACATAGCTCATGGGGTGGCTTGTGTGCCGGGCTTAACTTCCTATTACTGTAGTACGAGTACGTATCTCAAAGTGGGTTGTTGTGTGACTTACTAATAATGCTAATGGCGTAGAGCTCCTCAGGTCAGGAGCTCGAGGAAACGTTTGTGTGCTGCATACACCTATCGTAGTACGCGTTGCTCAAATGCTGCTTGTACATTTCGTGCATACATAGAACGCGTCAAAAATGGAGATACTCGCGTTCGATGGCAACAACACGTTGGATGTCGCGTGGACGGCAGGCACATTGTCTCTTAAAAGAAACAAGAACGAATTGATTCACGGCAACTGGGGTCATCTAACTACAGTTATGTGCCGCAGTAGTGGTGGCACCAAATTTTTGCACTGTGCATAGGGATCCTTTCCTCTCTTCAGGAGCTCTACTGCAGTATGCCTCTCCTAAAACCTGATTCCGGGGAAAAACGGACGCTTGAGTAACCATTTTATTACAGTTCGTGGTGCACTGCATAGAAGCATACTGGTATATCTCACTCTAATTCGAATTGTATTGTTTCCCATTTGTCCCCCAAACGGGGGTGCAGCCCTGGAGCGGTTGTCGTCGGGCTATCGCAGGCACTGTTCGAATGATGTACGGTAGAAAATAAACAGAGCTATCGATCTTGGGTAGTTTTGTCAGAGCCCTTAAGGAGCCCCGCGAGTGAGAAAATGTTTTCGGCCAAGAATTGCTACCCATCTCTATCGTAACAGCACGCACCCAATGTTGAAAAAAAAAAAAACGGCCACCCTAACCCTATACTGGTGTTGCATAATTAGTGTATGATAATGCCCAATATATCACAAGTAGTATCTCGTTTGAGCCGCAGGGTGGGGCAGAAGATTCGGGGACGTATAACTGCATACTGCCTGCGACTACTTTATTCTTCTAGGTATTTCACAAGGACACACACGCAGTTGGGAGGTGTGCTACAGTACAACAAGGGTAGCAATTTTTGCCCAAACTTACTATGACTGACAGGGGGGACCCCATATAGCTGAAGATTCGCGGGGGTTTTGTCCGTGCTTTACGATGTGTTTCGAGATACACCTAGGCCATTGCATCGTCCATCGGGTTGCATGTTCAAGTTTCTCGATGCCAAGGTACGGGTCGGGTGTAGAGCTCCTCACGCCCCTTTCGACGCGTGCTACGACAGTGAGGGGTTTCAATTAGGTGTAGAATGTTCTTGCCGAAAATATTTCTGGCTGACGGGGGTTCCTGAACTAACGAACTACCCAACATCGTGGTAAACCTTTCTTTTTCAATTATATTTTAATAATAACACCGACGACAGGCCTATAGGTTAAGCATTTGGTTTTTTCAAGTAAGTCTTTGGGAGAGGCACACATTCCCCCAGAGAGTTGCAGCCTGAAAAAAAAGTGTTGTTTTTATGGGTCTACCGTATCGCACGTCTTTCGCAGAATGCGTCTTGGCAACACATGCAACTGCCCCCCGTCGCGAGCTCGTGGCAGGGGCTCTTTCTGTAGTTTCAGCATTCCGCTACCCCAGACGTTGACTTGACCGGCGCATGTTTGTAACTACTACCGGGGATCACGCGCGGCTGTGCTCCCTGCCTAATGGCACTGCCATGACGATAGACGGGGCACGTTGCTGGCGCTGCGGACGGTCGTGGGCGCACCGCCCAGCCCATGTTTTGGCGTGTGCTCCTAGTTAAAGGCAGCCTAGAGGGAGCATGCATACCGCGGCGAGTACTCTCAATCACAAATCGTGGAGATATTGTGATGCACGTTCGCAGAATCAACCAACAAGCAACGTGACCGGATTGCTCCGAAACTGTCGCACACGTCAAGCAGATCACGGTTTACACCATGTAGAGCATCACCTGCTGCCGCTATGAGGTGTTGTGCGGGATGATGATAGTAACGATGATGATGATGATGATGACGATGATGATGATGATGATGATGATGATGATGATGATGATGATGATGATGATGATGATGATGATGATGATGATGATGATGATGATGATGATGATGATGATGATGATGACGATGATGATGATGATGATGATAATGATGATGATGTTCTCACATGAGCTCACTTCCCGGAATTCATGCCTGACATGTGATCACAAAGCAGGATGAAAAGAACTGACGCAGCCCGGGAAACAAGTGCTCGTGCTGTACAGTAGATGATGCTGATTCTACAGCTTCCACCCGACACCATGAGCTAGATCGTACAGATCAGGAATCTACTTGCTCTAAAACACCGGTAGCTACAGTAGTTCATGAAGTGGAAATCAACGGAGGCGTGTTTGCCCTACATTTCTGAGGCTCTGATCTGCTCGATGTGTGAATTGTTTTCCTCTCGTCAATGTACAAAGGCTACAGCGCTGAGATATGCCCGAGGCAAGGCCAAGCGACACGCTATGGCGGAAGAAGAAAGGCAAGTGCTCGCTGCACGGGAGGTGGATAAGACGCGGCAACGGCATCTTCTTCAAGAGAAGGTACTGGACCCCCCAGCAAAACGCCTCGTATACTATACGAGAGTCGCTACCATCTCAGTTTCAAAACGACAAGGCATGTATGAGGCCTCCAACCTTGGAGGATAGCGCTAGAGTAGAAGCGCGATATGTAGTGCTGTTGTGAACGAGAACTACTGCATGAGGTTGTGAGACCTCGCTTAGTGGCAGCCGCGGATCGCCGACGCTAATGTAAGGGTGAATCTACTGTAAATACGTGTTCGTCCTGAGGCTCCTCACATTCTTACGCGAAAAAATTATATGCTTCACAAAATGATGGATTTAGTAGCAATAAAATAGTGTGCGCAACTCGGAGAACGATGGCCAGGTGTGTATCACACCTTGGACAGATAATTGATTCCCATTTCATGATCTAGGTTTTTCAGGGTGTACGTATTCCCGATCGGTATGAGCTAGTTCATGTTTCCGGACGGGAGCCGTCTAACCCGCATGATCTGCTGTAGAACATATATTCTGGGTTGGATGCTGTCTCCCTCTTTTTTTTCTAAAACTACCTGCAGTAATCCACACTACTCCTAAAAATAGTTGATTAATTAATTCCATCTACTGTACCCCTACTCCTAAAATTAAATATGTGTACGAAACAGACCCACCATGGCATCGCGAAACGGTAGGTTAGGATTTAGATGATCTGCTGTGGATAGATCGATCGTGATCTATCCGGCGTGTGTAAATCGCTTCAGAGTGCTACGCAAGGATCTAGATCATCCACTATAGATAGATAGATCATGAGGTGTCCGACTGTGTTACCTTATTTGAATGACATATTGAGACTCGAGTGGGATTCCGAAGGGGGCGGGTACTGTAGTTCTTCAGCGGAGCCCCGGTCAGCTGTACAACGTTTCGGCCCAACGATACCCCCCCTACCCCCCCCCTTTCGTGGCATGTCCGGTGTGTGAATACTCAACGGCTATTCAGTTTGCAGTGTTGAAAAGGTTTGCGCTGCTCGTTGTGGGGGGCGGTCTAGAGGCCAGCAGTCACGTCTCGGACCCTGCAGATTAGGCGAATACCCTGAGGTTTACCTAGAGCAGTGTAGCCTGTCTTCAAATCTACAGTATCTTCTTGTCCAGTCCGTGGTTTGCGCAGCCAACGTATGTGCCGGTCACAATATCACGTACGGTGTGCTGTTTCCTTAGCATTATGTACGTCGTGTGCTGTCCGAACTGCTGATATCGGTTGATCACAAGGCTGTGGGGCATAGCACGAGCCTTTGTAGACTGCGGATAGACTCTCAATTCTCGATGAATATCCACGCATCTAGCGTTTAGGTCCACCCACGTTAGGCATAGCCCAGTTGTACATCGTGAGCAACAATGCGTACGAGTGTACTGCTGTACTACTTCTGTGAAGTACGCACACTCCATCAGCAAAACCCGCAATATTGCTGTGGAGCTGCTACTATCGGTTCGTAGTGAGGCTGTGGAACACAGTACGGACTCTACACTCAAATTTCTCCGAGCATGTCCTCGAATCTAGCGTCCGAATCGATCCGGTTTAGAGTAGCAACGTTGTTCATCGCTTACTAGTACATCATTACGAACGTCGTAGTGCACTCTTTGCGCGACACATGTGCACTTTTCTTGTCGTGGATAACTTGCGATATCGCTGTGAAACTGCTACAATCGGTTCGTCAGGAGTCTGTGGAACACATTGTCAGGAACGCGGTGATGCGCGAGGTGGAACTGCGACATTGTAAAGCTAAGGCCAAGATTCAGGCGCCTATTTTACGGCGGTGGAGGTGGGTAGCTTGCATGATGCAATAGCTGAAAAAATCACTCATCGGACATACAAGATACTGTATATCAGATAGACCATTCCCACTTCAAGACGTTCATTTGGCAAGGCAGATAAATTCCTGGCTTGTATGATCTAGCTCATGTTGCCGGGTTAGAACCATGTAGTACTGTAGGTAGTCCGCATGATCTAAGGCATGACTCCTGCATTGAATATTTAGTACACAGATCCAGCATAGCATCTCACAGAGGGAGAGGGTACTGAAAAGTTAATAGAAGCTAAAACTTATTTTCAAGCTTTACCTTATTTTGATCGTTTAGATTATGTTTCAATGATAAAATAAAAAAGGGTGATATTATAAGATCAAACTCAACACGTAATGGTTTTCAAAACGGGCATAGTAAAACCTTACAAAATATACTAACTGTAGATAATTTGTCCGACGTGTGAAAGCTTTCGAAAATCGTGTGAAACAGGGTAAATCAGGTGACCCTGGGGTACTTGCGGCTCCCTGGGCTAACCCTAAGAAAATGTGAAGGGCTTAACTGCCGATGAAATCTGAATCTTGTCGCAAGGGAAATGATTAGTAAAAGGTTGAAACTATGGTAAACTGAGGATGGATCATGTGCGGTTAGGTCTCATGCTGTCGTGTTTCAATTTGTGTGCGGAGCGTCAGCAACCTCTCAAAGCTGCTACTACTTCCCCCGGGTGAAAACTCCCCCCCATCTCAGCGGCGTTGAGAATGAGTACACCCCCCCCCCCCCCCCATCTCAGCGGCGTGTTCGTCCGGCGTCTTATCAAGCTGTGCCGTTGGTTTAGACACGTGCTGGAGAAGGGGTGTTAATACCAAAATCTTTCTTTATGAGCCTATGACACTCGTGTGAGGGTCTCCATCTATATACCATGCCAGCTAAGTCCCAATCCACAATCAAACGGACTTGAAAATATTTAGATGCAATACGCTGAAGCATCGGATGCAGAGATATTGAGTAGTTTTGAGAGTTCATGACCCCCGTCAAAGGAAATATGAGAGTTGCAATATACTACACTGTAATCAAGTGAACCCCCTAGTGTAGCACGGCCCGTTACCGGAGCACCCGGGGTATGCTGCACCCTGGGCCCATAGATAGGGGTCGGTTGCACGGTTTGGCCAAAACATTTCTGACTGATGACCGGCCTCGTTATATCCAAACAATGGGATACCATTACCATTGCGTAGCGTTTTACGGTATTATTCGTGCTACACCGGCTGTGCGAGGCTTTGGGATTGTTCCAGAGCTCGGACAGACATATAATGATATATCTATCTACAGATAGATCATCTAGTTCCTCGCCTGCCGTTGCGAGAGCGTGTGCGGGGTCTGCATTGTGCAAGCCCAACCCAAGGAACATGTGCTAGACCATGCAGATTGCACGGGGTCCCACCCGGCAACATGAACTGGATCATAACATCTAGGGGATATATCTGGCTTGAAAGATCTAGATCATTCAGTGGGAATCGTTGATGTGTAGATGATCTCTCCTTGGTGTGGACTGTTCACTGGGGTTGCTATTTTACTGTTTTTCTAAAAAAACAAATTCGAGTTGTTTATGGAGAGCTCCTCAAGCGAGGAGCCTCAGAAAGTTTAGGTGCTACTATACTAACCCTTCCATAGCACCCCCCAAAGACATGCGTACGCTAAACCCAGTCCAGTAGTTCCATCGTTGAGAAACATTTTGGGAAACAACACGTCTCCCCTACCTTGCCAAGCTTCGTACACGGTATTCTCTACACTGTGATGTACGCTGGGAGTACCCCGCCTCCAGCTCCATGTCAATGAAGGTGTTGCTAGTATCGTCGGGCGCAGTCCCTAATCGGCTGTGCCGCGGTGCCCCTAGCCCATGCGCCTACAGACAGTGCCCTATCGCAGCGTTGCTCGAGCGCTTTGATGTCTGAACCATCCAAGTTTGTGACACAACTTATCGACTTCTTCGTCGGTAAAACAGGAATCACGTACGAGCCGAGGTTCAAATTCGTTCTTTGTGGAGGAAGAGACTCCAGGGTTTCATAGCCGACTGGAAGGCTTGGATAGGGAGGAAGCGAGAAGCGACCGCCGGCGCAGGGGTTATCCGTCAAACTTGGTTGGACTACCGAAAAAGGTGAAGCCACCAACACAAGGAGATCCAGGTTTGACCCAGTCTTCGACAGCCGGGCGTACTGATTATCATGCGTGGGGGTAATCGTGTGACAATAGACCCTGCTCGCATCCCTACATGCAATGCCGAGACGGAACACGCCGGGTTTTCTTTGACTTGGCAGGTATAGCTTGCGCAGAGGGGGTGTACTCGTGTCATCCATGGCCGTAGCTTGTACAGGGGGGATACCCTATTAGGTTCAGCGGCGCAGAGACAACCCTAGAAATTGATTTTGCAAGTCGGCACGCTTTCCTTGCGTTTTAGTTTGTTTTTCTTGATATGTAGGGCAATGGAATGCATCGTTTCGCCTGACGAACAGATTGTATGTACAGGAATATGGGCACACATAATACCCACCCATGTGTGCGTGTGATGCGTAGATCTACTCATCTTGCTTCTGACCGTCTATACCACACAGCAGGGACAAGCACTTTCAGCCGGCGCTACAGGCTGGTTTTTCGGTTTTATTGGCGCATAGGCCAAACGGTAGGGTTGATCTCCTGGTACTGTTTATGAGGCACCTTATTTTTGGGGAGCTCTCTCTACCTCGTGCAAACCCCGGCTTTGAGAAACAACGGACGGGCCAAACGATGATCAAGACGATCTCCTAAAAATTGAAAATACTTGGCAGATGCTCAGAAAAAGAGTCCCATCAGTCCGAAATAAATTGGGCGAATTTTTAACTGACTGACTGACGAGGGGGGTCCATTTTCTGTGGAGCAATACAATCCACATCGTACCAAACCTGAATCGTGTTATATTATACGGCTCTGGACGCGAATACTTAAGGAACGTTTACACATTAATATTACGAAAAATAGATCCACAATGATGTGTGGCTTCTATGTGCGCAGCTCGTCTCGCTCTTGACAGCTGTAGGTGTAGCTGTCTGCGGTAGTAGGCCCGTGCCACAAAATGGGCCGCACCTACTGTACCGTAGTGAGTTTCCTGGATATCCTCACCTGGTTATAGTATAGGAGCCGTATGCTCTACCCAACAGTCGGTTTTGACAAAATATGTGGACCAAGACAACAGTCGGTTTTGACAAAATATGTGGACCAAGAGAAATATCCCATGGGCTACAGCAGTAGGTATCGGACGAATAAGTCTGTAAACTCCGCGTGAGATCGAAAGATGTTGCGTATTGCTCTTAGACCCCTCAGCCGAGGAGCCCCGTAGGTCAGAAATGGCTCGGGTTCCGATCGCGACAGCTACCGTTTCACGCGTGATAATTGCCTCACTTTTTCAGAGTCTTTCGAATTTCTACGGTCGTACCTGGAAGCAGTGTTTGCGCCATAGGTAACTATCAATAGTGTTGTTCGATCAACAATTGCAACATGTCCAATCTGGCAACTGATGCTCTTCTCAATGTTGTTCGAGCGACAATTGCAACATATCTAATCTGGCAACTGGTGCCCTTCTCAATGTCGTTCAAGCGACAATCCAACCTGGCAAACACTGTAGTGTTTGCGCCATACGTTTTTCTCGATGTTTTTTCGAGCTTCCATCGCAACCTGTCGACCACGTGGCCCATAGAGCCTGGGTTAGAACTCCTGAAAAGCAACAGCGGTCGTACACACATGGTGGTGATAGTCATTCTCCCTGTTAGTCAATAAATATTTGCAGCCCATACGATATATCGACCAACACCCCAACCGTACGCATAGGACAAAACTGCGAGAAGCCGTGGACGCTTCGACCGCAAAGCAGCACAGGATAAAGACCCACATGCTCAAGGCCTTGGATCGCGACACTGGGGAACGGTTCGCCCGCTGGAAGATGTACACACGCTTTATGCAACATGTGAGATAGGGCCCGGATGTCTCGAACCGGTCAACTAAAACCAATACTGAAAGTACGAGTAGGGTGTTTGCGATACTACAATTCGGTTGAACTACAAAAAATATTAGAAAACACACAAACACGAGGAATCCGAAGACGCTAGCCAGTCAAAACTTGTTCCGTTTGCTGATCAACCCAGCGACTTCCTCAACCGAAGAATACTTAGCTCAAGAACGTCAGTGTGATCAGTTTATTCCGCAACAGTTACTTTTCATGGGTCGGGATTGCTATTGTTCAGAAACAGAGTACAAGAACCTCGACACCAACCAACTTCTTGGCTAGGTTTTAGCCGGTGATTCTTAAGGGTCAGGCAACTCACAGCGCTACGACTTACCGTATATGGGATCAGACGACTCAACAAGGCCAAGCTTCGTTCCAATCGGGCCTGCGATTCATGGCGTATCAAGCATTTGATCTTGTGGTCGTCGGAATCTAGAGGACACGACCAAGTGATTTCCGTTCGACTGCACCTGGTCGGCATTTTGCCTTTTGGCAGGTGAAATTGATGGGCGGCGTACACGTCCGAGATCGACTGCGAATGCGACTACAGAGGTAAATCGATGTTTAAGCTACTCCTCCGTACGTAGCGAGGAAGGGTTATAGGGTAAGGGTTGACAACAAGTTTATGAGAATCCTCATTTGGAGGTGTGGAACCCCGACAACCGACTTTCATTAAAAAAAGCACGCCTTGGGAAGGTCGCCGATTCCCACTCGATTATCTAGATCCTTCAGAGCAGGCAGATAGACAGATCCTTGCTCTTCATGATCTATCTCACGTTGCCGGGCGGGAGCCGTACAATCTGCAGGATATCTACGATATATTTCCAGGGTTGGACCTCTGTACTCTACAGATCCTGCGCAGCACTTCACAACGGCAGGCTGTACAGGATCTAGATTTTCTTTATTTTCTAGATCGTGATGTGTCCGAGGCACGCGAAATATAATCCACACATAATATGTTATGCAGTTCCTCAGTCCAGGTTTGGATCCGATACAGAAGATCTACAGTAGATATACGATAGCTCAAGGAAGAGATAAGTGTTCCCGGTCAGAGTGTGATTGAGCTCTGTGCGCCAAAGGCAACAAACTAATGAGCCACAACACGGGACAGGACGTGCTTTGGTATGGTATGAGATGCGCCTCATTTTCGTACGTTGTACTTCGCATGCTATACTCATTATCCAGCCCAGGCTGACTGTTAGTAGTGCCGCCGATAAGCCACGCTTTTTTGGTAGGGGGTTTTTCTCTCAGAATTCCAGATGGGTTCACGGATCTAATCAGAGGCACTCAACCCTTCATAATTCCACCGACATGTTTGGGGACAAACCACATGAAAGTGTGCACAATCCCCCTTAATTAAATATCTCATGGATGGTTCCGAGACAGATACACTAATGAAACTACTGTATGTAAATTATAATACTGGCACCATACCAACGGGTATACTAATGGTTTCTCACTTGAGGAGCTCAGCTGGTCAGATAATATTGGGCCAAAATGTACAACACACCTCATGTGGGATGTGTTTCGCTGGTTATATAGCACTATCCACGAACCTATCCAGGGCACGTGACTGCTGTCCAGGAGCACAGCGATAATATCAATTATCGGTATCTCCAGCGCGCACGCTCGTGTGAGATCAGTTTTCTCTGGTTCTAATTCAGCTACGGCGGGTGCTCTCCTCCTTGCGATGACGGTCGACGCCGCACGGTCAGGTGGAAGGCTTTTGTGCGCCTCGCGCACATCCGGAGGCAGGAAGCGGCGGTTCGACTTCAAGCCTTTGCGAGGACAGCGGAGGCCAAGAAAATACTCGCCTCGCTACGGAGGGAGCACCGAGCAAAACAGTTGGTCGCCAGCCAGGCACGTGCTCGCTTACCGTCTAACGATCACCTGATGGGAGTGAATGAAGTGCAGAACACAGAATACATCATCTGTGATGCAGTGAGAAAACACTGGTATTACGGGGGGTATTAGTAAAAATAGGTAAATATAGAGGTTGTTATGTACACCATAGGTCCTGTTAACTATGGACCACCGTAATAGTTAGAAATCCAATCTTATTTCCCTCGGGAACAAAAAAAAATGGCGTGTGCTACAAACGACAGGGGTACGTATCGATAGCACATATTTAACCCCACCATAATTATAACGGCCGGGTCTCCTTAGGGGGACTCAGTAATCACCCAGTATTGCTGGAATATCATTCGCGTCCTGCGGTCGGGGTCACACATCAAATTCAGCTATACTTATGAAGCTTCCCACCTGAGATGATGCACGTACACTTCACTTGGGGCACCTTACGTACACTCGTATTGCAAAAAAAAGAGACCGATACATCATCCGATGGGCTAGGTATCTCCGCAGGTGGCCAGGACCCCCCCCCCCTCCCCCTCTCCCCCCGTTTGCATGTTGTGGGCGTAAACACATCATCGGCGGGGTTGAACAATGTATCACATTCCTACGGATATATATATTGCCGAAACGTCAAGAGGCCCGCTGCATTGTTTGACGTCTCCACAAAGATTCGTTTACGTCCACAACCATGGCGGGGGGGGTCCCGGCCACCTGTGTAGCGAAGCACAGAGTGCAAAGCAAAGGCTCTTTGGTAATTTCCTCGTTTCGGGGAGACCGGCAGTCACAACGTTTTAACTGGTTGGATCAAAAGGGGATACCCCCACCGTAGCAAGTAACAGCAAGCAATAGACAGCCTCTGTTTTCAGCGTCCCGGCACCACTCCTGCGAGGGACTACCCTAATCATCATCGGTATAAATGTGTCTGGCACCGATACATGGAACTGATTGTTGCGCTGCGCTAACGCAGTACATTTCTGTCGGTGTCTGTTTAGTGAGGCACAGAGCGACTCGCGCAAGCGGTGTCTATCTAACCCCGGT
Organism: Macrocystis pyrifera; assembly: GCA_031763025.1. Taxonomy (NCBI): domain Eukaryota; class Phaeophyceae; order Laminariales; family Laminariaceae; genus Macrocystis; species Macrocystis pyrifera. The sequence goes on from JASSKH010000021.1 coordinate 10,770,107, forward strand.
GTTGAAAATGAGGGTTTTCTTCCTACCGTAGATGCATTTTGCTATAGGGGCATGATTTATGTACGCATAGCACCGCAACCTTCTGAAGCTCTCCACTCTTGACGAATGAGCTCTACAGTATACCTCACAAGAAACCTAACTTGAACATACCTGCGCAACAACCCCATGGCCGAGGATTGTGGGGACGAACATTGAATAATCACAATAGCGGGATTCCGACGATACAATGTCCGCGCAGTCCCTCAGCTGAAGAGTGCCAGCAGTTAGACACAAAACGGCGCAAAAATGTTGCCCGTATTCTACCGCGCGCCCCTATCGTATAATGTATTCCATACCACGGTACATTGTATTCGGCCCTGTCCTCTTGTCTCTGGTTGTCGCTCCCCTACTCCAGGCTAGAGTTCACATCGCCGTCGTGCACTTCAAAAAGTACCGGCGACGCATGGCGCACCTGGAGAAACAAGTCGACGCTTTCCGGAAGGAGCGAGAACATGCCGCCTCCCTAGAACTCCTCGACACGTGGAAGAGGCACTCCCACTGGCACCGGATGGCCAGGACGAAGGTCGTGGGCGTGACTCGCCGAAGGGAAGCGCAGGTAACGACGCTTGCCAGGTTACTCTCTTTAGTGCCGGTTTTGTATAGATACTGCCGCCTGCCCGCTGTAGCGCTGGTCGAACCGCTTGGCACACAAATGGGATCAACGAGTGTGGTAGTGTGCGGAGTAAATAGTGCCGGATACCGCTAGCGTGCCGGTATTGTTGGGTGGTATAGAGACACTGTACACCGGCTCTATAGAGGGACCAACTACTGCTGTAGTACGTTTTGGCCATGATATTCAACATGGACGGGGCTCCCTAACCCGTTTAGGACTTTTAGTAGGAGTGCAGTCTCGGTTTGGGGACAATCCAGTCAAATTGTGAGTAGGTTATCCCCACAACGGGACTGCAGCCCTAAAAGGGTCAAGGGCACCGAGGAACTTTCCAACACCGTCGGAGTCCCAATAGTGTTTCATGATCACGCTCATTTTAAAACCTACAGTAGACCATTGAATTTGTCATCGCATCGAACGATACTATGCATTGTACCAAGAGTCAGTGCTTGGGCGAGGTTTGGAACTCTTCAAGTGAGGAGACTAACTTTCATTGAGGGCCATCGCACGCTTACTGTAGCACCAGTCATCATATCCGTAACCATGAGCGCTTTGCATTCATTTTGTGGACCGCGCACATGGCCCGAGCCACGGCAAAGCATATGACGGCAGCACGTCTGTAGACGGTATACGGGCATTCATATGTCCACCAGTGTTACGCTCATGTCACGCCGAAAGAATTTGCGGATGAGCAATATACCCCCAACACCACCAACAAACAGTTGCACTATCAATGGCGTTTGTATAAGTTAGGCAGGTAGGTAATAGACGGCAGCCCGGCTACTCTAATCGCGGCAAGCACAATGCCAGGTACGACGAATGATGGCAGTATGTATTTCTGAAAGTGCTATGCAGGTAGTCGTACGGTAGCTGCGTTCGTCCACTGCTGTGCGTTAGCTGAGAAGCGCGAGGAATGAAACAAAACCGCGTCTGAACGCACAGGCCCTGGATAACCAAGCGGGTGGTACTACCCTCGTCGGGAAAAGATAGTCCCCGTTTTAAGTTCGCATTGTATTCGTAAAACAGGGGGAAATGTTAGCGGTCGCAACGATGGTATCAATCAAAGACATCACCGTGCCCCCTCCCGCCCCCCGCCCCCTTGCCTGCCACGCCTGCACCACTATCGGTGCAACACCCAACCCCCCAAAAGCGGCTGAGAAGTATGGTGCGTGCTTGGAGGGACACCTCGTCGGCGATCGTTAGACAACGGCTTGAACGAGAAGAGACCGCGGCCAAAGAAGCCGCGAGACGGGAGTATTCAGTCACACTGGTGCAAGCAGTCTGGCGCTCGCACTATGCCAGAAAGGTGAGCCGTGCTATAGGATATAAGGTACCACCAATGATGCGTGCTTCGATAAAGGTACACTACATTTATTTTGGTCCAACATATTTATGGCTGACGGGGCTCCTCAACTGATAACTGCCCAATCTACATAAATATATATGTATATCGGTGAAGAGATATTTATAACAATTAATAGCATCAGCAATGAGATATATGACGCCTGCTAGGTAGGGATGACACTGTGCGGCCGGAATATTTTTGACTGACGAGACTCCTTGAGGGTGCTGAGCAACCGCCCAATCAGGCATTCCTTATCGCTAGAATGCCATTTTTTTTTCTTCGTGATACCTTACCTGGGCCATTAGATTGTCCATCGCGTTGCACTTTCGTATTTTCTCAGGGTCACTTATTGGGTCAAGTACCACTAAAAAACTGTACTACAGTAGCATAGAGCTCGTCAGGTAAGGAGCATCGGAAAGATGAGGTGCACCTGTTACCGTAGCATCCCTCATATGCCAGGTATGCCAAATATGTATATAAATTGTGTCCAAAACACATATATATATGTATGTATACGTAAGAGGGTAGGTAGAGGGGTGGGTGAAAATAACTCATCAACTACTTGAGCTAAACGTTGGTGCGAAATAATTACTTTCGTGAAAAAAAAAAGGACACGATACGACACGTAACAAATATCATCACCTCCAGCGTAGCACACATCAATGTTTCATGAGTGATCAACGTTGAAGCTCATGCTTCCCATTGCTGAGGATGGCAAAATGCACAAAGAATGATGTTGGGGAGTTGGAGAGTTCACGAGCTCCGTCAGTGAGGGTTGTGATATCTGTACTATAGTCAAGTAAAACCTCTACCGCACCACGGTGCAGGTATCAGAGGGTTGCGACGATAATCGTCTTTCAGCGCGCATATTATCCACAACGGTAAGCCTTCTGAATCCATACCTTGTTGTTGGGAAGGCTTTCAATCGGATATTTCCGAAAACACCTTGTTCGGTATTGACCACCCCTCCCGTGTTCGGAACAAATCGAGCTCTGAAGCACCCTGCGCTAACTCAACACACTTTGGCTCTCCACAGAGCCATGCTTCGGTCCGAGTTGCCCTTCTGAGGGAAAATATTCACAATTCACGAGACTCCTCAAGTCCGTGAGTACCCCAATATCCAACAATAATCATACATGCTTCGACGGAGACCTAGCCTGTGGAGTTGCGTATCGGGCTTAGCTTTCGTTTTTTTTCCCACAGGCGGTTGTTGGGTGAGGCGTTATAGAGAGCGCCTCAAGCGAAGAGTCTCGGAAACATTAGGTGATTCATCCCCAGCTAGAAGGGGTTGCACGTTTTTGGCGCGAGATTTTTCTAGGCGGTTGATCTGCCTCAAGTGAACAAGTACCTGTTGGTATGATGCTTTCATTCGTGCATTTGTTTTAGGAATGGCGCATAGAAATGTTGGTCAGGTAGGGCGAACCAACTTATTCGAAGTCACGTTTCGGGAGAGATGGTACGCTCCTGATATAAGTGAGGAGCTCAAAAGAACAAGGCACCAGGCCTATAAGGCATTCATTGCTCACAGATGCTGTCCATACTGTACCCTGGTTCGGCTGTTATGTTTTCCCCCAAATTTCTGCTATAGGGGTTCGACGACCGCTTGCGCGATCGAAGGGCGGCTGTGTGCATCCAGAAACGGTGGAGAGGATACCAATTCAGGAAAACCTTCCACACAAAGGTAAGACCTCGACGTAGGGTATTATTCAATATGTCACTATTGTACGAATACTTTCTGTTTGGTGTTTTCTTTCCCCCGCGTGTCCTCAAGGGGAGCAGGGCCAGGGTGTTGGAACGTGTTATACGATAAGTCCCGCTCTTGTTTGTTTGGGTTTGACGCGTTCTACAATGGAAGTGCTGCTGTACGTTTTGAGGCGTGCCACGATAGGGGTTGCTATACCTTTCGGTGCTGCCTGCTGCGATGGGTGTACTGTACGTTTTGATACTTGTCACGCGACAGGGGTACTGTACCTTTTATTGGACAATCATATTTGGCTGACGAGGCTCTTCAACTGAGGAACTACTGTACGCCAAGGATAGCATTATCTCTCCTGGGAGGGATACCCTTAGTAAGTAGGACATAGGCTTGTCCACCGGAGTGCACTTTCAGTTTTTATCAGCGTCCCTTTTTTGAGTGACACATAGAGTCCCTCGGATTGAGCAGCCTTGGAAAAACGTTAGGTGCACCCTTACCCTGTGGTATAGTTAGCATGCCTGAGCCTCATCGCCAAGTTTTCGTTCGCCCGGCATGAAGGGAACGCCGCGAGGTCGAGCTATTCGACTTTGTACCGTTGGTTTCGTTGTTTCTTGTACCGTTGGTTCCGTGTGGCGACACTCCTCCGGGCCTGTACGTAACTGGCATACCGGACCTTTTTTAGCTACTTCTGCAGAACGTACTCGACTGCAGCTAATTGCGATAGTATGTAGATATCCCGACCAATCGTGTATAAAGCTCCTGGCGTGAAGAACTCTATATCCCACCCAACATATAACTAGTTTTAAAGAAATCTCGCAAGGCCTAAGCCCGACATAGCACATAATCGAATGGGCTTGCAAATAATAACATGCAATAAAACATGGGATGGAAGTATATAGATTGGGTAGTGTGAGAGTTGCAATGGTTGAGGCTTGAGAGCGAAACCCCCACCGTGACGCGACCCTCGCCCAAAAACTGCAACCATTTTGCCTACTGTAGCAATAGTAGCTGTACTTTTAGCCGGTGAGTCCCCAAAAACACGGAATCAGTGTCTCGCACGTGATAGAAGAGGCCTTGGTCAGAGGGACCATTGGATTGCCGTATCATACAAATTTGGGGCTCCGTTTTTCTTTGCGTGGTATTTGGTTTTCTTGTGCAAAGCGGAGCTTTGTTTTCGCATCAGACCCCATCAACGCCACCAAAGATAAAACGATTTTTAATCGTCCGGCGGCTGGCGTCGATTGGCTTTCGACGTAATCGGTACCGAGACTGGCTGTTTCGTTATGCTTCACTACACTGCTGTCACCATTCCATCCGCGATACGCCGGCGGATGTCCCGTATATCAGGCCGAGCTACATCACGGAGCCATTTCTTTGCAGCGTGTAGTCCGGGGACACCAAGTCCGCTCCAGGTGACTACTCCATACTGTTAAGGAAACTGGACAACACGGGGCGTTTGTGAGGAGGGGCGGGGGGGCAAGAGTTTATGTGGGTAACGGGTGGGCGGAAAGGAGTAATAACCATGACATTATAGAGTTTCTATAGCAGTGTGGATTAGTAAATATTTTTGTTTTAAGAATCGACATGGATGGAGAAGTGTACGAGAATTGTCTCTCGGAATTGTTGTGAAGGCATGTAGTTTTGAATTGTCATTGTTGTGTTTGCCATCTCACAATGTACATGATGAGTTTCAAAGTTGATCACTCTTCGTTTGCCATCCCACAACGTACTACACGATGAGTTTCAACCTTGATCACTCAAAAAAATATTATCATTCCCCGAAAACACAATAAATTCGAGGGAAAACAATGATTATGAACTACATACAATAATGAATTTACTTTGTGTTAAAAGTGTTCATCCAGGTTTATCTGGGGGCAGGTTTTGGGAGGAATGTATCCGCACTTGCACTTCGTACGTTTTGGGCGTTTCCGCAGCAACACACACATGCGTTGTCGGAGGGCAAAATCAGTAGCTAGCATCTGGTGGTAATGTCCGATAGATATCTGAATATAGACAGTCCGTGCGATGGTGTATCGGGCTTGCAGATTATACGATACTATACTATACTATACTGTACTGTACTGTACTAAGCCCAACTCCCTTCAAACTACCACTGCTACAGGTCCACAATGTTATTCCTGGGGGAGGCGATGCGAGCGGCGTCGACCGGTCGCTTCGAGCGTCTCTTCTGGCTGACCGATAGATGGCCGGCTGTCGTGCACCAGGCGCCGTCGGCGTGGTACGGGATTGGGGAGGCAAATGAAGGCGTGCTCCATCTCGCGTGCCGAGCCACCGCTCACCGTTGTGTGCAGCTCTGCCTGCAGCGCGAGGTACTGTATTTTGCTGCACTCGTTTCGTGTGTCTATATATATATATATATACATTGGAAAGTTCGGAACGGGAAAGGGTTTCGAAACTGAATGGCGGTTACAGCATCAATTCTTGGGATCCCTGATCACATAGTCAACTTTTAGTCTACCCTTACCTACACGCCATTGCAACACCAACCCCAAAAACAAAAAACGACGTGGTACAAACACGAACAGAATCGCAAGTAGGATTGCGAACAAGATCGAGAATAAGATTGCAAGTAAGATCGAAGGTGGGATAGAAAATAGGAGTGTAAACAGGACTACAGGTATAAATGAAAAATTAATTGAAAATCGGATTGCAAATTGGCTCACAAACAGGATTGCAAATAAGATTGCAAATAAGATTGCAATTAGGAGTACAAAAGATATCGAAAATAGTATTGCAAGTAGTACTTCGAAGATTACAAATAGGGATAAAAAATAGATTGCACACAGAATTGCAAATCCGAATGCAAATAGTATAGCAAATAGGATTGGCACCAGATTGGATGGTTTCCCAGTTGAGCAACCCAGTCGGTCAGAAACGTTAAATCGTAAAACTACATCTCCCCCAAATTCCATGGCATCACTCTTACGACTGTAGGGTCTCCCCTTTCCCTGCTCCTGCACGCCCACCTCTCCCCGTCCTGCTGGCTTGCCTGGAAAGTGAAAGCCCTACGTGTTCCGTCCCAGCATTACAGGAATGTGAGGATTCATTGTCGTACGACAAATGCCATGCATGGCATGAGACCACACACCCCCCCCCCTACCTAAGGTAGCATCGCTCTTACGGCTATGAGGCCTTCCATCTCCCTGCCCCGTTTCACGCCCGCTCCCCCGCCCGTCCTACATTCTTGCCTCTAACCCTACGCCAATAAACGCGCCGCGGTAGGCGGATGTTTGTGCGGTGACCACGGATGGACTAACCCCTCTGCACGGCCTAGCGCTCTACAACGCAAGGACGGGCAAGGAACACTCGAGCGATCAGAACGCATTGAATTCTCCAACAAACCTACGGTCAACCTCAGCGCTATGCTTCCCACCATCATCGCCGCCGCCTGCCACGACTTCTCGTGATTCGGAGTCAACCGCAACGCTGCAACGCCTATCAGCACCATCAGCAGCACTACCAACAGCAGCACCAACAGCAGCAGCAGCAGCAGCAGCAGCTGGGGCAACAACGGCAGCAAAAACAGCAATAACAATGACCGAAGCTGCTGCGGCAGAACGCGAACAGGGTGAACTCGCGCTGCGGAAAAAACAAAGGAGGCTGTCCGTGGAAAACTCTGTTCGGACAATCGCGGGCATGTTGCTTCGAGCGGGGGCAGACGAAGACGCTGCTGACAACGAAGGGAACACGCCTTTGCTCACCGCGGCGAGCACAGGGGGGGTCGCTCTGTGCGAGCTGCTGCTGGCCCGGGGGACGAATGCAGATGCAAGGTAGGCATTAATTGCGATACTCAAGTACAGGACACCGCAGCAATAGGCTGGAACTCTGAATCCGCTTTTGAAGTACAGGATACCGTGACAATGAACAGGAACGCTGGCCCGTCGGTGGCGAATACAGATGCAAGGTGGGGGGGTTGTATGCGCCATTTTAGTACTGCACATGCCAACGGTAACACTCCTGAGCCCAACGGTTCGGACTCACGGCCCCCCTCTACCCAGAAAGTTCTCATTTATAGGAATTTATAGGACCTAATTTTTCTGAGGCTTCTCACTTGAGTATAGTATGAGAGCTCCATGCCTCACCCAGAAGTTGATCATGAGAAAGGCAACCTCAAGCCCTATACATAGATAGGCATATCACGAATCATATTGCAAACACGAACGGTACCTCAAACGATATTGGGTTACCACTTTCAAGACTGCAGTCCCGTTTCGGGGATAAAGCACTCAAATTCCAAGTAGTTTGTCCCCAAAACGGGACTGCGGTACTAGAGGGGTTAAGGAGCCCGGTCAGTCCCAGTGACAGTTTGGACCAAAACCTAGTAAGAACCCCTATCGTTAACACGCCTGCCTTGTTTCCGGTGGATATGTTTCAACAGTATCCGTTGGATGCCCAGCTAACCCCGCAAGGTTGTGTCTCGAGCTCAACCCTTGTAAGACTGCAGTCCCGTTTCAGGGGAAAACTACTTTAGATTTGAATCGTTTGTCCCCTAAACAGGACTGCAGCCCCAAAAGAGGGTTAACTTGCGGTTTTTTCTCAAAGTCGATTGTGGGGTGCGGTCTGAGCTGTCTCGGGAGTTTCGGGTGCCGGCCCAGCCACACTATATATTTTCTTGTGCCGTGGGTCGGCATGAAGGCACACGCAAGGCGGCCTGACGTGCAGGCTACGCATGGACGCGCTGTGCTGCGGTGTCGAAGAACCCATCCAAATGGCATAAGCTTGACTGCATAATTCAACTGCGATCACTTGTATCGTATTACTGTAGGCTGCACGCGTTCCAGTCCGTGCCAATTAATCGAGTGTCCTCCAGTACCGCGGTAGCCTCTCCCTCTCTCTTCTATCACTCTGAGTCACCAAATAATCATATTTCTTGTTCTTCAGCGGGCCCCTCCTGATGCATGTTACGGTTTGGATGCACCGGAATTTTTCTGGTGTTCCTCACTACTGTAGAGGAGCTACCCCGGTCAAAATTGAATTTGAAAAAACGTGAAGGGCCAACCCGACCATCAATAGCCATGTGGCCCACTTAATAAGGTGCATCACGAAAAATATTTACTTTCAAACAAAGACCATATTGGGCACTGGAGTTCCTCAGGTGTGGATCCCTGTCAGTGTAGCCAGACACCCAAAAAGTGCTACCTCTATCGTAGCACGCATCTCCTCACGTATGCCTCCCTTTCTTTGGAAAACCCTCTTTGGCTATCGGTTAACGTTGTGTACCACAAATACGCTCAGGAGTTCCGAACCCGATCAACCATGTTTGTTCTATGGCGGCGATGTTGTAATTATTTCAGGAACCACGCGGGATTGAGCGCTCTGCTCCTGGCTGTATTGGGCGACGCCTCTGACTGCGTCGAGGTCCTTCTTGATGCAGGTATACATAGGTCATGGTGCGTGCGGTCTTAATAGTACACGGAACGCGTGCTACGATAGAGGTAGCATGTTTTGGCCAACAGATCACGGAGCTCTCGAACCGAAACACTACAAGTACTAAAGGCCAATATCGTGGATCTCATTTTCGTTTTTTTGCAGCATTTTTCGAGCAACAACCTCCTCAAGGCCGAAGGTGAAGCGTCCGTTTTTTCTCCGTGCAATCATGTTTTGGGATAGAAAATTAGAGTTTTTCAAGATACGCAAAGCCTCAGAATAAATGGGTTATTATCTCTACCTTAGCAAACATGTCGGGTACCACTTGATTGGCCAACGTATTTCGGACTGTCAGGGCTCTTTAACCCCTCTACTACTGCAGTTCCGTCTTGGGACAAACTACTGAAATTGTAAGTAAGTGTGTCCCCAAAACCGGATGGCGGTCCTCAAAGAGTTGAGGGAGCAATCCCGAAGTGGTCCACAGAGCGCATTCGTTTTTCCTGGATATCTATTATTTAAAATTGCGAAGTACGTCAGCTGTGAATTCGACTTCCTTTTGGATTTATTTTTGTGGCATGATTTAAGGCCAATAGAAATCGTCATAAATTATTATATTCGCCACTAACAGGCACAATTTTCAGCAAAACCAAACTCCAGTGCCTGCCCGAGGATGGGGCATACTCGGGTTGCCGACCGGGAGCTACAAGCCACCACTGAGGGCATTAAACAGGGCAATCCTTGGCACGGTGGTTTTATTTCGGGTCGGTCTTAGGCGGGATTCGATGTTCACGGAAATCCACATGTTTTAGGCAGGACACAGCACCCGCGGGACACCACAGGGCAGGACACATCACTCGCGAGAATCCACGGGATAATTTGGCGTGATGCGATATCCACAGGACATCACAGGGCAGGACTCATTCATCGTGGGATTCCACGGGATGTTCTGCGCAGGATTTGATAATAGCGGGAGACTTCACGGAATGCCACATTAATATTGCGTTCCAGATCGATCTGCCTTGAACATTGAATTTTACTGCGAGAGTGCTGGATCAGGCGTACTCCGCAAGGTTCAATCGATTGTTCACCTCCCCATGACGAAAAAAAACAAAACAATGAAGGCGCCGGCGATGCTCCATCGTCCGTCCCGATTTTTTACTCGGCAATATGTACCAAACAGGGCAACCAGAACAGACATCTCCGGCTATATACGGATGTAAAATGTGTCTGGTACTTTTTATTTACATTTGGTATTTTTTTGTTAGGTGTCCAGTATGAACCAAAAACGATTAACGTTTTTTACAACTGTAGGTATCCAGCACGGGGGGGGAAAGAAAGAGGAAAAACACAAAGAGACGCATCGAAAACAATAGTCAGACGAGCGCACACGTCAAGAATTGAACTCACGAGAGATCATCTGCCTATCTACTGGTCCCACAAATGGATGTCATTCTCAACGAAGAGCGCGGGACGTTTTTGATCGGGATTCGGGATACCAACCTTTCTGCGGGTTTGCACGACGCGGGACCGGGAAATCACAGTATTTGACATTATTTCGCGATACTTGGTTAGACGGAATCAAGATATCGATGTTTTCACGGGCTCAGTTTGAACAGGATCGAGATATTACAATCTACACCGACACGATTTGGACGGGAGCGAGATTTTCATAGTGCTCACGGAATCGTGGGATCATCCCGAATCCCGTTATATCCCGCGGGAGAAACCTCGAGCCATGGTAGGGGTGCACTTGAGAGCTCGGAGGATTCCCGATGAACGCAATGAGCGTTGACTTCGCACAAAGGTGATATCGTTTTTCAGCGCTATTGATAGTTTTTTCGGCAACGGTATAGGGTGCTGAAGTCGAAATATTGTATTTTCGGAAGGCTCCCGACCAGACCTTTCCGGAAACGCCTCCTTTGTTCGGTATTGGCAACCTTCCTCTTAGTCTGGGAAAAAAATCGAGCGCTGAAAAACGATCATGGACACACCTGTGCGAGCTCAGCGCCCTTTACTCTTAAGGTACCTTGAAGAGTTATATTCCTCACCTAAACCCTGACCGAACTGAAGTGAAAACGCAGCTTGACGAAGAATCCGATGGCGTATACCATTCATGGTTTCCCGACATAAAGGATCGAATTTTACATAAAAATGAGTTCAAGCGGCCCTTGCGTTTCGAGGTAGAGTGGTAGATGTTTCATGAATACTGCCTGTATTGCAAAACGCCGAATTTTAACGATGCACGGGGTGGGGTGGGTCGGACGAAATATTAGCGGTGGGTGAAATCAATTCATTGATGTTTAGAGCTATTAATAGTATGGAATAATTTGTTTTGGTCAATACGAGGGAAACCACAATTTCCCAGCCAAACTATACTATTTTAATGTTGCGACACCCGGCCCCCGTCTGACACATTCACCGAAGCTAACGGTACAACGGCATTTTCTTTCTTAATCCATCCATTTTCACGGCATCATTTAGTTTTGACGTACGAGGCACACGACATGGGGGATACGTACCTAATTTGATCGTCCCAGCCGGTCAGAAATATTTTGTAGAAAAAAGTGCAACCTATATACCCTGCTGTTTTGCGTCCTGAATTTAATAAACACTCGAAGCTTTGGGCGTATCACCTCTCGCTCTGGCAGGCGCCAACCCCAACGAAAGCCGATCGGACGGTACCACCGCCCTACACTCGGCGGCCGGGAAAGGAGTCTGTCAGGTACACCTATGGTTGGCTTGTAGAGACACTGTGGCCCCTCCGATAGGCCTGTCAGTTAGGCATGCCTCGTCTGTCTGTGCTTCACGGCTGGTTATTTATCACTGCATGCACTGTACCTGGGTAGCTAAAGTGGGCCAACTACATAACTGGCTTACACTACTAGTATTCCTGAGTGAAGATACACACGTCGAGTCCCGAAAAAACGAGCAAGTTAGATACAAAGACGAAGAATTCTTCTTTTAACACCCCATGATTTGGCTTGTCAAGATACGGCTGTAAGTAAGGCATGCGTTGTCTGTTTGTCACGGTTAGTTACCGATTGCTGTAGCTGGGTGGCAAGCAAAGCCAACTGCTGTATCTGGCTTGTATTCGATCCTTAAAAACACATGCACGTCGAGCCTGGTCGAGCCACAAAAAAAACAAAGCGGTCAGCTACAAGGATGCAGAACTCAGCCACAGCACCCACGCGTGCACCTGACTAAACTACTGTTGCAGCTGTACCTAGCCGACTAAATCCTACAGTCGGCGATTCGCGGTGACCCAACTGACAGCCCTCCTACCTGTAGAGATATACCAGTACGCGTGTGATGCAACAGAGCATGGAGACTCACAGGCGGGCTGTCGAATGACTGTGTCGCCCATCGGACATATCGGTGTAATATCCTCTCCGCTTCGTGGCCTACTGTGGATCAGATCTTGATGAATTTGGCCTTCGAGTACCTGAACGCAGGATACGACAAAACATGCCCTTGATTTCTCGAACGCGGGTGATCACCTACCTCTTCGACCCAAACGCAGGTTTTAACCTCCTGTCTCTAGCTGTAGCTGTTTTTACTGTGATTACTCACATCAAGGTGGTGGCCTGCCTGTCTACTTGCTTGAACGCAGGCTATGACCTGCCTCTCGATATAACTGTCTGTACAGCAATTATGCATACTGAGGTGATGAGCAACCTCTCTCTCCATTTGCCTGCACGCAGGTTATGGCTTCCCTCTCGATAAAACTGTCTCTACAGCATCTTGCGCATATTAAGGTGATGAGCAGTCTCTCTCTCCATTTTCCTGAACGCAGGTTATGACCTGCCTAGTGCAGCACGGGGCGCAGCTGGATGTCACCGACGGTTCAGGGCGGACACCATTGATGCACGCCGTCATCGCCAATCATGGATCGGCGGCGGCCCTCCTCTGTGACTACGGAGCAAACGTAAGTGTGTCCGTGTGGTGGAAAGCCGGACATTGTGTTTTTGCGCGACGGCGGCGTATTGTGCGAACCTTGGGTGTTGCTATCATGCTGCTGTAAGTTTTGCGATGTTAGTGTTACTGAGCGATGCCACGGTAGGGGTGGCGGCTTACTATTTTCTGAGCTTGCAGCTCTCCTCTCACGTGACGGGTTCAACATTCGTTCGCGCAACCCGACCAACGCCTCCATACGCTACTTCGTAGTCCTTAAACAAACATACTACGGTAGGAAGTACCATGCTATCCCGTAGTTGCTCACTGGAGCAACTCGACTGGTCACAAAATTCTGAGCCAAAAAACTGCAACTCCCACCGTAGTAAATGAGTCTATTCACATGAAAAGAGCTTTATACTAACGGCCTTCAAGGGGCTCTCCGGGGGGTACCTGGCCTCCGGCTCGTGATGCAGGGGGTGTACCATGACCCTGGCCATCTATTTGCAGCCCTAGCATTAAATTCTGCGTCTACACTAAGATCGAATTCACCACCACCATCAAATAAAATGAATACCCTGGTATAGAGTTAGCACCCCGGACATATCACACGGCGTACAAAGTTCGAAGAACAACCCGTCAACAGGCCGGACCCACAACTAACTGGCGTGTGTGAACCAATACTGAAAACAAAAATAGAACTGCGAAGATAGTGGACAGTACCTCATGAGTCGTAACAGTCTGGGCCCACAAAAACGAAAGCCGCGCCCCGTCCACTGTACGAGTTGCCGCTTTACCGTTTCTTTTCGCTTTCAGTTTTTTCGGTGGAAATCGAGCAGTTTTTTGTCACGCCCGGACCGGTACATCGGTAGTTTTCATCGTGTTATACTTGTGTCCAACCACCACAACGGTTCCCTTCCTGGCGTGCGGGTTTCGTATTCGTATCTGGCGCGTTGTTTCTCCACTCTGACGAGGCCAAGCATACTCAAGAGTTGGCACGTTATCGCCGAAATGTTATTGATTGACGGGCAGGACGCCTCAACTGAATGAACGTTGATATCGTGCGATTACCACGCGTGTGTACCAATGTGTACCTATGGTAGATCCCGTGCTACGCTGAAGGTAGACCTTTTTGGCCAAGCCTTTTCCTGGCTGATGAGGCTCCTAAGCTGAGGAACTCCTGACTATCGTCAGACGGCCATGAATGTTTACAACTTTACGCTATTCTTGGTGTGTAACTGGGCCAAGGCATTGCTCGTCTTGGCTTCTGATTGGTATTATTGCGGGTGGGGTAGGGAGTTTCTCCATAGAGATACCTCAGAAAAAACAGGATGCACCCCTACATATCGTAGCATGCGTCCCATTACGGGGCAACATAGTAATCAGGACCAAATATTGCTACTACAGTAAAAGTACTTTAAAATACAGGTTTGTGTGTATATTATGGATCCTGATAACTATGGTCCTCGTGCAGTTGTGCGCCTCGCGTTTCACTTTCATTTTTGTCGGAGTCGGTTTTGGCTAGTCAATAGTATAGAGCACCTCGAAGTGAGGAACCTCACAAGTGTGCAGGTGCGCCGTCTGCCCTACAGTAGTATGTGCCTGCAGCCTATCAGGTACACCAGGCAACACCAGGCATTCGTGACAGGCGCCGTGTGTCAGTGCAGTCTGCACCATACCCTTTGTTACTGCCGTCGCGTGGGAAATCATGCCCCGAACAAGCAATTCAATAAAAAATAAGCTACCCACCCGCAGACGAAAAGCGTGCATGGGTCTGCCGTCATCCTCGAACTGTTCTTCTAATTCCGTGTTGGCCATTCCGACATGTCAATGTGCGGTGCGTGTTTGAATCGATTATCAGTTGATTGCTCGTCACGCCTCCCAGAGGTGATTCCGAAAGCAGACCCAAAAACAACGACCACGAGTGGGTTGAAGCTGAAACCCCCGAACAGCTGTTCTAATTATCAAAGCGGTAAGCTAAACACAATACCGGCAGATCCGTTGCTTGAATTTGTGCTCCAATATCAGTCCCAGCACAGACGCAGGCGAGTCCACTCACCCGATTAACGGTGTTGTATTTTCCAGCAAAAAACTCGTATGCCGTATCCTACTCGCCTATCGGCGCACACCGTCGTTGATACAGCTGGAGATAACTGATAGCTCGGGGCGAACAGCCCTACACCTGGCATCACAAGACGGGCAGATCGAGGCGCTGAGAGAGCTGCTGGAACGATCGATCGACGTCGATGCCAGGGACGACCAGAAAAATACTGGTCTTCACATCGCAGCTTATTCGGGAAAGGTATGTACAGTTTAGACTGGTCATCGGTCCCTGTTCATGCTCTAGGCGCTGTAGGGCATATGTATTCTTGGTCTGCGTGTTCTGGCGCACCATGTAGCCTGGTGGGACCGGTAACGTCTTCGCGACCTAGCTCATGCTTCTCGGGTTGGCTACGTGTTGCACATATCCCGAACAACTTGTCATAAGGGCAAGACTAGATCCGGATGATCTACTGTAGATCTAACTAGTGATAAGTATCATCTGTGAGTATTACAACAACACGGTAAGCATCTACGATACATGCAGAAATACGTACATCGGATCCACCACCTGTGAGTAGAGATCCACAGTTCCGTCAGTCAAGACAACTTTTCGTCTGAAAAGTGCCGCAACCCCTGATTGCAACCCCTACCGCTACTGCTACTGTTACAGTTACATACAGTAGATATCTAAGGAAAAGTGCTAAAATGGATACCAAAGCACATCGGATCCAGCGATGTTGGGCTGCTGCGTTGATTGATGCAATGGTTGATGCACTAAATTGTTGATCGAATGGTTGATGCATTAGCTGAGGAGCCGCGCGTCAGTGACAAACGATCCGAAGATTGGGCAGGGGAATGATGCAGTACCCCCAGCACCTACCGCAGCAGCGGGTCTAACACAACAGAAGAATACAACATCGGACTCCTAGGTACCCGAGCTGTGCGGTAATGAGTGCTTGAGCCCAACCCCTAATCTGCGACCTCTACCGTCGCAAGGGTTGATACCTTATACTATTACGGGGGTCCATAGTTAACGGGACCAAATTTTGTTAGTAAAAATAGGTAAATTTTGTTAGTAAAAATAGGTAAATTGTACCATAGGTCCTATTAACTATGGACCCCCGTAATAGCGCCTCTCGAAACGAATACAAGTGTTTTGATTGTGGAAGCGAGCCCCGCGTTGCAAACATTTCCCAAAAACGTCGCCCCTCGAACGGCGCTTTCGGTATACGTTACGGTGGCAGGCTGGGTTGGTGAAGGCGCTGCTAGAGAGTGGGGCCGACCCCAACCTGCAGAACTTGCTAGGAGACAACCCCGCCCATGTCGCCGCCAGCAGAGGACACTTGAAGGTATAAACATGTTTGTACAACACCAAGAAAATGAAGGCTCCCCTGCCCTGCTGTGCTGGGAAATTGTTTTGTCTCATCCCTTTTATTTGCCTGTTCTCAGCTCGTGGGAGGACAAGCCAGGGCGTAGTATTAAGTACTGTAGTACAGTAATACTATTTATAGTAATCACGGCGTTAGCTGCCATGATCAGCAAAATATTATCCAGCAGCCAACAGTGGTTAGTTGAAAAGCGGGAGCGCGAAAAATGGCCATACCTGTTGCGAATTCTGCCACGGTCGAGCACACGGCCAATACAACAATAAAACGGGATCGCACAGCTCATGCGTGCTTATTACGCAACTGGACAGTTGAGCGTACAGCACTGTAAAACACGAACGACACAAGTTTGCAAATATCATCTGTAGTTGTAGAGAACCCCCTATGGTCATACGACTACGGTCATGCACTGTATCGAGTGCGCTTTCGCTCCCTTGTGAAATGCCTGGTATGGGCGTGAAAACACCTTTGGAGTCATTCATCAATGTACCATACCCTTACTAGGCGTACCAAGTTGAGAATTGTCGATACCTGGTGGAGTTTGCTGTATACGCAGTTCAATGTCTCCACAACGAAGTTTTCACCCCTCATGGCGCAGAGGGGGGGGGTCCCGACCGCCTGTGAAGGGAACACCTTGAAGCCACGCAGTCGTAAAGCAGGCGCTATTGAAACTGCAAAGCTAAGATTTTAGCTACTTAGTTTGAAGAACTCCCTCAGTCTGACAACATTGAGCCAAAACGGGGACCCCCCTACTACTAACAGAAAGATAAATGAGGCAAGGCGGCCTTTCGCGTGTACCAGGCCGTGAGCGTTCGATGTAAAAACAAACAGAAAACCAGACAAAACGAAAAATCGCCGCCTTCAAACCGCACCACCTAAACCACAAGATCCCAACAACCGTCCCAACTTTAAGACGGCCTTCCATGAAAAACATCCCACGCGTTACCCCAGGCTCGCCCGTTTCTGAAGATGCCAAGTTGGGAAAATCGGCCAAGTACGGCGCTCGCAATCCGAAATGCGAGCAAATCGGAAATTTTACATACACACAGTACGGCAGGCGCACAAAAGTGCTGAAATATAATTGTAACAAGCCTGTGCGCACCTCGGTATGACGAAGCCTTTTAGCCTATGGGACAAAACCGGCCTCGATATCTTTAGAACACCTGCAAGGCTCTAGGGTAAGAACTGTGCTTTTGAACGTTGTACGAAAATTATGAAGCAACGACCCTGGGATTTCGTTTTAGGTCCTGCAGCCTTTCGTCGGGGGCATGACGTTTGTTTCAACGTATGCAGTATGCTTTTTTATAGCCTTCTCTCCAAGTATGTGCTAAATGGTGGTCGTGACCATGTTCCAGCGAGGCAAGGATGTTAGCTGAATGGTGTTTTAGCCCCTCCGCCTCTACCGCTAAGGTTCAGTGCCATTCTTGGCGACCAGTACGGGTCCTCACGGGCAAGGAACCACCCACCACAAGATTGAATCCTCACTTCCGTGGGGAATCTAAGAAAACCAAGGAAGAAATGAAGCTTAGATCATTCGAGTCCAATCCTGCTGTGTTGATTGATCTCTAGAGGTATAGGCGCAGCTGGCACGGGAACGCGTGGTTGACTCCAGACAGTAACACGGAACTCCTCTTATATTATATCCGAGCTGTCGAGTGACAGCACATGCATCGTATGCAGGTTATTATCCAACAGGTTGCGGGAATAAACCTCCCGTTTGTCCCCCCGAATATCCGTCAAATATCCCTCTCCTATAGTCCCATATCAATATATGGAACTCCCTAACGTTAGATGTAACGTCTCCGTCGTGTTTCTGAGCACAATCAATATCCCCCCTGCTCATTATACACGACCATACTTCAATATCCCCCCAGCTCTATACATTACAATGTACGACTCCGCTGGGTAGACACATCTCAACATTATGGCCAACTCATATGAAATTCAGAAACATAATTTCACTCAGAACCAAAAATCAAAAACTCAATTTCCAAAATACTATCCAAACCCTCCAACTCAGAAAACATTTACTATGGACCTCACACGCCCCCAGGCGCTTCATAGTCTCTTCAACCTTATCCAAAGCCTCTCCCTCTATTTCATGAGGAATTAAAGCAAATCATATAAAATATCACAGTAGTCATACTTCATCAAAATAAAAATTAAGACAAGAAATTATATACCAGAGATCGCAAGTAACCCCGTTCCTCCGGACAAGATTCTCCCCTTGTCCCCTACTCCCGCCATAGATACACAGATCGCGACGGTAATGCGAGATAGCATACATTCCTTCACTTGAATTTTATTTGACGTTGAAACTACTCGAAAACACCAAAAACTCTCGAAATCCATCACCAGGAACGAAATGGTATCTTCCTCGGACTTAGCCAGGGAAAAAACGGCAGCACCTTCGGATTTATACGTAGTTCAGACAAATCCTTCACCCTAAAATAACATAAAACCTCCTACCTCGGAAAAACTGCGTCAAATGTGCATCAGGAAATCCCGGTGGTAACGAAACATCGTGTTGTTGAGCGGCTTTGTCAAGAAGTCTGCATGCTGTTCCTTCGACTCTACATCGGTAATAACAAACTCCCCCTTAAAAATAAGCTCCCGCAAAAAGTGGTGTCGTACGTCGATGTGCTTCGAATTCGACGTGCACACTGGATTTTGTGCCAGGTGCCTTGCCCCCTCGTTATCCTCGAAAACCGTGATGCATCTCTCCCCAAATCCCGGAAAAATAAAAATCAATACATAGCGCATGAACATTGCCTCCTTGATAGTGTCTGCCAGTGCTACATATTCGGCCTCAGTGGTTGAGAGTGTGACGCATTTCTGCGTCCTAGAAAACCAGCACACACACGCCCCAGCACACATGATGGCCCCACCGGAAACTGACTTCCTGTCAGTGGCTTTGTTGGCATAGTCTGCATCTGCAAACGCTACCAGCTCAAGCCCGCTACCCTTCTGGAACGTAATGCCGAAATCACTCGTAGAAAATATATACTCTAAAATACCGACTGCTGTCTTCCAGTGTACCTCCCTCGGCCTATTCGTGTACCTCGCTACCGCCCTCACCGCGTTCGCAATATCCGGTCGTGTTTGGTTCGCAAGCCACATCAAGCACCCCACCAACTCGCAGAAAGGCCAATCACCCACGGGTTCATTCTCGTCGAACTCCTCGAGCTTCACACCAGTCGAATGCGGGTTATTCCTCCCAGAACTAACACCAAACCTCGCCGCGGTATTTTCAGCGAACGCCTGCTGCGAAATCCTTAAAGTACCAGCATCCCAAACCCTCGAGAAACAACAACCAGCAACCACCGCAACTCGCCCAGATTGTTGATCGGAACAAGGTTGTTCAGGTCTTCTCAGAACTTACTGCATCTAGCCTTGAGTCCTACAGCAAAAATATCATCCACATGAACTACCGTTACAATGGAGACAGAGCCCGACTCGACCAACCTCACGACACACGCATCAGCGGGGCTCTGCTCAAATCCTAGACTCTTCATGTGAGTGAGAAGGTGGTTGTGCCACGACCTCGACGCTTGCTTCAAGCCGTAGAGACTGCGATTCAACCTGGCTACCTTACCAGACATTTCGCCGCAGCCAGGGGGTAGTCGCATGAATACATCCTCATCCAAAATCGACTGCACGAACGCCTGCTCAGTATCAAAATGACACAAATCCAAACCCAAGTCGCACGCAATAGCACCCAACAAACGAAAACAAGACGCTGCAGGGGTCGGAGCAAAAGTCTCAAAGAAATCAATACCCTCACGCTGCTTGAAACATCGTGCCACCAGCCTTGCTTTCGCCCGCACCACGTCACCATGCTCGTTGGACTTCCAGGCGAACACCCACTTCGCCGAGATGACGTTGAGCCCCCAGTGTGTTGATTGATCTCTAGAGGTATAGGCGCAGCTGGCACGGGAACGCGTGGTTGACTCCAGACAGTAACACGGGACTCCTCTTATATTATATCCGAGCTGTCGAGTGACAGCACATGCATCGTAAGCAGGTAATTATCCAACAGGTTACGGGAATAACCTCCCGTTCATCCCCCCGAATATCCGTCTAAATATCCCTCTCCTATAATCCCACATCAAAATATGGAAGTCCCTGACGTTAGATGTAACGTCTCCGTCGAGTTTCTGAGCACAATCAATATGATGTATGATTTATTTGGCAGGATCTGCATATATAGTACGGATCCAACCCGGGAAACATGTCCTATATAGATTGAACAGATTATACGGGTTCCACCCGACAACATGAGCAGGACTATACAGATCAGCACTAAATCTTCCCCGAAAGAGCTAAACCACGATTGATCGGGGTCGTGGATCTGCCCGCTCTGTAGAATCTTGCCAAGTACCCTGGCATACGATAGGCTATACGCAAGGTTGGCGATACTATAGCGGGGTTTCGGTTTTGCTACTACGCGAAAGCATGGTAATACGGACTAATCAAGACCAAGTGTGGTGTGTACCAGATAAACATTAAGGGGATACAACGTGTTTCGGTCTGTCGTAGGTTCTGATTACTATATATTGCTACTGCGGGGACCATAGATAGGACCTACGGTACACACAAAAAAAGTATTCTAGGTATATTTCCCTATTTTTAATAGCAATATTTTTGGTCCTATTTACTATGGTCCCCCGTAATATTAATATGTGATAGCATGTGTCACTATGCGCCCCCATAACACCTGTAGGAGTATGGGCGCATCTACACCGTATCTCTTGTATCTGGTGCCTGCCATGGAGCTGTTCGTAGGCGTTTCTTTTCGGCAGGTCGACACTGTGCAGCTCGTGACGATCACGTGCAGAGGGAAAAAATAACACCGCAGCGTTGCCCCCGACCACACGCCGAAAATGCCCGCGACAGCCTCCTTGCCCCTGCATGTTTTATATTTTTTGCCTTCTACCTCGGGCTTCTTCAACTCATACACACTGCGGGCCTCTTCCAATCCCACCTATTTCGGGCCTCTTCGAATCTCATTAAAATATCGTTCGTCGTCCGCAACGGGTTTAGGTGGTGGAAGCGCTGGTGGTGTACGACGTGCGCATTGGGCAGAGAAACTGGCAGGAGTTAACGCCGTTCGGCGAGGCCCGCATGAACAACCACACAGAGGTGAGATGAACAACCACACAGACGTGTGGCTAACAACACATATGGTGTTCGAGTGTCCTCGCCGCTCGTGCCCGGTAAATCAAGCTCGGCAGCCGCTTCATGAGACTAATCCGTTTGAGATTTCAGACGTAATTGGTTGCAAGAAAAATTGAAAGATATGGCGGCATCAGCCACACTGCTTAGTTGGATGTCGGTACGCCATGTATCCTGGCTGAAGCTGCAGCAGAGCAAGTACCTGTAAGAGAAGGAGGATGCATCATGATACTACTCACGTACCGCTGTGCGCTCACATTAGACTAATGATATGGCCGCATCGCTCATATTATTTGTTGATCGACTGTTCTTGTTCCCCAACAAGGTGATCATCTCGCTGTCCACTTCAGAGCACTTTGCGCGGGGGGGGGGGGGGGGGTCGGGAACGTCTTGTCATCCGGTCATCTCTGCAATATATTTGTAAAGAAATCATATGATCTGTTTTTTGTGGCTCAAGTTTGGCTGAATAGTTTGGAGGCAGGAAGTGTGGGAGCGGGTTTGAAAGTGACCGTCTCGACCCAATGGGCTAGGAGATCGCTGTTGGATCCCTTGCCTGAAAAGTCCTTGCCGCCCTTCAGCCATACCGGAGACCCAGGTATCTCAAACCAAAGTTCGGCCATGTGCGGTTCTATCGACCGTCTGGCGGGAGCACGCAGCAGCACAAACCATTAGCATGCAGCGTGCGCGGCTTAGATGCGCTAGCACTGTAGCTCGGGCACCCCCCCTTATCTCCGAAGAGCTCACGCGTCTTGGCGTAACCGATGCTGTAGTCGTCACACACGCACACACACGTTCGACCCTTTTTCCCTCATAAAGTCGCGACGGGGCTGAAATAAAACCGGTACGAATGAACAGGCCAATGTTAAAGTTGACCCCGTAGAAGACCGGCCTCCCTGCCGGCGCCTTTGAGTTGACGCTACAACTAGTGTAGTGCACTAAACTAATGTAGTACTTTAAGGGGGGCCCTGAGGATACATGTTACGATAAGGGTGTTCCTAACGTTTCGGGCGTTAAACGCTGAAAGAGCTCTATACCTCTCCCAAAACCTAACCTTGATAAAAACGCAAGTGGAAACCCAATGGATGATCACATTCTCTATATGTCGTACGACACACACCGGAAAAAATGATCAGTATCCAGAATATATTTTGACTATCTGATATTTTTGGGCTACGGAGAAAGCCAACCATGGCTCTCGAGTGGCGTACTGGAGTTCTGAGTTACAGAAGACGAGGAGAAGCATGCGTAGTGCTCAATAGTTTTGTCCCTCCCTCCCGTGCATGGCCACGCGAGCATAGCCCAGGTTCACGAGCAAATGACACGGCACTGCTTGCTGCTGTGGATAGGCCTACATAGGGCGTAAGAGGACTACTACTGTGGTTTTCCAGTGGCAAGGCGTGTCTTATTGGCTAGTTCCTCAGTGCTCAAAACAAGCCTCGTCGGCCATGTGTGTATGGGGTCTCAAACAGCGAAACCGCTATCGCAGCAAAGCCTCTGGGGCCAAAACAGACCTTGGCGCAACTCACACGAGCGGTGTCCTGCAGTAGACTGATGTGAGGACGGCAGTAGCGCTCCTACACGTGTCCCCCGCTTCTGTATTAAATGTGCCGCGCCAAGAACACCTAAGAGAGGTGTTTCTGCCTACAGATACCTGCAAATGATGGGGGGGTACGAAAGCAAGCGTGAGAATGGGTAGTGGTGCATGCCATTATTACGACAGGGGTGTACCTGATTTTGCCTTCGGAGGCTCCTCGCTTGAAGAGCTCCGTATCTCCACCCAAAAAACCCCGACCCTGGGGAAAATTAAAAAAGCAACCCGATGACCAATGACAAGGCCTACCGCGGGTATACATCCGAAAAAAGTGTAAAACACAACTAAATGATACTCCAGCGATATTGAGTAATTCCTGAGTTGGGGAGGGTCGTCAGCCAGAACACAACGAATCAAAAAGTGCTACCCCTTACGTAGCTCGTGGTGTGTAAACAACCCTCTTGGCCGAAGCGAATAAAGAGGGCTTTACGTACTCTATGTGTCCCCTTTCTGTGTGGCATGGACATCGCGCCTGCGGCGTGTTTAGGTGGCTGATTTTCTGTCTGCCAGCTATACGCGTATTGGCAAGCCGCCGGACAGTGTCGAGAACACGCACATCGAATCCATCGAGACTCGAGGTCAAACAGGCACGCTCGTGGGAAGCTTGGACGAGCAGGCCTGGGACAAAGAGGTAGAGGACAAGGCCATTGGTTGGGAGCAGACGTGGGACGAGGACTCGCAAAGGTTCTACTACTTCAGACGTGACACTTGGGAATCCAGCTTTTCGGCACCGTTTAAGATCTCGGTGAGTACAGGACTGATTGATGCAATATGCAGACTAGGTTGTAGATATTCCTACTGTTGGTGATGTACCACCGCGGCACGTGATGCCATGACTGTGTTGTTGTCGTCGTCGTCGCTCCTGTTCTTCTTGTTCTTGTTATTGTTATTGTTCTTCTTCTTTTTCTTGATCTTGTTCTTGTTCTTGTTCTTGTTCTTGTTCTTGTTCTTGTTCTTGTTCTTGTTCTTGTTCTTGTTCTTGTTATTTTCTTGTTATTTTCTTGTTCTTGTTCTTGTTATTGTTCTTGTTCTTGTTCTTGTTCTTGTTCTTGTTCTTGCTCTTGCTCTTGCTCTCGCTCTTGCTCTTGTTCTTGCTCTTGATCTTGCTCTTGATTTTGTCTTTTTTTTTCTCGCCCTTGCTCTCGCTTTAGTTCTTGTTGGTGTTGCCGCCTTCACAATAAGCCGCTGTTTCTACTCGACTGCTTGCACCTACCGCATACCCCGAGGGTCCGTACAGCAACTTCTTCACAGAGGGAGATAATATTTGGAGAGTTAGGATTAGCTTATTCCCACAAACATTCAGTGCCAAACCTTGTACCCGCAGCCTTGTACCGGCAACGCTCCGCAAATAAAGTTTCGCGCATCGCATAATTCACCCTTCTCCTTCCCTGAACCGTGTTCGGAGATGGCTCTCATTCTTGTTTGCGGTAATCTTGGCGCTAACCAAATAGTATGACACACTGCGTATCGGCCAAGCCATCATTTCCCAACCTCTGGTCCGTTGTCTGTTCGGGTTTGGGTATCTCTAATTTGTACCCGCAGTCTAGCCGAGTGGAAGAGTTAAGAGAGGGCTCTGAGGTGGCCTACCAGCGGAGAGTGGCGGCAGTAAAAGGAGAAAGCCTCCTTGGGATTTCCGATTACAGGTACGGCACGACAACTCCATCGACCTGTCGGTGTGTGAGCACTGCTGCTCTGACTATTTAGTACCCTGATAGTCTATACCCATCCGCCGTGTAAACGCCGTGTTACTTCTCCGTCCCTCTGAGCGCAGTGCTTGGCTCCGTACGTGCTGCATGGCACAAGGCGTATCTGTCATGATAGTACCGGCTCTATAGCAAGAACCCAGGATATTGGCCCAGCCTAGGCTATTGGTTCAAGAGCAATATGCCTTATAGGGATGGTGTCTTGTATTTGCTGAGCTCCACACATTAGCTCATTGTCTCACCCGAAACATGACTTCAAAAAAAATTGTTTGCGCATCCCGGAGGCCAGCATTTCTATTTATAGTACTAACACAGATGCACTACTATTACGGGGGACCATAGTAAATAGGACCTACGGTACACATACATGAACCCATATATTTACCTATTTTTACTAATAATATTTGGTCCTATTTACTATGGCCCCCCGTAATAGTGTAGTATAAGTAGTGACATTGGGTAGTTGCTCACTTGAGGGGCTCAACCTGTCCGAAATTGTTGAGCCAAAAAGTGAAATCCCTACCGTGGCATGAGTCTTAGAACAGAAGGTCTTCCATACTGACGTCGCATGTAACAGGTCCCATCGAGTTTCTTATTTCTCGATGTACGGAAAGAGCACCTTGAGAATCTTGTGAGCCAGTGCGTATTGTTGTATTAAATAGTATCTGCGCACATATCGGAATCGATGTGCTCGTTGTCATTACAAACCTAAACCGCTCTTTTGGACATAATGCGCGACACATCGCTCAACCCTTTTTGAGGCCTCCAGTCCCGTTTTCAGGACAAACATGGATACTCACTCAGAACTACACTAGAATGGTTTGTCTCCAAAACGAGACCGCAGTCCTGAAAGGCTTGAGAAACTCGGTGCCGGGTCGAATTTTTGTTCGTGGTATTATTGTGAGATGTGAGATGAGGCAGGGTGCGTCCTAGATTTAAAATCAGTAGAAGAGCAGGTAGTTTCTTATATACTTCAAGCAAAAATTCGAGCGACAACTTCTTAACTCCCGAGTTTCTGGGTTCTTAAGTGATAGTCTGTCGTATGCTGCACGTAGCATACCCACACTGACTGCCTGTCTCGGTGACGCGTGAGGGTAACGATACACTATGGACACAGGAAGCAGGTGCAATGACGACATACATCCTGTGGCGGAGCGGGCGGGAGTCGGTGCCGTATGTCATGCGCCGTGATATGCTGGACTTAAACACCGCTGGCGCGCGTATGTTACTGTGCACTCGTTCTCCATTCCATGTTTGCGATCGAAGCTAGTCGCGAACTTAGACGGCTACCACTATGTACGACAATAAAAGGACCGGTTGTATATTATTATTGTATACAAAGTTTCCTTATGTTTCAGGACAGAGTGGTACATGGAGGGCCGTAGCGCGTGCCTTACTGTTTAGCTCGGTGGAGCCGGAGATCCTGTCCGAAATGCGACGCCAGAAATCCGCGCAGTTTACGTAAACGTTCGGGCGAAAGCGTTAAAACTTTTTATCATCGACAAAACGAATGCGTTTGGACCGCGACTTTCGCCAGCGCACACAGCTGCTGCAGACAGTTACATTAGACACGCTCCAGCAGCGAGAATTCCAAGCGAGAACTGCCCTCTGCCTTCCTCCTGCTCTGCCATGCTACCCACTGTTGCAGAGAAGCCTTCCAGGAGGATAAGGCAGAGCTTGATACGCGACGGGGTCGGCATGAGGTAGGAGCGCCGCGTCCTCCATATCTGGTATATCTACAGTACTCAGAGCTAAATAGGGCGACTACAGTACGAGTAGTACACAACACATTTTCTCGTTGCAAGAAGTTTTCTATTCTAAGCCCA
Organism: Macrocystis pyrifera; assembly: GCA_031763025.1. Taxonomy (NCBI): domain Eukaryota; class Phaeophyceae; order Laminariales; family Laminariaceae; genus Macrocystis; species Macrocystis pyrifera. The sequence goes on from JASSKH010000021.1 coordinate 10,796,802, forward strand.
AGTGATTTATTCTCCGAAGGGGTTAAGAAAATATCTTTTTGGGGGGGGTTAAAGTTGGTGGATCTAACACAAAATGCTAGAGCTGCGAGTCCTTAGAATTATACGACTAACAACCAATCTGTAGGTGGGGTCAGCCAACCAACTGCCTTGAGCGGGAAAGTTGGCTGTCGATCCCAGCTGATGGCCAGCTGACGTGATCATTTAAGTCAGATGAGCGAAGCGAGTCGAATCACCCCCCTCCCTGACCGAGGGGGGGGCGCCCAAAACTAAAAAAAAAATGAATCCCGCATGCAACAATCCTTCCCACGGCTATGGAAACCCCATCCCAACGGTTACATAATAGGCATTTTTTAGACACCAAAGGGGTTGCCGTACGAAGATATTGGTCACAGTTGTTCACGGTTGTTCACAGTTATTCAGTTCACGAGCCCCGTCAGCGGGAAAATATCGGGCTCTTCTGCACACATACACGTATTCCTGGTATGCGCGGCGAGCACAAAGCTGGCATTCTTACCCACGCTGCCGTGATGTTTCATATACCGCTGGTACCGCGATTACGACTCCCTCAGGCTGCGACGGTGATCCAGGCTGCGTGGAGGGCACGATCGGCCAGACAGGAGGTTGAGCGCCTAGGATTGCGACAACGGTAAGCCCACCCTATTGGAAGCTTTCGACCCGCCGTGTCAGGAACGTTCCTGCTATTAATAGTGCTCATCAGGGCTGGCTATGCCTTGCCTTCTGCCATCGGCTCCAAAGCGGCAGCACTACTGTTGTACTGTACCGTAGTGCCGCATCATCAAAGACTCATCTCGAGATAGAGATTTTCCACCTACAGCATCAATTATTAGGCTTCGCACCTGAGTTCAAATAGATATTATATCTACGCTATGATATGTATCCTCGTATATTCGCGCAGAGACTGATTGTGAGACAGACTGAAAGGCAAATCCGCTTAACGACGGCACGGCCTACTGTAGAAATGTAGGTATCCGCCCAAACAATACTTACCGTAAATAAAACGATTTTTTGGGTACGGTACTCAGTAGTTTCTCAGCTGAGGAGCAGAGGTCCTATTTGATATTACAATCTGTTACGTACGAATATAGCACGGATTGTACGAAAGAAGGCTGTTCACGCACAGCTTTGGTTATTGCAGGCTAATTGTAAGAAGCCTTTCCTGGTAGAATCGAGGTACGAGTGAAGACCCAACCCAATCCCTAGCCCTGACCCTAACCTTACCCGGACCGCAAACGGGCCAGGCACGAGCGAGGAGCACCGTCAACCAGACCAATTTTGCCCAAAAGTGCGAAGTATCGCTACAATAGCACGCGTTCAAAACCGAGGTCTGCATCGTGTAACAAACGTTTGCCTGCACAACCCCATACATCGCCCATCGCCTCTCGCAAGGTCCGCGGGCACGATCCAACGCGCAGTACGATACTTCATGGCGAGGCACAGGCGCGACTACTGGGCAGGAATAATGGCTGCCGTCTTGGTGATACAGAGACACACCCGAGGCTATAGAGCGAGGTAGAATAATGGTGGACAGAGTTGGTATTGCTCTAAAAAAAATGGAAAGAATCGTTTGTTTTCCTGGTGCTACAGAAACGCGGGTTTGGTCGTAGCGAGGTATAGATGGCGGGGGACAGGGTGCTGTTTAAAAACTACAGGAAGCACATGCCCTTGCAGTAGTGTGAAACGACCACCTACTGTAACTGCCGTTTCTTTTTCGTTTTCGTGAACTCGTGAGTGACTGCATTATAGTACAGCAGTGATCGATTCATAGCTGGGGGTTCAACTGCTTGATAGGTTGATACTCAGCTTCGCTATTTGAGCATACATCGGCCGAACGTGTTCTGTATTCTCCGTGCAAGGCGTAGGTCGGTTACTCCCACCCCTGGATACCATTCCGATCGGAAATTCAAGGTGCATCTCGTTCGCCACAAGATGTACAAAAGCACCTTATATTTCCGATCGGACTGATGCTACGGTAGTGCCATAGTGCCAGGGAGAGGATGGTAAGGGCCATGTATCATCGATCTCAACTTGCTGACACGCACCCATGATTCGACCGATTGATGATACTATACTACAGAGTAGCCCGTGCTCAGCTCTTTGTAAGCGCTTGACGTACAATAGATACAGCCCATGCCCATGTCCGGTCGCTCCTGGTTCGACAGTGCAGGTCGCTCGAGATTCGCTGAGAAACACGAAGTGTGGTCGACCCTATAAATCCGCCGTCATGAAATAACGGTAACAAATATCATACCAAGGTATTTAAAATGGAATATAGAACAAACGCGCCAGACGCACCAGATAGCACGCAGCTTACAAAGTTGAGTATCAACCACTCAAGTGATCGGATTCGCAGCCGACGTATTTGCAATAGTTTTAAAAGAAAAATCGACATGTATGATACCGTGTACACGTGGTGCCAACTAAAATTGCTGTTATTTAACCCGGCTGAAATCAGGCGTGAACATCGACAGTCTCTGCTGGAGCTGGAACGCATGAGGTCCGAAAGGCGTCTCAACCACTTGGTGGCGAGACTCTACCGGGGTCATGTATACGGCCGAAGGCTAGCGAGAAAGATCAGGGCGAAGCGCGCCGCCGCTTTCTGGGGAGGGCAAGAGTGGGAGGTGAGTGAGTGCACGCCTCCAACAGATAGACAGATCAGATGGCCATATCAAGATCTTTGTCTGTTGAGGGAGAGTAGATCCCTGACGTGCCGCGAGCAAAGAGCGCTGAGTCCGCACGAGGGCATATAGGTTGCCATCGTTTATCAGCGCTATGATATTGATCGTTTTCTCGGCAACGGTGTGTGAGGGTGCTAAATAACGTCCAACACTGTATATGCGGAAGGCTCGAGTCTCGAACAGATATTTCCGATAACACCTTGTTCGGTACGGTATTAGCAACCTTCTCCTGCTGGGGAAAGCGCGCCGCCGCTTTCTGGGGAGGGCAAGAGTGGGAGGTGAGTGAGTGCACGCCTCCAACAGATAGACAGATCAGATGGCCATATCAAGATCTTTGTCTGTTGAGGGAGAGTAGATCCCTGACGTGCCGCGAGCAAAGAGCGCTGAGTCCGCACGAGGGCATATAGGTTGCCATCGTTTATCAGCGCTATGATTTTGATCGTTTTCTCGGCAACGGTGTGAGGGTGCTAAATAACGTCCAACACTGTATATGCGGAAGGCTCGAGTCTCGAACAGATATTTCCGATAACACCTTGTTCGGTACGGTATTAGCAACCTTCTCCTGCTGGGGAAAATCAAGCCCTGAAAAACGATTGCACCCCTTGTGCAAATTCAACTCTCTTTTTCACGGTATTGCGGCGGACCAGAGTAAATAGGACAAAATATTGTTAGTAAAAGTGGGGAATATATACATGAGTTGTTGTGCGTACCGTAGTTCCTATTTACTATGGTCCGCCGTAATAGTTGGTCTGCGCGATCTACTGCTGTAGGTCGTGTTATAGTTACGGCAGTACAGTTGCTGAGGGCTGAACGCGACGCCGCTTGCTGGAGATATGGAGCTGAAGGGCTGTTGTACACTTCGGACGAATCGTATAGCCGTAGCATGATCTAGATCTGTCGGGGAAGGTAGATCCCAGAATGACATCATCTGTACGATCTACGTAGATCATGTCACAGTAGCTTACAGTAGGGCGAAACGCGTCACCACTCGGGGGGGAGCGCAAAGGGCGGGAAGTGAACATGTGCTCACCTCGGACAGAGCAGAGCAGAACAGATTATCATTTCAGGTCATTTAGATCTGCCGGGGAGCAGACAGAACCTGTACTGTTTACCGTCGGCCATGTTAACTGAAAGCCGAACGCGCCGCCGCTTTCTGGGGGGGGCAAGAATGGAAGGTAGGTGAAAATACATTAGTATCTGCAAACCGCCGCACGAGTGGCTTGTTTTTCCGCCGTTGTTGTCGTGGTAACGCCCTGACGTATGAGCATGCAAAGCATGAGCAGTCTTGGACCCACGCTACGGCGGGCACTGGGTTCGCGCCTTTGAGCCCAAACATGGTTGAGCAGACGAAGGTTTCCAACTAAAATGCTGATAACCCAATATCCCGTGAACCCAGAGTATTATTGAGGACAATATTCGGTTCGATGCTTGGTCCACGTAACCCATGGGTCTGTGTGCTGAGCTTATGTTACACTTGTTCTTCTTCCCGAAGCCGGTTGATGGGAGAACTGTTGATAGAGCTCACCTTGACCCTTGTTTAAGTGCAGTCCCGTTTTGGGGACATAACCACTCAAATCATCAAACAGCGTGTCCTTAATGCGGGACTGCAGTTCTAGAAAGGTTACTGGAGGAGATGCAAAAAATGTAGGCGCGCTGTCCATGCCGTAGCAAAATTCCTGGCTGAGAGGTTACGTACGTCTACTATCAAGGTGTAGAACCAAACCGTATTCTTGCGATATGTTGCCCCCCGTGAGTATATTTTGTTATATTCTTCGTACCTCCTGTATACGTATACACGAGCAGGCGGCACTGGACGATGCTGGTGGACCGGGAAACGCTCTGCGGACGTTTTGCGGACACACCGGACAATGGGAAGTCTACCGCCTTCGAGGCTCTCCGGATGTCACATTTTACAGGTCCTGTACCTGCTGCAGTATATACTATTGAATGTTAGTAGGACCGGACCGTGGAGGCTTACAACGAAAGGGCCCACGCCGACCTGGTCCGTACAGATACTAAAATATGTTGTCTATGTGTTAGTGGTATCGTGTATGCCATCATCCGACGATGAGCCACATAACCTTCAACGTTGATCACTCATGAAGCATTCCGTTGTATAGGCGAATGCTGCGGTAGAACGGTGAGGCAGCTCTATTACTCACCTTTAGGAACGGTTTCATGAAAAAGTGTACGCTTGTATCCCGATGTTCAATCCCATGGCCCAGGTTCAAATCGACATTTGTAACAACAGGGATGTGCAGTTAGTTCCTCAGTTAACCCTTTTAACACTGCAGTCCCGCTTTGGGGACGAACCACTCTAATTTCTAGTAGTTTACCCCCAAAACGGGACTGCAGTACTAAACGGGTCAAGAAGTCCCATCAGTCATAAATAGTTTAGCGGCAAAGTGCTAACCCTATCTTAGCAACCAGCTATTTTTCTAACTCAACAGCTCACGTGCCTACGTGTAGACAATCTACTCTGTAAAAAAAAGCCTCTTTTGCTCCGGTCAAGCTCCCCCTCTGGCGCGTGCTACGGTAGACGGAGTACCGACCTTTTTATGAGGCGTTTTCTTGCGTAACGGGCTCAACACCCCCATCCAACGCCCGGCTCTCTGATAAATGATGTAAGCTACAGTAAGCCCGATGCGCAATGAAACGGACTTGAAAAGCACTCTTTGCAATACAACATCGGACGCATAGCTGATGGGTCTCGTCAGCGGCAAATGTTGACCTTAGAAGTACAATCCCTAATTGCAACCCGTACCTTGGGAGCGCGGCTTCTCTGGGATTGCAAAACGTTTGAGCGACCCTTTAATCCAACAGTACTGCGAAAAGCACTCTCTTACACTACTCTACAGTAGTTTCAAGTGGGTTGTGTCCAGAACGTGGACGCAGTTCTAAGCGCCATTATTATCGGAGAGTTTTTCCCAGAATTCCCGAGTTTTGGGAAATTGAAAAGTTATCAAGATGCGGAGGCATACTGCCACGAGAAGTGAAATTTAACAGAGGGAAAAGTATCGGCAAAGTAAAATTTCACATATATGTGAACAAAAAGTCAGGAAAATCTAGTACAGAATAAAGTGCGTGAAATCAAACCTTGGAAATTCTGGAAATTCTGGGAATTCTGGAGGAAAAAAATCCCCGATAGTAAAACGGCCGTAAAAAAACGACTATTAATAAACTGGTGTTTAATTTTTTCCCCTCTGGCAGAAATCCTGGTACGCACGAATACGGTTGGGATCAGCCGGAGGAATGGCGGGCGCAGGACAAACGCGAATTCCACAGAAGAGAGGTACGTAAAAGCGATCAGCCGCCACTACGTATTGTATCGCCGCATAATATCCCACCGCGCAACTGATTGTTGGATTCATCACGTTGCTAATGTGTACCCTCTGGGATAAGAATAGGGTTAGGGTTAGGGTTGGGAATAGGGTTGAGGTTGGGCTTGTCTGTCTTCGTGTGATTACACAAACTGAAAAAGGGTCCAAAGATATGACGGATAACTACGGTATTCGCTGTTGGAGCGCAATAAAGCGGTACGCTCACCGTTTCTGGCCAGGACAATCCATAAACCTGGATAACTTACGGCGACAGCACTTTTAAAGCACCTCATATCCGTTTCAGGTCGTGCACGTGTGTCTGCATTCGTATCATAGCACAAACTGACTAAAAAACACTCAAAGATACAACACGCAATCACGGCATTCACCATATAAATTTGAGTACGATGTACCAGTACCATCCACCGACCTGGTTGACATAAAGAGACTCATGACCGATCTGCAGTAGGCTGAGCTGGTGTGTCCATCTTCTTATCATAGCACGAACCGGCAAGGGACTCAAAGACATGGCGGTTTCATATCTCATTTGTTCGAGCATGTGTGGCTGTTTTCGTATCTAAACGCCAACTGGAAACTAATTGATCCAAGGATGTGACCGGTAACCAACGGTGTTATTCCGATCACGATATACCGCGACGCTGACCAGTATCATTCATGCATCTGGTTGATGTACGGGGCAACACCCCTAAGAGTCCCTAAGCTTCGACGTACACAAGCAAAGGCTCACTATTGACAATAGAAGACATACCCGTAAGAAATTGAGGCTCGGCCTTTCATGAAAAATAACGAAGTCGGCGTAAAGAAACTCAGCTCAAAACAGCCGATAAGATAGAAAAGAGCAACTTGCCTGGTAGGAAACAACAGCGATCGTCGCCCACAAGAGATACGAAACGAGTTTTAACACGTGTGTCTATCATGGATGAGCAAGAAATCATTTCACGTGTGAGAGCACAAAACGATTTAGGATCGAATTATATGACGGGCAATCACCGCGATACTCACGGGATTTTTACTTTGGGCACGACAGACCGGTACGCTCGCTGTTGCTGATCAATGTCATCCCGACGCCTTCATATAAGGGGACAACATCTCTCAGAGCATCGAATATCCCATCCCATGGTGTAGGGTTGTTTGACAACCTGGCGTCTGGAGATAGCGGCAAAGAAAGTGCAGGAACACATGGACGTACGTAGGTAGCAGGAACACCACTTTAGGACCTAGAGGAAAATCCTAAAAGGTAGGATGGTTCCAGGATTGGATGGGGAGATCATCAGGTAGGCTCACAAGGCTGATTTCGCCGAGGAGACCTCGAACAGAACAACGGCGGAGAGGGGCAACGACAGCGAGAGAGAGAAGAGAGACCGCAGTAATGGCAAGCAAAAGCGAAGAGTAGACAGCAACAACGGGTGAGCGTCTGTTTTAGCCCATATGCCTCTCTCGTGTCATAGCATTCACAAACATAGGATCGAAAGATATCACGGACAACCACGGCATCCACGGTATCGTTGAGAGCACGATAGACCAATGTGATTCCTGTTTCTGACCAGTATCATCCCTAAGCCTGGTTGACATGAGGAAACAACACATCTAAGAGATCCTGACGTCCTACGGGCATTGGCGTTCAGAAGAATGTGCATATCTGTCTTCGCATCCTATTGTACACACCGACAAATGATTCAAAGATATGACGGGTATCCGCGGTACTCGTGGTACTGTTGAGAGCACGATATGATAGACATGTGCGATTGCTGCGTTTGACCAGTTACTGTATTATCCCTGAACCTGGTAGATATGAGGAAACAACACCTCTTAGATATCCTCACATCCTACCGGTATCGGTGTTAAGAAGTACCTGTATCATAGCATGCACGGACAAAAGATTCAAAGATGTGACGGGTAAACAGCACGGTACTGGCGGTCCCGTTCGGACTACGATCAACAATGCACTATCGTTGATTTTGACTAGTACTATCTCTGAACCGAGTTGGTATGAAGAAGCAATACCTCTACGAGCGCCTCAATATTTTGGATTACAAACTTGTGGTTGTCTTTGTGTATCATAACACAACCTGACCAATGACCAATAGACGTGACGGGTAACCACATTTTCCACCGAACCATTTCAAGACGATAGACCGGTACGGTAGCTGTTTCTGACCAGCGTCGCCCATAAGCCTGGTTAATATCAGGTATAAAGGCCCAACAGTCCTATTGCTATATGCTGAATGAACATGTATTCGGATAATAGCACACTGACGAACGATCGAGTGATAAAACGGTTTCAAAAAAATCATATCGGTTGAACACGTGTGTCTGCCGTCGTCATAGCATACGTACCTGGTAGCAATAACTGGCAATTGATCCTAAATATATGACGGGTATTAACCACGGTATCCACGGAAATATCTTGAGCACGATTGACCGGTACGTCCACTATTTCTTACGAGTACCACATCCACACAGTCGGTTGATATACGGAGAGAACACCTCTAAGAGCACAGCATATCCAACGTTTTGTTTGGCACGTGTGCCTGCCTTTGTATCATACACCAGGAAAAATAGCACCACAAACAGTCAAAGAATCTACAAACACGACGGCTCCACATTATATCTTGGTTGAGCACGTGGGTCTGTCTTGGTGTCATACGAACTAACACAAATAAACAACGGATCAAGGCATATGATGGTATCACATTATGCATTAGTTATATGCACGTTTACGCGTGCCTTTTTTCGTATCATAGAACAAGCTGGAATACGACCGGTTTGGAGAAGGATCGGTACTGATGGTACCTTTGAGAGCAGGATAGGCATGGCACGCTCGCCGTTTCTGACCGGTAACACCCATTAACCTGGATCATACAAGGAGGCATCAGCGCTGAAAACGCCGTATCCTGTTTGTGTTCAGCATGTGTGTCTGTTGTCGTATCACAGCACAGAACGACAAACGATCCAAAGATGTGACGGGTAACGAGGTCATCAACGGTATCATTTTGAGCACGATATACGGGTACGCGCTCGCCGTTTTTGTTCAGCACGTTTCATAACCCTGGTTGGCATACGAGAGCAAAACTCGAACGTCGCTTCTTATCCAATATATATTGGTAGAATGCGTTTGTCTTTGTCTTGGTACCATGCAGCACAAAACAACACATGATCTAACGACCGTACTCATGGTAACGTTTAGACACGGTCTACCCGTGCCCTAATACGCTTGCTTGCTGTCCGTGACCAAGCTCATCCATCAGCAAGCCTGGTCGATGTACCTGGCCATTACCTCTGCGCGCACTGCGTATCCTCTTCCAAGCTGAGGACGTGAATCTGTCTTCGAATCATAGCACTAGCCGACCAAGAATCGAAACTGCATGACGGTTTACAATCATATCTTGGTTGACCACGTGTGTCTGTCCTCGTGCCATAGCTCCAACAGCCGAAGAATCCAACTGAGTGATGGTTTCATGCCCCACCTTGGTTGAGCGCATGTTGTCTGTCTTCGTGCTAGCACATATATAGCGACAAAGGCTCGAAAGATGTAACGGTTTTATTCAAGATACTATGTAACTATTGGTTGGGGATGCATGATTCCTTCGTATTATCAAGCCTTGACGGCTATTAGATCTGAAATTTAACGGATAACAACGGCACTCCCGGTATATCTGAGAGCATGATAGACGAGTACGCTTGCTGTTTCGGACTCCTGTAGTACCATCCCGAATCCTGGTTGAACTACAGAGCCACCACCTGCGAGCATCTCGTATCCTTTGAGGTCGACCACGGTTATCTGTGTATCTTGTTAATAGCACAAACCGATGATTGATCAAACGATATGACGGGTATCCACGGTATCATTTTGAGCACGATAGACCGGTACAATCGTTGTCTCTGACCAGCACTATTCGGACACCTGGTGAATACATGGGCACAACATGGGCACAACATATCTATAAAGGCCTCACAACCTACTGTACGTAGGTGAAGCACATGTGTCCGGCTTGTGGCACAGCACAGACCGAAAGCTGCAAGCAGATGACCGCTTCATATAGTATTTCGGTTTAGCACGTGTGTATGTCCCAGTATCATACTGCAATACATAAACTGACAAAAGGCACCTAACGATATGACGGTTTCACAGGATATCTTGGTTGAGCATGATTCGTTGTTCTTTGTATCTTGTAGCACAAACGGACAAAGGATGTCAAATTGTCATGAATAGCCGCAGCTCTCGCGGTAACGTTGAGAGCATAACAGACCAGTACGCTTGTTATTTCGGACCAGTACCATCCCTAAACCTGGTTGGTACACGAATGGGGGCAGCACCCCTACGAGCACCTCGTGTTCTTTGAGGCTAAGCACGGGTGTCTGTCTCCGTATTATGCCGGGGGGTGGAAGGCGCGGGAACGGGGCGGCGCGGTAAGAAGCGTGGGTTTATAGCACAAACTGACAATTGATCCAAAACATATGACGGGTAACCACGGTATCCATTGTATTATTTTGAGCACGATAGACCGGTACGCTCGATGTCTCCGACCAGTACCATCGATCTACCTGATTGATCTACAGCGACAACACCTGTATAAACACCTCCCACATTCTGCGCAGGTAAAGCACGTGTATCTGGCTGTGTGTCAAAAGTACGAACTGACAAAAACATCCAAACAAATGACGGTTGGAGATGTAATTTTGGTTGAGCACGTGTACCTGTGTGTCTTCTGCGTACAATACATGGAAAAAACTGACAGGGACCTAAAGATATGACGGTTTTACATAATATCTTGATTGGGCATGTTTGTCTTTCTTCGTGTCGTAGCACAAACGTATGAAGGATGCAGTAAAGCCATGGGACACGTGGTATGATAGAGGTAGCACTTTTTAGCCTTACAAAGCTAAGACATTTCTGACTGACGGGCTCCTTAAGGGCACTGACAACACTACCCAATGTCCTTAGAATGCCATTATCAGACTAACGGCTTACTTAGAGGCAGGCGGACCAAGGCGCCCGCGGTATTCTGTATCCGAATCGATAACTAATAGCGCATGCGTCGTTTTGTGAGCTGGTGAATAGCAAGCCTCGTCGGTGCAATCGCCTGTCTTCCGCTTCCGGAACGTCTCCCTTTGCCTATTCCTGCCCAAAGCGTAGGCCCAACCTACCTCCTAACCGTAGCCCTAACACTACTGTTGTTTTACATGCATTGCATATTCCCCGTCGTCCTAATGCCTACCGCAGCATACACGTATTCACGGCTTCGCCGCAGAAGAATATCATGCCGCAGTGATGATCCAGAATGCTTGGCGAGGCAAGATGGCTCGCGACCTCAGTCATCACCTGCTACGCGCTCAGAGAATCTGCAAGTGAGAGACGGGGAGGTGTTCGCATGCATTGCCAGTCCCTGGCGCACACTATATAACTAGGACTGGCCACAAAGCAAGTGACGGTAACGATCTGAATAATCGACCGGGCGGGCAATGTTATACTATTAATATAGAATAAGGGTATTTATGGCACTTTTTGGCCAAATTATTTCTGACTTTTGGCGACCATAGTTTATGAGGTCTTGCGTTTGAGCTCTGCAACTATTCAGTGTCACTGGGATATTTTACAAGTGCATTTGCTGTAGGACTGGCGTATAACACTGTTTGGTCGGCTTGCGTGAAGTGACTTGTTGGGCGTCATGCTTCCCGGTGAGACATTGAGCTCATCATGCGAGGAGCTCAGAAATCAAGCCACCACCCCTAAAGGCATTGCTCACGAGCGATATTCTCCTCGCTCGCCCAATTTTGCAGGGGCGCAGAAGCCGCCTACCTGGCAGACCCCGACAGCTTACGGCACCAGATCAACTACATCCTCTTTACGCACGTCATCGAGTGAGTACCGCCAGCGGCAAGTACACCGGTGTTATATTCGCGTGTTATATCCATGGCACGTGCTACGTTCGGTAAGAGTTTTAACACCCTATAAAATAGTCCGACCGACATTTCAGAGCATTGCCACGGCAGGAGTGGTGCCGGATTTTCTCGCAAATAAGGAGCTCAATATCTCTCTCTCCCGAAAAGGCTGATTTCGAAGAACGTTCGTTCACGCAACCCGTCTACCATTCTTGTGCGCTACGTAGCCCGAGAACGAACATACGAGTGAAAGGATCAGATTAATCTGTAGCGTGGTTGCTTTTATCGGAGAAAACTCAACCGGCCAGAAAATATGGGAACGAAAAAATGCAAACCCTACTGTGGCATGAGCTCACTCCACACTGCTACAACGCAAAAATGCTTCAACACGAATCTTAGTAAAAGTATCATACCACTCGTAACCGGTGTACTGCAGTAGTTTCTGATAAAACGACTTGTGGTATATACCCCTGCCGCGCAGCATTGCTCGACGACGTTGAGAAAAACCATAAGATAAGTCCGGTAAACGATATCATGGGCTGGCTGGAAGATTCCCATAAGCGTGGCGTATATCCCTATCGCAGTGATGTGATGTTCGGCAGCTTCTCAGCCCGGGACCCCGGTGAGCTAGAGAAGTTTGAGTTCCAAAGCGCAACCCCTCCCGTAGCACACGCTGTTTGTTTTTTTGCTATCTTGCGCTAAAACTACTCGTACAGAGCGAGGCGCTGCCTTCGAATTTTAATCGAGAGGGGGGGGTCGAATTTCAGAGGCACAGTAGCTCGTACGCTGGCCCAGACGCCGCATGTTTGTCCATAGATTTTGTCGGAATTCTGTGGGTACTGCGAGGAGAGTAGGAGCGTATGGAGCATGCCACATATGCCCTCGCCTACGCATGTTACCGTGGCCATAGCTTCCACATTCTATATGTGTGGCTCTTCTTTTGAGGAGCTCCCTATCTCACCTAAAACCTGGAAAAACCAAATCAATGTATGTGATCAATCCCATGGCTCAGATGTGCAACTAGAAAACCTTTTAAAAAATGTGCATGGAATTTCCAAAGGTATTGGGTAGTTTCTCAGTGCTGTGTTAGTGCCCTTAAGAAGCCTCAGGGCCCTTAAGGAACCCCATCAGTCGGCACAAAATTGGCCACAAAAAGGTGCAGTACTTCTATCGTAGCACTAGCCCACCGACCTGCCGCCCGAAGTGTATCGATCGCCGAACCGGAACGAGACGGCAGAGACATTCATAGTAAGACACCCACCCTGCTTCAAATGAGGGGTTGATGACAGCAGGTTCCCCTTGGTTTCCGTGCCTGAACGGGGTTACATGGAGTGCGTCCTTCCGGATCAAATTTACCCCCGTACGGAAAAAATTTAGGGGATGCACGTATTTCTACTACAGACACGGCGTCAGCTTGGCGGCTGGGTAAACAGTACAAGACAGAGAGAGGATTCGTGTCAGCGTCTTGGGTTATCAACGCGCGATACCGCGTCACCAGTATATACACATTTAGAGACTGATCAAGACAATTCTGAATAGTGCAAGGGTGAATTTGATCATTCGGAGTAGTGCAAGGGCTGCGTTGATCATTCAGAGTAGTACAAGGATTGAGTTGGACCATTCGAAGTTGTGCGAGGGCTGAGTTGGATAATTCGGAGTAGTACAAAATGTGGCATCGGGTCGCATTCGGAATAGCACAAACGTTGTTGAATTGGATCATTCGGAGGTTGCATTTCATCGTTTGGAATAGTGCAAGGGTGAAGTTGGGTCATTCGGAGAGTACAAGGGTTGAGTTGGATCATTCCGAGTTCTACAAGTAGTGAACGTGCTCATTCGGAGGAGTGCAAGGGCGGCTAAGTTGGATTATTCGGAGTAGTGCAAACGTGGAGTTGGATCATTCGGAGTAGTACAAGGGTTGAGTTGGACCATTCCGAGTTGTACTGGGGTTGAGCTGGATCTTTCGGAGTGGTGCAAGGTGTTGCATCGGATCATTCGGAATAGTATAAGGGCTGAGTTCGATCATTCCGAGTCTTACAAGGGCTGCATTGCATCATTCGATGTAGTACAAGGTTAGGGTTGGAACATTCGGAGCAATGCACAGAGTGAACTTGATATTCGGAGTAGTGCAAGGGCTGAGTCGGATAATTCGGAGTAGTACAAAGGTGGAGTTGGGTCATTCGGAGTAGGTTGCGATGTTGCCTTGGATCATTCGGAATGGTACAAGGGTATAAAAATGATCGTTCGGAGTCTTACAAGGGTTGCATTGAATTACTCGGAGTAGTGCTAGGGTGGAGGCAGATCAGTCGGGGTGGTACAACGGCTGAGTTTGGTCATCCAGAGTAGTACAAGGAGTGAACTTGATCATTCGGAGCAGTGTAAGGGCTACGTTGGAGCATTCGGGATTGTACAAGGGTTGAGTTTGGTCATTCGGAATACAAGGGCAGGTCTGAACCATTCGGAGTTGTACAAGGGTCGAGCTGGACCATTCGAAGCAGTTCAAGGGTTGAACTAGATAATTCGGAACAGTACAAGGCGACCGTGCTAGTCGATGGACAGGGACACGTACACCACGGATATTCTCTTGAAGCAGGCTAACCTGCTCTTACTGGAACACCAAAGATACATAGCTCGCCTTAAATTCAAGAACGAGCGAAAGTAAACCATCCTGGAGGCCTTCCGTGGTAAATTTCGATATTTTACGATGGCCAAGGCCAAAACGGAGCCCTCGACTAAATCCCACCCCTAACCCTAACCTATACCCTATCCGTCACCCTAACCCGAACCTCAACCCGAACCTCAACCTAATTCAAGACCAACACCAGTACCAACACCAACCGTTTTGGAGCTTGAGATCGACAGAGGGGGTCACTCGGCTCCACGAGTGTTGTTGTTGTTCTCACATCAACTCATTTTCAAAATATTGAATCAGTGGTCACGGGACAGGCTCCAAAAATTGAAGCGGAAATATTTTTTGGTGGCGCTTTTCTATAACAAACCCGAGCGGCCGTAAGGTCAGCCTCGACCAGCCAGAGCTCAACGATCTGCAGGGAAACTTTCGCCGGTCGCTCCTGGCTTGAGAGCGAGTCAGGATTTATGAGAGCAGTCCAGTCACCATACCACCTATCCACCACACAGCGTCAAAGCTGCGAGTCATGGAAATGCCTCCACCTGCCGATAATATAAATGGGTACGTATGAACAATTACGGCGTGTCCTTTTCGCAGTCGATATTTCTTGATGGAAGTACTGTACAGTACGACCGCGTGGATGTATGCATGATGCGTAATTTGGCTAAAGATTCGGTGCTGTGTCGTCGTGGTTGTAGGTAATCTCACAGAAATGAATGCGACCAGACAAAAACTGACCCCGCCTCAACACACACCGATCCGAATCTAAGGCACCGGTAGCACATTATCTCCACCCTCCCATGAACGATGCGTAAATATGATCGATCCCGGTGTTGAATCGTTTTTTTTTTCGCAACGAATCCCGCAGTAAGGACCTATGGCCGGGTGAATCGGTGCATGCTGTATGGTCGATTCCGGTGTTGCATCTTTCGTTTGGCAACCAATCTCGCAGAAAGGGTTTCGACCACCAGGCGGAGGCATGCTACGGTACGGTTAACACCTTCTTCTGGGGATATACTGACTTTAGGAGCTCTGCACCTCACCCAAAAACTGATTTTGAGAAAAAGCTACACAAGTGCAACCCTAAGAACATCCTCAAAGCCTACGTAAAGTATATATATATCACGATTACTATTGTAAAACACAAATGGCTTTCCAACGATATTGGATTTAGGAGCATAGTCAGTCACAAAATATGTGTATCACCGAATACGGTGCTGTGCCACTATTTTCGCAATTAATTTATCGCAGAAAGGATTACGGGAGGGCTCGGTTGCTGTACCGCAAGGCGCTGCGGGCGATGGAGACACGAGGGCCAGACGTCCAGCTTCTGCTCTTCGCCTACGGTGTTTTCTGTCTCGTCACTGGGGTACGTATACTCCTATATACACATCATTTTTTGTTCTAGCGCAAACTGGCTAGTTCCATCATGTAGATTATGTTTTGCAGCCGTAGAAGTCGTCCTGCTCTGTTTGTTCGCCTTCGGCGTAGTCCGTCTTTGTCCAGCGCGAAAGGGCTACCGTACCACACAGGGTGGTAAGATAGCACACCCCCTGGGACGGATTTTGCGAGCCGTCTTTCCGATACAAGGGAAGGCGCACATATACAACGAAGAAAGTGGTGGGCTTGGAAAGACCTCGTCAAGGCCCTTGAATTGGACGCATTGGTGGGCATTTTGATAGCATTTGCACTGTCCTCGTTTGTGGAGAAAAACTGTTTAGAAAAAAATCGTCTGTGGAGGGGGTGTGTTGTCTTGCCACCGGGTGTGATACGGTAATTTCGTTGTTTAGATTATTTCAGCAACCGTATGTTGCCCTGCTTTGTATACCTAAGCCTGAGAGCAGATAGGTGCTGCCCCCTAATGTAGTATTCGTCTCGTACCCTCGTACCCCAGCCTTCGCTCTTTGCACTTGTACTTTCCCGTAGTCGAATAGCTGAGGCAAGCTTAGCCTCCAATCGTCGAAAGGTCAACACAGGAAAGAGAGAATCACGAACATTGATACCCAGCACCCAACCGCGCTCTTGTTTTAGACCGGAAGACAAGCATCGCGAAGGTTATTCCCTGACGCCAAATCTCCCTCTTTCTGCAAATAAGAATATCGCGTAGATTTATTGCGTATATCTCCCCATCGCCCTGGTTAGCACAGGAAGAAGACAACATCACGAAGGTTATTCCCGGACACCCAACCACTTCCCCTCTGTCCATCCGAATACCGCGAAGATTATTGACCGTAAAGTCCAACCGCCCTGGTTGAAACAGGAATAAGACAACAACGCGAAGTTTATTCCCTGCCACCGAACCACCGGCCTCCTTAATGCAGGAGGGGAGAACATCAGCGAGATCATGCCTACCGCCTAATCACCCTCCTCGTCAATGCAGGAGGGGAGAGCATCACGAAGCATATTCTCTAACACCGAACCACCGTCCTCGTCGACGCCAGAAGAGAACAACACGAAGCTTATTGCCTAACAAAGGTTCTTGTCAAACACCCTCTCGTCAGTGCCGCATGAGAACACCACGAAGGTTGCTGCCTAGCCACCCGACCACCCTCCCCTTTTTTTGATACTACAGGACGAGAACATGACCAGCATTATTTCTACAGTGGAACGGGCTATCGCGGCTCCGAGTACCGCTAGTGGTGCTGACTCGGGCCGACGTTTCCGGCCGCCCGTGACGTTCGCGTCTAAACGAAGCCCGAAATCGTTCGCTCTTGCTGAGGTGCGTGCTAAGAGTGAAGAATACTGCATGCCAGTATCGTTCAGGCGGCATGTGTACACATTTCAACCAACGGTACGCTAGCTGAGAAATGTGTCCAACTACCGTAGAGGCGTGCACCATTTTTTGTTGCTTTGATTCTCTTCACATCGTCTTAAAGAGCTCTACACCTCGCCCAAAAAAACGTTTTAGAGGAAAGTGTAACTGCCATCCGATGAGCAGTTCTATCGCCTGAATATAGCATACAACCAAAAAATGCTGCAACACGAAAATTAAAAATCGACGATTACGGGTTAAAGAGACCTGTCAGTCAGAAACAGTTTCTGCCAAAAAGTGTTGCCTGTATTGTAGCACGCGTCGCGCGTAAGACTTGAAAAATGTTTGGCGTTTAGAGCAATACCATGGGAGGGGGGGTGGCTTATTATTTTCTGAGCTCTCATCTCACATTGAGGAGCTCAACATCTCGCCCGAAAATGCTGACTCCGAACCAGTTTGGTCGCGCAACTCGACCAATCTTTCTACGTGCTATCGATCCTTATCGGTAGTTCAGAACCAAAAACAAATGTACTACAGAGTAAAAGTATCATACCAGCGTAATCGGTTCTCTAGTTGCTCATTTGAGGAGCTCCACCAGTCAGAAACGTTTGATCGAAAAAATGTCCAATCCGTGCTCTGGGATGCGTCTTTGGACGATGCACACGAACTGCAGCACTGCAATCAACAGTCGTTCATTGACGCGGTACCCGTACCTGACGCAAATTGGAGGTGATTGACTCATGCCACATCAGGGGTAGCACTACTGTTTGGCTCAGCGTTTTCTGACCGGTTAAGATCCTCCAGCGAGAACCTATCAGTATGCCGGTGGGTGTAATTATTTTACTACTATAGTAGTATATTTGCTTTATTACTATTACGGGGGACCATAGTAAGTAGGACCTATGGCGCACACAAAGACCTACCAGGTACATATTTACCTATTTTTACTGACAATATTTGGTCCTATTTACTATGGACCCCCGTAATAGCGCTGTGCGAACAAAGGAACATCTTCGACGTCATGTTCGGGCTGACTTACTGATAGCATCGAGCTCCTCATGTGAGGAGCTCGGAAATAAGGTACCACCCCTTACCACCCCTAAAAAGTGGCATTGCTCGTGAGGTACCACCCCTATGCGGCACCACCTCTACCGTGTCATCGCTCGATTGGGCTTACGCCCTATGATAAGCTGAGACAACTACCCAAGATTACTGGAATACCATTCATGATTTACTATAGTATCCGCCGTATACCTACAGTGCCTATATATGTAGACTACGCGCTTGTTAATCTTGGTTTTCATGTTTCGTCAGTTCTTGAGTGAGGCAAAGATCTTCTATAATATATTCAAGACAGGAGATTTAACCTAAATAGGAGCCATCGCTACCATGGCACGAGTCCAGTCAAGCGCCTGGAACCACAGGTGGCGAGGACCTCTCCCTTGCCCGGTATAATCGCAAAACAATCCTTGTTGAAACATTCAACAATATAGCACACCGTTGGGCGCACGGGATTGAGAGGCCGTCGATACCTTGTCGGGCTTGCTACATTGCATTGCTCGGTGCCTCCACACGGGTTGTCTTACGCCCACGTTGTACAGGGGGAGGGGGGGGGTCCCGGCCACCTGTGTAGTCTTCTCTTTCCAAGGCTAGAGGTCCTCCTCGTTTCGGGGCCTATAGTAATATGGTGTTGGCATAATCATGCGATCTATTGTCAGCTGAGCTAGGGTGAACTTTGCTACAGTGGCGCCGCTGAGAGACTCATCAATGTGCTTTGGAATCTTTAGAAACGGGCACCGCTGCAGGCGATTCTTATATGCTGCCACCTTGCGCGGGCTCCTCTTTCTGTGCCTGGGTTTCTCCTATTTCGCTTGGCGCGTACCACATTCAACTATGCCTACGCTATAGAGTTGGCACAATCGCACGACGTGTTCTTTCAGCGACTCTAGGGGAAGCTCTGTTATTAAATACCTGGTAGGGCATCTGAGTGACAAGCCGATGGTTGCCAGAAACGAGAACCTTTGATGATAAGGGTGGCAGTTAGTTTTGCTTTATTATTCTGACCCCGTGCTATAGGGTAGCACCAAAAGCAACAAAAAAAACGGAGGCTCCTCGCTCGATGGCGCTCCAACCGCCGATTGATCCGTGCTACGATTCAGGTCGCACATTTTGGCTAAAACATGTTCCGAATGACGGGGTTCCTTAACCCAAAATCGTTCGGAATTTCATTCTTGTCCTGCAAAACTACACATATTTGTATACCTTCTGTAAGCCACGGGATTATTCATCAACCGCTGCGCTTTGACCTTTCTCGATTTCAACGCAGCGGTTTACGTGACTTGGCAACGACTTACTAATAGTATAGAGCTCCTCAATTGGGGAGCCTCAGAACAAAAGGATGCACCTCTACCGCAGCATGCGTCCACTGCGTCGTCAGAAAAACTTGCCAGGTATCAGGTACTCTGGGATAAGCTAAGCTCGATACACAACCGATCCCAAACTAAGCTAGGCTAAGTACACCTGGCGGATGACGCTTAAAATAAGCCGACGACGCATGCTAATATAAGCTAAGCCCGATACACACCCGATCCCAAACTAGACTAGGCTAGGTACACCTGACGGATGACGCTCAAAACAAACGCCAGAGCCGACGATGCATGCTAATATGGTTCGGTAGCTCCTTGGTCAGTTGAAGAGCTGCCTGCGTCAGTCCAACCATTGTTTGAGGCATGCATGCTATACGGGAGGCGGTGCACCGTTTTCTGAGGCTCCTCGCGTAAGGCAAGGAACTCGAAACAACCTCACCCCCCAAAAAAATGCATTTTGACAAAAACGGTGTACAATATTAATAGTACGTACCCTCATTGGCCCGACGAACAATCAACCTCCCGGATATACTAAAAGCACCAATGTGATTCCGACGATGTTCGGCAGCTCTGAGCGGAGGAGCCCGCTCTACCAGTCAGATATCCAGTAGTGGTTTGTAGTAGTTTGTAGTAGTTAGCAGTTCTAGCAGTTAGTAGAGGAAGCGATGCCCCTAATGCGGCACGCTCGCCTAGCGGAGGCACGCTACGATAGGGGTTGCACCGTATTTTTTCCTACGGTCCCCGCTTGAGGAGTTCTACCTACCTCGTCCAATTGGAACGAAGAGTACCTCAGTTAACAACCTCGTGGCCTAGTCCAATTGGAACGAAGGGTAACTCAGTTAACAACCTCGAGGCCTAGGTAGCATCGAACACAAACGATACAGCATGCCTTATTGCCTTATTGGGTAGTTGAGGAGCTTCGTCAGTCCCAGTGGCATAGTTTGGACGGAAAGTGCTACCTCTGTCTTGGCAGGCGTCTGCGCTGCGTTGTTCTCCTGGGCTTGATCCGTGCGTGAAACCCTTTTTCCCAAGCCTGGGTACCTCCATGTTGAAGCGCACGCCATTCTTGAGACAATGCCCTCGCATTCGCGTAATCGCGTAACCTGTCCGCAACTGGTCGACGTACGTAGGGTGATGTTGGTGGCTCGCCGGCTGAGTACTGCCTCTTTTTTCCTAGACAACGCGCAGATACTGCGGTATACCGTTGTTGGCCACGTGCTAAAGTTTGCCGTGCGTGTCGCTCTGCTTGCGAAGGCTGGGTTCTTCCGTTTTGCCGCGTATCGCATCAACGATTCCGAGTCTTGGCACAACTACGCGGCCTGCCGGCAGCTAGTCTACGGAGACTTCCACGGCGCCACTGAGCGCTACCTCGAGGCGATAGAGCGCGACCCCAAGAATGTCAAGGCGCAGGTAAGAGTAACCGAAACAAGGTACAGCCTGTAGAACAAGAGGGAGGTTTCGAGCATTTTGCTATGGTAGGAACAGCGCTTTGTCGCAAATAAAACGAAAACCATGCTTAACAGAGCGCCTAAACTGGGGGGCATCCACATCGTTGGAATGCCATGCGTGCTCACCTCAATGCACACCTAGGGCATGGAATAGTTACAGAAATCACGTTGCACTTTCCTTTTTCTCTAAATCCGTGTTTTTGTGTGACTTTCTGATCGTACTACCAGTACTAATAGTACTAATAGTACAGAGCTCTCCAAGTGAGTGACCGCAGCAAAAAAAAATGTAACCGACACCCACGGTAGCACGCCTGTCCCATCCGACTCAATGCCTCTGCTCCTACCCGCACCCACACCCACACCTACACTCTGACCCCAACCCCCCCTACCGCCGCCCAACCCCACCGCCACCCCCACCCTCTCTCACCCTCCACCCTTCACCCTCCCCCCCACCCCCCCACCCCTCCGAGTCCGCAATTTCCGTCTGCCTGTAGTCCTACCCGCCTCCTCTCGTAGAATCAACCGTAACACTGCAGTACCAACACCTCAAACGCCTGCAAATCGTAGAAAATAATCGCTCCCGTCACCCCTTCCTGACGAACGTCAATTCACTCAGCGTTTGGTCGGAAAAAGAAACTTGCTCACTGCGAGTAGTGAGTAGTCTCTGGGTTGTAAGCAAGGGAACCGTGATGTCCTGGCAGAAACGAAGGATCACGGACACTTTGGACCCATCAGACGAACAGAACAACAGCACTGAAAAACTCGGACGTTTTCGAGAAGTACTGGCTCGACTTCTGGACGAAACATTAGAAAGAAAAACTAGTTGTACTGAAACTAGTGTAGGAAGCACCCTGTCTCGCGTCAGAATCGGAGCCTTGCCTAAAATTACTACGAAGGGTGATTGTTAATAAGAGGTGTCGAGTTTCTCCAGGGGTGTCCAGCGTATAACTGACTAGAGGGTGTTGCCGTGTTTGTTGGCGTTTTTGCTGCTGTCGCAGATGAACTACCAGATATTGCTGGACACTTTTCCGGAACACTCTCAGGGAAGCAGCACGTACGAGAGTCTCAGCGGTCACCACATGCTGCAGGTGCGTTGTTGGTACCGTAAACAGGTGGTTTCCCATCATAGGGTTTGTCGATATTCGTACTGCCAAACGTTCCCGACGAAGTATATACAGTATGTGTCTCCTCTTCCTTCCTCTTCTTCCTCCTCTTCTTCCCCCTGCCCTTTCCCCTCGCCTCCTCCCCTCCTCCCCTCTTCTCCTCGCTCCTACTACTCCCCCCCCCCCCCTCCCTCTCCTTCTTCTCGTCCTCTCCTCCTTCCCATCCTCCTTATGGCGTGTGCCCTGGTTTCTACACAGTAAAAGTGCCACTCCTTCCTCTAGCTAAAGTCCCTCCCGATATAACGTTTTGGCGAGCCTTGACGTTTCGTCTCAGGCCTAGCTACTAGCTACCCTCAATGCCGTATGATGCCGGCACCGGTATTTTGACAGGCGGAAAGCGAGAAGAGGCGGAAGGACCTATCTTCGGCGGACTTCCTGCGCCGCCCGGAAGTGACACAGGCCGCTCTCAAGATACAGGTCGGGATATCTGTGGTGTATGGGTAAAAACAAAAAACAAAAGCAAAAACAAATCAGCTGTGATGAGCTCGAGGGTTTGGTCGAACATCTTCTTATACATACATATATATATATATATACTTCGTACGTGTGACACATCGATCGCGCGTACTACGGGTTTTATAAGATATCATGAAGGATGATTTTTTCCGTGTTGAAGCGTTGCATATACGGTAGGTAGCCCCTTTCGAGGGGACCTATTATTAGTAATAGTGAAGTCGGGATTGGAGGTCCCTTGTATTGGCACGAAGGCCCCTTATCAGAGCAGGTCCCGGCCTCTCGCGGTTACTACGTAGTGGGCAGAAACAGTGGGCAGAAATTGACGTCCCTACTATACCATTTTCGTTTTCTGTAGTATTTTATCGATGAAAAGCACACGTTAAGTCACAAACGTATCAGTCAGAGGGGAGCAAAGCCGCAGGGCTACGGAAATTACCCGCAAGCGACTAATAGCTAGTCGGTGACTTGTAGTCAGCCAACTCCCACCCATACTGAATCACGGAACCTACCTAGCCAACCAATAACTAGTCGGCGACTTATAGTCAGCCCCACTAATCATGGAACCTACCTAGCCAACCTAATAACTAGTGGGCGACTTGGAGTCAGCCTACTTACAGCCGTAGTCATAGAACCTGCCGAGCCAACTAATATCTAGTCGGCGACTTATAGTCTGCCAACTCCCAGCCCTACTAACCATGGAACCTACCTAGCCAACTAATAACTAGTCGGCGACTTGTAGTCAGCCTACTCATGGCCCTACTGATCGTGGAGCCTACCTGGTCAGCTATTAATAATAAAATAGTGGGCGGCTTACAGTCACCCAACTCATAGCCCTACCAACCATGGAACACCATGGAACCTACTAGGTCGACTATTAATAATAGTTGGCGACTTATAAGGAGCCAACTCATAGCCCCACCAACCATGGAACCTACCTAACCAATGAGTAACTAGTGGGCGGCGTATAGTTAGCCAATCCAATTCCAAGCCCTACCAGTCATAGACCACCCAACCAACTAGTAACTAGTCGGTGACTTATAGTCGGCCAACCCACAGCCCTACTAATCATGGAACCTTTCTAGCCAAATAAATACTAGTAGGCGACTTAAAGTCAGCCAACTCACAGTCCTACTAATCATGGAACCTGCTTAGGCAAATAATAACTAGTCGGCGAATTGCAGTCAGTCACCTCACAGCTCAGTTGTGTTCCCGTGATCACACATAGCATATAGCACATGTAGCCAAAAATGAAGTTGCATTGCTGGATACTTTGCTTGAAGATACATGTGAACTGTTGGCTCATTTTCTAACGAGTGCCTGTCTGATGCTGCCTGCTACTTGGCTGCACAAATAAAACAGTGTGCTTGGATGAGGAGCAAGCAAGACCGCATCCAAGCATTCGGATCATACCTCGACCCGACGGTGAGAGACACAGTATCCACAGATAGATAGATAGGTCCCCGACTCTCACTTCATGATCCAGATCCTTCAGGGCACAGAGATTCCTGATGTGCATAATCTAGCTCATGTTCTCATGTTGCCGGGTGAATCTGCACGATGTACAGCAGCAGCATAGGGTTAGGGTTAGACCTGTAATACACGGATCCTGATTCTGCACAACATCTCATATCGGCAGGTTAGGTTCCAGATGATCTATCTGCAGATCATGATCTATCTGATCTGTAGATGATATGTCCTATGTGTGCATGATTACACTCGTGCTGCGGTAGGGGGGGGGGAGTCGCTTCTGGGCCCTATGGTTCCGGGCGCTCAGAGCCGCTCGGCCCAGTCAGTCACTACGCTATTTCTTTGAAGTACAGTATTTCAGGAGTTTTTTTGTCTAGAGTAAGATTTTTGGTGTTGTTTTCGCGATATATACCGACCACCACGGGATTCCTTTGTTACTCCTCCGCGGCAGCAGCATTATTTGTATTTTTGGAAGGGGGTGTATGGAGTCACTCGCCCGAGTGGGGTAAACGCGGTATGAATACCGTAGTGAGAATATCGGCATCAAAGCCCCCCCCCCTTCAATCGTAGAGCAGCCGTATTCACATCAATGCATGCCCCGACAGCATTCCATCTTTGTTTCGCACGTCGAACAGAGGGCCATCTACTGCAGGTCATCGACCGGTAGATCCTGTTTCCCCCGGTTCGAAACCTCCCGCTGGAGATATCGTGCAAGCGCCGTATATCATACATGCCTTATTCCCAATCTATTTAACATTTAAAATGTGTAGGGCTTTTCCCAATCATCCCGTCCACACACAAAACGGGGACTACAATCCATGCATTTTTCCGCGCGGTCATTGCGCACTAAGAGCCGTGCCGTACACCACTATTCCCCCTGAATAGATTGACCGTTCGGTTTGAATGTTGATGTAGACATATTCCTTGTACCCTCTGGTATGGTTGAGGCCTCGCTCGGCCACTAATATCTAAGTCATGCAGATGATATCAATCAAAATTACACCTACCTGTATCTGCTCCGGAAAATGTACAGTAGATCGCAATGAAATATATGGATGAATGGGATGTATTGTATCTGTCGGATGCGGGGGTTGGTTTCGCCAATGTACTCGTGTTCGGCCGCGGTCATCCGGGTCACGGATGTTCCCCCGAAGCCTGGCAGTTTTTTGTTACTAGTAGGTGAATGTCCCTTCATATTCCCTAAAAATATCAGGTATGGCAGTAATCGCAACCCAGGACATCCTATTGATGTTACAGTAGGAGGTGGGTGAAAGACAGGCGTTCAAAGCGGTAGAGCTTACCACTTACCTGGTATTCAAGATTTGGTCTGATCGGCGTGGGGTCAGGTTTAGGCTTGCTCTGATTGGCTTAGGCATAGGCGTAGTAGGGATAGAGTTAGGGTGAGTTGTATCCGTATCGTGCACAGTGTTAGTGTGTGTCGACCATTTTCTCGGACAAATTGCAAGCCATCCTCGTTCATAGCACCTCTTGGGACGTGAAAGTTCCCGCAAGATGCGGAAGTGTTGATGTTCTGTGTACTCTGCGTCCTTTTGGCTATGTCCCTAAAGGTGCTCATAAGGTCTCTCGGTGGCTGCATTGGCCTAATACGTTCTGCGGACTTTGCGAGGTTGTTTTGCGCTCAAAAAGGTTGCATAGAACGCCTGGATCTCGCCTGCCTTCTACTGTACCAGGATGACGAGAGGGAGGCAGGGGCCTCGTCCACCGGTGTTCTCAGTTACGGCAGCCCTGACGAGTGATGACGCACACAGGACCCCGGCGTGGGTGCAACCCGCAATTTTTATGTGGCTCCTCAGCACCTCAGGAAGTCAGGAATATCTCACCCACAAACGTCTCTTGAGAAAACGTGTACGCGCTTAGCCCGACGAACGTATGAATGGGCAATCCCATGGCCTCAGTGTCTGCAACGACCACTTATATACTGAAAAAACAAACGATTCTGGTAATAACATATTGTAGTTCCTCAGTTGAGAAGCCATATCAGTCCCAGTGACATCGTTTGGTCCCAAACGCGCTGCTTACTACTATCGTAACAGGCGTCTGCTTTCAGCTGTATTCAACACGATGAGTGTCCCCCAACTATGTGATTTTGGTGTCGCGGCACGTTTCCCCCCTACCTAAACCGTACTAATAGACCTAGATAATGATGACTGGGTGTCTATGATGCACCCCGTGGAGATATAATATATATAACGAAAAGTGCGACATTCTAGCGCGGCCGTCCATCGGAGGCGTGTGTGCCTCAAAGGGGTAGCACTCAAAGTTTATGAGGCATTCATATTCACTTCAGAACCCCTAGTATCTAAAAACGGATTTAGAAAAAAGCTACGGGTGTATCCCGATGACCAATCCCTTAGCCCACACCTGGTACTAAGTATTGGTATATCACGAATAATAGTGGTATTGTATAACACTGATAATGCGGTATTCCGATTATATTGGGTTAGGGAACCCGGACTGTCTGCTGTTTTTTCGCCGATAAAGTGATATCCCTATCGCGGCCAGCGTCATTGCAGAACATGCAGAACATGACCGTACCCCCCCCCCCCCCCGTGCGCTATGCATGATATGATCACATAACGTCGTGTGGGAATGTTCTCTTGCATTGCACCTAGGCGAGGCTATTGCGCGAAGTCCAAGAAGAGGCCCTAGTCCTCCAACGGGAAACGAGGACGACGAGTACGGGAAGCAAGCCGCGCTCACCCTCTTGGAAAAGTGAAGAATCCGAGCCCTTGCGAAGCGCAACGAGCACGAGAATAACATCTCCGTCTACCGAGGATAGAAGCCGCCACGATCCATCAACAACAGCATCATCATCCCGTACGAGTGGCGGCAGAAGGATGCTACTGCCGGAGCCGTCCGAGTCGAACCCCGGTGCGGCGTGCGACTCGGCACTCGCTAAATCTTCGCTTTCCACTATTGCTGTTGGCACTCGTACTGGGCGGGAGATCAGTAGAGACGAGGATGGAAACGGGTGTTTCTTTAACGCCCCCCTGAGCGGGGAAACCCGGGGTGATGACTCCCTCCACAGGAGAGATAGCCACGATAATACTCGTATTGGTGTGGGGAGTGACAACGACACCCACACATACTCACCGCACAGCCAAACACGGGAGGACCTAGCAGAACACGCCAAAAATAGAAAAGTTGCGAAGCAAAATGGAACCGATAGTAATGCGGCCGGTTCGGCCGCAGGGGGGGTACTACCACCTTGGGCAGGCAGACAGAGCGAGGGGGGGGCAACGGAGGAGGAGGGGGGGGGGTCGGCGTATTCGGCTCCTGTTTTGCCGAGTGGTTGGGAAGCTATAGTAGCCGATGACGACGGCACTATTTTCTACCACCACATCGCCTCCGGGGTGACGCAGTGGGAAATACCGTAGCAGCAGGCGCGAGAGGGCGCGAGAGCTGCTTAACGATGCTTCTGAATGATTCGGGTGATCAAACGTTGAAGCTCATGCTGATGCACATTGTCGGGTGGCAAACGCAACAACAACGATCCTGACGTTCATAAACCCGTCGCAGAATTTGAATAAACATGAAACAATTAGCTCCTGACTATGGCCCCGCCTTCTCCCACCATGTCGCCTCTGGCGCTTCGCAGTGGGAGGTATACCTCATCAGTAGTGAGAGAGCACGAAAACTGCGTGATGGTGCTGTTGAAAAATACGCGGGGGGGGGGGGGTGGTACAACGTCACGAAAACCGCTGATGTATTTGGCCCCCCTTTCTACCACCACATTTCCCCAGGGTAATGCAGTGTGAGGTACCGCAGGAGCAGGCGCGAGAGAACACGGGAACTGCTGAAGGATGGTTATGATGTTGACTACCAAACCCGCGGCAGGATTTGGTACAAAGTAAACAGGTAGGTGGTAACGATGGCCCCGCTTTCTACCACCACATTGCCTCCGAGGCAACGCGGTGGGAGGCACTGCAACAGGAGCAAGAGAGCATAGAACCTGCTTGACGGTGATACTTGACTATTACGGAGGTCCATAGTTAATAGGACCTATGGTATACATAAAAACATATATGTTTTCCTATTTTTACAAACAAAATTTGGTCCCATTAACTATGGACCCCCGTAATAATACGTAGCAGGGTTTGATGCAACGCCACAAAACAGCTGATGATGATGGTACCGCTTTTCTACCATCGCATCGTCTCCGGAGTCACGTGGTGGGGGTTACTTCCACAAACAATAATGAGAGGGTACGGGAGCCGCATCGCTCTTCTAGCACACCGTTGATTGTTTACAAGCCATTTCCCAAGTACATGGGATACGCTAGATCTGAATCTTCAACCCCAGCTTTTCTTTAACAGGAATGGGTGTCACACAAATTTTAGTGTGCTCGTATCAAGCCATTTGGCCTCTCTTGGCCTCTCTTGAAACAGTACCTGGGACTACAGTACTTGAACTAGTATTTCTCTGAAACCGATATTTCTCAAACTGTGACCCCCACTGCTGTGGTTTGTTCAAAAGCGCATGCAGTTTTTTTCCGCAAAGAGGGTACAAAGGGGCACCACCGAGGCGTGTCTCACCCCGTTATACAGGACAGTCAGGCGTGAAGGGGGGTGCTGATCTATTGGAGAGGCGGCGGGACAACGAGTGAGAGCTATTATAGCAGGCTAGGGTGCCATGGTTAACGCCTCCCTTTCCTTTTCACTGGTGCTATATGCGGTAGGAGGGGAGCACTTGTTTCGTCCTTCTTTTTAAGCCGCTCAGAGGCACTGGGTCGAGTGAGTCCTCTGTTTCGCTTCGCAGTCTTATGATTTGGCGATATGCACCGCCATAGGATTGTCTTGTTACGCGTCGCCACCAAAGCACAACCAAGTCCAACTTTGAGTGAGGTTCAAAGCTACTCGGGCGAGTGGTCCATCGCGGTAGTGATAATAATGGCCATATACCCTCCCCCCATACCGCAGAACCAGTATTTGGACCCATGCCGAGGTAGAGACGCAAAGACTTTTGTGGGGCTCCCCGTCTATGCTCGTAGACCTCTACCCGTGGTAGCCAGGGGGCATCGGGGACACTTTACAATCGCAGGTGTCCTCTGTGGGTATGGATCTCATGGCGCACATGTGCCAGGTATAGGATACTGCTGTTTCCTGCTTGGGAGCGTCGCGCACAGCACTCGCTTCCCTCTCTGGGCTACTGAAGCTTTTATATCTACGTTTTAATTGTGTGGGCGAGGGTGATCATCTCCCTCGGGTGCTTCAGCGACTCTGGCCCTCTGAGTCGAGCGTGGTCATCCGGTTCCGTCCTACATACCTCATGCAAGCAAACGATTTTTCCTCAAAGTTAACGCTTAGGTTTTCTATCGCGAGTAAATCCTATTAAGAAACCACTCAAGCCTCTTGACCCCGTTTCTGAAGACGGTTCTTCACCCCTATTCTCGAAGAAGAATATAAACCTCGGTCATCGCGACTCTCAGCCGAAGCTCGCAATCGGACTCGCCTAATAATAACAGCAATCTAAG
The DNA here is from genome assembly GCA_031763025.1 of Macrocystis pyrifera. NCBI lineage: Eukaryota > Phaeophyceae > Laminariales > Laminariaceae > Macrocystis > Macrocystis pyrifera. Next base: position 10,826,494 of record JASSKH010000021.1, read on the forward strand.
CGCTCCTCTTTCGACTAACGCATCACCATAATCGGCCATCTTTACCGCCAACGTCATGGCCGCTCATCCATTCACAGGTGGTCGGGACTCTCCCTTGTCCAAGGTGGGCGTAAACAAGCTGGTATGGAGACAACGACAAATGCAGCACACCATTAGGCGTACCGAATTGAGAGGTTGTATCCACAAGGATTTGTTTACGCCCACATTGTGCAGGAGGGGGGGATCCTGGCCACCTGTGTGCTGCATTGCATTGCTGCCTTGATGGAGAAGCATCAGAGCACCTTACAGGGCCATGTACATTATTGTCATTTTTCGCGACATGCCGTGGCATGCCGTGGCACGACCTGCGGCAAAACTTCCACGGCATACCACGGAATCTTCCACGGCATACCACGGAATCTTCCACGGACCCCCACGGCATACCATGGGACCCTAACCCTAACCCTAACCCTAACCCTAACCCTAACCCCAACCCTAATGTTTTGCCGCAGGTCGTGCCACGGCATGCCACGGCACGCCACGGCAAAAAATGACAATAATGTACATCCCTGACCTTACATAACATTACAGTTGATGTATTCGATCCTACCGCTGTTTACAAAAGAAGTACGTCTATTGCGCGGTCGTAGTACAAAGTGTACGCACAAGCGACAACAGTGAAGAATCTCCTATTTTGGCTCAAGCTTGCGGCTTATCGTGACACCAACGTTGAGCATATGCAATTTCATGTTATTACATATCAATCCAAGACTTAGAGTTTTGTTCCTCGCTGAGCACAAATAATCTTTGAGTGAGTTGTGTCGTCCTGGGCCCACCAACTGGATAAAAAAAACTAACTACTCGTCTTTTAGTTTGTTGTTAGCTCTTTGTCTCTACCCTCCTCTTGTCTTCTTGGCTTTCGTCTGATCTTCTTGAGACGTCTTTAAGTTGGTTCATCAGCTGGACATGTCATAGGACTGATCGTACCCGCAAGCAGCAACGCTGTCCTCCGGAATCGGGCTGCGCCATGAGCACATGTTTGCTTCGTTTTCCTTTCTTTTTTTTTTCCTTCATCGTTTCTGCTTTCTGTTCCCTCTTCGGATTTTTCTTTTTCCTATTCTTTTTTTTCGAGAGTACATTCATATTACCACGGGTATGTTCCTGGTGTTATTTGGTTGCAAGTGATGCGGGATGGTATTTCACAGCTCGTTGGTATACCGTTTCCCTTGCGGACTGGTATGATACTGCCCTGAGCACTATCGCGTACTTGTTTCTTATCTCCCAGCGAGCTTTTTTTTTGTGCAGCCTGTTTTGTGACCACAGGCAGGATTTCAGGGAAGTGTGAAGGTGTTACCAACTGAGGTATAGGGGTAAATGATCGATCGATTACCCAGCCCAGGGATCCTTCGGCAAATCAGTAGTAGTTAGTATCCCTCATACGCTTCTCTGCCGGTCGTTTCCCAATTATTGACGTCATGTCGCGTACGTACTGCCGTGCTGTGGTAAAACTCTGCATACACACTCGAACATAAATCGAAGCACAATGTCATGCTGTTCTCATGTTGCGTGCCGACAGCGGAGAGATTACAAAACGTCCAGCGATGTGTCCATACAGAGATCTCAATCGAGATATTTCCAAAGGCGCCGTTTTCGTCTGCTCCCCTCGTTTGCCCCCCTAAGTTGGAGAAAGTATGCTCGGAAATTCGACTTATGGTCCTGCGTACAACGAGAAACCAGGTACCAGGGACCAGGGACCAGGAACCAGGTACCAGGTCTCAGGTACCCGTTTAATGCATGTATTGTTTTTCTGCTCGCCACTTTTTATATTCGCCCTTCTTCTCTCTCTCCCTCTCTCCTCTACTTGTGGTCGCAACTCAGACCCGCGGGCCCATAGCAAATTTTGGAGCTCTCCACCTCACTACGGTGTATGCCTTGCATTTTTTCCGCGAGGAGACTTCAGCCCTAGCTTCCCTCGTCGACTCGCGTCCAATTGGTACACGGTAAGTATTATAGGTTACAAACAGTAGCCACCAGAAATAAAAGGAAATTTGATATTCCAACAACCCTACTTACCAAACGACGTGTGATCTAGTGTACCAGGTATGTATTACAGTATATATATATATCATATGCCAGGTACTGGTATACGATAGATGGTGCCTGGTACACGATAGACGGTAGACGGTAGACGATAGAACAGAGGGGAAGACGCTGCAACCTTTGTTGTGCTTGATGTTTTGTTTCTGCAGCACTGTATCTACCCGGATGGTATATACGTATTAATAATAGAATCCCTTTCTCTCTACCTTTGCCTGCGTACATCCGTCCGCATTCGCCTCGATATCTTCAGCCGCTGCATGTAGCGCTCCTTTGCTGTCGCTGGCTAGGGTGTATACAAGTACATAGAGAGTCGGAAGCTGGGCGCCGTCCTCCCGGCAAGTGCTTGTCTCCGGAGTCGTGCGTCTGCTGTATGTTGCACTTGGACACCGAAACAACATCAACAACGCACCAACCAACAACCACCAGCAGCAAAATCTAAAGATCTTCTACCACGTACAACAGCAGTACATGTCTCGCCATCTCGTCAAAGCGACAAATACTTTAGAACTGCCACGGCGCTTCTGTCCTGTGACGCTCGTGTCTAAGGTCGGGGAGTGAGCGGCATCGTCTGGCCAAGTGCTTGCTTACGGGGGTCTGGGCCTGCTTTGTGCTGTATGCTGAAACACAAGAAGGAAGAAGAACATCAACACAGCAGCAGCAGCTGCAGCACGAGTAGCGATAAAATATCGGAAATCTCGTCAACCAAAGAGGCGCCAACATTGAACCGCGGCGCTTCTGGGCTGCCACACTGTCATGTTATCACGGCAAGGATGTGTGGGAGGTCAAAGGACAAAAATCAGAGGCTGGAGGGCGCCCTCTGAAGTACGTTTGTGCCTCTGCGGTGGGCATTGTGGTGGTCGGGGGACATTCAGGGTACATCCCCCGAGTATTTTACGTGGATATGGATCTTGCGGCGGGTATTCAAGCTAGCGGTACACTCTCTTCGAAACGAAACGGACAACCTCTGGAACAACAAACAACCGTCAAAATGTCAGACCGTCAACAAGTAAATTACTTGACCCGGGCAGCATCCAGGGGAGCCGCTGGACTATATCTTTGACAAGGAATTACATATAGAATACCCGCGTTCGGTTTATCACACAATACTTGTAAAATTCGGTAAAAAATGGAATATAGACGAGGCGTATTACGCAGCTTGCAACTATGTTGAGTATCAACTATTTAATCAGTCGAACTCACAGCTGACGTATTTCAAAATTTATAAAAAAAATACTTGAAAAATTCGGTAAAAATGGAATATAGACAAGCCGTATTACGCAGCTTGCAAAGTTGAGTATCACAACTATAATATTTAATCAGTCGAACTCACAGCCGACGTATTTCAAAAAAAAAAAAAAAAAAAAAGCAAAAAAGCGGCATCAATCCTGACGACAACAAGCACGATATTTGGTATATTCCTACAGGATAGGCCTGGTCCCCGTGACTTCCCACGGGACGTACCATGGATTCCCAGGGGACTTGTCATGGGTCCCCATGAGGCTTCCCCCATGCTTCCCACATAGGAATCCCCTTGGGACCCCCCATGCCGTGGAATTTCACCCGCTACATCATCCGTACAAAATCCGATATAGTGTGATGCTCATAGGGAGCCCAGCAAAAGTGCAAGAACGTGACTCACATTGCCCCCTGTAGCAACCCGACCCTCCCCTTCCTGCTGTGTGTTGCATTGCTGCGAAGCTGGGGGGAGCGTCGGGGTGCCCTTTACAACAAACCTAACGTGGTGCGTTCGGTACGTAATTGTTTTGTAGCCAGGGGCTACTACTACTGTATATATACTGTAGACTCCAGGGAATAAGCTAGTGATACTACAGCAGTGATGTGAGAGCATAGTCATAATACGGCAGGCGATGAGAAGTAATAAGGAGGTGGGTACAAGAGTACTTCGATCTTTACTCTGTGTTGGATGCTGCTTTATTATATGTTCACCTGTCTCCTGTCTTGCGTCCGTTCGTCTGCATTCATTCGCGTCAGTATACGATCTCCAACCGCTGCAGGCAGTTACTTCTGTTCTTCCACGCTATATTTGACGAGGGCGTGTAGGAGGTCGGAGACTGGGCGGCGTCTTTCGGCAAGAGCTTGTCTCCATAATTTATTTTTTTTATAAATTTTGAAATACGTAATTTTTTTTTTTATAAATTTTGAAATACGTCAGCTGTGAGTTCGACTGATTAAATAGTTGATACTCAACTTTGCAATTGTGGCCATGCACGCTTGCTGCATGCTTCCTTCCGAAACCACAACAGCAAGCAGCAGCAGCTATTATTTCAACAAAAATAGAAAAAAAATATCGCAGATCCAAAGATCACGTCAAAGTTACATTTTGAACTGTTGTGGCGCTTCCGTGCTGCCACGCTGCTATGTACGCCGAGGACGTGTTCAACGCCGGAGGATGAGCGGCGTCCTCTCGGCAAAGGCTCCGGAGTTCTGCGCCTGCGGTATGTTGTCTACTGTATGCCGACTCCAACAACTGCGGCAGCAGCAGCAGGAGCAGCAGGAGCAGCACCGGCAGCAACAGCAGACAAATGTCAAAGATCTCGTCAGAACTACTGTAAAACGGCACCCATTTTGAACCGTGGCACTTCTGTGCTGTGACCTGTGACGCTGTCGTGGCAAGGCTATGCAGGAGGTCAGAGGGGGGGCGGCATGCTCTGCATGTACCTGCCGGCAGGTCTCCGCGGCTCTGCGCCTACTGCATGGCTGTGGCTGCAGGATGATGTCAGTTTGCGCCTATTCTTACATGCGTACACGAATAAACAAGAACAAACAACAGCTATGTATCATGCACCCAAACGTCACACCTACTTTTTATTTTTACGTTAAATCGTTAAATCTTTCGAAGCGGCACGAATCTCGCCGACAGCAACTTGCACGATCTTTGGGATGTGGGATATATACCTGGAGCCAGTGTACACCACTACGTCCGTAAATGTAAGGACCACTTTAAATCAATATTATTGACAAATCGATTATTACATTTCCGTCTTTATTGGTACATCTTCCAGTCTATTTTCAATGTGTATAAGTTTTATCACCGCAAAAGCTTCGTCTTGTTCTGAACACCGGGAACAGCCCCAGAATAGTCTTGCATCACGACGAGGTACATACCGTCCGTATATGCTTGCTTGCGGCCACCCGCCATCAGGAATCAAGCCAAGCTCCGGACCTGCATGGCAACCATAGCACAGATAGCACCTTCCCTCCCATCCGGCCCGCGCCACGTCAAAAAAAAAGCATCCTGCCCCGGCCTGCTCTAACATCCTGTACCTGCGAGAGAGCAGTGTGCCGGTCCCCTTCCAGATAAGTATTGCTATCGTATCGTACGCTACTACTGCTGCTTGCTACAGTACATACGAGAGGACAAGCGGGCAAGTCGACAGCAGCACGTAGTAGGCCGATCGCTCGGAGGTCCTACGCGCTCGCCCGTATCGCGTTTTACGCCAGCCGCTGTCGTGGCGTCCGGGGCAGGTTTTGTCATCGAAAAAAGCTGCATCTATGATGGCTAGGCTTAGCTCAGCTACTCGCACGGCAGCGGCCTTGGGGCTGCTGCTGCTGGCAGAGGCCATCAGCGCTGTGATCGTCACGAGCCCTTCCGAAAGGTGGACTGTCATCGGCAACAGGTGAGCGTGTGTTTGAGGCCGTGTCGATGAGCTGAAAGCAGCACCAGCGTTCTGTGGCGTGGCGAGAGTCTGAGTTGTGTCGAGAGACGGAGGACGGGCTGCCTGCGATAGATGATTGATCTATACCAGGTAGAACGGACGGATGTGCTTGTGAAATCGTTGAAGTTGCGTTCCTTTTTCCATCTCTTTTTTTCTCTGAGCCTGCAAAGGTGATCCCACACTATTTCCAAGTAATTTGTGACCAAAGCACTTCGTACGTACTGCGCTGCTGTACACCGTTCAATATTGCTTCTTGCTTTGCTATAAATCTGCTGTACGTAGATATTATACAGCCGTGGTACTCGTAGCAGCACTGCTGTACACAGTTCGTCATTCAACTCCTGGGCACCAATTGGCAGATAGGGGCGGTTAGTTGCCTTGCGGCATGCGCGGCGGCTGGCTTTGGTGGCCCCTATCCGATGCCCAAACGCCAAATGCGCTCCTGCCTGCCTGTTACTCGGGTGCTTTCGTTGTGTAGTGCGGAGGGAAAACTCCATGGCCGAAAGATACACTGACTGGTGTGTCCAATTTCAAGAACCGTTAAAACAGCAGTGCTCTGCACACTGCTTTGATGATTTGATGAGCGCTTGTCTGATGATGATTTACAGGCGGTTTTCACTGGTATTCAGACAAGAGATCACAAGCGCACTCAACTTGACGTCGTACATGGTACCTGATACGTGCGTACTCACAATTGTAGTTGCTGATTTGAGGGAGTTGACAATTATAATAATTAATACCAGGTACCTGTATACTTGTACATCCACCTGACGCGGTTTATCAATCCACCGTGGCGTGGTACAAACAACGCGCTGCATAATAACTCCCTCCGTGCATTCACGGCCCGATCGCGAGCGGTCTTGCATGTACGAGTGCATCAGCCATAAAAAGCAGTACTCTCGTAGCCCCACCCATGCTCGACCCTAAATTCAATACAAACGGTCCTCTCATACAGCAGTCATATGGTAGGGACAGCAGACAGCAGAGGCATGTATCCCTTCAGTTGGTATATTTTTTTTGGTTATTTGCCGACATCGCTTTTTTTTCAGATTACCCACATCCCTCATCCGTCCACCACCCGAATACTACTGATATTTAACTGATCCTGTATCCGCCTACCTTGATGTGAAATACGTGGTGTGGTGTTTGTTGTATACCAGACCGTACAAAGTGGAGTGGGAAAGTACCGAGGAAGGGAGGGGCGGAAACAGCGAAGTCGACATCGACCTGTACTACTGTGGCGACTCCTGCCAAGAGGTACGTACAGCTATTCATACCACTTGTGTAGTAGGTGGGACAAGTTGGGCAAGGGGGGCGTTGCTTGCCGGTGTTTGTTGTCGTATTTTTAGTGTGCCCGAAGACGGAAAATAAAAAATCGCCTCTATTTTCAGTGCGAATTATTAAAATTGAAATCCAGGTCCATTTATTTTATTATATGTTGTTTTGGTCAGACTGCATGCATGTCCGAATCGAAAAATAAATGATTGAAGCAAATTTACAGATGTTGGTTGTTTATTGATAGTTGTCGTCACCCAGTCGTCATATTCTGTTATAGTCATCACCACCACCATCAACTGCCGTCATCATCTGTCGACTGCGGCCACTATTAACCCACTGGAAAGAACAAGAAAAGATATGAAAGAATTTTTCGCACGCTTACGATTCCGTCTCTTCAATATTTCGGTACTATTAATATCAACAGCTATTCGGTACTGCTCTGTGTGTGTTCTCTCATTTCTACCCGTCGCCACCCAGCAAAATTGTACCCTGCGGCGGCCCGGCGAATTTGCAAGCTCACCCAGTGTCCGTGCCGATTCTGCATCCTATTATTAAAGAGATTTGTACAAGCTCTGTCGTCACAGAACCACGACACAGACGTACTAACACGGGGGGGCATAGTTAATAGGACCTATGGTATACATAAAAACCTATATATTTACCTATTTTTACTAACAAAATTTGGTCCTCTTTACTATGGTACTCCGTAATACTGTACGTTAAAATGCAGTAAGAGAAGCAGGCAATGTAAGGCCGCATCATCGTATATACTGGATACGACAGGTACGACATACTTGGCAACCCTGTACAGTGAGTGCTATGATATGTCTGGTGTCACACTTCCGCCTGTAGAAAGAAGGGAGTCCATTACGGTGTTTGCCCGAGGGTTGTTCACGGGTCATGACCTGTCCCGTGGGTCGGGTAGGCAGTTTTCATAATCTCACGGGTCGGCTCGGCTCGGCTCGGGCCGGCTCGGGCCGGAGCGGATCGAGTCAAGAGGTGTTCGAAATCTGACAGGTCGCGTCGGCTCGGGTCAGGACGTGTTCGAAAAGCCATGGATCGGGTCGGGTCAGATTTTGCAAAAAAAAGATTGCGGGTGGGGTCGAGTCGGGTCAGGAGGTGTTGAAACTCTCAGGGGGTGGTTCGGGTCGGGTCAGATTCGAGAATCTGATACTCTGACGGGTCGGGTCGGGTCGGGTCGTGACCCGTGAGATGCGGTTCATGTCGCGGGTCGGCCCACCTTGACCCGCGAGTGTGTTGTCGCTGGCCCGCGGATCCGACCGACGCGCGGATCCTGCCCGAGGATTCGACAAATCAAACCCCGCCGCTTATTGGCCGAAGGCCTTTCACATGCCGATAGGTCTTTCATGCCATATTCAAAAACTAAAACACCGCCTAATCTATATACACATTGTGTGTCAGTATTCATGTCCACATCCATACATACCCGCTACGTACAGCAGTCAGGCCACATATCATTGTGTAGTATAAAATAAAGATGAAGCGGGCTTCAGGTGTCGATCCGTGAGCCGGATCCGCGGGCTTCAGGTTCTGAGGGCCGGAAGACGTTTTCTCGCGGGTCAAAGTAACCTGACCCGCGACATGACCCGCATATCACGGGTCAATGGGAATCTGGACGGCCAGGGCGGGGTGGGGAGTGAGGTATTCACGAGTCGAATCGGGTCGGGTCGGGTCAGGAGGCTTTCAAATATCGCGGATCGAGTCGGGGCGGGCAAAGAGGTTTTCATGATCTCGTGGGTCGGGCCGGGTCAGGTTAGGTTAAGACATGTCATTTTTTTTGCGACCCGACCTTGACCAGTGAGGTTCGACCTGACCCGTGAACAGCCCCGTATTTTCCATGTGCAGGTAGTTACGTTTGTGTTCAGAGATAGAACGGTAGACGCCCCGCACCGCAGCAAACGATTCTAGAATAATAATACTGGCATCAAATTAGCGCCGAACCGCATCACCGTTCGACTACTAATATATGAAAAAAGTAACACCGTGAAAGGCGCTTTTTCGCGGTTGCGATCCGGTGCGGTGCGATTTTCACCGACCGGCTTTTACCGAACCGAACCAACCGAACCGAACCGAACCGCACCGCACCGCACCGCACCACACCGCACCGCACCACACCACACCGCACCGCACGACCGGAAGAATGCACACAGATCGGACAGATCATGTACAGATTATGTACAGATCATTGATGATGTAGATTTTTCAGGGCAGATAGATGGACGAATTCCCGATATTGTAGGATCTAGCTCGTGTTGCCGGATAGGACCCGTATTGATCTGCATCGTCGAGCACATGTTTTTGAGTTGGATCTGTACTCGGCATGCAGATCGTGCTCAGCCTCTCGAAACGAGAGGTGATAAACTGCAGTAGATAGGTAGATCATGATCTTTTCGAGCTGTGAGGGAAAAGATACCGGTACCTGGTACGTACCACTTTGCCCGGGAAAGATGAAGACCGTATGGGTATTTAGTATGTGGAGGAGAAAAAAAAACGATTGTGACTGTACCTTCCCGGACAGGGTGGTACCTGGTAACAACGTTCGTGTTTACCTGGTATTGTTTATTTTAACAAACTCCTGTGAATTACTTGGAAACTCCAGAACAACTGCGGTGAGAGGGTGGCCGACTTGTGCGCCGACGACCTAGAAGTAAAGCCCATGCTATTGTAGTCGAGTACTGTGTGTGAACTTCTTTTTTTAACGACAAAGACGTCGTGGTATTAAAACCCAGGAAAAAACGCCGTGTCGTGCATTTGAAAAGCCCAGAACGACCGCAGCGAATCGGAGGCCAACCTGAGCATCAGTGCTGTGGGTTATGTTTTGTACGCCCTACAACACCAGCAGCAACAACAACAACAAAATGTATGTAGCGCCAGTAGTATTGGATAATGCTATTAATACATATGTACTGTTGTAGTAGGGTAGTATTTTATGCAGTTTCATGTTAATCTGTCGTATTAAAACGCCTCGCCATATCTCTTTGGAAACCCCAGAACGACTGCGGCGAGTGGGTGGCCAACCTGTGTGTCAACGACCCGAAGGGCTGCGCCACGGCCGACTACGCTCACGAAGTGAGGATGCCCATGCCCACCCGCGGGAGGACGTCGTGGGGCTACAAGATCCGTGTGACGGACGGGAGATCGTCGCCCATGAGCGGGTGCTCCGAGGAGTTCACCCTGGTACCGCACTTGGACATGCTATCAAAGGAGGAACTTGACGAGGCGTTTTTGCTGGTGACCTCTCCTGTCAAGGGGGACCTCGCCGTTGCTGGGGAGGACTACACCGTAGAGGTGAGCACATTACAAAATATACCTGGTAGATATCTTGACCCACAAGGTGGGCGCTCAGACCTTTGAAAGTCGCTTTTTTTCCCAGGTTTCAGAGCCGAAGCCAACCTACGGTCGAAGTGACCTTCTCTCGGTGCGCTGTTTTGCTGGAGGTGCCTCACCTTGCACGCCCCTCCCGACTCTTGTCACTGGAGGTCTCGGCCGCGCCCATCGGTGTGTCTGTCCTGACGGAGCGTGCTGGAATCGCATGCTGTAATGTACCACTTAGGAGAAAGTATGAGGAGCGTATAAACATCACTGTAAAGACCAAGTGGTCCCTAGATTTTCCGTCAGAGTGGTATACTACCAGGTATACCGGCAAGAGTTTTTTGTCGGGGCTGTGAATCGGCAGGGATCTCCCGAGTATGTATTGACTATATGCTAGGTAGAGCCAGTGATTTAGTATCTGCCGATAGCCAACTCTTAACAACTGTAGCCGTGAGCCTGTATGAATTTAACACTGTGAATAGTACCTATTATAGTCGGTTAGAGCGCAGCTAGCCAACTTGCTGACTTTTTTCAAGTCGGTAACTCGACTTGTCCAAAGCCAGCTGATGGCCGGCCGACTTGCCGACATACGTCAGTCAGTCAGTCAAGTCAATCAGTCAATCAGTCAGTCAGTCAGTCAGTCAGGCAGGCAGGCAGGCAGGCAGGCAGGCAGGCAGGCAGGCAAGCAGGCAGGCAGGCAGGCGGGCGAAGCGAGCCGAATCAGGAAATCAGGCCGGCCAAGCGGAGGGCTCGTCCAAAAGGGGGAAAATGTATCCCGCAGTTAACAAGCCTTCTCAGGATGGGAACCCAATATGTCGGATAGTCTGCACGTCCCGGGAACGATTATTAATACGACTACTATTAATAACTAATATTCCCACTACGGTAGTAGGATGTTTGGTGCGCTAACTGATGTTTGTAACCATTAGCCCAACTATCAACAATAACTTGCCCAATCATAGCTCTACTTAATATAGCTGTTTCGTTCCGTGTACTTGTATTTATATTTCAAGGAAGGATTTCCCGACCAGGACTCACTCACACGCCGGATTCGCTCATACATCGGATATTATCGTCTGCGCCGAAAACCGATATTTTAAATATCGATATTTTAAATATCGGTGAGAACAGGCGATTCACGGCCCTAATATACTGATAAAGTTGTTTTTTCAGGAAACGATTATGCCAGGTACCAGATATGTGATGGTGAAGACCGACGAAAAAGTAAGAAAGAACCTACCTCGTTTTTTCTTAAAAAAAACTAAGTTTTACATTTCCTGTAAAACAAGAAGTTCGTGACTGTGGTTATACTGCGGAAGGGTGACCTCGCCGTTCTTTGGAGAGGGCTGCCTACGCCATATTATAAAGAGGTCAGCATTTATTGCTCAACTAGTAGGAGTATGTGCATCCCTAAACATGAGGACCGCGTGTGTGAGTATTCGTCTTATTGACAGTAACAAACTGGCCTTAAGTACGTAGAACGTTCACCTTCCCTATGCCTTGGCATCCCATCCCATCCCATCCCCTGTCATCATATTCCATACAATACGATACATACCATACCATACCATACCACGCCATACAATACCATATCTTACCATACCATACCGTACAATACCATACCATACCATACCATACCATACCATACCATGCCATATCATCCTATCCCATCCCATATCACCCCATATCATCTCATACCATCCTATCCCATTCCATCCCATCAGACCCCATCCATCCCATCCCGTCCCATCCCGTCCCATCCCATCCCATCTTGCGCAGTTTTACGACTTCAATCCGGAAGACGACAAGCTGATGATCGACTTATACATGTCGGGGGACGGGACGGGAGATTGCGGAGCGTGGATCGGATCCTTGTGCGACGACCCCGACGTCGGCTGCAGATATTCAGGTGGGTTCCCCTCTCAATTAGTGCTATTAATAATATTATTCTTCTTACCTACTTTTTTTTTACAATTGGCGACTATATCTAACTCAGATCTGGGGGCACGTATCGGGCACCCCTCCCCCTCTCCCCTCCCTCCCCTCTCCCCTCTCCCCTCTACGTGCGGTGCATGCCTTCATTTCTATCACGGGAAGGGCTGACCATTTTCTCCCCTCCTCGTCGACTCGCGTCGAATCCCCTGAGTCGTATTCGACTACGGCCATGCATGAACCACCCTGCTCATCTCATTTGATGTTTTTGTTGAACATTCACAAAATACGTCGACTGTGAGTTCGACCGATTGAGTGGTTGATACTCAACTTTGAATTTTGATATTGTGTGTATGTGCGTGTTTTCCCACCCCGCTTTTCTCCGCTTGCAGGTAGAGGGTCCCACGACGTCACCATTCCCACCGCGGCGCAACCCGGATGGTACTCCATCGGGGTCAGTCGCTCGGGGAAACGCGGCTACGTGTTCGACTGTTCAGGAGAATTCGAGGTAGTTTCGTCTCTCCGAGCTACCTCGAGCTAGCCGCGCGCGCATCCCGTCCGAGCGAGCCTTGCAGAGTCGTCCGAGCTTCCGCTGCATCGTCTCAAGAGCTTAGCTGCATTGTGTGTTTACCCTACCGCGACAAACGTGTGACATGACAGCACACCCATGTCGCGATGTCGCACGTGTGATAAAGAAAACGTTTACCGTATCACACGTGTGATTATATAACGTTTACCGTATGTATAGCACTATCACCCGTGTGATGAGACAACATACCCCCTCTGTCGGGTTTCCAATCGGATTCTCTCGACAGCAGGGAGAGTGCGAACGACGAGCGATACGTGCGCGTTTATATATGGAAAGATCTGGACGAGATGTTTCGAGAGCCGCCTTTCTTTTTCGTGTATGATCTCACGTTTTTGAAACAAAAAGATGGCACGGAAAATCTTTCGAGAGGGTCTGTTATCTTGCGTGTTATATATATAGGATGGCTCTGTTGTGCGAGAGCTTGACTGCGTTTGATTTCAGCGTGGCAGGGTCGTCCTAGCTTAGCCCCTGTGTCCGCGCTTGCAGGAGTCGTCCGAGCCTAGCTGTGTCCGTCAGAGCTTAGCTGCATTGTGCGTGCTTGAATGTGGTCTTCTCGAGCTTCGCAGAGCCGTCCGAGCGTAGCCCAGCTCATGCAGCGTTAGAGCACGATGTCCGGGCTTTTGCTGAGCTGAGCTGAGCTGAGCTGAGCTGAGCTGAGCTGAGCTGAGCTGAGCTGAGCTGAGCTGAGCTGCGTTGCGCGAAGGCGAGGGGTAATCCCGCCTTCGGAGCTGCCACCGCCACGTTTTCGGGGACAGGCCGCTGGGAATTTTGAGTCAGATGATTTGATAATGTTTAGTTCATGTCTCGGACCGATCACAGAGATCATTCCCACAGTTCATGATCTAGATCTTTGAAATCTGATATTTTCGTTATTTTGTATGATCTGTACGATTTAGCTCATGCCGCCGGGTGGGAAGCCGTGAAAATCTGCATGATCTATATATGGGGCATGTTTCTTGGGTTGAACCTGTAGTATTACGACGTATACAGATCCTGCGCAGCATATTGTAAGGACAGGTCAGGATCTAGATTATCTATTGGTGATCTACCGTACATCATGGATCATCTATAGATCACAGATCGTCTATCTGTAGATCGTGATCTCTACGATACGCCCAACCATCGTAGAAATATTTATCGTTCCGCTTTCTGCCTCTTGTATGAGACGGCAGGTGGGGGTTTTTTTTTCGGTGCAAGCTGTCGACGATTCGAATGAGGTTGGTGGCTGCTTTTTCGTTTTAACCGGGGTTGAATGTTTTCGGATTTTGCACTTTCAACGTCGTCTGTTTTTGTGTATAACGTTTTTGTTTCATTTTTTGCCGTGTCGTATAGAAGCCGTTTCCCGATGGGATGCGGCGCCTACTCATATGTACAAAACTGGGGCACTTGGCCGTCTCGGGCAGCTGATATGGCGCTACTAACGTACAGCAGCCGTACGTACCCAAGCTCGAGGCTCGACGAGCAAAGGCTTAATGAGCAAGGCCGGAGGAGCTCAGGCTTGATGAGCAAAGGAGCAAAGGATACATCAGCAAAGCTCGATGGGAACAGGCTCGTCTGTAACATTTTTTCTAGCTTTTTTGGTTGTGTTGTTCTTGTTTCTAGTTGCCTGTGTTTTTTATATAGAAACCGTTCAAGAAAAATAAACGTGGTTTTCTTGTTCTGCTTTTTTTTGTATTTTTTGTGTTTTTTTCTTTACTTTTGGCTTTGCAGCAGCTGTTTTTTTTACTAAGAAACCGTTCAGAAAATGCCTACAGCAGTAGTTCTGATGTACGCTTGGAACCATTTCGAACATGGCGCTTTTTTTTTTTTGGACTCATCGTGTATACGGCATCATCGCTACTGAGCTGGTGCTGCACTCTGACGTCAGAGCGTGTACGAATGTATAGATCGAAATTCATTCGTACCCCTCTTGTACAGTAATAGGCTTTTTTTTTTAGGTAGAGCGGTAAGGTCCAGTTCTTCGTGCTGGCGTATCATACTTTCCCCTCTTCTTGACTTTCTGGTTCGGAGATACAGTAGTATGGTACAGCTTTTCTTATAAACTATGGCTGATAGAGGTGAAGTACCATGAGACGGTACAAGAATCGCCAGTCCCTGAGTGCAAGGCACTGCTGGTTGGTGATCGGTTGGCTGTTGGGGGAGGAGGAGGATAGCCCCAGGTGCTTTGATGGCATGGACAATAGGGCTGGGTGACTCATGTGGGTAGCTCTACCGCTTGCTTGATTTGCCCTGCTTGCTTTGTTGCTTGATTTGCCCTGCTTGCTTTGTTGCTTGGTTTGCTTGGTTTGCTTGGTTTGCTTGCGTTGCTTGCGTTGCTTGCGTTGCTTGCGCTGCTTGCGTTGCTTGCGTTGCTTGCGTTGCTTGCGTTGCTTGCGTTGCTTGCGTTGCTTGCGTTGCTTGCGTTGCTTACGTTGCCTGCTTTGCTTGGCTGCCCACTTGCTTATTCGCCAGCTTGCGTGTTCTCTGGCTTGTATTGCTAACATTGAGAATTAATGACAAGTGTTATTCGGGTGTAACTCTACTACTTGCTTGCTCACTCTGCTTACTTTGCTGCGCGCTTGCTCGCTCGCGATCTTGCTCTCTTGTTCGAAAGCTGGTGATTTTTCTCGTGCGCAAACGATGAACTGCAAGGTTGCGTCTCCTTACCGAAGTGCAATGACACTCATACTATTTAATCGTGTACTGCAACAGCATCTTAGATATTGACTCTACGAGTACAATACAACAGTTCACAGTTACCAGTGAAGTCAATGAAAATCGACGAGCGGTGCGGTGGGAATGCTGAACCTTCTGCGCGATGAAAACGAAGGCGCGTACAGTACTCAGACGGGGGGGGAAGGGACGACACCTGTGACCATGGCATGGGAAAGTACGCTGAGGATAACACCTCCACAGCTCGGACATACAGATCATGATATATCTATCTATCTACATATAGATGATCTAGTTCCACAACTGCGTTTGTGAGGAGCTGTGCAGGATCTGTACCGTACATATCCAACCCAGGAAACTGTTCTAGATAATGCAGATTACACGGGTCCCACCCGCAAGCATGAGCGATGACATACAAAATCGGGAATATATCTGCCTTGAAAGAGGTAGATCATGAAATGGGAACCGATGATCCGTGAAAACCTTCTTCGAGTTGAGCTGGAACGTCAGGGTGACGATAAAAGACAAACAAGAAATGGGTTTAGGGTTGTTTTGACTGTAGTCTCACGGATAGATGGCAGCTCTAATCAAAAAGGCTGCTTTGGGTTGGTTCGACTTGTGGCCTACCCGATAGATCGAAAACACATAATGTATACTGGGTTGGCTTGACTTGCAGCCTAACGGATAGATCTAACGAGAACAGACTGCCAACCTGCTGTTGGTTGCGCTTGATTTCCTATTTCGCCTGGTTTCACTATTGTATCACGAGGCACTTTTATCAGTGGGTTTTTTTTTCCGTCTCCGAGAGAGCGAGAGGGGTATAAGTATAGTGGTAACATTCGATGGAGAGCGACGAGCAGTGGGAGTGCCAAACCCTCGGACTGCGTGATAAAAGACGAAGGCATGTTCCGGGGGGAGGGGGGGGGCACTCGATAGGAGAGGTGTACTCGATCTCATGCATGACCGTAGTCGTATGGTCATAGCCCCTCGAATCGCTGCAATGCTGGGACGGAACATGTCGGGGTTTCACCGACCAGGCAGTCATGGCTTGCACCAAGTGCGAAGCACTGTGAGGCGTTCGGCGAGTCGCATGAAGGGTGAGCTGGATCCTACTAAGAACCGCTTGTGAGGCGGACTTGCATATGGATGACAGCTTTAATGAGTTCGTTTATTCCGGTGTAGCCACTTCCGGAGGCAGCAACGGGAGTACTATGTAACTGCCTGTTGGGTGCCTTACCATAAACACACTACGTGGTACGATCATTCCCCTTGTGCGGAGTAAAGGTTCTTCACCTCGCACGTACCTACCTGTGACCACGGCTTGCCTAGTGTAAGGTAGCCGAGCGTTTAAAAAAAAAGGCACACGAGATGGATAGGCTGGAAAATCAGAGGTGAGAATTAAAATGGTAGCTTTAACACTCAAACATAATCTACAGTATATCTGATGGTGTCTTTCTTGTTTCGTTTTTCGACAACTTATGAGATCATATTTTACGAGCTCGGTGTGATACTTTGATCGCGTTGGCGATTTGCTGCGGCCGGTCGACGGAAACAAGACGTCGAGTTATCAATAGTTACCTGTTAAATTTTGTTGCATGTCTATCATTGTACTTCTAAACCACAAAAATAGTATTCCCCGGATCTGAGCATTGACTACATAGTTCCGGAAATGAACAATGCCTGACAGGCATTTTTTTAAAGGCACCAGGTGGTCAACCACCAGCTCCACCCTCGCTCTCCCCGCCCTGGTTATACGACTACGGCTATGCATGACATGACACGTGGGTCCCCCCCCGCCGCCGCCCGTCCACCTGCCTGGTTGGTGAAAACCGGGCGTGCTCCGTCCCGGCATTTGCAAGGATGCGAGGGTCTATGGTCATACGACTACGGCCATGCATGATATCGTGTACACCCCCCCCCCTCTATGGTCATACGACTACGGCCATGCATGAAATTGAGTACACCTTCCCCCCATGATGGTTATGTTGTATAACTGGATATGGAAAAACGAGTACGCACCTAGGAGGTGGAGATAAGGAGTAGTAGTAAACTTATTCAAGAAAGGAGATAAGGCTGACCCGGGGAACTATAGAGGGATATCGCTACTAAGCACAGTAGGCAAAACATTTTGTAAGATTTTGAACGATAAAATGGGAACGATGATGGAGAAGGAAGACAAAATAAGCGAAGGGCAAGCAGAGGGTTTAGGCCAAACCGTAGCTGCGTAGACCCTGTGTACACCTTAGGTAAGATTATTCAAGGTAGGAAAGACGCGGGACTAACAACGTGTTGTTTGTTTCTAGGTGTGCAGAATTTACCGATCTCACCTTATCTTCGCTACAAACAACTACTGCGCATTTCTTGACGTTCGCCGTCACCCTCCATTTTATGGTGTATTGTAGCGCCTTCTCTATTTGTTTCTGCACTCCTTCGGGTGTTTCTGATATCCCCACGAAGTCATCGGCAAACATCAATCCCGACACCGTGTCTTCCCCTACCGTGACTCCCTGCCTTGCTGCCTCGACTGCTGCTATCAGGTCGTTAATACATATCTTGAACAGGTTAGGTGACAACGTATACCCCTGTGCAACTCCTTGTAAAATATCAACATACTTCGATATTTCCCCGTCCAGCATCACAGCACTTGTTGCGCATTCCGTCATCTTTCTCATCATTCTCCACGTCTTTCCTCTGATTCCTATTTCCCACAGTTTTTCCTCAATCCATTTCTCCATACTATGTCGTAGGCTTTCTTTTGAGTTGGAAGTGGGGAGAAGATGAATTGTCGATCGTAGACCAGTATACACACCTTGGCGTAGAGATCTCAAAAGACTGCTCTTGGGATACACATATAGCAAAAGTAATAGGAAAGGGTAAAGCACAAGTAGGCAAGATGGATGCGATCCTAACACACTCGCACCTTGACACTAGGATTAAGAGATGTATCTTGATGAATGTGATAGTACCAAAGCTAAAATATGCAGGAGAAGTATGGGAAGGCAACGCGAAACTCGTAAAACAGTTGGAAACAGTACAAATGACAGCAGTTAAAAAAATCCTCAGATGCTCAAGTACGACTAGTAACACAGTAATAAGAGCAGAACTGGGAATGCACCCACTCAAGACAAATAGAGACATGAGAAAGTCGAACTGGCAATATAAAGTAAGGAACATGCCAAAAAAGAGGTTGCCAGCCATAGTTGAAAGCGCTGTATGGGAGAAAGTAACAAAAGGGCGAGCTGGAATAAGGTGGGATGGCGTAGTTGAGAAAGTATGGAAGGATATAGGGGGGAAAACCAAGCAGAGATGATGTCCGCCGGGAAGTTTGGGAGCTACAAGGCAGAAGGAGAAGAATGGATAGAAAGAAGGGAAAGGCTAGCGCTAAGAAACAAGGTGGGATCGGAAAAACACTTGAGAGATATACGGGGGATTGAGGGAAGGAATAGGAATGAAAACGTATTTGCATGGCCCAATGGACTTCGTTAAAAAACGCTGAAACTGCGCTTTCGTGTAGGGGACCTGAACCTGCCAGAAAGAAGAAAGAGATCTACCAGTAACCGGGAGGAGGAGGAAGTAGATGCACAGATGTGCCCGTGTGGCAAAGCAGTAGAGAGTAGGAGAATGTGAAATATACAAGGAGGAACGGGACGTGTTAGAAGAGGAGATGAGGGAAATAGACGAATGTGACATGGAGGAGTTTGATACATTTAATAGCAGCGCAAAAACTATCGCTATCCTAGGAGAGAGATGGTGGCCACAGGCGGCCAGACAGGAAGGGGATAAGAGTAGCAAAAAGTTCATATGTAATTTATGGAAGCAACGTAAAGAGCGCCCAATTGTTGGAGGTGTCTCTATTAGGAATAGGAACCGTGCTCCGTCTCGAAAGGAATGCATGGTCAATGGTCAAATGACTAAGGCAAGCAACAAATGAGTACCCCCCTCCTATACCTGGTATATATATAGGTTGAGTTGCGACGACGCTGTAAAACACGCCTCTCACTGCATGAGCTAGACAGCCATGGTACCGTTTGTTGTTTTTGTGTTTTTTGGCGGTTACCACGGCTGGCGGTCAAGTTAGATCATTTTTGTGCGGGGAGAGCCTTTACTCCACACAAGGGGGATGATCGTATCACATAGTGTGTATATGGTAGGGCACCCACGAGGCATTTACATAGTAAACCATTGCTGTCTCTGGAAGTGGCCACACCAAAAATTAAATCAATTCATTGATGCTGTCATCCATATGCAAGAAAATCCGCCTCTAAAGCGGTTCTTAGTAGTATGCAGCTCACCCTTCATGCGACTCGCCGGACACCTCACGGCGCTTCGCGCTTGGTGCAAGCAATGTCTACCTGGTCGGTGAAAACCCGACGTGCTCCGTCCCGGCAATGTAGGGATGCGCGGGTCTATGGTCATACGATTACGGCCATGCATGAGATCGAGTACACCTCCCCCCCGTACTGCCATTGCTGTCTCTGGAAGTGGCCACACCGGGAATTAAATTAACTCGTTGAAGCTGTCATCCATATGCAAGTCCGCCTCACAAGTGATTCTTCGTAGGATGCAGCTCACCCTTCATGCGACTCGCCGGACACCTCACGGCGCTTCGCGCTTGGTCCAAGCAATGTCTGTCTGGTCGTTGAAAACCCGACGTGCTCCGTCCCGGCATTGTAGGGATGCAAGAGTCTATGGATACGACTATGGTCATGCATGATATCGAGTACATCCCTCCTATCGAGTACCCCCCCCCCCCCCCCCCCCCCCCCAAAACTCCCGCCTTCCATATATAGGGCTATTTCAAGAAAAACAGTTTCAGAAGTATCCCTGTCCAAGGTCCGACTTCCTGACCCCCCCATGCCCAAACCCCCGTCCCATCACCCGCCTTCCATATTCCTCCCGACCGTTTCGACAAACAGGCTGCTGAAGTGGACAGATCCAAGCTCAGTCTTCATATCTCCCCGTCCCCCAACCCGCCTCAACTCCCACCTTCCTTACCCCGCCCCCGTATAAACGTCTCACACCGCTTCGCACTTGGTACAAGCAATGTCTGCCTGATCGGTGAAAACCCGACGTGCTCCGTCCCCGCAATGCAGGGATGTGAGGGTCTGTGGACATACGTCTACGGCCATGCACGACATGAGTACGCTCCCCACCCCTCCCCACGACTACGGCCATGCATGACATGAATATGTATAACACCCCCCCTTGCTGGCTCTATATTGCATTGTGGCGCAGGGCAAGGGTTGCCCTCCTGTTCCCTAGGTGCTATCATTTCATACAAGGTTGGGCGGAGGTATGGAAATTCTCTCTCGACATACGTATTTGGTAGGTAGAATTTTGCTTGTTTGAAGATGCTGCTGTTGCCGCTATTTTTTGTTCCTTGCGTGGGTGTTCAGAAGAAGTGATAGCAGCAGGAGATACCAGGCATGCTTATACCGTAGACGCTGACCACCCGACCCGAACCCGAACCTGAACCCGAACGCTATGGGGTGACCTGTGCTTGGATGCAAAAAGGTACCGCGGGTTTGTAAGAGAAGTCAGTAGTATCACTGTTGTCTTGCTTTGGCCTGGTGTAGAAGGGTAGGTTGTCTGTCGTCCTCTGTTGTCGTGGGGCGTTTGACTCTTTTGTCGCAGTAGGCCTTTTTTTTTTCTTGGAAATAATTATTGTTTAGTCGGCCTTTTTTTTCTTGGAAATAATGATTGTTTTCCTTCAGTCTTTCTTCCTGGGGATTTTTATGAGCGATGGACGACGAAACTCTTCCTTCATGCCGCACATTGTCGGACGGGAGATTGCTGGCCTCATTATATGGACACTATGGACACTTAATTGCTGTATTTTTCTACCTGTTGTCTCAACACAAGACAGCACTAAAGTACAACACCCTACACGAAACTCACACACATACACGTGCGTGTGCACTTTTTCTAACTGTTCTGTTCTCTCAACACAAGACAGCACTATACACGTACAACACCCTCCACGAAACTTAGATACATATACGTGCGTGTGCACGTAGAACATGCGTTTACACGTACAGCAGTAGTATTAATAGTAGTATTTTATAGTCACAATGTTTACCCCCAATTTTGCGATTTTTTCATCGTTTTTATTTGTTTTCTGCGATCATCTCGCTCAGTTTGAATTATTTTCCATTTTTTTTGTGGAGTTTTGATCGATAGATTTTTTTATTTTTCGCCTTTTTTTTTTCGTTTTCGTATATCGTTCGCATGTTTACCGATCCTTAACGTTCTTCCGTAGAGTCTCGTCCTGCTTGTGTGATTGTTCGTATGCGAGCTCGCAGTGCGCAGGTATAGTCCGGAACTATAGAAGAGGACCCACGTAAAGCACCGCTTGCATGTTCGTTTTCGAAGAGTTCACAACGGTTACCCCACTTTTGTGATTTTTTCATCGTTTTTATCCGTTTTTTTTTTTTTTCGCGATTATCACGCTCAGTTTTGATTATTTTCCTTTCTTTTATGGATTTTTGGTCAATCGTTTTTATCTAGTTTTTGCTCGTTTTTCGTTTCCGTTTTTTTTGCCGATTCTTGACGTTTTCCTCTGTTCGTCCATTTTTGGTATTTATGTCATTCATGTGGTACTTGTTGAGAAATATGAGCTACGCTTGACTATTGGCATGAGTTGTAGAAGGGGACGCACGTAAAAAAAAACACCGCTTGAATGTTCACTTTCGAAGAATTTACGATGCTTACCCCATTTTTGCGATTTTTTCATCGTTTATATCCGTTTTTCACGAATATCTTGCTCAGTTTTGATTATTTTCCATTTTTTTTCGAGTTATGGTCGATCAATTTTTTCGATGTTTTTGCTTTTTGTTTTGTTTTCGTTTTCGTTTTTTTTCGCCGATTCTTATCGTTTTTCCTCGGTTTCGTCCGTTTATGCGATTTTTTTATTGTTTTTAAACGTTTTTTTGCGAATCCGTCGCTCAGTTTTTATTATTTTCCATTTTTGTTTGGAGTTTTGGTCGATCATTTTTTTTCAATTTTTCCGTCTTTTTTTTTTTTTTTTAGTTTTCGTTTTTTTTGCCCATTCTCAACGTTTTTCCTTGGTTTTGTATTTTTTTGGAATTTTTCTCATTCGTGAAGTGTTTGTTCAGAAATATAAGTTATTCCTATGATCACGTACGAAAAAGGGCGGAAAGAAAAAAAAATCTCCGTCCCCTGTCATGTAATAATTTTCTGCCTTATTGGAACACCTTGCACCGGTCAAAAAAAAAAAAACTAACAGCAGAGCTCTCTCAGCTTCGTACGCTGCCCGCCCGTCTCGTGACCACCTCACCACCGATTCGGTCCGGGTAAAGCTTTCCTCCCTCTCTGCCGCAGTGAGCCCCGTCGCCCGCCTCGCGTGAAGCCCCGGTGCTCACCGTGGCCCTCGTTCGCCAGCTCGGTAAAGTTGGTGCTCAGACTGCGTCGCTCTCTCTTTGAACTTTAGTTTGGTGCCAAAAATAAGTGCACCGCTTAAATTTTATTGTGATATCAAAACGACCCTTTTAGACTCGTACATGGTATAAGCGGAGTCTCACAAGGAGGCCAGACAAAGACCATTCGTGCTTCCCTCGTGCCTCGAGGCACACGCGACGCCTAGCCACGAAAACGGCGACCGCGCTCTTTGCAACCCCCCCTCTACCCGCCGACACCCGCTGACACCGGCGACGGCGCCGGGCTCGCCCGCGGTGCCGTGCTCTGAGTACACGCGCGCGCACGAAACGAAATAAAATTTCTTCAGAAATATAAGCCACGCTTGACTCGTACCTGGTATGTTCGTATGAATACGAGTACAAAAAGGCGCTTGTATTCTTGAACACGGTTTTTGTTCGCAATACACCAGACCTTGCTTTGTTACCAGAAAACGGTATACCTTGACATAAAACGTCATCTACCTTGGGTTTGGTGTGCCCTGATCACCTCGCTTTACTTTTTCGTACCGTAAACTGCGAAAAATATAATGACGTACCCTTTTTTATTATTTTTGCGACTTGGACGGACATGGATGTTTCACCAGAAAATGGTACACCTTGACAGAAAACGTAATCTAACTTGGGTTTGGTGTACCCTTACTTCCTGGTGTTCATGTTTTGTACCGTAAACTGGCAAAAAAATCACTGTTGTACCGTTTTTGTTATTTTTCCGTTAGAACACGTTTTTATTTTGCTTCTAGATATCCTAGGTAAACTAGGGAATACCTGGTATATATAGGTTGGGTTGGCGTCGGTTGGCGACGAAGCTGTAAAACACGCCTCTCACTACGTGAGCTAGACAGCCAGGGTACGGATTTTTTTTTTTTTGGCGGTTACCACGGCTGGCAGTCAAGTCAGATCATTTTTGTGCGGGGAGAAGCATCCCTCCGCACAAGGGGGATGATCGTATCACGTAGTGAGTATATGGTGAGGCACCCACGAGGCAGTTACATAGTAAACCCATTGCTGTCTCTGGAAGTGGCCACACCGGAAATTAAATCAATATATATTGATGCTGTCATCCATATGCAAGCAAATCCGCCTCTAAAGCAGTTCTTAGTAGGATGCAGTTCACCCTTCATGCGACTCGCTCAACACCTTACGGCGCTTCGCGCTTGGTGCGAGCAAGGTCTGTCTGGTCGGTGAAACCCGACGTGCTTCGTCCCGGTATTGTAGGGATACGAGGGTCTATGGTCATACGACTACGGCCATGCATGATAATGAGTACACACCCCCCCCCCCCCCCCCCCTTATTATATATGGGTTGGGTTGGCGTCGGTTGGCAACGACACTGTAAAACATGCCGCTCACTACGTGAGCTAGACATCCAGGGTACAGTTTTTTTTTTTTTTTTTTTTTTTTTGGTTGTCGCCCACTGCTGGTCGTCGAGTTAGATCATTTGTGCGAAGTAAAGAACCTTTGTTGTGACCACAGAACTTGTATCTCTCTAGGATTGAAGAATCGGCACGGACACTGGTTGTGCTGGATGTCGACGGGTAGAAAGAACGGTTTAATGTGAAGAAAAAAAAAAACAACAAGGGAATTGATCGTATCACGTAGTGTTTAAGGTAAGGCACCGAAGAGGCAGTTACATAGTACTCTCATTGCTGTTTCTGGAAGTGGCCACACCGGAAATTAAACTAACTCATTGAAGCTGTCATCCATATGCAAGTCCGCCTCACAAGCGGTTCTTAGTAGGATGCAGCTCACCCTTCATGCGACTCGCCGGACACCTCACGGCGCTTCGCGCTTGGTGCAAACAATGTCTGCCTGGTCGGTGAGAACCCGACATGCTCCGTCCCGGCATTGTAGGGATGCGAGGGTGTATGGTCATACGACTATGGCCATGCATGAGATCGAGTACATCCCTCCTATCGAGTACACCCCCCCCCCCCCCCCACCCCTCCCCCTTGCTTGCTCTAGAAGTGGTCACATAGGGGAAAATGATCCCTCGACGCTGTCACTCATATTCAAGAAGGTCCGCCTCGCAAGCAGAACCTATGTACGTCGTAGGACGCAGCTCACCCTTCATACGACTCGCCGAACACCTCATGTTTCGCATCGAGCTGGGTGCAATCAATCAATCAATGTTTGCCTGGTGCTTTAAACAAAACACGTCACGCTCCGTCGCGGTATTGTAGGGACGCAGGGGTGTATGGTCACACCACTAAAGTCATGCGTGACAACGAGTGCTCGGCGCAAGCAATGTCTGCCTGGCGGATGAAAAAACCCGACGCGCCCCGTGTCTCTGCATTGCACGGATGCAAGGGTTCCATGGTCATACGACTACGGCCGCCGATCATGATAATGAGTACACACACACAACCCCATCCCATTCCTTTTCCCCCACCCCTATTCCGCCGCCGGTAATCCTCATGGACGTGTGCTCTATGGTCGGGTCCCACCTCCTCTCTTTTTTTTCTGTGGCTCTTCTCACTTGGGAGAGCTTTGCACCTCAAGCCCCCCCCCAAAAACAAAAAGTTCGAGAAAAAAAATAAAAAAAAAAATAACTCTTTTAGAGCTGCAGTCCCGTTTCGGAGACAAACCACTCAAATTTTAAGTAGTTTGTCCCCGAACGGGACTGCAGCCCTAAAAGACTTAACCCGGTGAAGAACGCAGTGGCCTTATTAATTAACCCGCACGTAATTAGGTGTATCACACGAACAAAATTGTCAAAAAAAAAAAAAAAAAACATCTCAATGATACAATCGTTGGTTCTATTTTCCTCGGTCGAGGAGCCCGTTTATGAACAAAAACAAAGCGGCCAAAATACGGTATACCGTAAATAGGTAAAGGGCGCTGAGTCCGCGCAGGGCATGTAGGGTGCGATCGTTTTGGAGCGCCATTGATAGTCTTCTCGACGACGGTGAAGCTGCTAAAAAAAAATCCAACAACGATTTTTCGGAAGGAGGCTCTCGGCCAGCTCTTTCCGGAAACGCCTCCTTTGTTCGGTATTGGCAACCCTCTAGTTCTGGAAAAAAAAAAAATCGAGCGCTACAAAACGATCGCACCCTCTGCTGTGCGAACCCAACGCCCTTGACGGTGCACATCTTGTCGTGGCATGGCTCTCTATTCCCTCTTATCAACCCCCTTTTCACCAATTCAAGAGAAACAGTTGCAGAAGTGGACGTGTCCCAGCTCCGTTCTCATGACTCCCCGCGCCATCTCGACCACCCCCGGCCAAGCTTCGACAAGAGACACCGCCCCTCCCACCGCGTACCTCAACACGGCGCCCTCCTCCCCCCCCCAGTTCCGCTTACGAGCACGCCTTCCTGGGACGTTAGAAAAACCCTTGTTTTTTTGTTGGTGGGGTCGCCTGTGGTGGTAGCGGTGTTGATTGAGGTGTTACTGCCGTTGTCCTTGCTGTTCTCGCTTGTTGGTGTGCTCGTGTTGTTGCTGTTGACCGCGCGGAGAATGGCCCGGTTGACAGCGTCTAGGTTTACCCCAAACTTCAGGCACAGCTGGACAAACAAAGCAAAAATCGACGTGTGATTGGTTGGAGGACGGTTGATATATTGATTTATTGGTTGAATGGTTGAGTGATTCATTTGATGCTTTGGATGGTTGGTTGGCTGGCTGGTTGGTTGATTGATTGATTGATTAAAAAACTATTACGGGGGACCATACTGTAGTTAATAGGACCAACTTTTATTAGTAAAAATAGGTAAATGTATAGGTTTTTATGTACACCATAGGTCCTGTTAACTGTGGACCCCCGTAAATAGTATCCGTGTACAATATTCCCGTGATTTCCACCTCTTACCACTTGATTGAGCGAAGTGCTGTAACAGTCCGCCTGGTCAAGCGAAACAGCAGTTAAACCATCCCCAACCCGACCCAATCCACCAAGCCCAACCGAACCCGACCAGACACTTCCCAACCCAACCCAACCCAATACAACCCAACCCTGACCGCTAACCTAACCCAGCTTTAACCCCCAATCCAACTCAACCCAACCCAACCCAACGGCCTAGCCTACGCCGTCTAATCTCAACGGTACATTATTCCCGTAACTTCCCATCATACCTGCGAAAGCGGGATGGGGTAAACCGATGTTTTACCCAAAATCATTATCGAAATCAACCTAAAATAAAAAAAAGTCAAAGTCAACCCGAATCGAAATCGAAATCAACCCAAAATCGAAATCGAAACCAACCCAAAACCTGCGATCGAATCTCTCAAACAGGTCAATCAAATCTGCCCGTCACATTTCCGTCCAACGGTCTAATCTCAATACCTGCGCAGCCGTGACGCCGTAAACACCTTGGCCGGTGAACCTGAACCGCACGACGTTCGGAGGGCACGCAGGCTCAGCCTTTCGGGGCACCGCGTCGAACATGGGGTCTTCTGCCAACAGCTCCATCAAACGCCCGATCTCTTCTTCTTCCTCCTCGCTGTTGCGTTTGTTGGTACTGCCCTTGTCGAGGCGGCTTACGTCCATTCTGCCCGCAAGCAATTCAATGACAATGTGGCGTTGTTACAGAAAAAAAACGACTACTGAAAAAGCGGCTAAAACGCCCTTTCCGTGGGTGCGTTTCGGAAAAAAGTTAGGAAGATTAAACTACCATAACGACAGCGTTATCGGGCTTAAATTCGAGCACGGCGTTGGAAGATCAACCGAGAACAACTTGAAGAAGTCGCATAATTGTGAGAAAAATCGGAAGAAGTCCTCTGTTTTCCTGCTCGCTTTTCAGTGAAACAAGAACGTTAAAATCAGAGAAGGAACAAAAAGAAGCAGAAAACGACGCCGCTAGGGAGAGGCAGGAACATTGCTACCGTTCGGCCCTGCATTTCTTGCTGCGGTGCAGGCATAGGCGGTTAAGGTTCGGCGATGTGGGGAGGAGGAGGGGGGTGCACTCGATGGAGAGATGTACTCGATCTCATGCATGGCCGTAGTCGTATGACCACAGACCCTGGCATCCCTGCAATGCCGGGACGGAGCATGTCGGGTTTTCACCGACCAGGCAGACATTGCTAATTGCACCAAGCGCGAAGGACGGGGGGGTACTCATTTGTTGTTCGCCTTAGTCGTTTGACCGTTGACCACGCTTCCAGTTCGAGACGGAGCACCGCTCCTACTCCTTACAGAGAGCTACCCTCAACATTTCGACGCTCATTAAGCCTTTGCCATACAGTACAGGCGGAGTGGGGGGGGGGGGGGGTCGGGATGGCAGGTGATGTAAGGAGTAGGGGTGGAGGGTGGGAAGGGTTACGGGTGAGGGGTGGGGGGGACGGGGGGGAGAGGCTCACCTGGAGACAGACGAGTCGGTGAGGGGTGGGGGGGGGGACGGGGGGGAGAGGCTCACCTGGAGACAGACGAGTCGACGCGCATGCCTTCCAATGCAGCCGAAATCCCTGGGAGGTCCATCCCCACGCCGATCACGACCAGGTACTGGCTCATCGGCCCCTCCCATTTACCGTCGCTTTCGAAGGCAAGGCGACGCCTTCCGCTCATGTTGAACACCGACCTGACCAAGGAAAACCCATCACGTACCAACATATATACCAGGTACCTATGTTGACCTTTTCGAGAGAGCACAGGCATTCAGTGACCAATTTCACCCGAAAGAGTCACCAAAACAACGATAACTCTTCCTGCTGTAAGTAAATCGTCTAGGGGCAGCAGCGTGAGGGCTCAGTAGCACGGGTGTAAATATTGGGTCATGCCGCCGCCGTGCGGTGCAACTCCTGGCATTCAACCATTGCCACCCGGACACCATGTTGCAGAATACCATCCCCCAATCACGTAGCGGCCGTTGCTGTAATCATACAGTAGTCACTTTTTACCGACAATTTCCGCTCTCAAATCCATCTACCCTGTGTTCAGTCAGAACGAGAAACAAACCAAATGACACATAATATATATCAGGTATATCAGGAACATATTAATTACCTAATGACACATAATATATATATCAGGTATATCAGGTATATATTATGTACCTAATGATACATAATATATATACCAGGTATATCAGGTATATATTATGTACATATTTCACGTATGTTTACTTGAGTTCAGTCCGATGCCTGTGACTCATGAAAACAAATTGGGGCGTCGTGTTTTTTTCTTGTTTAGCGTACCCCGGACCTACACTGAAATCATCCTTCCCTGGCCTAGCGGCCCTCGCTGCTTTCAGTCCAACCCTTTCGGTGCCGTCGTGGCTTTGGGGGGGTGTTTTCGAGTGCGGCGGGAATTCGTTTTCATGTTCGTTCTTTTTTTTTTGCTTCGAACGAATACGGTCTGCAATTAGGCAGCTACACAGTCTTGCCTCATTTGCCTATTTACTGCAGTAGTGATGGCCCGTACCTTGTGAGTCTGTCTTCGTCAAACGCCAGGATTCCCTTCACCCGCACTACACCCGCTGGCATGCCATAGCAAACCCAATCTTGAAACCTTCAGTAGCGATCGATACAGACAGACAGACAGACAGACAGACAGACGGATAGACAGACAGACAGACAGACAGACAGACAAAAACAGACAGATGACAGGCAGGCATGCGGTGCAGTTAGAAATAAACACCGATTAGGTCGATCCCATGGCGAAGTACTGTAGCTCTCCGTCTATATTTGTTTGGGCCCGTTTCGTCTCGTGATCACGGGCTAGAGTTACGCGACGTATGCCTCGTATGGGTTTGTGCAAAACAACACCAATCCCACAACGATGACATACACAACAACAACAACAACAACAACAACAACAACAACAACAACAACAACAACAACAACAACAACAACAACAATACCAGCACTACTACCACCACCACCACCACCACCCCACCCCACCGCGCCCTCATCCCCTACCCCCCCCGCCAGCAACACGTCACCCCCTCACGTACTAGTAGCAGGATACAACGGTAGGGTAGATGTAAAGATAACTTTCTTCAAGCCATCATCTCGCCAGCGCCCCTCCCACCCAAAAGCCCAGCCACCCATCACCACCGCCACCCCCTCTCCTCCTCCAACCCCCACCGACTCCCTCCCACCAATGTAACACATGGAAAAGACGCAATGAGCGCCCAATTGTTGGAGATGTCTCTATTAGGAGTAGGAGCGGTGCTCCGTCTCGAGAGGAACGCGTGGTCAATGGTCAAACGACCTTTGCAGGCAACAAATGGGCACCGGGTACCCCTCCCTCCCCCCCCCCCCCCGCCAACAGCAACATGCCAACCCCTCACCTAGCACGACGAGACAACGGCAAGGCAAAGGCACACGTAACCTGGTCCAAACCATCATCTCGCAAGGACCCCAGCCATCCACCATCTCCAGCCCCCCCATCACCACCCCCACCACCTCCAACCCGCAACCCCTCCCCACAAACATGCCATCCCCTCACCTAGCAAGAGACAGCGGCAGGGTAGATGTGAACGTAACCTGCTCCAAGCCATCGTCTCGCAAGTGTCCGTACGGTAATCTCGCCACGCCACTTCCTTCCCCTCCGCTGCCACCGCCACGCACCTCCTTGCCACCGCCGGTGCAAGGTTTGTTTTGGCCGCTGGAAGAAGAGGAGGCGTTTTTACCCCCACCCCCCCGTTTTTCGAAGAGGGTGATAGCGCCTTCCGCAGGTTTCCACCCTTGGAAGAAACATGCAAGTGGGTCTTGATTCTCTGGTAGATTGATTGATCGAATGCGATGGGCGTTGCGATGAGGCGTAACGAGGTGGGCGTGTGAAGGGGATAAGCAACAACACGAAAATATGGTGAGCAGGCGAGAAACACACAACGTCAGCATGGATTGGTCGGCGAAAGCCCGACGTGTTCCGCCCCGGCATTGTAGGGATGCGAGGGTCTATGGTCATACGACTACGGCCATGCATGATATCGAGTACACACCCCCCGCGCCTAATCGGCGAAAAGCTGACGTGCTCCGTCCCGGGATTGTAGGGACGCAAGGGATTAAGGCCATACGACTACGGCCATGCATGACAATGAGTACACCCCCCCCCCCCTTCCCACCGAGCGAAAAAAAATCTATGTGACATTGAGATTACACGGACTGAGCACCAACATGCCGAAGGTGTCCTTACTGGGAGCAAGAGCGGTGCTCCGTCTCGAAAGGGATGCGTGATCAATCGTCAAGTGAGTAAGGCCAGCACAAAAAAAGTCACCCCCCCCCCTCCATCCATGTGCAAGGCCGCCTCACAAGCGGTTCTTCGTAGCATGCAGCTCACCCTTCATGCCACTCGCCAAACACCTCACGGCGCTTCGCGCTTGGAGCAAGCAATGTCTGCCTGGTCGGTGGAAACCCGACGTGCTCCGTCCCGGCATTGTAGGGATGCGAGGGTCTGCAGTCATACGACTACGGGCCATGCATGACATCGAGTACCCCCCTCCCCGCCCCCTCCTCCCCTCCTGCACCAAAGCCGCGCACCTCGTGAGAAACCCCCTGTATGTCAGTGCGGGGCGCTTCGACATCAAGCACAGCGTGAAGCGGCACCTTTCCGTAGGAGCAGCTCTGGACTCTTGCCGAAGGGTTCACGGCCAGGACAGCTGCGGTCACCGCTTCCATCCTGAAAAAGGTGTGCAACATCAAAAACAGAGCATGGCGTACGGTAGATCCATTCAGATCCTAAAAATGCCGTTATGATACATTGTTCAATAGCAGCATCCCTCAGATCCTACCTGTATTCAGATTCATACAGATCTTACAACTCGTGAAAGCAACCAGGGGTACACGGAAGAAAAGTCAGACCGCGGAGCCGTACTCGCCACTGTCTGTGTTGGAATCGAAAACAAACTACACCTGTAGCGGCTCGGGATTTTTCGTCTAGACCTATATTAACCCTTTCAGGACTGCAGTCCCGTTTTTTCAGTTTGGGCACAAACTACCCAGAATTTGAGTGGTCTGTCCCCAAAACAAAAAATTGCAGTCCTATCATAGAAGGGTCATTTTTCTATACCAGGTACTACTATTAATACTGTAGTACAGCAGTATTATAGGACCAGGTGTAAGGAAACGCCAAAGGGTTCGCGGCGAAGGATGAAGCTCAGTAAATAAAGCGAGCAAGGGGTATGTATCATCATGAACCATGAATCATGATAATAGGCCGGTGGCTACTGCTGTAGATGACTGAGGGTTAAGCACCCTTTTTAACAGTTTTGTTTTCCTTGGTTTTAGAAGTACCCCCGCGCCTCGTCCGGGACTCGAAACAAAAATGGGACGTATTTTTTTCTCTCTCTCTTTCTCTCGTGTACCCTTGGACGAAGCAGCGTTTTCTGTCAAGGATCACGATCTACTTTGAAATCATGCAATTGCCGCTTACACTACATTTGTCGTGCGATAACAGTATCATCCAGATCCCAGGGGTCAAGCGTTACTATCTACCTGTAGATCGTGCAGATTAATTGTGGCGTTCACGTGGCTCCATAAGTACGCGTAATTACGTGGTGTCATGTCGTCGTTACGTGGCAAAGGGTACACGTGATTGCGCGCAATTACGGGGTGTCATGTCGCCGTTACCCGTGTTATGGCAAGGGTGCACGTGATTACGCGTAATTACGGAGTGTCATGACGCCGTTACCCATGCTACGGCACAGGATGCACGTGATTACGCGTAATTACGTGGTGTCATGTCGCCGTTACGTGGCAAAGGGTACACGTGATTACGCGTAATTACGGGGTGGCATGTCGCCGTTACCCATGCTACGGCACAGGATGCACGTGATTGCACGTAATTACGCGGTGTCATATTGCCGTTACCCATGCTACGGCAAGGGGTGCGCGTGATTACGCGTAATTACGGGGTGTCATGTCGCTGTTACCCACGCTACGGCACGGGATGTACGTGAAACGGTTGACTTGCTGAGGCTCCTCACTTGAGGACCCTTATATAAGTAAATCACTATGTATGGCCCAAAAACGCCTCCAACAAAAAAACGTACGCTAAACCTGATGAGCAATCGCCGTGTCTTATAGATGCCTATCGGAAAATGTCGCAAAAAAAAACAAACGATGTGAATGCAAAGGAAAATCCTCAGCTGAAAAGACACACCCGTCAGAAATGTTTCGGTCTAAGAGGTGCCACCGTACCCTTCTGCGGAGATGAGGTCGGCCTTGTTAAGGAGAACCACGTCGGCGCTCTCTAGCTGGCGCTTGGAGGACACCATCATGCCCCCCCCGCCCTGCCCATTTTCACCGAGCTGGTGAAGCAAGGCGTCCGTGTCTACAACGGTCACGACCGAGTCTAACCTGTACAAGGAAAAAAGGGCCGGGAAAAATAACAAAAACAGGTCGAAGGGGAAGCGCAACAAGAGTGCGGGGCAATGATCGGAAGAAATATAAAAATAAAAAAGCGATTCAACGGAAAACTTGACAACAAACGTGCCGGACAGCATTCGGAACAAATCACCACCTAAATAAATATTTTTGGCCTCCGACAATGTATTGTAAATGTTCCAGTCGGACATGGAATCGAATATCCTGTAGTACCTCAGTAGTATTTCTTGCACGCGTTTGTCGAACAGCCGGCGCTATAGTATTATCCATGATTCAAATTAAAAACGTCCGAAGGAAAAGAGTCAGAATAAATATGACAAAAGAAGAAAAAGCGGCGGAAGAACAAAAAAGAGGTGCAAGGGAAAGTAAGACACCTGAAATCGGGCCAATAATAAGCGGGGAAAAAAAATCGGGACAATACTAAGCGGGACAATTGAAGGCGGGACGACAGAAAATATCAGAAAGCGCTGGAAGGAATAATGCACACCTCAGACAGATCATGATCTAGAGCGTATAGTTCCTCGATGTATTAACAGATCATCTAGTTCCTCACCCGCGGTGGTGAGAGTTAAGTGCTATACATACGGTACAGATCCAACACAGGAAACCTGTGCTGTATAGATCATGCAGCTTATCACACAGCTCTCACCCGGCAATATGAACCACCGTAGTAGATCATACACGAGATTGGGAACATAATATCTACCTACCTTGAAAGGTACAGATCATGATATGCATGACCTGTATGATCTGTCCAAGGTGCGGAACAATGACAACAGGAAAAGTGTCGCAAGAAAACGTTTCGCAACGGCAAGCGGAAAACTGAGGTGTAACGGCAAAGTAAAAGATAGCGGCGGAGGAAAAGCGGAAGAAGGAAAAAGTGTCACGATGAAAAAAGACGGCGGATTTTTTTTTTTCTCAAGCGGTAGAAAGAAAGGAGCGAAAAGGGAGAACGGGACACTGAAATGAAGGCAACGAAAAGAGGCGGAAACGAAAAGCAAAACACAAGAAGGAAAAACGAAAGGAGGCAAGAGTGCGTACCTTGCCCTGGTGAGCTTTCCGAAAGTCTTGTCGAGGGCTCGGACGATAGACTCGGGGTCCGACACACCGCTAGTCTCGATCACCAGGTAGTCGTACCTATGATATCCATTCGCAGCACCAGGTAGTAGCCAAATTAGCATTAATCGAGCACTACCAATGAGCCGTGAGCCGGTCCCCCCACTGGTCAAGTGGTTAGCTTCGAACACGACTACTAATAGCGTGGGATTGAAGTGTTCGAATGTCAGTATCGAGTTTTTTGTTCTCAAACGGTACTAACTGCTGCAGCTGTCGAGAGCGCCTGTCGTAGCGGGGGCAGGCATAACTGTTAATAGACGCGAGTCGACGAGGGAAGAAAGCGACAACAAATGAACGGCGCGCATATACCGCCGTGGGGAGGGGAGAGAATAGCCTATTATGTGACCCCGGATCTGTTACCACTAGAAGGGAGAGAGAAAATAAGGGCGAAGATGATACATGGGATGGAAAAAAATAGAATATATTCCGAACAGAAAACTAAAGAACTACGCGAGTCGACGAGAGAAGAAAGTATTGGAATATTTTCGGGGGAAAAAAATATTGGGGGGGGGGGGGGGGAGTCTGTTATGTGACCCCGGAGGGGTGGGCGCACGAGAAAGATGGGCGACGGCAATAGACGGGAGGAAAAATATAAAAAGAAAGAAAGAAAGAAAGAAAACTTGTTAACACAAAAGGCGACTGTTTTCTTGGGGGGAAAAGTGCCTTTTTTGTTGTTGTTGTCGGAATTCAGTCAACCATGGCGTACACCGACAGTGCGGATCAGGTCGTCACGTCTGTAGAACGAGCACCATTCTGTTCCACCTACGCGACCAACGAACAATGGCTGCGAGTAGCATGAAGAAGGCTGATTCTCAAACCAAGCGCGCAAAATACAAGCAAGCGCCTAGTTCTCTCTACCACAACAAACAACTGACTATTCTCCGAACCGTTCCCGATCGCTGGTAACCGCGTCCACTCACTTTTTACGGCTTCCTTACCGAAGGCGCTTCACCCTGTCAACTATAAACAATCGTGTAACCCCACCGATTTTGAAACTTAGGTACAGCTCCGACAGATCAGATAGATCATCAGTTCCCACAGTTCATGATCTAGATCTTTCAGGGCAGACGAATTCCTAATATGTATGATCTAGCTCATGTTGCCGCGTGGGGGGTCGTATAATCTGCATGATGTATTACGGAGGACCATAGTAAATAGCACCGACGGAATACACAAAAACCTATATATTCCCCTATTCTTACAAACAAAATTTGGTCCCATTTACTATGGTCCCCAAATTAGGACATGTTTCCTGGGTTGGATCTGTACTGTACAGATCCCGCACGACATCTCATAGGATCCATCTGATCTATTACGGGGGTCCATAGTTAACAGGACCTATGGTATACATAAAAACCTATATATTTAACTGTTTTTACTAACAAAATTTGGTCCCGTTAACTATGGACCCCCGTAATAGATGATCTAGGTGATCTATCTGATCTATCTGTAGATAACCTGTCAGACGTGTGAACGTATGTCACAAACGGTTGCACTGTGCGCGCGCGTGGAGCCTATGTAGGCAGTTACGCTACGAAAAATATGACCAACAAAAAAAAACAACAACAACGGCAACACGAAATACGAAACAAAAAAACAACTTCATAAAGTCAACCTTCTTAGAGCCCATCTTAACGGGGAACACTACATTTCGTTCAATCAGACGCAAATAAAATCAGAAGAAAAAAAAAAATCAAGTCAAATTGAAAGAACCGAAAGTCCTCGATAAGATGGGCCCTTAAATTAAATTAGAAAAAAAAAAAAAAGTCAAGTCAAATTGAAAGAGCCGAAAGTCCGCGTTAAGATGGGCCCTTAGTAGTGCACTCCCGTTTCAGGAACAACTCGCTTGGAGTATCACTTGGAATCAGAGTGTTTTGTCCCCAATTCGGGACCGAAGTACTGAAGGGGTTCACTATGAGGCAACGAAACGAAACAACAAAAGACAAAAGCGGGAACCGAAGCCAAAAACGCCAAAACGAAAAAGCCAAAACCGAAAAAAAAAAAAAAAATCCCGCTCCCAGTCAACATGTCAACAACGAACGGTCAGGCAGATTCACAGCTGTACCCACAATCAAACAGTCATCCGCGAACGTGTTACTACGAGGAGACCACGGCACACACTCGCCTACGAAGATGCTTGGAGACCCCGGTTTGAACATTGAGTGACTGTCCCCACTATAAAAGTGGTATTAATAGTAGGGGTCAAAATAGGCCTTGACGCAGGCCGAGAAGACCGCAGGCCGAGAAGACCGGTCTTCTCAAGAGAACATTTGTTCGCCTGTCGCTCGCGTGGTCCGACCTCCTATTAATCTATTAATACGCACATCTCCGATATTTTTCCCACGCCAGAGCCAAAAACAACAAAAATGGACTATTAATAAAACAAGCAAAGCAAGAAGAAAAAAAAAAACAGAATTGATCAGAGGCCCTTAATCAATGTCCTTCTGCGACTTTCCACGTACCTGGCACCCACTACTTAGCATTGGACACCCATACACTTCCCTGCCTGCGTCTTCCGCATGGCCCGGCCTCCTAAACGGCTATCGGACCTACGGAAGACCTACAATAATCCTTGAGGTCATCAAAACAAACAAACCGATGAGCAAACAAACAACGCTAAACCTTCGAAACAGGGAAACTCCAAACCAAAAAAAAAATACGGAATCGAAATAAAATCGAACAAACAAGAAAAAAAAAACAACAACAACAACAACAACAACAACTACTACTACTACAACAACTGCATAAAAATATAAAAGGACCCTTCTCGCCTGTCGTCGGCGTGATCCGGCCTCCTAAGCAGCTCCCCGACCTTATCTTCGAGTTCAGTACCGAGCGACCCCTGACAGCAAACGCACCCCCCCGCCAGCTTCTCCACGCCGTCGGTGAAACCGTCCCGTTCCAAGACGCCTCCGTCATGGTCTACAGACCCGTACTCGTTCACCACGGCCGCGATGCGAAGGTTGTGCTGCAAAAACCGCATTCAAGTGAAACCGTCAAGAAGCGTAAAAACGGGGCGGGGGGGGGGGGGGGGGGGGGGGGGGGGGGGGGGGGGGGGGGGGGGGGGGGGGGGGGGGGGGGGGGGGGGGAGGGGAGGTTCGAAGGGTGAGGAACCATTAATAGATTATCTAGATCATGATCTACAGTAGACGGTTGTCTGTCCAATGTGTATTGCGTATTACTATTTGCAAGCCCATGGGATCGTGTATCTATGGGGCTTAGCTTACAATTTTTCTCAAAAAAGAGTCGGTTGTTGGATCAAGCTATATGTAGAGCTGCTCAGGTGCACAGGTGAGGAGCCTCGGAAAGATGAGCACTTGCCACTTGCACCACCCTCGTCACTGATTGGACGGCGCACACTCGCCAAGCCAATGGCTACACCTTTTTAGAGCGGAGTATATATTGCAGGAGCAGCAGCAGCAGCAGCAGCAGCAGCAGCAGCAGCAGGCCTTCGCCAATGGTTGGTTGGTGGCTCACCACTGTGTCCAGATTGGTTGGTTGGCTGGTCAATGCAACCCTGACCACCGATTGGTTGTGTATATACGCGCGTGCGCCAATAGTTGGCGCGAGACGAAGCCTTTGTAGCAGTCTGTGGGAGATGTTACTTTTCGTTGTAGTGTCGTACACCCCCCATAGGTAGCAATACGAGAGCTTACCGCTTAGTCGAGAAAAAGGGTTGGCACACACTACTCAGTCTGAGACAAAGGGACTACGACAGTAGTGCTGTTGGTGTTGGTGTTGGTGCTGCTGCTGATGCTGTTGCTTTCGTTGTTGTTGTTGCTGCTGCTGCTATTGCTGCTGTTGCTGTTGCTGTCGCTGTCGCTATTCTTGTTGCTGTTGCCGCTGTTGTTGCTGTTGCTACTGTTGTTCCTACTCTTGTTGTTGTCGTAGCTATGGCTAGGGTTATCCCTTTTGGCACTGCAGTGCCCAGAAACATAGAAGTACTTACTTAGATCTCGATCTCTGAGCGTGCTCGGTTGGTGCATCCCTGGCCTCTCAGAGCTCCCACTTGGGAATCGCCTCCTTTTATTACTTGCCGGACTCTTCCAGCGGGTCTTTGTTTTCTCCATTTCTCGTCGTACTTTCAGTCTTTCTTTCTTTTTTCTTCTTTCGTTTCGTGTGCGTGCGTGTACTCCGAGCACGGTTGCGCGGGCGAACCCGGCACCGTCGCGGGTGTCAGTGGATGCTGGCGGGTAGAGGGGGGAGTTGCAAGGAGCGCGGTCGCCGCTTTCGTGCCTAGGCGTCGCGTGTGCCTCGAGATACGAGGGATGCATCAATAGGCTCTGTCTGGCCTCCATTTGTGATTTTTGATAGAGTACGTACGAGTACTTAAGATTCGTTCGGAATTATAAGATAATATTCAAGCGGTGCTTATTTTTGCGACCGGGCTGAAAGTCGCAAAAGGGAGGTACACCGAATGAACACCAACATTGTCGATCTTGCGTCGAGGTCCCCGGTGAGCACCGGGCTTCACGCGAGGCGGGCGACGGGGCTCACTGTGGAAGAGAGGGAGGAAAGCTTTACCCCGACTGAATGGGTGGCGAGATGGTCGCGAGAGGGGCGGGCGGCGTACGAGGCTGAGAGAGAAGCTCTGCTGTAGGATTTGTTCTTCTTCTCTTTTTTTCATTTTGACCGGTGTAAGTAAGGTGTTCCAATCAGGTAGTAAATTATTATACGAAATGGGACGGGGATATTTTTTCTTTCAGAATTTTTCGGTTTCATTTTCATTGTTTTTGCTGTGTTGCCGTGACGTGCTGTGCTGTATCTTTCGCACATACGAGTACAGGCACAGAGCATATCGAAAAAAGAAAATAAGTACCCTACCTGGGGTATATACGTATGTACGATACGACACGTGAGCGAGCGTAGCGGAAAAACCGCCCGCGACGCGAAGCGTATGTGGCGCCCGAGCTGTTTTCTCCCGAAACAAGCATGGCGGCGGCGGGACTCTTGGCAATGTCGGCAATATCAAGTCGCCAGTTTGCAATCATGGACCTCTGTCCGCTTCGCACAATTATAATTTGATGTACTTTTCCTTCCTGAGCGAGCGTAGCGGGCGGCGTAGGCCGCCTGCGGAGCGAAGCGCCTTGTACATACATACTCGAATTCCAAGTAATTTGTCCCACGTCGTCCCAAAAACGGGAGTAGAGTCCTAAAGCCTAAGGAGGTTAAGGTTAATCATATTCGTCCCGTACACAGGTGGCCCTCAACCATTTTCTCAAACACCTGATACCTAAGCGGTAAGCTACCCTCCCTTACAGAGGAACATCCTGCACGGTCGACACAACCCTCACCAACTCTCTCCTTCGGCCTGTTCTGTCCTTGAGGTAGGCCGAAGAAGTCCGCCAGGGCCTGCAACGGTCTAGCGACGGTCACACGAGCATCAAGCCTCGGGCTGGAATAGAGGGGAAACCTTGCGCGGTCTGGCTGGTGGCCTGCTCACTTTAAGGACCGCGTGGGGTGGTGGTGATGTTCTTTCTTCTTAACCCCGACGCCAAGGAGTTCATCCCTGGGGCGGGGCGGGTACATCACCACAGCAGAGAGCGTTACATGGGCAGCCGCGGGAGTGGAGAGGCTGGCCATACCGTGGGTACGCATGCGCGACAGGAAGGATGGCAGCGTCGGCGTTAGCTGGGACGGCTGGACCCAGCCAACGGAAACCAAGGCATGTACTGGGCTACGAAACGGAGAGCCACATTCGTCATAAAGAAGAAAGAAAAAAAAAAGAAAAGGAAGGAAGCGAGGACAAGCCTCACGTCGGCGGGCGAAGAAAGCAGCGCGTGAGGCTCATAAGAGACACAAGGAGGCACTTGTGGCGGTAGTTACCTACAATGTCCGCACCCTGGTTGTAAAGGGAAAAAAACGGGTACGGCCATGACGAGCGTGTACAGGCGAAGGGTCAGCAACTCGGCTGTAACGGCATTGGCCTCCAGGAAACTCGAGGTCCGGCAGCACGACGTTCCGTGCGGCACGGGTATCGCGTTTTTTCGTTCCGGTAAAAAAAAACAAAGGCAAGGGCTGTACGGAGTAGGTCTAGCTGTCAAGGAATCGTTACGCAGTAAGGTCTGCGTACACTCACCAGTTCATTGACGAACGGCTGATGTCTATGCGCTTTGAGCTGGCTGGTAAATGCGAGGCAGTTCATTTTGTCGTTGCGTATGCTCCAACTCATTGTACCAATGACGGCGAG
Organism: Macrocystis pyrifera; assembly: GCA_031763025.1. NCBI lineage: Eukaryota > Phaeophyceae > Laminariales > Laminariaceae > Macrocystis > Macrocystis pyrifera. The sequence goes on from JASSKH010000021.1 coordinate 10,867,033, forward strand.
CTGACACGTATTTTCTGGCAGAAGCTGGACGACTTGGTGTAACAGATTCCGACGAGAGAGTGTCTGTTCGTTCTGATGAATGCCAACGCGCGAACTGGGCGGAGGATGAAAGGGTGTGGTGATGATGAAAGCAGAGTGCTTGGAGCATACGAAATGAAAGCGATATTCGTAACGATAATGGCAAACGACCTCTGCCGTTTCGCCACCAATTGCAAAGTTAGCCCTCACCAACACGTTTTTCAGCAACCGCAATGGTGGAATATCGCATACACACAGCGGCACCAGCCCGAATAACCGTAAGCGGATCGACTACATCCTAACCCGCCTACCCCATCGACCTAGAGGACATGATGTTGAAGTCGTCCCTACAGCCTCCGCCCCCAGCTAAGGCCGGTGCAAACCGCCACATTTTGTGTATCAAATCTGACTCAGTGGTGGTCACTTTGCACCCAACAGAAAAAACACGAAAATCCCCAAAACACCGAGAGTTCGACAGGCAGTTTTATTTTCGTTTTTTATGCCTGATGACAAGGGTCGCTTCCACTCTCAACTATTACGGGGGTCCATTGTAAATATCACCAAATCTTGTTAGTAAAAATAGGTAAATATAGAGGTTTTGGTGTGTATCATAGGTCCTATTTACTATGGTCCCTCGTAATAGCTTGTCCAGCCCCGTAAGACGTCTGGCATGGTGAAGTTTTTCGCTGCGGCTACCATTGATGCGGTCGAAAAAGAGGTACCACCCCCTCCACGTCGCCAGCGCAGGCATTGACGGGGTGAGTCTGCCGAAACCTTGGCCGCATTCATATTGGCATGGACAGCGAGGGAGGATGCACGACAAATTCTTGCGTGCCCACCCGCTGGATAGAAGCGCGTGGGAGACACTGAGATCTGCGTTTGCGAACCTGCAGGACGTGGTTGCCGCAGGACTGCATGCGTATTTTGAAGAGTACCCAGCCGAAACAAAACGACTCCTATTACGGGGGACCATAGTAAATAGGACCAAATATTGTTATTAATAGCAAAAATAGGTAAAAATATATACCGGTAGGTTTTTATGTGTACCATAGGTCCTATTAACTATGGACCCCCGCAATAGCGAATAACGACCACAGGGGAATCTACAGTACAAGCACCTGAAGAGTAAGGTGGAATTCGAAGGGACTAAAGCGAGGAGCGAGCAGCGCATTAGGGACGGGGGTGGCACGCTGTTGCGGGGCAGGGCGCGAATTCGTGAACGGCGGTCGGGGTTCTACCGCAAACTCTTGAACACGGAATCACTGAAAGTCGATCCCACGCACGACCATCGACCTCTTGCCACCGCGACCGCTTAAACCGTCGCTCGGAGATGAACCATCCATGGACGAGATGACGGAAGCACTTGAGGGCATGTCAAATTGGAAAGCTGTTGGCCCAGATGGTCTCCCGACCGAACTCCTAAAAAACGACCACCCCGCATTCGCCCAGTGAGTGGTTTTCACAACATCCTTGTCAACGTTTGGGTAACAGGAGAAGCCCCCCAGCAATGGCAAGATGCGATCACTAAGCCCTTCACAAAAAAAAGGGCCGAACTGATTGCAACAACCACAGAGATTTCGCTGGTTGCCCACGCAGACAACGCGTTGTTGAAAATTGTCGCGTCCCGCCTTAGCACTACTGCGAGACCGAGGGATCACTCTCGGAGGAACAGTGCGGCTTCCGCCCCGCACGATCAGCGATTGATCTGTTGTTCGTCGTGCGCCGGTTGCAAGAGCTCGGACGACAGAGAAAAATCCCCCTCTACGTGTGCTTCATCTATCTGCAGAAAGCGTACGACTCTGTCGACCGAGAGCTGCTGTGGGAAGTATTCACACGCTCTGATACCAGCCAAGATGCTTACAAGTATCAGCAATTTCCACGAAGGCATGCGTGCGCGCTCGCGTGCGTACGGATGATGGCGAGCACTCGGGATGGTTTAATGTCACGCAGGGGCTGCGGCAAGGCTGCGTCCTATCACCGTTACAGTTCTACGTGTTCTTCATTGCTGCGTTACACGTCCTACTGGTACGCTTCAGCAAAGGCGAAGCCATCCTCACAGATTTGGTTCAACGTCGAACAGAGGAGCAGGAGCCGTAGGCATGCGTGCGAAGGGCTGTATGGGGCATGTTGTACACCAATGACGCAGGAATTGTCTCGAAGTCGGCTGAAGGGCTCGTCGAAATGAAGTCATCGTGACTGTCTTCGAAGCAGCAGGCCTCACGGTATCGGAAAAGAAGCCGGGGACAACGCTTCTACGAATACCAGACCAGACTACCCTCGCCCCACCGCTTGTCATTGAAGCGGCAGGCCAGAGGTATAAACAGACGACCTAGATCTTACACCTAGGCGTCATTATCCACGAAAACGCTGTCCTCTCGCTCGAAATCGACCGACGGATCCGTCTCATGCGGGCATGCCTCAAACGGTTCGGCCCGGAGTTGTATGATAGGACGACCGCCCCCCCTAGCCTGAAAGTCCGAATGCTGAAGGCCGAGGTGATTGAGACTCAGCTGTACGGGTGTGTGACGTGGACCCTCAGAGCGGAACACTTTGCCAAGCTTCGAACGGCTCACCCCCAACTCCTCTTGCGAATCATTGGCTTCCAGCGCCGACTTTATACTGACCCCGCCATCCTCTCGTACGCGAAGGCCCTCAAGATGACACGTTGCAAGAGCATCGAAACGACCATCCGTAAACGGCGGCTTTTTTTTTTGCGGGGGACGTGGCACGGCAAAGCAAGGATCGATTAGCCAGTCGGGTAATGTTCGGGACGATGGCTGGTGGGGTGAACCCGAGACCTGACGGATACTTCAAGGCTTGGCACGGATGCATAGTCGAAGACCTTATGGGGTTCCGATCCACCAGAGGATCAACGGAACTTGCCCCCTTGGTGTTCGGAGTTGAGACCGCGCTGTGGTCCACTGCAGCAAAAAGGCGAGGAAGTGGTACCGGGGGGACCTAGAAGCAGCCGAACGGTTCATGGTGAGGTGGCACGAGGATGACGCACAGCTGAGAAGGCAGCGCCGCGCCTCCGCCTTGAGTGGTGCCCAAGGGAATGGGGGGAGGGGGGGCAACAGGAGGAATGGAAGTAAATCCGACCAAGGGAATGGGGGCAGGGAGGGAAACAGGAGGAATATGAGGGAAACCTCGGTGGACGAGCGGGAAGGAGATGGCAGACAGGGTGAAAAGGGCCAACTAGTAAGTAGAACGTGTCTATGCTACTCGTGCCGCCAACTGGCGCAGCTGGTTCGAACTTGGTCTTCCTTTGTCTTCTTTTTATGTTTGCGCTTTGATCCTCCGTGAGTTCCTTATTGTTACTTTTATCTTTCTCCTTCTTGGGGCGGGTGGATGACGAACCTGCTTTGCTTGTTTCGGATCGTCTGACGCATCCTCTCGGGGGGTGGGGCATAGTTGACGAATGCAGGACGGAGACGGCAGACAGGGCAGCAAGGAACCAGACCGACTAGTAGGTAGAACCTGGCTATCTATGCTACTCATACCACAAACTGCTGCGGCTACCTGGAGGGTGTTCTTTGCTTTTCTTGTTGTGCTTCGGTTTGCCTGTTATTTCCCTCGGTTCTTAGTTTTTTATGTCGTGTTGTTTCTTTACCTCGTTATTTTCAAGTGTATGCCACAATCCCTGCGGGGGGGGCACGACAGTTTGTTCTTTTATATTTCCTTTTCTGTTTCGATTTGTTTTTTTTTTGTTTTTTAGTTCTTTTGTTTTCTCTCTTTTTACAGAATGTGCATGTCGTGCCTGTCCTATCCAGTATGATGACATGCCGTCTACGGTTGAAGAGAGGGGTGTGGCATATCAAGAAAAGTTATCTCAAACCCGACCTTCTATTAAATCTGTTCAACAGAGGTCTTCTGCAAAACCGGGTTTACAAGAGGTTTTCTGTTAAAATCGGATTAACGTAATCCTCTTTGAAACCGAATATAGGGGCTTGATGGAGTACGGTATCTGTGGGTGGAATCAAGAGAGATGGAAGGAACTTGTGTGTACTGGCACCTATCTAACTGTCGACATGCGGGTGGCATCAAGAGAGGAGATGGAACGGACTTTTGGGTACTAGCGCCTAATCCAAGCGCTGACATATCTTATTCTATGTTTACACATCGTTATTGTGCGTCTCATGCCCCACACCCACCACGATCCCTTCTTGCTGTTATGCCATCATAGACCAAGAACACAATTATATTTTCGTGGCGTTCAAAGTTATCCCAACAAATGGACGTAGCGGCCAACAGAACACAGACGCGTCACATCTCGGAAGCAATGACGACAACGAGGGAAAAGACGAAAAAAAAAGAAAACCGCACACGTACAAGTGTTATCATACAGCAGTACGAGTACAGCAGTACAGCGACACAGCAGCACTAAGACTCTCACCACTAGCGAAACTCTAGCACCTGCACCCCTCCTGGTACGACAGCTTCTGCAACATTATACCAAGTCTGCGATGAAAGTTTGCTTCGTTTTGCTTGACCCAACCTCGTTCATCCAGACCAGCTTGGCCTTACGGTGATGGCACGACAACTCGGCCATGTTGCACCGCTCGGCTACCCCTTCGAGTTCTCCAAACTGCCTAGCTACGTCAGTGTACGGTGGCGGACGAGCGGAGAGTACGGGCTGCGTGCACTGGCCCTCCTTGTCTGCCGCTGTTCCACTCATGATTTTCAGCATGACGAGCGCTTCGGCCTGTTGAGTGAACGTCTGTCGATTGCGATTCACGGTGCAGGGAGCTTTCCTTGGTGTGGTCTTGTGAGCGGGCTTCAAGCTGCCCAGGGCGCCCGCCTGCTTCTCCTTACCCTTCCTGTCCCTGCCCCTCTGGGCAGAGGCGCTTCGAAGACGCGGGCGGTCCCAGCAGCAGGGTCTGCGCTCGATTCCTTGCGGTTTGTGAATTTGTCGCATCCATCCGTGGCAAACACGCTGAATCTCGTTGTCGCCAAGCGAGTCCGGCAAACCGCGCGGTCCATGAAGGTAGCCTCCGCAGACGCGGCAACAATAGTAGTATTTGTGGTTCGTACACAGCGGAGGGCCCGGCGTGTGGTCCGGCGTGAGTGTGCAGAGCGAACCCGCCGCGCAAGGCATCGTGCTGCAGCCAATGAAGCTGCACTATTGATACTGTACGTACTGAGAGTTCTCATTTCTGGGCTGCAAGAGCGGGGATTTGCGGTGGGTTCGATATTAAGAGAAAATGGGCTCGCTTTCAAAGAGGGGTGTGCCAACCCTGTTTCGACCTCTCCTTACCCTTTTAGTATATATATAGTGCAGTCTCTTTATAAATAGATCAGTTTCGTGGACAACCTACCGTTAGATTTTGACTGGTTAGTCCCCAAAACGGGACTGTCATTCTAAGGGTCATTCTTATCGGAGAGAAATTTTCCGTACGAAGTTTCCAAATTTGTTTCGCGCAATTTTTCAGTCTTGCAGATTTTCCTGGTATTTTTTTTCCAAATATGTGATATTTAACTTTCCTGATTTTTGTGCTTCTGGAGAATTTCACGATTAGTGACAGGATGCCTCCGTATCTTGATGCATACCAGGTATCTCCAATTATTTCCAAACTTTGCAAATTCTGGAAAAACTCCTCTCCTCCGATAAGAATGAACCTAAAAGGGGTAAACCGGCAACTTTCTCAAACCAACCTCTCTTAAACCGTAGATGCCACGGTCTGATGACATGGCAGTGCATTGTCTACTCTGATTACTACATAACAATGTAGTATCTCTGTGGCGAAGTTTTGTGGCCACAGAACTTGTATCTCTTCAGGATTGAATGCTCGACACGGACACTGGTTGTGCTGGATGTCGACGGGTAGAAAGAACGGGTTAACGTGAAGAACACACACACTGATTGGTCGACGCACATTCGCCAATGGTTGGCGCGAGGCGCACCTTGTTGCGGAGAATCTTCCGCAGCAGCGTGGTCTTTCCGGCCCCGAGGGAACCCGTGATGATCGTCACGGGGAGGATAGGACGCTGTCGCGTGGCATCGTGCTGTCGCTTCTCGTAAGCCTGGTACAGGTTGAACTCGCATGTGGGGTCCATTGCCTTCTCTCTCCGGAGATACCTATTAATAAAAACACGGACGAAGTGCATAGAACGCGGTTGTCGGTGGTGGTGTTGGTGGGTGTGGGGTTTTGTGGGTGGTGACAGTGATTGGCCGGGGGGGGCGGGTGATGGTTGCGTGTGTGGTGTTGGTGAATTTATACGACGAATTGCTTTTGCGTTCCAAGGACGAAGGACCAGAGAGTCGGAGTGCCCTAGGGATTGATAGACCCGAGACTAGGGGTGGGGGGTGTACTCATTATGATGCATGGGCGTAAGAGCGAAAGACCCTCGCATCCCGGCATACAAACACCGGGACGGCGAACATGGGATTTTCACCGACTAGGGGGGGGGGGGGGGGGCAGCAGCAGCAGCAGCAGCAGAAGCAGCAACAGCAACAGCAACAGCAACAGCAACAGCAGTAAGAGCAGCAGAAGCTGTAGCAGGAGCAACCGGCAGGTAGCAGGAGCGCGGGCGGCAGCAGCAGCATGGTGCACTCTGATGCACACGCACACAACGCACACGCTATTATTAATAATACCTGGTAGTTTTTACGAATATAGGGTACTGGTACACGATATACAAGTACAGCAGTACCTACGTTTTTCATCAAGGCACCAACCTGTCGGCACTAACACCATCTAGCGTACAACACAACGCACCACACCCAACGAAGGAGAACCACAGCTCGGGGCCACTTGCTGGAAACTGCTGCAGGTACAGGGGTACTTCTGCTGCTGTTGCTGTTGTCTGTATCACAGCTCCATACACATGGAGCTCTCTACGAGTACGTATATATCTAGGCAAGAGTGTCCTTCGCTTCTCCGCATGTAACTTGTAAAGGGAGACCAACCTGACAAACGCGTGCACCAGAGAACCCTTCCCCTCATTTTCGCCCCGTGGTGTTTCCTACCTTTGAGCCGGCTTACAGCTTACAGACACGAGCTCCGACACTTGTGGCGAGCAGGCGCTCTTGCAACAGCAACATCAACTATCTTCCCGGATAAAACACGCCTTTTAAATCTCTATAAAAAAATGATTGCTGCAGATTTTGGTTTGGAAAGCACTCTGTTCTGGTGGGCTGTGGAGCTGGCCGCTGGGCGGAAACCGAGCCAATCATGTGGAACGCTCATTCCCGTGCCCTGATCAGGACTGGGCCGGTGAGAGCCTCTTGCAGGAACGACCTGATCCCTCGTTTTTTTTCCTGTTTTGAGCATTTTGAACCCGATCATTTTCTGGAGTTTTTTTTTCGTATTTTTCCTCTCGCACCTTCGCGTACGTATTTGCTTCACGCGAGTCGGTCACCGAGGCAAGGCCCGGTCGACTGCCCTGTGGCACCGCCACCCCTACTTCTCTTCCTCTACCTCACGTTGGCAAGTCATAGTCATGGTGTTGTGGTGTGTTTACGGCGCTGGTTTGAACATTCGGGCGACCTCGAGACAATGCAATGCCTCTGCGATGTTGAAGTAAGCACCCCGACAAAAATCGCGTTGGAAGTTCCACTGTGTCCGAAAATGTAAAAGTCGTAATGTATCAATGTTGATAACAATATGATCCTTACATTTCCGGACAGATCGGTACAACAGTAATGTACTCAAGTACCACACACAAACATACACTCGCTCGTGAGAATGGGCCCGCCAACACAAGAAACACCTCGAAATATTCTGTAATCTGGGCAACCCTGCCATCTTCAAACAACCTTGAGCACAGGCTACTATATACCTGGTAGGATTTAGTGCAGAGTTAACCACTGAGCCTTCTTTCTTAAGACCCAATTTTGTTACCGTTCTCCCAAAAGTGAGCATTATGTTCTTATTGGGCACTTTCTTATTGGCGGGCCTATACTGGTGCTGCCTGTATCGAAGTTCGTGGTACGGACTAAAAATTTCACATCGTATACATCAGTACCGGACACACTGGTACTCCTTCGTCACACTCGTGCGTACATACTGCTGCGTAGGCTGTTTGTTGGTGCTTGTGATTCAGACTCCTGTACGGGTACGCGAGCCCGTACCCTCGAATTGCACCATACGCAAGCTAGGCCCCGACTCGACGCCCTCGGGGAGCCCAGCCCTCTGGCGGATCTACGTTGTTGCTGCCGGTGCCCGAATACACGCTGCAAGCAGCAGACAGAGTTTTCTGGCGGATGAAAAGCTGGAAACTTGTGAAAACCTCCTGAATTCTATCAACTATTAATATTAATAGAGCTTTTAGTCGACAGGGTTTGGCAACTACCAGGTGGTAACTATTCGATAGGTGCCGTCAGCCGACTATCTGGTTTTATTCGGCAAGTCGGTTGTCGAAGCCAGCTGATGGCGAGCCGACTTGCCGACTTTTAATCACCGAAATGAACCCCTCCTGTGTCCTGGCAGAGCATGCCCCGACCTTGACCGAAAAAATGCATCCCGAATTTCAACAATCTTTCCACTACAAGTATGGAAACCCCAGTAGCACCTCGGGAGGGACGACTAGCTATTGCGGTGAGTCGACCAGTTGTGACAGTTGGTGATTTAGGTCTGGCCTACTCAAAGCTCTAGCTGAGGCCTTACTCTTATATACGATCCCAACGGATTGGACCACGTGTCGAGCAAGCAGACACTGAAAGCAATAAATCGATCTGCAAACTCAGTCGAACTCACAGCTGACGTATTTCAAAATTTATAAAAACTCCCAACTGATAACAACCAACTGACGTTTGTAAGACTGGGGCCTGGCACACAGCCAGTAGTTTCTGGTCGTAGTAGCAATCTGCTGATCCATGTTTACTGGTCGTAGTATTAATAGTAGCAATCTATTGATGTGATTGACCAGGTCAGGGTATTCGTCAGTAGTTTGTATATTGCGTACGCCCAAGAAACACGCCATCATATACCAGGTAGTACGGAAACCCAATATGTGCGTTTCGGCAGGAGAGGGTAGACATAGAATGAGGCCAGCAGTATTAATATTAATATTATAGTAGTATACTGCTCAATCCGGTGTACGTGGTACTGATCGATTTTGACGACAATCTCTACTTAATGAGTTGTCCAGTGTCTAGCACTAGTCGACTGGCGCTATTTAGCTTCAGCCTATTAACAAAAAATATTTGAAGTAGACAACGCCAGCGGGCTCCGACACTGCCATCGGCACCGGCACCGTGTGATGCGCCATGAGTTGCAGTGTTGCAGTACACCTCTCAGCTGTCTCTCTCTCCCTCTCTGAGCGAGTGGTCTCACGGGGCAAATGCGCACCCCGTAGCAAAGAAGCCTTCCTCAAACAAGGAAACCAAAATAGTCGGATAGTCGGCACCGCTGCAACTATTAATAACCATATTGCCTATTACGGGGGACCATAGTTAATAGGACCTATGATGTACATAAAAACCAATATATTTGCCTATTTTTACTAACAATATTTGGTCCTATTTACTATGGTCCCCCGTAATACTGTACAGTAATAATAGTATGATTAGGACCGACTACTGCTGTATTCCCTAGAGTAGGTGTGTGCGTTCTAACTACTGCTGTATTCCCTATTAATCCCTTTAGTACCGCAGTCCCGATTTGGGGACGAACCAGTCTAATTCCAAGTGATTTGTCCCCAAAACGGGACTGCGGTACTAATAAAAGGGTTAAATAGGTATAATATACGTAGCTGGCGACTTTTAGACAGCCAGCGCCACCCAGACAAATACTCAAAAGTGACCCTTGCATGCCCGGAGCGAGTCTGATAAGTTTGAAGATCTGAACAGCTCCTATTGCACGCCTCGGATAGATCAGATAGGTCATCTACAGATCATCTAGATCCTAACCTGCCGCTAGGAATTGCTGCAGGATGTGTGTCGTACAGATCCAAGCCAGGAAGCATGTCCCTCTGCTGTAGATCATGCGGTTTGTACAGCTCTCCGACGGCAACGTGAACTAACAAGTTGTAGACGTATGATATCTGCTGTGAAGTATCTACATCATAAAGTGGGCATCAGTTATATAATTATTGACGGAAATATAAGAATCGCTTATGCATTGATATCAAGACTAAGCGGTCCTTATATTCTACAGCAGTGTATTCGCCCAAGAATGATCCGTCCGATGTGTGGAGTAGTGCTGTACACCTACACCTGCAGCAGTAGTAGTATGTGGTATGTGTACCGCTGCTGTATTTATCTGTTATAGCCGCCGCCGCCGATGCTCTTGTTCTCGCTTATTCCGTGCGGCAGCTCGCTTTCCTCACGAACGTATCGAATCTAGCTAGCACCAATGGTCACGAACGTATCGAATCTCGCCAACGTGTCGCAAGCGCAACTAATATACTGGTATACGGCTATGCGCTGCTGTAAAGCTGTAACCGACAGAGGCCGCCCTAGCCCTTTCTGCCAGGTACGAGGAGCAGCAGTACGGTAACCATGTAACCATGCCCTTTCTGCCAGCTACGAGGAGCAGCAGTACGTTAATCATGCTATGCTACATGTGCATGATGGATACGTGGGGTAGAAAGTACTCGTATAATACCTGGTATTAATGTACCAGGTACTTCGTAGGCCTGGTTTGCCAAGCTTTTCACATCTCGAACATATAATCTACCGATCATACAGATCATGATCTAGAGCATTCAGGGAAACTATATTCCTGAACTGTATGATCTGTACGATCTAGCTCATGTTGCCCGGTAGACGCTATATAATCTGCATGATCTAATACGTGTTTTCTGAGTTGGGTATGCACTATGCTCAGCTCCTTCCCAACATCTCGTAACGGCAGCTTAGGATTTGATCATTTAGATGATCTATCTGATCTGTCCAACGTACTGTGAGCTTTGACACCTACCGCAGCGGTATCTACACCAAACATAAACACCTACTATTAATACCCTGGGGGGGGGGGGGGGGTGCACGACTTAAGATAGCACAACAACAAACTCCTAGAAAGTTCAAAATTGAAAAACAAACCGCGCAGAATGGGTATTGTGGGCGGAAATCGCTCTTGTAAAATCGTCCTGTTGACCTGTTGACCTTGTTGACCCTGGTAGCATCCAGGGGAGGAACGAATATTGAATAAGCGCTCACAACTTACCGTTAAGCTTACAGAATTGAGTATCAACTTATATATCGTAGGTTTCCTTCGCGAACACCCTAGACTTATATTGTAAAAATGGAATACCAGGCAAGAACAAGCGGGTCCGACGAGCGTGTCTGACGTATCACGCAGTTTACAGGCTTGAATTTCAACCACTTGATCGGCGGCAATCACAGCTGATGTATTTGTAACAATTTTTATATAAGCAGTGCGCAGGGATATATGGACGAAATTTTCAAATAGCGAATTCTTTTTTTTTTGTATTTCAATCGATTTTAGTATATACCTCCCAGTCTGGGTCTCGCTAATGGGCACACAGGTGCCCCCCCCCCCCCCCCGCCCCCCCCCCTGCACAATTTGCGCGTACAAACATGAATGTGGAGACATTATACAATGAAGGACACCTTGAGGCTGACACCTTGTGGGATTTGGCACATAAGGCAGCAGCAGTACAAAGTATCAATATTAATAGTACACACTGCTGTTGTTTGTGGTTCAATGTGCCCACAAGAATGTTCCCACGCCCATATTACATTGATTGATGATGCAAGAGGGTATTATAGTGGGGGGCCGGGAAAGTTTTTTTTTCCGCGCATATACCCTTGACCCACCTACAGCAGTAGTATATACGCCAGGCTGCATTAGGCGGCCGCTGCTGACTTTTCTACGAGGTACCAGGAGCAGCATGCAGTACGGTAACCATGCTATGATGCATGATGGATGCCAGGCATAAACTATTACGGGGGTCCATAGTAACTATTAATAGGACCTAATATTTGTTAGTAAAAATAGGTAAATGTATTGGTTTTTATGTATACCATAGGTCCTACTAACTATGGCCCCCCGTAATACGTACGTACGTCGTGTACCTGGTATAGCAGTGCTAAAAGCTACTGCTGCTGCTGCTGCTGCTGTAGCTGTCACACCTACTGCTGTAGCTGTCACACCTACTGCTGGTGCTGCTGGTGCTGCTGGTGCTGCTGCCGTGGTGTCTGCATCACACCTATTAATAAACCACCTACGCACTATTACGGGGGACCATAGTAAATAGGACCTAAGGTACAAACAAAAGCCATATTTTTACCTTTTTTTAGTAACAATATTTGGTCCTATTTACTATGGCCCCACGTAGTACCTGCTCTTGTCTTATGCCACCGTTCGTGGCGCGTATTGTTGCCGTATTGCAGGAGGCCGCTGCAGCCCTTTCTACTAGATACCAGGAGCAGAGGCGAGGCGGCAGTGCCGGGTCGGAGGATGAGCTGAGGCATCCCATTACCGCATCGGAGGTGGACGAAGCGAGCAACATGGTCTTCCAGAGGTCGCCGGCGGTGCCATCGGGTTAGTCTTGACGTGATGCTACAGGAATAAGGAGTGTGTGGATGAAATCAATGTACTGATGGACTTGAGCTGCCGCTGTAGTGTGATTATTCAAGTGCTGAATGTATTGATGACTTGAGTTAATATGCGGAGTGTGATTCTAATTGATTAATTAATTGCTTGAGCTACGTACAAGTTGGGTGAATTGATTTAATTTTTTTTTTAGAAGATTTATTTGGTTGTCTGGTATCTACCGTAGTTTTCTTCTATGTTCCCAAATACAAGGACTGCTTTTATTCCATGTTAGTGTACCAGCGATCTCTATTTTTCGGGACAATAGTGGTACCTTATACCATTAGTCTACAGTGGTAGTTACCCTGTGCTATCCCTAGATGTTATTGCCTCATTATTACTGTCAAGGGTACACGATACCCCACTTTTTTTTCTAGTCCCATACAGGGGATACTAAAATCAAGTAAAAAAGCGGAAAAAAAAACGTGTGATTACAGCAGAATAGTAAGAGCTGACAAATATCCCGACCCGCTACTGCTGCTGCTGCTGCTGCTGCTGTGGCTTGTTTTCAATTCCGCGATGGTGCCGAGTGTGGCTCCATGTTTTATTTGTTTCGTCTCCCCCTGTCTTTCACTGCTGTACGTTTCCTTTTGATACCTGGTACACCATTACTTTAGTCTAGTCTAGTGTACACGGTATCGCTTCTTACCTAATTGTGCGTTGTTTTTCCCATCCCATCTATCATCTACGCCCTATTTCTCCAGCCCCATCCCTTCATTTCGATACCCTGTGAAAGTATAAAAAGGTGGGAGTGAGATTCGATGGGCTTGTTCGCGTTAACATCGTCTTGGTCCTGGGATTTGTTTTCGTTTTTTTTTTTGTCTTGTGAATGAGCACGGCAGTCTTGGTTCGTCTCATCAATGATCTTGATAGCGGTTTCGGCCCATGCCGGTGTGTCGATCTCAGTGTCAATTTAGCATTGGCATGGTGGTGTTAGAGCTTGTGCTAGATCTTCATAATGGTTTTTGTCCGTGCCTCTGTGTGGGTTTTGATGTTAGGTTGGTGGGGGCGTGTTGGTGTCCAGAGTTTTGGTGTAATTTCACCAAAATTCTAACAACAACACGTCCACACCAAAATGAACAGCAATGACAGTACATCTGCACCGACCGAAACCTTTATTAAGATTTTCGGTAAGACGGATCAAGACCTACTATGTAACTGCCGTATGTGGTAAGGCACCCACGAGGCAGTTACATAGTAAACCTTTTGCTGTCTCTAGAACACCAGAAATTAAATCAATTCATTGACACTGCTGTCATCCATATGCAAGAAAATCCACCTCAAAAGCGGTTCTTAGTAGGATGCAGCTCACCCTTCGTGCGACTCGCCCAACACCTCACGGCGCTTCGCGCTTGGTGCAAGCAATGTCTGCCTGCTCGGTGAAAACCCGACGTGCTCCGTCCTGGCATTGTGGGGATGCGAGGGTCTATGGTCATACGACTACGGCCATGCATGATAATAAGTACACTCCCCCTCCAATCCCTCTATTCTTTGTTATGGACTTTTTATTTCCGTTTTGTCACCGAAAGACTTGTTCAGCTCGTCTGCTTCTCTTCTATCCGACCAAGCGATACGCAACAATTGAACCAACATAACCCAACCCAACCAAACCCAACCCACGCCCCCCCCCCCCCCCTCTGGCACCTTCCACACTGTTTTTGTCCAGACTATGTATTCAGTCCGTCTGCTACCGCTCCATCGGAACAAGCTGGAGGCAACGTATACCCTCGCCTTCGTCCGAACCAGACCTTGAGGGGGGAAGTGTTGGCGATGGGCCACCGGCTGGCGGCCCACCCTGCTGTTCAGAACGCCATAGTCGACGACCTAGTGGTACGTTTACAGCAGTACAGATTGTTTCTGTCTTGTTTCGATTTGTTCTTTTTCTTAGTAATTCAATTGGTTTGGCTTGGGTTGGTTTGGGTTTTCTAGCGCAGTTCTCGGGATCTCTACCACGGGATTTTTCCCGACGGGATACCAACCATGGTATATTTGTGGGAAACGTTCCCGTTCGCGTGTGAAGGTTGTTCCCACCCAAACCGCGGCTTCATGGCCCGAAGCAGACCGAAAAGGGTGAGGCTTTGGCAATAGGGCACCGCTTGGGCGCCCATCCTGCTGTGCGAAACGCCATCGTCGATGATCTCTCAGTGGTACGTTTATGCACTGTGGGCGAAAATATTAAGACCGCTTGTTCTTCATGTTAGTGTTTAAATGTTCCTCATGCTCGCTTCCAAAGTGGTAAGGTGATTTCGGTTTCGGTTTCGGTTTCGGTGTCGGTTCGGTCATGTTTCCGTTGTCGGTTTTGTGTCACCCGTTTAGATTGCCGTTTCCGCTATTGTTTCCGTGATTGTTTCCGTTGAATTGTTCGTGTTACCGCGTATATTATTACGGGGGACCATATTAAATAAGACCAAATATTGTTAGTAAAAATAGGTAAATATATAAGTTTTTATGTATACCATAGGTCCTATTAACTATGGACCCCCGTAATATTGATACCTTTTTTCTGTTTCCGTGGTTGTTTCCGCTGGTGATTTACGAAACCGTTGTTGTTTGTGTTGAGGTTTGTATTACCGCGCATGTTTCCCTTGTTGTCTGTTTATCTCCTCAATTTAATTTTCCGTTTCTGTTGCCTTTTGTCGATTTGTTGTCGTTCATGTCCCCGTGTTTCCGCCCCAATTCCGTGTGGCGTGCAGCATCACGGACACCGAGTGCCTCTGGGGCGGCGGGGGATCAGCCCCAGCCTGCAGTCGCCCCCCGGAGACGAGAGAGGCCTAGCGTGAGTGTCACTACCTGTACCATCGGATCAGATGCCCATACCGTACACTGTACCACTCTGACCCATAATATAAGCACCATTTGATATTGATATTATAGTGCAAATGGTGCATATATTCTCGTTCAGAGTGATACAGGCCCCTCACCCAGAATATAGTCACCATTTGATACTCATATCAAACTCCCAAATGGTGCTTATATCCCCGGTCAGAGACATAGATATTTCGTAGCAGATATACCGTTGGTTTATATCGTCTACTGGTAGATATTTCGGGACGATTAGATTTGATTTACATTCTCTGCTATAAATACGAAGATTTCGGGACAGATAGATCCTTGATTTACATTTTCTACTATTACGTATGAAGATTTCGGGGCAGAGAGATATATCCCCGTTTGATGATCTAAATCTATCGGGGGCAGAAAAATCCTTAGTTTGCATTTTCTAATTATTTCGGGACAGATAGATACTTGGTTTACATTATCTAGACATTTCGAGACAGCTAGATCCTTGGTTTACATATCTAGATACTTCGGGACAGATAGGTCCTTGATTTACAGTATCTAGATATTTCGAGACAGCTAGATCCTTGATTACATTATATATATATATATATTGGGGGCATATAGATCCTTGATTTAAATTGTTTTATATTTCGGAGCAGATATAAATCTCCGTTCCATGATCTCGATCTTTCGGCGCAGATAGATCGTTGATTTATATGATCTGCTGTAGATACTTCGGGACAGATAGATTGTTGATTTACATGATCTACGTAAGATCATTCGGGGCAGATAAATCAATAATACCCTTTCTCATTGTTTGGATATTTCGGGGCAGATAAATCCTTGATCAACATGATCTAGATCATTCGGGGCAGACAGATCAACAATGCCCTTTCTCATTGTCTCGATCTTGAAGCGCAGATATAAAAGTCGTTTCCATTATCTAGATCTTCCGAAGCTAATAGATCGTTCATTGGGGTTAGATCAATGTAAATTTTTCGAGGCAGACAGATTTTTATTTTGATTGTTCAGATGTTTCGGGGCAGATGAATCCCCACGTCACGAACTACTGTAGACTCTTTACGGCATACATATCCTTGATTTGTATCGTCTGGGGGGGGGAAGGGTGAGAGAGACCCAGCGTAAGTCTTCCAGATGCCGGACAAATCACATGGATCAAATAGATCAGATAGATTAGATAGACACTTCACGACCTACGGCAGTAGATCTTCTGGGGCAAAAGAAATCCCGATGTGTGTGACCTGCATGGTTTTGACCTTGTTTTACCGCCTTTGGGCGAGAGAGCGGCCAGCGTAAGTCGTGATGCTGCAGTCCTGCTACATACTCACATTGCACAGACGGCCGTACCTTCCAACGCCGTTGTTCAAATACTAGATGCCCATACCCGTTGCCGCCCTCCGACCCGTGCCTACTACAGTATTACCCGCCTTGACCCCCTCACCCCTACCCTACTCCCACACCACCATACCTATTGCACCACCACCACCACCACCTTCCTGCCATTCCGCCCCCCCCCCACCAACCTCCCTCCATCCCATTACATGCACTCCACTCCTCCCATCCTCTCCCCTCAACGGTGCCGCCTGCGTACATCCATCCCGCCTACCCCATTCCCATCCCATAACATGCACTCACCACCACCCTTATCCTCACCGCACTGAAAAAGCAGTGTGTTACTGAGATCCGTCGGGGGTCAGGGAGTCAAACCGCGGTCTCTCAGCGTCTGCCCACCATCCCCACCCTCACCCCCACCCATCGCCACCCATCCAACCGCAACCCCGACCGCAACTCCAATCCAACGCTAACCCCCTGCCCAACCTAATCCAACCCCAACCCCCCAACCCCAACCCCAACCCCACCCCACCCCACCCCCGCCCCACCACCCCCCCTACCCCCCAGCACCCAAACCAAAGCTGTGGTCGTACGAATACGGCCATGCATGACACGAGTACACTCGCCCCCCCCCCCAACCGGAAATTAAATTAACTCATTGCAGATGTCATCCATATGCAAGTCCGCTTCACAAGGCGGTTCTTAGAAGGATGCAGCTCACCCTTCATGCGACTGACTCGCCGGGACACCTCACGTTTCGCTTCGCGCTTAGTGCAAGCAATGCGTGTCTGGTCGGTGAAAACCCGACGCGCCCCGTCCCGGCAATGTAGGGATGCGAGGGTCTGTGGTCATGCAACCACGGCCATGCATGAGATCGAGTACACCCCCCCCCCCCCCCCCCCCCCCCCCCCCCCCCCCCCCCCCCAAATCATAATCCGCACAGGCGTCTGGTAGACATGCTAGAGCCGGAAGAAGAAGCCACGCACCGGTCGACCTCTAGATCGACCCGTTCGTCGGGACGCGAGTCTGGCCTGCTGCTGCTGCGCGACCGTCGCGGCTTTTTCGACTACGACAACGAGGAGCCTTTGGAGCACCACCTGCACCTCGACCCGCGGGTTTCTCAAGAGTGGCAGGGCGTTTATGCTGCGGCGGCGCGGGATGAGGATTGGCAGCCGTGGGTGGAGGAGGAGAAGAAGGAGAACGCGGAGGTATGGGGGGTGAGGGGGTGGGGGGGGGGAGGGGGGGGGGAAGGGGGGGGGAAGGGGGGGGGGGGGGGGCGTATTCATTTTTTGTTGCTTGCCTTACGTAGTGATTTGACCTTTGACCACGCATCCCTTTCGAGACGAAGCACCGCTCCTACCTCTATTAGAGACACCTCCAACAGTCGGACGCTCACTATGTTGTTTCCATATATAGCGTAGAAAGGTTTTGATCATCTTTGGGGGGGGGGGGGGGGGGGGGGGGGGGGGGGGGGGAGTGGGGGGGGGGGGGGGGGGGTGGAGGGGGGAGAAAGGGGTGAGAGGGTTGAGGGTGTGGAGCAGGGGGGGGGAGGGGGGGGGGGGGGGGGAAGGTGTGGAGCAAGGGGGAGGGGGGGGGATGGGGGATGGAGGGCAAGGGGGGGGTCCGGGATTGGTGAAGAGG
Organism: Macrocystis pyrifera; assembly: GCA_031763025.1. NCBI lineage: Eukaryota > Phaeophyceae > Laminariales > Laminariaceae > Macrocystis > Macrocystis pyrifera. The sequence goes on from JASSKH010000021.1 coordinate 10,885,326, forward strand.
TGGGGGGGGTAGAAATTGTGGGGGTTTCGTTTTCTTTGGCATTTCGACGGAGACAGTTGTAAAGACTGAAAAGGGCACCTGGTGTATCTACTGTGTGTACAGCCAACCAGGCAGTGGCCGGTCCTTCAATCGTCTCTTTTTTTGGTGATCGTTGTCTTGAGAAGTCTCGGAAGGGGCTGAGGGTAGCCTACGTGCGACTTACAGCAGTCGAGATAGTGATTGAGAGTTGAGGCACAGTGCTGTGTGCAAAACGAATAGATCTAGCCCTAACGCTGAGTCAATCAGAACCAATCTTCCATTGGTCAGCGTTAGTCCCTTCGTCTCGTACACTGCGTACCTCAACCATTTTATCGAATGCCTGGTAGGTAAGATGTATCAAAGGGATATATACAGTAGTACATTTGTGTCCCCATCTTGAAAGCACCCCGTGACGTAGCGCTATTAAACGTGGTCCCATCTTCTAGTACTTCATATGGTCTTATCTTATACTATTGACCATACTAATTCCGAGTGATTTTATTATCTCCCGAAAAACCTTGAAACGGATGGATACCGTTGAAGCGGGTAGGCCCCCCACTGTGTGTTAGTTACTACAGCAGTATTCCTCCTTGTCTCGGCGCCCTGTGTGATTTTGACACGCGTTTTTTTGTTGTTCGCTTTTTGCTGTCCTCCACCGTCCAGAGTGAGCTGGGAAGCAGCCGCCTGAGTGACGGAAAACTCGGCTGCTCGTGCCGCAAGTGCTACGGGTCAAAGGTACGTCGTATGCAGCGGTGGGTGGTCTTTTGCAGCTTTTGCTCACGCCGTTCACACATGACGGACAGACCACGATTTATTTATCTTGTCTGTCTATTTATCTATATATCTATCTATCTATCTATCTATTTATCTATCTGTCTGCCTATCTACAGCAGTGGATGATCTACATCCGAACCTGCCGTTCTGAGGCGAATTCGACACGTCGTGTGTATCACAATCTACCTATCTGTATATCTCTCTATCTATCTATCTATCTATCTATCTATCTATCTATCTATCTATCTATCTACAGTGAATGATCTAGATCCTCAACTGCCGTTCTGAAGTGCTGTGCAGGATCTGTGTAGGCACAGATCCACCCCAAGAAACATGTGCTATTACAGCTTTTGCAGATATGTCATTTCGGCTCCCAACCGGCAACGTGAGCTACTGCTGTACAATAGATCATGCAGTGGGAATCGATTGCATTATGTGTTCCGCTGTGTGTTATGTTGTGCCTGTTGTTTTTTTTTGCTGTTGGCTTTCTTCGAACGACTGATTGATTGCCACGTTATCACCACGGCCTGATGGCTTCAACTTTGAAGAGACCGGCTGGGTTATCTTTGGAAACGTCGTTCTCGTACTGTAGGTCATCGGCATGACATGATAGTCACCGTCGTTGTGTTCGTTGTTGTAAGATCGTCATCATCACCAGCATCGTCATAATTAGCAACGTTATCATCATCGCGTGCATTATCCGTGCTCGCTTGTTCGCTGTTTTTGTTTCATTTTGCGTCATTTTCTGTTTTGTGTGGTATTTTTTGTTTTCGTTTCTTAGCATCATACATATCTTACATATCTGGTTCTTCGTACCAGGTATGTATGATATTCATAACTTCTTTTTTTTGTTCTCATGTTTTTTTTTGCATGCCTCCCACCGCCTTCTTCGCTTGCTTCGTTGTTTACAGGACGAGTTGGGTGCCGAAGAGGAAGCATCTGAGGGAAACTGCTGGAAAGACGTCCTGGCGGAGTACGAGTGTGATATCTGCTTCGAAGTGCTCGTCGGAGTGCACGTGCTAGGTAAGAATAGCGCGCGGTAGAGCATGAGGCGTGGTAATCATAAAGCGCGGGAAGCATTTTGCGGGTGCCGTGATTCTGTGGTTTTGGCGGTGTGTTTGTGAAAGCGGCGAGATTCCGTGGTTCTGTTTTTGTTTTGTTTTGTTTTTATCCTCCGGCGGATTGGTAAAAATAAAGCTTAAGCTGTTTTTGTATTTGTTTTCGTCCCCTTTTTTTTGTTTTGGAATGTGCACGGCCTGCTGCAAGTGTGACGCCGCGTTGCTTCGTTTCCCTCTCTACTACTGCTATTACTATTACTACTACGACTACTACTACTACTACTACTACTACTGCACTACCATCCTCCAGACAACGGACTAGACTTTTGGTGCTTAGTCAACCCTTTCAGTGCTGCGGTTTTTACCGAAACATATTTTCGGCTCGAATTTCAAGTAATGTGCCCTCAAAACTCTTGGTGCTTAGTCAAGTCAACCCTTTCAGTGCTGCGGTTTACCGAAACGTACTTTCGGCTCGAATTTCAAGTAATGTGCCCTCAAAATGGGAGTGCAGTCCTAAACTTGTTACGAGAACAGCAACAAGTATCTCAAATTAGGTTTAGCAAACCAACCCCCACCACCTTGGATGGCGTGTCGTGGCCGTGCAGACAATTGCGGCCACCATTTCTGCGGAGGCTGCATGGAGCGCTGGATGGACAACGCACCTCAGGGGGAATGTCCGGTCTGCAGAGCACCAGTGGACAAGCTCGTGCCCGTTAGGAAGATGGACGAGGTATTACAGGTTTAATTTTTCACAGTTGCCTTAAGGAGGAACGAGAGAAAAAATCGACCTCCCACTTTTTTTTTTTCGAGTTCCAGACAGAGGGGGAGGGGGGGGGGGGGGGGGGGTATACCAATATCAAGTAAAACAAAACTTGAAAAAATATATATATTTTCTGACGAAAATCCCTACCCGCTAGTTTTTTTCGTTTTCAATTCCGACGTGGTGGCGAGAGTGTGGCTTCGTTGTCTTTTTTTTTCGATTACACCTATTAATAGTTGCCTTCATGAATTGATCGTTTGGTTGGTTGATCCATAGGTTGGTTGATCGGTCGTTGTTGGGTCATTTGGTTGAGTGGTTAATGGATTGACTTCTTCGTTGGGTGTGGTTGGGTGACGATTGATTGATTGGTGATTGATTAATCGTTATTAAGGGAGACCATAGTATATAAGACCAAATATTGTTAGTAAAAAAGGTAAGTATATAGGTTTTTGTACCGTACTGTAGGTCTTATTTACTATGGTCCCCCGTAATAGTTGGTTCGTTGTTCGGTTGATTGGTTGGTTGATGGGTCGATCGATGGACAAGCATCGGTCGTGCCCGTCGGGAAGATGGACGAGATGTATGATTAAGTTTTACGGTTGATTTCAGTGATTGGTCCGTTGATTGGTCCGACTATTTGGTTGGTTGGTTCGGTCGGTTGGCTGGCTGGTGGTCGATTGATTGGTTGATCAGTTAGCTGGTTCAATCGTTTTGGTTGATTGGGTGGCTGATTGATTGTTCGATCAATTGGTTAGTTAGTTGGCTAGGAATTAGAGTTTGGACATCAGTCCCAGTCGTAGCCGGGTTATGAAACCGTCGCACTCCCCCCCCCCCCCCTTCCCTCCCCTCCCCAATATGCCTTCGCGGGGGCACGTTTTCTTTTTCAGATGATATTGAAGGCGGTAGATGCTGCAGCGCCCAGCAGAGAGAGGTCAGCCTGGTACGAGCGCCGTTCACACTGGGAGGGCACCGCTAGACGACGTCAGCAAACCGCCGACCGAGCACGCGCCGCTACCGCCGCGAGGTCCACGGTACACGCGCAAGCAGCTGCGGTTTCGCGCCACGGAGTGCCAAGGAGGCAGGGCACGGCAGAGGCGGGAGGAAGAGGGGGAGGGGGGGAGGATGAGGAGGGGGGAGGAGGGCGGGATGGGTTTCGGCTGAACAAGATGCAGGCGGTGCTTGCGGTGGCCGTGATGTTGGTTATGGCTGTCATGAAGCTTAGGGGTTTCAAGAGGTAACGAGGGCGGAGGAATTTATACATGGCGTTTGTTTCTTGCTTGTCTTTAGGGAGTGGACGGGGGGGTGAACGGCTAAAAGGCAACACGACACCACACTCCTGAACAAGGCCGAAATGAAAAAAAAAAGAAGAAACAACTGTGGGGGGGGGGGGGGGGGGGGGGGGGGGGGGGGGGGGGGTGTCTAGACAAAGTTACGATTTTTTTTTTTTTAGTTTTTTAACTTGGTTTTAGTATACCAAACCCTGTCTGGGTCTCGAAAATGCGTACGCAGTGGTTTTCACTTTTTTTCCCGTGCGTTCTTGGGGCGGGGGGGGGAGGGGAAGAAGAGGGAGGGGTTTTGATTGAGCAAGATGCAGGATGGTGCTTGCTGCAGCCGAGAGGTTGGCCATGGCGGTCAAGAAACGGAGAGGGTTCAAGCGTTAACGGTAGGGGGGGGTTACGCAAGCAGAACATGGCCATAGTAGTATCACTATAAACCCTCGCATCCCTACAATGCCGGGACGGAGCACGTTGGGTTTTCGCCGACCAGGAATGGAGTTAATATTTTTTCATTTTTTATTGTGGGGGGGGGGGGGGGGCACATACAGAGTACCGGCCTGCGAAACCGAGACTATGGCCCAGGCAAGGTTGACCCTCCCATACGAAACCGGGCACTGACCCATGCTTTATTCGTAACTGAGAACATGGGTATTCAGACGCGTACGAGTAGTAGCATTTTTGGCATTTTTTTTTGCCAAAGTTTTGGCACCTTGTTGCCCAAACATTTCTAGTATTTTCAACCGAGGGACTCTCGTACCCCAATATCGTTTGGGGTACCATTTTTGCGTTTCGAATACAAAATGATTCGAAGCCAACGAGCTGGGCTAAGCGCCTCGTGTTTTTTGTTTTCACGGTTTGCTGTGAGAGCTCTCCTTGAGTGAGGAAGGAGCTTCATAAAAAAAGCAGCTGGTACATCTACCGTCTAAGCACACACGTCTGCAGTCTTGGGTGTATCCGCAGGCGGGCACCCGAACGTCTACGAGGCCGCGTGAGCCAGCATTTAGGAGTAGGATGATGCCGCCTGTGCCCGTGCAGTACGTGCGTCTCCTTTCAACCATTGTAGCTCGGACACCGACCGTTGTATGTTATCCGCCAATGACGCAAGTGGCCGTTGCTGTTGTAATCATCCATTGTATCGTCATTTTTTACCTCTGAAGTCCCTGCTCGTACTGTAGAGGGGTGTTCGGGCGTCCCCCTTTAAGTCTGGAAGCTGATTCATTTCGTGGGCCTCTTTTCTTGCTAGACAGGAGAGGGTTACTGAGGGCGTTGGTCGCTAGTATACGTACGTGGGGTGAAGCAAGCGAGAGAGAGATTGAGTTCGTTTTTTTTTTTTTCAAAAACTCGCGGGTCGGGTCGGGTGGTGTCACCTACCTACCGAAGTACTAGAACAGTGTATCGAGAAAAATTGGGACCTTATCGAGCAAATTTGGAACCTTGCTTAGGGGAAAAAAAGTACCCTTCCGGGAATTTAATTTTGCATCATGATTTTTGAGAGTTAAAACACCCAAGGTGGAGTTTTTTTCGTGCGTCAGTTAAGGTCAAGAGTTGCCGAAAATCCCGATCAATCGTAAAATCAAGCCTTAAAAAGCGAAAAACAACAAGATAAAAAGGTCAGTCCCATTTTTTTTCTGCACATTGTCATACGGAGAACAACCGTGCCAATTTTTTTTTTTCGTGTTTCAATTATTGAAAACCATGGTGCAAAGATCCGAAGCCGAAATCTTCCGCCTGTCGCTGGAACCAGCTCGTCTCAATACCCAGTGCCAGGTGGAACTTATAGATATTTCCGAACATCATGGTAGTGTTCCGAAAAAGGCGTGTCCCCGATCCCCGCTATTATGTATACATGAATATGAAGACCCAGCCGGTCCTTGTTTTCACGCCCAAAGCTGTTCTGTATTGGTTTTAGGACGGACTCGTACATATTCATTCGTGGTTTTGGCAAGAAAACTAGCTGCGTTGTGGTGGTTTTGTGTTTCCTTTTAAAGCCAAAAAACGCGCAGCATGGTGTCTACAATTCCAGCACGGAATATCATTTATGTTGTATTACGGCTCCCGCTGTGTGCAGGAGCGGCCTTCAACAAAACTTTGTGCAGGACGTGTGTCGTCAATTTCAACCTTACACTTGCACTTCGGCCCGGACCAACCAGAGACCCCAGGCCTGACCCTGACCCTAACCCGAACTCCAACCCTTTGGGGGGCTCGAGGTCCGCTGGGGCAGTCACGCGGCTCCGCCGCGTGCTTTGTTGGCTTTTGTCCCTAAAAACGCCGGGCGGCCGAAAGACCCACCCTAATCAGTAAGGCCTACATCCTGCACAAAGTTATGCGCAGGCCGCTCCTGCACGTAGCATGCAGCAGTATAGGTCGAGTCCATGTTGTACGGGTAGGAGTTCATGCGACGTACGGGGGTCCTCCCCTTCCCCACCTGCTGCGTAGCGAATATTCGCCCCCATCATGTTTTAGTGCATCCACGGACGAACGTTCGCCCCATCATGTTCTCGGCAGGGCAGGTACTCGTTTCAATGACGAACATTCGTCTCATCATCAAGTTCTGAGAGGGGGGGGGGGGGTTGCAATGAATGCTTTCGTTCATGGGACGAACTCTGGATTCGTCCATCAGGTACAAATATATTGTATTCGCCCTGGGGCCTTGGCCCGATTGCTGCTGCTGTATATTCACGTGTTCACCCCCATGTTGTTATCGGGGGAATGGATAACCTACCGATTAATATCCTTTTAGAACCGCAATCCCGTTTCGGGGACCAAAACCCCTCTAATTCCAACTAGTTCGTCCTCAAAACGGGACTGCCGCCGTCCTAATGCCCCGCAAGCGCTGGCTCGGTGGTTGATATAATAATATTAATATTCACGGGGGGGCATAGTAAACAGGACCTACGGTAACACACAAAACACTACATATTTTCCTTTTTTTTACTGACAATATTTGGTCCTATTAACTATTGCTCCCCGTGATAGTACCTCTCATCCTTTCTGACCAAATAAAATACACGTGCTATGAGTTTGCCCCCGCCGTTTCAGCGTTCGCTCCGGGGCAAACCCCACACCAAAAGCGCTGTGCTGTGGTCAGACTAGAGGAATTCACCTCGGTCAGCTCTGACTGTGGGTGGTGTAGTCTACTACGGGGGTCAACAGTTAATAGGACCTATGGTATACATAAAAACCTATATATTTCCCTATTTTTGCTAACAAAATTTGGTCCCATTTACTATGGTCCCCCGTAACAGTAGCGGTGTAGGTTACCCTCACTGACTGCAATAAATATCTTAGAATTGTGAGGGCATCCGGATCGTGCGTGGAAGGAAGCATGCATGCATGTATTCGCCCATTTTTTTTAGAGGGTATTCGTCCGTGGACGAACATTGGGCCTCTGCTTTAGAAGGGTATTCATCCGTGAACGATTACTCGTTCCATCAACCGAACAAGAAGCCAACGAACAGGAGTAGGGTTGAGAAGTTGCTCGGGACATACCAGCTATATACCAGGTATTATATGTATATACCAGGTATTGCTTACTATTAATACATACCAGGTATATATATACGCGTATATCATGTAAAAACCATGACAAGGTAGACAACGAAAGCCTTCTCCCGCCGTCTTGCATGACTTGTGTGCTGTTTGTGGTTGACTTCTTCTCACTGATTAATTGGCGCCTTCCGCAATCAAGCCATGTTTGATGCTGAGACGCGGATATATATATAGAGAGAGAGAGAGAAAAAGAAAAAAATGGGGAGAAACGGTGGGAAACTTCGTTTTAAACCGCCAGCAAAAAATGTGCGCAAAAAAAAAAAAAGTTGTCGATCCCAAAATTCCCAAAAAAGAAAATCGAAAAGAGTATAAAAAGCCCACAAAGGGTATATAATTGTTTTTTTCCCGGCGAACACACTTAACGACGCCGCTTGGCCGCCTTTTAGGAGGGGTATATACAGCTTTTCAGATTATTAATAGCAATCCGAGCAAAATTCGGGCCTCCGGAGGGGGTCCAGCGTTCAGGCATGAAAGCAGTACATTCTCCGCACGTTGTAGGGTTTTCGGGTGGTGGTTTCTGCGGTGTACTTCATCAGCAACAAACGAACTCGAGTCTCGTAAATGTCGAAACACTGTGCTGTGGGCTATATCAGGTACCAGCTACTGTGCGGTCATGATTCCGGCTCTGTTTTTTCGATCCGGCTATTTTGAGGTCCGTTTTACAGTCCCAAACGAACTGAAAAACAGCTTCGCGCCGAAAAAAATGAGCCAACAAAACTGCCCCCAGCGTTTTCTGCCGTTTAGTACGCAACGACGTACGATTTCAAAATTCTGACTTCGGATTCGCGTGATCCCCAGCTCAATTGAGACCCACCCTGACTGTTTCAGGAAAAAATAGGCAGGGGGGATTTTTAAGTGATGTCCTCGTTTTTTTGCGTTTTGGGAGTATTGCCGCAGCGAGGAGACAAAATCCGTTGAAACCCAGGGGCACACTAAAATGGTATTTATTCGTTATTAAATCTCGACGCCCTTGCATAAGAAAGACGCACCGCCCTATAGTTGCAGCATACAATTTTCATTACTTGGCTAGGGGAGTTTTCGTCACCATCCCCCCCCTGGCGAGCTCCACATACTATTAATAGTAGTATCGCTCGAATGCGGAAGGCGCAATATGACATGAGGTAATTTCGGCAGCCTGGGCCTCGATTTTTTTTTTTAATACCTCATACCTTCTTCCTCGTTTTATTTATATATCAATAATAATAATTTAATGAAGAACACAACCTCTCCGTGCGTGTGTGTGTTGATGATAACGTCGACCAGCGACGAGTTGATGACATTTTCAACTTTCTGTTATTTCATTCGGTCGGAGACAATCTCGATATCTTGATGATGCAGGCTGATACAAAATACAGCAGCAGTATTAATAGTACCGACCAAACACTACAACTGACTGCGTTGGTTGAAAAAATGGGGCATATATGGTTGGTGGACCCTTTGATACAGGAGATACCTGGTACGGAGGTATACATACAGAGGTACAGGTGTATACAGGTTGTTTCGTCCGTGCGGCAGCTATCTGCCTTACTTCCTCAGGAGTACGTACACCCATCTATGCCTTCCATCTATTATTAATAATATTAATATTAATAGCTGCCTTTTTGATCTCCTCTTGAGTCATGCATTTGTTTTCTGTTTCATTGCAGATTTTTTTCAAATTTTATTTTTGTTTTATTTTCTAAATAGTCGTCCTTGTGCTGTCGTGTTCTACCCTCTCGTTCCCGGTAGGCTGGCACTTCATTCACTGTCACACTTACTTGTTGTGCTTGGCCCTTGAATTTGCGAATATTCTTTGTTTTTGCTACCACTACTACTACTACTACTACTACTACTACTACTACTACTACTACTACTACTACTACTACTACTACTACTACTGCTACTACTACTACTACTACTACTACTACTACTACTACTACTACTACTACTACTACTACTACTACTACTACTACTACTACTACTACTAATACTACTACTACTACTACTACTACTACTACTACTACTACTACTACTACTAATACTACCACCACCACTACTACCACTACTACCACTACTACTACTACTACTACTACTACTACTACTACTACTACTACTACTACTACTACTACTACTACTGCTGCTGCTGCTGCTGTGTATAGTCTGTGACCACAGAATCAGTACGAATCTCTCTAGGATAAGGAATCAGGACGGACACTGCTGTGGGTGTGTATACTGACAAAGCTGCCTGTCTGGGTATCATAGAAAGGGGACGATTTAATGCGCCGACAACAACATACATAAAAATAGAGATATAATATATACCTGGTAGCAAGTATATGGTGGTGGAATGATATTGTGATACTTCGAAGTACACCGGTAATACATACAGATATTTGGTCTTTGATCCCTTCATCCTTCATTCCTAGCCGGGAGGGCTACCAGTCAGTGAGCATGACAATGAGCGGCGAGGTATTAATAGTCGAGGATGATGATGATGAGGAGGAGGAGGAGGAGGAGGAGGAGGAGGAGGAGAAGAGAATGGGCTTATTAAGTTCTTCTCGCGATAAAAATGCGAGGCACACGACCCGCCGCAGTAGTCGCAAGGGGGGAGAGAGCCTATTAGGCAATTTGCTGTCTTGACTGTAACAAGTTGACGCCCCCCCCCCCCCGGATATGAGTTACGGGAATTAATAGAAGGGGGGCAGAAAAGTATTACAGCATGAAGAAATAAAATAACGGCAACAAAAAGAAGGACTCCTTTTTCGTACCGTTGCAATATACATGATACTAATGACACTATAATACATAATTCCAACGAAAGATAAATATTACTGGGGTCCATAGTAAATAGGACCTACGGTACACACAAAAACCTATATATTTCCCTGTTTTTACTAACAATATTTGGTTCTCTATTTGCTATGGTCCCCCGTAATAGTAGATAGATCAGATAGATGCTTTCGGTTGAAGCCAACTGCTGTCTTGTTCTGTAGTTTGACCCATGAGGGCCGATTTTTGGGACTTCACAGGGGGTTGAGTCCCCCCCCCCCCTGCACAAACAATGGTGGCGTTGAGAAATGTTGTTGGAGACGTTGGGCAATACCAGGTGCGTATGTTTGTGTTTTCACATTGAACCGTTTTTTTCTACCCGTCGACATCCAGCACAACCAGTGTCCGCATCCTAGAGAGACACAAGTTCTGTGGTCACAAAACTACGCCACATAAGAGCTACTACGTTGCCACGTGTGCAGTAAGCACAGCAGTGGGCAATGTAATGACATGAAATCATACTGGATACGACAGGCCCGACATACACATTCTAAGAAATAGAGAAACGAAAACAAACAAAAGGGCAAAGAAAACAATAGCAAAAACGAAGAATACAAATCGCAAGAGAAAAAAATGGAAGGAGCAAACTGCCGTGCCCCCCCCGCAGGGGATGTGGCCAACAGACACTATTTATTGAAAAGAACGAGCGAGAAAAAAAGAAAAAAAGAAAAAAAAACACCACTATACTTGTAAACAAACAAAACAACAAAAAGTAAGACTGTTCTGCTGTAAGAACCATACATGTGTGTGTGTGTGTGTCTTCACATTAAACCGTTCTTCTACTCGTCGACATCCAGCAAGCCCAGTGTCCGTGCTGATTCTTCACCCTAGAAAGATACGAGCTCTGTGGTCACAGACTAGCAAACTATGAATAGCGTCCACAACCTTTCAAATCTGCACCCCGAATGCCGTACTACATGGTTCAATCAATGTCTCCACAATTTACCCCCCTACTATTTATTGTACGGGGGGGGGGGGTCCACTTGTGTTGATATACTATTGCGGGGGCCATAGTCACAATAGGACCTACGGTGCACACAAACACCCATATATTTACATATTTCTACTAACAATATTTGGTCCTATTTACCATGGCCCCCCGTAATATATTAATATTAATAATAATAGTTTTCGGGTGGGAACGGTCAAATGAGGTCAGACCGCGGTCTTCCATTTAGTTGTTAATAGGTGCAGGACACCCCTATTGTTAGGAACTGAGTAAGATATAGAAAGGCTGATCCATCCAGGCTGGACATTTAAAACTTGTACACCAACTTCATAAATATGTACTGTTAATATTACTATTAATAGTATATACAGGAGGACACCTAATAAGAAACAGGACAGCTAGTCCAAGCTGGATTTCTTACTCGAGAACGAATGGCTGCACTATTTACACGAGCTTCATTATAACGGTTGACTGCCGGATTTCTTATTTAGCTGTAAATCTCAGCCTGCCGTTCCTATTGCTTGTTTTCTCGTAAGGTGTCCTGTACTGCGTGGCGACTCCAGAATTTCTTGTTTCCTTCAAATGCCAGATATATTAACTTAGTGCGCCGTGCAGACCATATATATGCTATACTGCACCCTGTGGTTCTACTCTGTAACAGTGCGTAGCATGTTTACCCACCAGCTTCATTCATCCCACCACCAAACATGCTATTACGGAAGACCATAGTAAATAGCACCTACGGTATACACAAAAACCTATATATTTCCCTATTTTTGCTATCAAAATTTGGTCCCATGGTCCCCCGGAATACACATAAAACAGGCACCAGGTATATGATGTACCTTGTATACTATTACGGGGGGGTCCATAGTTAACAGGACCTATGGTGTACATAAAAACCTATATATTTCCCTATTTTTACTAACAAAATTTGGTCCCGTTAACTATGGACCCCCGTAATACAACAATATTACTAGTAATCCAGCATAATCTAAGATCTTGTTGTGTGCATGGCTACTATTAATACATCGGATTCCTTGTTGAACCTCGAGAATAGAATATTGTATAGGGTTTTAATTTAGCGCCCGCCGTTGATCACGATTGAGGCGGGCGACGATAATAGAGGCTGCAATTTTCCTCGATACAGCATAACGGGCTCCGTAACGCCACAATGCTACCACCTAATCAACTGTAGTATAAACATGAAATCCGAACGATTCTTACATTTTCGTCCACAATGGTACCGCCCTGGACGGAAAACAGGATGTTTGCGGAGAATTCGGTTGGAACCAATTCGGTCGGTTTTTTTTCTGTCTGTTTCCTTCCAGGGTATATATACTCGAAAAAAAAAAATATATATATATATATACTTCGTATCTGAATGATCCCAACGTACGAAACTTTATTAGAATTTTCTCCCTGAGGTTTTTGTGGCAAAAAGTGGCCAAAAAGCCGCTTTTATATTGGGTTGGGTTTTACTCTTGGGAAGGTCCCATGGTTGTATAGGATTCGGACCGCAACAAACCCAACCGAATTGGGGTCAACCAGATTCTTCGCAAACTCCCCACCAATCACTCTCGGCGTGAACGCCCTTCCTTTGTGTAGACGGTACGACTGGAATAAGCGGTGCACACATTGTCAGATGGCATTTTAGGGCGAATGGAACAATAACCGAAAGGAACGGTTATTATGTTATCATTAACAATAGGCATCAAGATGAATACCAAGCGTTCCCCATACTATTTCCGCTCAAAGTGGCACAGTAGTCAGTGTAAGGTACGTTCGGGTACAAAAATAGGGACAAAAAAGGTCCTTACGTTTCCGTCCAGTGGTATAAAGGACTACCAGGTACGCAACAACAACCCTTTGTTTTTCATCACTGCAAAAATAACCCCACATTAGTTCCAAGTGCTGTGTTCCCACAAACGTACAGGGCGGCGGCCAAATAAAAACGGGCTACTTTTTGCCAGCCCAGGCTGTTCACGGGTCCGGAGTTCTTAAAAAACTCACGAGTCGGGTCGGGTCGGGTCGGATCGGGTCGGGTCGGATCGGGTCGGGTAAGGAGGTATTAGAAAAACTCACGGGTCGGGTCCAGTCGGGTCGGGTCGGTTTAGGTGGCCCCAACCGGCCCGACCCGCGAGTTTTGACCCGACCCGTGAATATTCCTGTTTGATCCCCAAGTGTTTTTTTAGTCTCCGAAAAAAGTGGGTGCGCTTTTAGGACTGCAGTACGTACCGTTTTCGGAGAAAATTACTTGAACTTTGACTAGCTTGTCTCCGAAACGGGACTGCACTCCTAACAATCCTACAAGGGCTAATGTGATGGTACTACCTACTGATATGAGCTATAGGGGTACAAGATCGATCGATTACCCAGCCCAGGGTAAATCCTTATAATGCTCTCGTCCCCTCTGAACGGCCGAATCTTTGGGGTGTCGGTACCGCATACGGCCGTACGCTGACTGACGTACCCGCTTCGTTTCAATACCTGGCTGGGGGGCCAGGGAGGTGTGCTTTTAAGGAATCACGCGCAATGCGTTTCCTTCGAAGAAACGTTCGAAGTAAGATTGAACCCGTGTGTGTGCTCGACGACGATAAATGTGAAGGTGTTATCTACTGAGCTGCTGAAGGGATAAAAATATCGATTGATTACTCAGCCCAGGCTAACCCCTATGACATTAACCCTTTAAGACCGAAGTCCTGTGTGGGGGACAAACTACTTGAAATCTGAGTGCCTTTGTCTTTTTTTTTTTTTCTTTTTTTTATCCTCCGGCGGATTGGTAAAAATAAAGCTTAAGCTCACTACACTTCCATGTTCCAATTTCGTGTCGTGTCAATTTAGCCCATAAGTTTGTCCCCAAAACGAAACTCTTGGGTCTTCAGAGGGAAAACTTGACGAAAAAAGGTGACGCTTTCAGTAACGGCATACAAACTGCGTCAATGGGGAGGTTATTCGTACCACTTGGCTCCCGAGTCACCGTGCAAGGGGTCCTCCTCGCAAGGCTTGCCCGTACCTGTGGGCGCCCAACCTGCTGCTACAATGGACGGTTGACAACACCAAAGTTAACACTGTTTTCTGGTAGATATCTCAGGGTCCCAACGTAATACCCAAGAACATGCCTCCTACCACGCGTGATATGCCAGCTATGAGTCGGCGCGACCTAGCTTGGCCAGCCGACATGCCGACTGCAGTCAGCTACAGCAGTAGTTCAGCTAGCGGCACCCACCGATTTTCTTTCGATTTTCTTTCTAGTCGCGAAGTTTTTGCTGACTCACAGCTCTGGTATTCGATCGATATTTTACGTTTACCCCGATAGCTGTTACAAGGATTACCCTGGGCTGGGTGTAATCGATCGATCTTTTACCCCTATAGCTCAGTGGGTAATACATTCACATTTGGCGTCGTCGGCAGGACACGGGTTCGAATCTCACTTCGAACGTTTCTTTTATAGACGCACTTGCTCGTGCGTCCGTGGGCACATGCATCTCCCTGGTTCAGTAGGTATTGAAACGAAGCGGGTAGGTCAGTCAGCATACGGCCCTACACGGTACCGACGCCCCAAATATCCCCCGCCGTTCAGAGGGGGGAAGAGTGTTATAAGGATTAGCCTGGGCTGGGTAATTGATCGATCTTTCACTCCGATAGCTCAGTAGGTAACACCTTCACATAGCCCAGTACAGGAGTCATCTTGACATCTTCACAATTGGCGTCTTCAATTTTTGGCGTCGATAGGACACACGGGTTGGAATCTCATCGACACGGCTCTTCTATCGAAACACTCACTTGCGCGTGCGTCTCTAAACACACTTAACATGACAGTATTGGACCCTCTGTAGTGCCGGTTGAGTAATACCTGCGGAGTATATAGTGCCGGTTGAGTAATGCCTGCGGAGTACATATGATACTGCCGGTTGCTGCTGTAGTGCCGATATTGTTAGCTGGCGCATACCGGGGCTATGGCTACAGAGGGATAATTTCTGTCAAAACATGCCTCCCTGGTTCCCCTGGCATTGAAACGAAGCGGGTAGGTTCCACGTACGACCGTGTACGGTACGGTTACGTACGTCCCAAAGATCCCGCTGTTTAGACGGGTTTGTGTGTGGGGGGGCAGGGGAGGTGTACTCATTATCATGCATGGCCGTAGTCGTAGGGTGGGGGGGGGTGTACTCGATAGGAGAGATGTACTCGATCTCATGCATGGCCGTAGTCGTATGACCATAGACCCTCGCATCCCTACAATGCCGGGACGGAGCATGTCGGGTTTTCACTGACCAGGCAGACATTGCTTGCACCAAGCGCGAAGCGCCGTGAGGTGTCCGGCGAGTCGCATGAAGGGTGAGCTGCATCCTACTAAGAACCGCTTGTGAGGCGGACTTGCATATGGATGACAGCTTCAATGAGTTAGTTTAATTTCCGGTGTAGGGTGGGGGAGGGCGGGTGTACTCATTATCATGCATGGCCGTAGTTGTATGACCATAGACCCTCGCATCCCTCCAATGACGGGACGGAGCACGTCGGGTTTTCACCGACCAGGCAGGCATTGCTTGCACCAAGCGCGAAGCGCCGTGAGGTGTTGGGCGAGTTGCATGAAGGGTGAGCTGTATCCTACTGAGAACCGCTTTAGAGGCGGATTTTCTTGCATATGGATGACAGCATCAATGAATTGATTTAATTTCTGGTGTGGCCATTTCCAGAGACAGCAATGGGTTTACTATGTAACTGCCTCGTGGGTGTCTCACCATATGCTCACTGCGCGAAACGATCATCCCCCTGTGTGTGGAGTAAAGGCTCTCCCCGCACAAAAATGATCTAACTTGACCGCCAGCCGTGGTAACCGCCAAAAAAAAAAAAAAAAACGGCACCCTGACTGTCTAGCTTACGCAGTGAGAGGCGTGTTTTACAGCGACGTCGCCAACCGACGCCAACCTAACCTATATATACCAGGTATATAGTATAGGGGGGGGGGGTACTCATTTGTTGCTTGCCTTAGTCATTTGACCATTGACCACGCATCCCTTTCGAGACGGAGCACCGTTCCTACTCCTAATAGAGACACCTCCAACAATTGGGCGCTCATTCCGTTGTTTCCATATATTTCATAGAAACTTTTTGCTAATCTTATCCCCTTCCTGTCTGGCCGCCTGTGACCACCATCTATCTCCTAGATAGCTATCGTTTTCTCGCTGCTATTCAGTGTATCAAACTCCTCCATTTCACATTCGTCTATCTGCCACATCTTCTCTTCGAACACATCCCGTTCCTCCTTGTATATTTCACGTTTTCTCCTACTATGTGAGTTCTACACTCTATTGCTTTGCCACACGGGCACATCTGTGCATCTACTCCCTCATCCTCCCGGCTACTGGTATACCTCTCTCTTCTTTCTGGCAGGTCCAGGCCCCCTACACGAAAGCGCAGTTTCAGCGTTTTAGCGAAGTCCATTGGGCCATTCAAATACGTTTTCATTCCTATTCCTTTCCTCCATCCCCCGTACATTTCTAAGTGTTTTTCCGATTCCACCTTGTTTCTTAGCGCCAGCCTTTCCCTTCTTTCTATCGTTTCTTCTTCTTCTGCCTTGTGCCTCCCAAACTTCCCGGCGGACATAGGGTCGGGGGGGGGGGGATTTTAAGGTGAATCCTGGGCTGGGTAACCGATCGATATTTTACCCCGATAGCCCCGCAAGTATCACCTTCTGGTTCACGCCTAGAACGTGGGTGTAAAAACCCCTTCGCCATAGCACCCCCGTTGTTGGTGATCAACTATTAATAGTCCTACATAGCTCCTACTACAGTATTTCGGAGGGCCATAGTAAATAGCACCTGCGGTACACACAAAAAACTATATATTTCCCTATTTTTACTAACAAAATTTGGTCCCATATACTATGGTCCCCCGTAATACTCGGAAATACACTATTAATACCAGGTATGACTTATGAAGAGTGTCGAATACCACTCTGGGCAGCATACCACTCAGGGCAGAAATGTAAGGACCACTTGGTGTTCAATTTTACGACCAAACGGTCCTTATATTTACGCCCAGAAGGGGACAATATACATGATGCACGACTACAAGGGTTGTGTTACGCAGGTTAGGGTACAATGTGTCCCACAACAATCTCAGCCAACAGCAACAACAATATCAGCCCGCTGTGCTGCCATATTTCGCCGCCGTGCTCTTTTCGTTTTTTTCGATCTTTTGACCCTTTTTTTTCGCTCTTCGTTCGTTCGTGCTGGGTGCTGGCTGCGGCCCTTTCCGCTTGTTCGCTACCTTGCCTGGCGTTCCTCGATCTTCAATGATTTACATGACGAAACCTGTCTACAGCAGATACCTTTCTTTATCTATGGTAGCACATGAAATATATACATGGATATTTCCGTTGACTCTGCGGGTTGGGCGTCATGTTATTGTGCTGGTGGTGTCTGGTGTGTCAAGACTGCCGGTTGGGACACAAAGACTCTCCTCTACTCTCGTCCTCCTCGTTGACTCATGATAATGATAATGATGGTGCAGACAATTCTATGCCTTGATATACTGGTACATACAGTAAGAGCTACTGCCTGTATGTACTGTAGATTTTATGTTCAAAGCTTGTAGAAATACTATTATAATAGTAGAAGCTAGTAGTAGTAATACCGGGGGCCTATGGCCTCTGCCAGATGATATCAGCAAGAGGGCTTCCAGCGAGGGACTCCACCAGTCTCGCTGGCCTCGCACTCAGTAAGTCTTGTTCTTAGAGCTTGTATTATCACGGAGTGATCCTCATCGGACCACGAGCCAGGTGGCTAGGGGACATCACACAGGATCCCCGGCCACTGCTCCACTCACACATGCGATTACACTGAAACCTCCACGGCTTGGTATCTTTTGGCTACAGCACCCCCAAAGCGAGTTCACTCGACACGAACGAGCTTGACAAAACCAAAAAACCAAGACGAAATCGCATGCGGCAAATCACAAATCAATGCTGAACTCTGAAGCAATTTTAATCTTGAGCGCACGGGTCATCCGTAATTTGCGCAATTCCTTCACGACGAATTCAGGCGCAGCAGAATAAATCGACCGCAAAGACTCCCACGTGCGCTCCTCTGCTTCGAAACCATCCCAATCGACCAAGACAATCACCTCGTTGGCATCATCTTCGGCCACATGCACCACAGCATTCATGCGGCATTCACCCTGCGCAAAGGAATGTTGGAAAACATCCTTCAGATCAGCGGTGACGTTCAACGTCGCATCCGCATAAAATCGTAAACGAGCCACGTGAGCTTGATGCACCTTCCCAGAAACGATGTTCTGAACTGAGTACACATGATCATGATCAGCTGCTACCACACGCCACGGACCAGTCCATGTGGACAACAATTTCGGTGTGACACCCTGCCGACGAACACGAGCATACAACACGAAATCACCAACCGCAAATTTTGGCAACACCACCTGGCCCTGAGCCTGTTTACGTTTGTTGTCGCGAGACACGGCAACAGCTGCGCGAATATCGGCGCAAAATCTCTCCTGCTCTGCAACGACTTCACGGACGTTCGCACGCAACAAGTCAGCATTCATCACGTCAACATTCCACCTGCCATCAGACTCAGAAACGAGCGCCGAGAAATCGGTACGCGGAGCACGCCCAAACATCACGCTGTACGGAGTGCTTCGGTAACGTTCACGAAACGAAGTGTTCAAGGCCCACTGAGCGGCCGGCAAAACATCAACCCACTCCGAAACCTGACGACGCTGTTCTGACAGAATGGAACGCAGAGCACGTACCACCTCTTTTACCATGCGTTCACACGTACCGTTCGACCACGGCGTGTAAGCGACAGCAAAACGATGTTCGATGTGCAACGCGTCGCTCAACAAAGCAAGCACCCTGTTCTTGAAATGCGTGGCGGTATCACTCACCCACACACGCGGCACCCCCAAAGTCTTACACCAGGCTAGCAAATGCTTCGCTGTGACCTCGGCTGTACAAGCCTCGGCCGGTTCCAACGCCACGTAGTTGGACAAATCATCCATGATGACCAAAACATATCGGAAACCATCCTCATCAGGCAGGCCATCGCTACCTTCGGGCCCGCTGTGGCCAACATACAAAAAATCAAAGTGCACCACTTCTCCCGGAGCGGTACCATGCACCGTGTCTCCGTAGGGACGAGGAATGAGTGCACCTGCACGCGTGTCTACACAGTGCAAACACTGGCGAACGAATTCGCGAACCTGAGAATCCATGTGAGGCCAAACACAATATTCCTTCAGGCGAAACAAAGTCGGCGCCACACCACGGTGACCAGCCGAGCGCATGTGCGCGCACACCATCAAACGAGTTTGAAGAGCAAGATCATCCGGCGGAATCCACAAGACGTCACGCACCCCAACACGCACACGAAACAAACCATCATCGGCCAAGGTAGCTTGACCGAAGGTTGTCGAAAATTCATGAACACCAACGCCGATACGAGCGACAGACCTTTGTTGCGAGGCACGAATCACATCCAATGCGGGAAGCGAATCGTCAGCATTACATGGGCTGTGCACGGCAACCGAACGAACAGGCACCGTAGGAACTTTGACCCAACGAGACAACAGATCCCCCCAACAGTTTCGATCGCCAGGGATGTGTTCGATTGCATAGCGGTATTGTCCTAAAACACCCTTCCAATTCTCTAGGCGTTGTGCCATGGTCTTTGTGACCGTCGTGACACACTTCTCCGGATTGAAAATGTACTGCAAGTTTCGATGATCAGTAAAGATATGAACACCACCCCAAAGCAGGTATTCGAGCCTCCGGAACGTATTAACGATCGCAAAACCTTCTTTGTCGACAGTCGCCCAGCGCAACTGCGAACCTGTGAACGAACCACTCAGAAATCCGAGAGGCTCGTGAGACATGCTTTCCAACGCCAATCCACTGCGAAATTCGTGTTCAGGCACTTGGGTGAGAAAACTACCCCAATGGAAATCAGAAGCGTCAGGAAACATCAAAACAACGCACCCGGGACGAGGATGATGAAGCGGCACTGCTTGCGCCACCAAACCCCGTGCGGCATTCCACGCCCGCACCCGATCCTCCGTCCACGCGGTATCCTTGATGACACGATTGCGCGCCACTCGCTTAGTCCGACGTGTAGCCCCAACAAGGAGCTCCTCCAAAAAATCACGTAACGGTGCTACCGTTTCCGCTAAACGTGGTAACGATGTACGCAACCAGTTGACAGCCTGCAAGAATTGCATTAGTTCTCCAGCGTTTTCGGGACGACGCATTTCACTTAAACCTTGCACTCGAGCGGGGTCATGGGACACGACACCATTGGAATACACCTTACCACACCAGACCAGTTCACGAGAGAAGAAGGTACACTTGTGGGCGGCGACAAACAGTCCAACATTCTCCAGGCGTTCAAGAATGTCATCAAGCAGCTGCAGAAGAGCTTCTTCGGTGTCTGCGAAAAAGAAAACGTCATCGACCCAAACTTTGCAATCCAAACCACGCAACACTTCAGTCATGACACCTTGGAAATAAGAAGTCGCATTCAAAACACCTTGGGGAACACGGGTAGGCGTGAACAAACCGTCGCTTGTCGCCATGGTGAAGACGTCTTGCGCCTCCGGAGCCAAAGGCATCTGCCAGTACCCTTGAAGTAGGTCCAGCTTGCCGAAGAAACGCGCCCCCCAGCAGATCTCCCATGTCTTCATGGTTGGGCATGACGCCCGGGGACTTCTCCACCTGTGCGTTCACCGCCGAGTAGTCGCTCACCAAACGGAAAGAGTCCTTCTTGGGCACCGCCATCGCCGGACTCGCCCACACCGCCTGGATGTTGTGGTAGACAAAGCCAAAAAACACCAAAGCAGCAATGCACTTCGAGAGCCAGTCCCTTTTCGTCGGTTCGTACCGACGTGGCGTTGCCTTGACAGGCTTCGCCTGTTGCTTCAGCTGCACTCGCATCGGCTCCACTTGCGCTGGCGGATCACCACACAGCGCACGGCGAAAAGCACCCACGCGACGAGCCAAAATTTCGCGCAAACGGGTTGCTCCGCCGACGCTTAATCCACTCTGCTCTGCCTGCTGCACGCTGTCCTCCAACGCCCGTTCTCGGGCCGTCCGCTCCGCCTCCGGATCCATGAACATGTCTGGCCCCCGGTCGACCAAATGTTCCACCGCCTTGTCCTCCGGAGCATCCACCGTAGCCTCGGTCTGAAAAGCACGCACGGAAACCGTCACTCTGCGCGCCGCAAGGTAACTCGGAGTCTCCACACCGGTCGATACCGGCACTGCGCGAGGGCGAAGCTTCTCCAGAGCTTCACGGTAGACGTCGATGCCAAGAGCTTTCATGGTAGCCATGCCAAACAGAACGACGTTATCTGTACCAGGCATGACCGCGAAAGTGATGGGCTCCAATTTCACCGCTCCCCACGGCGTCCGTACACTCACGGCAATCGGCACCGTTTTGTGCGTGACCATCACTGAAACACCCGTAGCGGTTTTCGCCTGCTGCGGGCCATTTTCGAACGGAATTTGCAGATCGGCGCCGCCGAAATGCGAAGACAGCTGCTGAAGTAAGCCGACACCGATGGACGTGAGCGCCGACCCCGAATCAAGGATCACACGCGCCATCAGCGAACCAACCGACCCTGGCAAAGAGAGATCAGCGCGTAAACACTCAGCGCTGCGATCGACAGGCACTTCACCTGCCGTTGAACTCTGGTCGGTACCAAGAGTCACCTGACGCCATGGCTGCCCTCCTACAGCCGGCGCCGAAGAAATAGAATCGGCGGTCCACCCCGACCAAGACGTCGAATATACAGACGGTTCCGGCGCTACCGCCCCTGCAGCAGCACCAGACACTGACTCCGCCCGCTCGGTGGATGGCGAAGTTCTCGCTCCAGCAGCACCCACCGATGTTCCAGCTCCTCCAACGTATACAGCTCGGCCGGCAACAGACGAACCAGATCCCGACCCAGCGGCTCCTGCCGCTGGCGCACCAGAAGTTGAAGAAGCAACAGCAGAAGTTCCACCGCCCGCTGTCAATTGATTGCCACCACGGCCACCGCGCCCGCGTCCATGGTTGAATCTGCCCCGGCCGCCATTGCGGCCCCCGCGATACCCTGACGACCCGCGCCCACCACTGCTGGGAGCTGTGCCGCCACCGCGAGCTTTTGGGCAATCAGAAACATAATGGTTGGGATCACCACACTCGAAACAGACGCGAACAAACGACTTTTTCGCGGACTGCTGCTGTTTCGGTTTCTGCTGCTGTTGGCGTCGCGGTTCAGCTGCCCCTGCAGCATCTTTCCGACCATACGCCTCGATGAATTTCCACTGTTCTGCAGCAGAAAAAATTTGGTCCATGACCAATGCCGGGTCCTTCTTCCACCCTGCAGCGTACGTTAGCTGACCTTTTACGTACTTTTTGAACTCGGACGGCCATAAGCCATCCACCAACGCCATGCTCACAAATTCCGCCGGTCCGGGCAACCACGAACGGTCCTGCGCGCGGTACATGGCATGCACCGCGTGATTCTCCGCAAAATACTTTTCCATAGCGGAGTTTACCATCATCGCGCGGTCTTTGACGGATGTTTCACCGCCCTGCTTTTCATCGCGCCTCATTGAGAGAACGCGACGCAAGTCCGCTGCCGCCCGCGAGGTGTCAAATCTGTTGCTGGTGGTTGTGTAACCGGCGTGCTGCCTAACAGCGTCCAACAACTCCGAGGCGGTCATCGTAGTCTGATGCTTGTAAAATCCCTCAAAACACCGATGAATGTAATTGGGGATAAGCTGGCCCATGCTCACTTTGGAGTGCTGAACCACCCCCTGAGCGTTGGCGAGCTGCAGCCGTTCCTCATAATCGAGGTACGCTGCGTAAAAAACACGAGAGGCCTGCTCGGTCCACACCTCTCCGTATTTCGGTGGAGTCAGAGACTCCCCTACCACCAGCGGCGTGCTTGCCGTGTGCGCCATAATCCACAGCAGTCCACCTGGACTCTACTGTAATAACGGAGAAACTGCCGCCTGACCTGTGCGTCCTCCAGCTCCCGGAGCGTCCTCCCCTGCTGTGCGCTTCAAGCCGTTTCGATCCGTCCAACGGGCCAACTGCCTTCCCAGCTGTGACCCAATACTCCGCAGCCGAAAACTCCTCCAACAGAAGTTCCGCGAATATCTAGATATTATGGCCTCTGCCAGATGATATCAGCAAGAGGGCTTCCAGCGAGGGACTCCACCAGTCTCGCTGGCCTCGCACTCAGTAAGTCTTGTTCTTAGAGCTTGTATTATCACGGAGTGATCCTCATCGGACCACGAGCCAGGTGGCTAGGGGACATCACACAGGATCCCCGGCCACTGCTCCACTCACACATGCGATTACACTGAAACCTCCACGGCTTGGTATCTTTTGGCTACAGGCCATAGCAGTAAATAGGACCTACGGTGCACACAAAACCTATATATATATATATATATATATTGCCTACCAGGTACTATTTTTACCAGCAATATTTGGTCCTATTTGCTATGCCCCCCCGTAATAGTAGGACTGCTGTGGTAGTATTGGTACGATATTACAGTATAAGTTGTAGAAGTAGTACATAGTTTAGAATAAAGTAGTAGTGGTAGCAATGTGGTAGTATGAATAGTACTACTACTGTAGTAATACTGTCTGTAGTTATATTGAATAGTAATTGTAGCTTCAATAGTGGTAGTTGTAGTAGTAACATTATAATGGTAGATGTTGATCAGCGAAAAGGGGTTTCTTGGACTTTACGGGTGCACAGACAGACAGCAGTATCGGTGTCAGTTTTAATGTTGGTGATGTTGCTGATTCTTTGTTGTGTTGGTGACGCTGTGTTCTGTAGTGTGTGAGTATTAGTAGTTGGTGTCATGACAGCGGCGGTGTGGTCGTGTGTTCCTATAATAGTGGTGGCGTGATTGTGTTGGCGATGTTCTAGGTCGAGTTATTGTGTATTGATGTTGGTGTTGTTGCGTGGTGTTGAAGGCGTTGTAGCGTTGGTGGTGGCTGATGCTTGGTGGCAACAGACAGTGTGGTGGAGTGGGGACTAACTACTGTAATAATAATAGTGGTGCTTGGTGGTGGTGTTGGAATCAGTGTGATGTTGGCGGTGTTTTGGTGTTGGTGCCGATGTTGGTTGTTGTTGTTGTGTTGGTGGTGTTTTGATGGCGTCAGTCAGTGTTTGGTGGAGTCAGTGTAGTTAGTGCTGGCGTTCGCGTTGGCGTCAGCGCTGGTGCTGCATTATTATGGGTGTTAGTGACGGTGTCGTTGCTGGTGGCATTGTTGGTGTTGGTGTTGGTGTTGGTGGTGTTCGCGGTGGTGTTGGCGGCGTGTTGTTCTTGCATCATCGGTCTGAGCTTTTTTGTTGATGTTGGTGTTGGTGTTGTGGTGGGGGTGCTAGCATAATATATAATAGTGGTGTGTTGTTTTCGTACTGGTGTGAGGTGATGGCACGTCGGGAGTAGAGGTTTAGCAATGCTAGGGGACCTCCGCGTTGGTGATGGCATTGGTGATTGATAGTGTTAGCAGTCGGAGCGGGGATTTTAATAATTGGTTATTGTTAGTGGGATGTACATATAGTGGTGGTGGTGGCGTTGGTGTTGCGGCGTGCTGTGCTGTGTGTTATTGGATGATGCTTGGTGTATTCTCTTAGTCGTGGTGGTGGTGGTGGTGGTAGTGATGGTTTTGATGTTTTAACAGTAACGTTAGTTGTGGTGGTGTTGTGGTGTTGGCGTTGTTGTGTGTGCTGTAGTTTCAGTTGGTGGTAGACTATTATTACGGGGGTCCATAGTTAATGGGACCAAATTTTGTTAGTAAAAATAGGTAAATATATAGGTTTTTATGTATACCATAGGTCCTGTTAACTATGGACCCCCGTAATAGTATAAAATAGTAGTGGTGTGGTGTGGGTGTGTTGGAGCTGGGGTAGTATAGTGTTCCTAATTTTGACGGCGCCGTGATGTCAGTAGAGACCCCTATCGAGTTGCTTGCTGCGTCCGCGCGGTCATGATGATCCCGCGCACGAATTGCCACGACGACGGTTGCAAACACCCGGCTACGCGAGTTCCCAGCGGCAGATTTACTGTATAACAGTTTTTAGTTGAGTATCGACCGATCTGCCAACCGGCCGGTTGAACTCGCAGCTCACGTGCTTTTTTAGTTTTTTTTTAATAAAATCCAGGGGAGTCTCTGGCCAGTAGTCAATCGCGAGGGAAATAATGGAAAACGCGCGCGGTTCACGCAGCTTGCAAAGTTGAGTATCGACCGATCTGCCGATCGGTTGAACTCACAGCTGACGTGCTTTCTTAGTTTCTTTTAAATATATATATATATATACCGTAGTTATTAATAATAGTAGTAGTGGTATAGTGGAATTGATTGGTGGTGTGTGGTGTTGGTGTCGTAGAATTGGACGTATACCTCGTATATGTTTTCCAAAGTTGTTGTGATGATGTGTTCGTTGTTGTATGTTGTGCCGGTGAACGATGTTGAGTAGTGTTGGTGTTGGTGTTGATGCTGTAACGCTTCGAAGTGAAACGGTGGGTGAGGTGTGGTATTATTATATTGGTGCTGTGTGGTATAGTGTTGTGTTGGTGGTTGGTGGTTGGTGGCGCTGATGGCGCTGAGTTGGTGGTAGGAGGGTGGCCGCATATTATTACAACAGTAGTCGAACTCACAGCTGACGTATTTCAAAATTTGTAAAAACAGTAGTAGTGGTGGTGTAGTGTTGTTGTGTTGGTGTAGTATAATGGTGGTGGTGGTGGATAGTGGTGTGGTGGCTCCTCCACAACCGGTTGCGACAGCAACCACAATGTTCGTTCGACCTCTGCTGCCGTGGCAAAGAACTATTAATATTAATATATATTAGTAGCCTATTTGCTCCTCTTTCCTATGGGCACACAAATATTAGTAGTAAGTATACGTGCACTGTTGTGCGGATGTGATACACTTACTCTGTGCTTACTTGCTTACTTTAATGTGCGTATACTTACTTACTTCAGTGTGCATGTACACGACAGTACTACCTGGTATACTCTAACTGCAGCGAGCGATGCACGTTGTTCGACTGCTTGCTGTAGTAACTACTGTTGTACGTACGAGTGAGTGTGTATACCAACAAGCGAATAATGGATGTCGAGGAGTAGGCGGGGGTGCGTACTCACATTGTTGTTGCCTTGCTTGCCTTAAGGTTGGTCATTGGATCATTAACCACGCATCCCTTTCGAGACGGAGCATCATCGAGCAAGGGGGGGGGGGTGCTATGTATGTGCTGTATGACAAGCAGTAGTAACAACTATTAGTAACTGTTTTATAGGACGTCCATCACTCTTCTTTTTCCTCCTTCGATCACCAGGTCCGCCAACAACAACTATACTATTATACCGGTATCACAATAATACAACAGAGCTCATCATCTTCCGTAGAACAGCAGTAGTAGTACAGTACCAGGTACGGGCACACTATACTTACTTGCTGCTATTAATAGCTGCTGCTGTGCCCATCTACGTGAAAAAAGGCTCCCCCCCCATCTCCCTCTCTCTGCTTTTCCTCCGCGGAAGGGGGCACCTGAAAAAATCGAAGATATTATCATGATGATAACACACCAACCACCACACACACACCACGATCATGATGATACCATGATCTGCGCCGTTTTCTTTTTACAAGCACGCTCAGATCCTCCAGTTTTTTTCTTGGTCGTCAAGCACGTGTCACATTCCATGTGGTCGTATGCTCGTCTACTATTAATAGAGGTGGATCGATCGTAGCTGTGAATCAGATGCTGCAGCTGTGATACCTGTGGACGAAACTTGCGCACAGATTTTTATTAATAGCGACATACGACAAACACGACGAGAAGAAAGACACACACGCCGGTTGCTACGTTGCTACGTACGCGAGGTCGTGCTGCTGTACAACAAATTTCATGTGATATCTTAGTATATGATATTTATGTGATTTGTGACCAGTAATTTCGTATCTCAAAGATATTTGCACAGCAGCAGTGAATTTTGCACACAACTTTTTGTGACAACATAATCGCGTACGTAGTCGTATTAATTGCTAGTCCAAATCGTCCTGAGCATACAGCATACGATGATATATCTATACATACGTGCACCGTGATGTTGTCATACCACAACACTGCTGTATCGCTGACCTGTTAATGTCGACTCATATAACATGAACATATACCAATTACTAAGCCTAACCCTATACATACAACATACGTACGTATGCCCGTACAAAACCAACAATAATACGTGGTACGAAGAACATACTCGTAGAAATCAAATCAAATATCACATAGTAGAGAGTAGTCCCAGACTCTGAACAGACACTAAAACAAGTACGAAATATATAAAAACTTGAAAAAAAAAAAAAATCTGAGGCAGATATATCTTTTAAAATTGTGTACGTACACATATTCCACCTTTTTAATGGTATTATTATTCTCCCCCCCCCAAAACAACACAAGAACCAATAGTGAAAAAAAATGTCCGGATACATAGAGACCGTTTTAATTTCAACACCAAAATAAAACGGTCCTTACATTTAAAGCCAAGGCCACAGGCGTATCCTATATACATCCAGGGGCAAAACAAAATCTCAACAAAAATCAAGAAAATTCGTATATCGTCACAAACTACAAACAAAATTGAAAAAAAGCAAACAGATAATTAAAAACACGTTCTCCCGAGCCTTTGGAAGATCCTAGAAAATAAAATGCTTACCACGGGAGAACATTTTATTGTACCAGTGAAGATCCATCCTTCTGCTGCAGTGTTGGAGCCCACAAAAAAAACTTTTTTTTAGCAGCATCATCCCCCGACCGGAGGCACGCAGCCTCCTAGACTTTGGCTTGCTTCCAGGGCAGAGCAGGGGGCGGGGGGGGGCGCACGCGGGGGTATTGTAGACTTGCAACAAAAAAAAACGCCGCTCGTTCTTGGGTCGCACGCGCGTATCCCACCAGACGCCGCCGCGCCGTGTCGTGTCGCCGTGTCAGGCGGCCTAAGACGGCCAACCTCTACTCAACCGACCAACCGCCTTGCGGAGGCGACGTCGGTTTGAGATAATATGAGTTTTAACGGTGAGCTCTCATCGCGAGGGAGTAGCAGCTCCTGCTGCTGTTGGCAGGAGTCTCACCCAATGAAACGGGGCAGGGAGGCTGCCTGCTCACGCTTGCCCTGTGCAGCGGGGCGGCGGGTGCGGCTCCTGCGACGCCGCCGGCCGAGGCTGTGGTCACGGTGGTGGGCCCGCTTCTCGGTTTTACTGGTGGTGCTATTGTCTCTCGGGGGGTTGGCGGTGTCGGCGATGGAGACAACGGAGTGCTCGTACGAGACAACGCTGGATGAGCTTGGGGGAGGCTCACATGAGGTATCGGTGGACGTTTCCCATACTTTCGATGGAGTGCCGGCGGCAGACCAAAACTGCCCTCAAGGTGAGTGGCGTATAGTAAGGAGACAGCCCTCTACGGGCAAGGCTCGGTACGGACCGACCCCACACAGCAGTCGTAGAGGGTCGTCGGGACGACGACGCTGTATACCTGTATCGGGGCTACCTGGTGCCCCCGCTCCAGCCAGCGTGTGCTAGTCCGACCCCCAGGCCCTTTGAGTAGTTTACCTTAAAAAATGAAAGAACTTTGCTTTTCTGTACATCTTGGCAAGTGCATATCTCACTCGTTCGTAGTACGTACAAGTTCATCAATGCCGCCAAAACACGAAAGCAGTTCAAAATTCCGGGAGACCATTTCATCTAGCTGCCCCTGATTTGAAATGTCTACGAGAGAGTGCTCGGGTTACGAGCAGCACCAGTCGGTGGTGAGCTGTGCTCCCAAGAGTGGCCTTGCGGTTCCCTCGAGCTATATATAATCGAGCAGCCGATGACGCTTGGAATTTTTCAACGGAAACCGTTCCTCTGGTGTGAGTTTTTTCTCCACCCCCCCCCCCCCTGGGCGAACAAACAAAATTCATCGCCTCTTTGGCTATTCTGTTGGTTGACTCTCCCTCCCCAATGCGAGACTTTGCACAAGCTCTACCTTCCCCAAGCCCCCCCCCCCCCACCCTCCTCGTCCTCCTCTTCCTCTTCTCTATCTTGATTCCCTCGGCACATCTACCTATCCCCACCCAACGGCATCTCTCGCCACCATTACTCGTACTCGTACGTGTAAGTCAGTCACCAAAGCCTATGCGAGCGAAATATGTCGTCTGGTGCCGACTACCTGTACGATCGAAATTTTGTATTTTTTTTATCGTTTTTTTTCACAAAAAAATAAATCGTACTGGTTTTAAAGGGGTGTACGACAAATTTTTGGGCCACAACGCAAACTGCCGGACATACTTTTTTTTTTTGTGAGGCGAAAATGAAGTGTTGCCACAACGAAGTGCGAGTACGACCGAACCATGCGCAAGAAGAAAGAACAACTGGCTGGACATGAACGAACGACAGAATGGGCATCCCAAAAAGCAAAATGCAAGCAAGATGCAAGCAGCAAGATGCAAGCAAAGCAAAAGAAAAAGCACCAAGAGGAATTGGAGTTGCGAGCGATCGTTTGTGTAAGCCACTGCTGCTGTGCTGCCGGTGCTCCTGTTGTCGCTGTCCATTTGGCAGTTTGGTCTGTTTGTTTTGTTGCTGCTGGCTGGTGCTGGTCGACGACTGCTGGGTGCGTACCTACTTTGCTTGGCCCATGCCTGCTCGGTTTCTGCTTTTCTGATTTCTTGGCGTCCATAAGGTACATACAGCAGCAACAGTACCAGTATAAGTAACAGAGTACTGCTAAAATGCATCACGACGACGGTGGAGTGCTGGGCATCGGACCACCTGGCAACGCGGGATCTTTCCTTTTTTTGCTCCTTGATGTTGGTGTTGACATGTGTAATCTGTGGCGCTTCCAGCACCGTTAAACTTTTGACCTGCCACGAGGTATTAATAGCATGGGGCCAGCCGCCAAAGGCTTACTGCTGTACAGGGTAAATACGATTTAAGAGAGGGGTTGTGTCATACGAGTATAGACTTCTTTTGAACCGGACTAAGTACGTACCACGGGTATTTTGTTTACCTGGAATATTTACCTCTGGTAGCAAGCAGGTAGGTAGCTGTTACATCGTATCTACTCTGCTGTAGTTTACCTGGTACATGTATATGCCCCTGCCAAGCGATTACCCTCGCCTTCTTGAATCGCTGTCTTAAATAGTAAGCCCCATATTTACTCTAAATAGAGTCTAGCTAGAGAGTATGGAAGGCGACAAAATTCACGACTGCTGTTGGTACTGGTGGTGGTGGTGGTGGTGGTGTTGCTGATGCCAGCCTTGCGCTCTTGACATAGACTTTGCTTTGCCTGCGCTTTAATACATTATCATCCACGTGGTACGTATTATCATGTGTCTACGGATTGCACGGGCCTTGTCTTGATTGACTGCTGCTGTTGAGGGCACGTCGTACTCCTGCGTACCAGGTACGAGTTTGGAGCACGCGTGGAGGAGTAAAACCCAAAGGGTCGAGCTCATCATCCTGCCCTTTTACGTAGGGGCAGTTTTACTGTAGTGTCTTCAACGTTGTTTACCGACGTCATGTCTCAGTCTGTACGAGTACTCTCGTGTTGTTTCAACGATTGATGCGCGTTCCTAAAACTACTGCTGTAGGCATTTCGCTTGAGGCGGGTGCAGGGTTGGCATTCGCCCTTGTCCCCCGAAGCACTCACAGAGCACAGCAGTGCTGTGTTTCCACCGAATAATAAACAAGCTATTACTAAGAAATCAAGGCTCGCGTTTTGGCGGGTGCTAAGTAATTTGGGTTAAGAAATCGCTCTCAGCGGCGAGCGCTAGACTGAATCCTCTACTAGTACTAGGGTCTATGCTCAAGGTTGCTCCATAATGGTGTAATGGTGTCACAATCAGGTTCTACGTGAGGCCCGCTCAGATTTTGTGTTTCTTGTGGCGCGCCATTACCGCTGTATACAATGTGCTTACTCGTACTGACTGCTGCAGCATGGACAGCATGGAAGGGACTATTAATAGAGACCAACCTTCTCTGCTCATGTTGAGAGAGAGCCTCACCTCCTTTCTCTCTGGTTATGTACGCTGAGAGTCGAGGGTCTGAGTTACCACAACATTGCATGTTGCGTGTGTGTTGTTCTTCACATTAGACCGTTCGTTCTACCGGTCGACATCCAGCACAACCAGTGTCCGTGCGTCCGTGCCGATTCTTCTATCCTAGAGAAGTTACGTACGGACAAGCAAGTTCTGTAGTCGCAAAACTACGCCACAGCAGTTTAGAGATACTAAAAAAGTACGTTGTTATTATCCAGTAAGCAGAGTAGACAAATTAATGCAATGCCATGTCATCGTGCTGGATACGACAGGCGCGACATACACATTCTATTAAACAATGGAAATAGAGAAAAAGGAAGAAACAATGGTCCTGCTGCTCCTTAGTCGTACATTAGCCCTATAATAGTACAAGCCCGCCAACGAAAAAAACGCCTACTTACGACGACTTCATGTACCAGGTTACTGGTGTAGTACCGAGTTGTGATAGACAGTGCGTAAGCTGCCTTCAAATTGTGGATGCAGCATTTGCATTCATGAGTTCTATTCTAACGCCTCATAATAGATCATGATCTGTTACAGATTAATACGAGTATCTCTTGTGTGTGGCGTAGTTTTGTGACCACATCACGTTTATCTCTATTAATAGGATTGAAGAATCGGCACGGACACTGGTTTTGCTGGATGTCGACGGGTAGAAAGAATGGTTTAATGTGAAGAACACACACATGGCAGCAGTAGATAATCTATCAATACTTGTACTACTGCTGTAGTTCCCCACCACCTGCGGTTGTGTGGGGTTGTGCAGGATCTGCGTATTAAAATTAACAGTACAGATCCAACGATGTAGAAAGAACGGTTTAATGTGAAAAAAACAACAACAACAACAACAACAATAACTACAGATCATGCAGCTTATACGGCTCCCACCCGGAAACATGAGCTATTGATATTAATACTATAGTATACCAGGTAGATATAGAGGATCGGGAACAATAGATCTGTCTTGAAAGATGTAGGGCATGAAGTGGAAATCGATGATCTGTACTGGTGCGTACTATTAATAGGTGTGAGGTGTGAGGTGTGAAATATTCGTGCATGCGAATGCTGAATGACGAATGACGAAACGAAGCCTTCGGTCTGACGACTGACGACTGACGACTGACGACACCTTGGTTATCTCTGCGTTGCCCTCGTGCGTAAGGCAGTAGTTCATACGATGAAAAGCTCATACTGCACCTGGTACTCGGGACTCGTATATACTCGTATTATGTCCAAAAGTACTAGTAATACGTAATATATAATATGAATAGTAGCCAAAAGTAGTAATGCCAAAGGCTAAACTATTCTAACCTAATTTTGTTGGCCCATATTGTATTCGAGTACCTTTGTTTTCAGCAGTACTCGGTATCGGTATCGGTTCGCTGGTATACTGGTATGTAGAGGTCTATACTTTGAAGCAGTTAAAACTATTCTAAAGTGTTTCCGACTACGAGGTATATACCTGGTACTATTTACAGCAGTAGTACTGATTCAGTTTAACAGGTTGGAGTTATAGATCCAAAATGGGTCGTACTCCTTTTATGAATGGTTTATGTGTAAGGTTGGACAGATAATCGATTCCCAACTCCATCATTTAAATCTTTCAAGGCAGGTCTATCCCCGATCTTGTGTGATCTGTATATCTTATGTTGCCGGGTGGGACCCGAATGATCTGCATGATCCAGCGCAGGTTTTTTTTTGGGGTTGGATTTTTACTATAATATTAATAGGCAGATCCTGCACGACCTCTCACAAGGACAGGTGAGGAACTGTAGATGATCTGTAAGTAGATCACGATCTGTATGAGATGTGCAAGGTCAAGGCTAAGGTTTCTATGGACTATTAAATAATGACCGTCAACGACGAGCAACGCACGTCTCTAGAATGGCATCAAACCGCCCCCCCCTCGACACGCACCAACCCACATCCTAGCCCTCCAATGTATCCGCAAGCAAGGCCACCCCACGCTCTTACCAAAGGGTATTCCGGAGTGCGTCGGGTACCGGTAAAAGCCCTACTCTGTACGTACGCGACTCAGAATTTTAATTGTGCAGTCCGGTTTTGAGGAGGAACCACTTTTACCCTTTTATTGATAGTACTGCAGTTTCGTTTTGAGGACAAGCTTCTTAGAATTTCATTCATTTGTCCCCAAAACGAGACTGCAATCCTAAAAGGGTCCCCTTGTACTGGTATGTTGTCATAGTATTAATAGCCGCCTATTAATAGTAGGAGCAGCCTGAGCGCCCAGCAGTACTGCTGTACGGGTAGGATCAGGCTGTGCCCGAGCCCGTGCCTGTGCCGTACTACAGCAGCAGTACTACTCCTTGCATTGTGACTCAGACACCGGTTTTTGTTATCCCTCAATGACGCATGCAGCGGCCGTTGCTGCAATCGTCTCTGTTGTCGTCGAACGAATGTCTTGAAGCCCTTTTTCAGCAGGGGCTTGCCTCAGGCCTCAGACGCTGTTCCGTTTATTTGCGTAATAAGGCAACGTCCCTGCGCGCTCGAAAAAAGGCGATCAAGCAATTTTTGCACACCAAAATAACGCCGGTAGATACGTACAAACTCCATAAAACAGGGTCCGGGGGTGTGTGGAGCGTAGAGTGTCAAATGTACGCGGCTGTGATTTGGTGCTGGGGTGCGGGTTGGTCTGTGTTGGGGGTATCACGTTCGTCCGATCCGGGGTGCGTGCATTTTGTGTTGCTTGTTGCATGGACATTACGTACTCAGAACCGTGAACCGACGGACAGGTGATCAACCCCCCCTTTCCAAATTACGAATTCCTTCTATTAATATAATATCAATGTTAAGGCCAAAGACGTGAACAACATCAATCAGTGACCACAGTGCTTGTATCTTTAGGATTGAAGAATCGGCACACGGACACTGGTTGTGCTGGATGCCGTCGAGTGGGTAGAAAGAACGGTTTAATTATGAATAACTGCACACACGCCTACAAATATATGTAAACAGACAACGAAATACTCGTACGTACTAATAGTTTGGTGACTGATGAAGATCAATCGAGTTCGATCGGAGACAACAGCACCACTTTGAGATATTTTGTACATGCAGCTGTCGCTATGTAGCAACGCGCGCAGCAGGGTATTTGCTGTTGTCGTCAACGTGTGTGCGTTAGTGGACGATAAACCAACCTAACCCATCAAAACCCATCAAAATTGCCTTTCGTGTTGATTTGAGCGAAAACACGGCGTTTGGCGGACGCTTCAGGCAACTCGAAAGCGGTTGCTATGTCTTGCAGCGATGTCGAAAATAGTTTTATACCAGGTACGTAATAATTCCGACAAACCCAGAAAAATGAATGAAAAGGAGATGAAAACGCTTTCAGTACGTATGACACGAGGAGTCGATACAATACGTCGAACGTCGAGCTTTTCGTTCCGTACATGAGTATAAAAATATACCGGTATGCCAGGTATATATCCCAGGCAAGCAAGGTAACCGCTACCCCTACCACCCCACTGCCGCAGCATGTCGTGCGTCTCCGATGACTCGTACGATATCTGTATGGTATACAAGCCTGTTGCTCAGGTCAGAGCAGCCTTGAACGACTCTACGTCGACTCTCGACTGCATGCTGGTAGTAGCGCAAAATCAACAGTAGAAGTTGTGAGAACCACAATCAAGAACCGCTTCGTATTTATGTTCTGTATGTATTAATAGCAGTACGTACAAGTACATCAATAACATTATAAAATTGTGGCAGGGGATGGTACGCTATCGTCGCTACAGCAGTTCACAATTGCGGCAAGGGAGTCGTCCCCTTTCGAGCTGTTCGATAACACCCAGAAAGAGGAGGTTTCTGTCATGTGTATGGAGGCGTTTTATTCACGGGATGTGATCACAAACCTCCAAGAACCGGGTTCTGCCTCCGAGATCCCGGCATGGATTGGCGAACCGTCCGCGAACCGAGACCGGTACAATAAATGTGTATTCGTAACACGTGAAAACGCTTGCAAGCTTAAATACGACGGGATCGAGATACCTGATAATACCTGATAATACCTGATAATACCTGATAATGGAGGCTGAGAGGGCAACGACGTTGACGTCATATGCCTGCGTTGTCGACACTTGATACTTGACTTGTAGCAGTCAGTATCTTACTATTACTATTGCTGGGAGCGAGCGTGAATCGGGCTCCGACATGTCGATATTTATTGGTATCACTTGGGTATCATGAAATCTCTTCATCCTTCTGTCTGGTCTGAGAGAGTATGTATTCTCTGTTGTTTGAACGGGTGTGAATGTCTCGAAATTGCTGTCCACATGGATCAGAGAGCGTTCGTGGCTTCTATAACCAACTTCATAATAAAAACAACCTTTTGGGAGGCTGAGAGGGTGAATGGAATGAACGAATGAACTCAACGGGTGTGGAAGTGCCGATATTGTTGTCGATATTTGTCGACTAACCATATACATATCATTGTCCTCTGAGAGGCTGAGAGGTTGAAGTGAACTGATGAAAGGGTGTCGGTGTGCCGATATTGTTTTGGATGTTCGTCGAAATCGTTCATCGCTTCACTTTACAGGTACTCTGTTTTTGTATACCATATACATCCTATTCAAGTATGAAGACTAAAATAACACAAACGGTATGCACATACCTGGTACAGCACAACTGCTGCATGATTTTCTTCGTTTTTCTGCGCTGTGCGACTGTTGTTTCCGAGGCTCTGTTGTCTCGTGGCGTTTATGAATTTGTGTTATTCATAAGAGTTCGTTCGAAGTATTATGTCCTACGTGGTACCTGGTATGCTTCTCCAGTCAGTATTAATAGCACATTGGTATTAATACAGCAGTAGTACTGCTCCCGCCACCATGTGAAGTCAACAGTAACAGCACCAACAATTTGATATTAGTACTGCTTAATTAACGAACACGAGGAAGCGTCCAATTTGTAACTTTTGTTTTTTTATAGAAGTTAGTAAAGACACCTCAGCACCACCACCTGCCTCAGCTCCCAAGGTGCTGGGAGAATGAGATCGAGATTTTTTGTCGATACTCGTCATGTGTTTGAGTGATACGATCGATCGTACTTCGAACGCGCGTTTGAGGCAAGCAGGTTTAACATGGCAGACCCACCCACCCACGCACGCACACACGGAAGCACCGTCCGTGGTAACGTCATGGAGGCAAGAAAGCTTGATGTGCGACTGTTGTTGCGCCGTTGGTGCTTGCCACAAAACAGAGAGCTTGACATCTGGACGAACGCTGTGATGGCAGCAGCTCAGCAGCGAAATTGCGGGGTTTCTATGGTCTTGAGCGGCTCGTTGTCGCGGAACGGAATCCTGTGAGAAAGAGCCGGCTCGTGCCGTTTCGAACGTTCAGAGCACGGGCCACAGGCCACTGAACCCGGCCGGAGCCCACACTCGCGCCGTAGTGTGCACGCGCCCCCCCCTGCCTGCGTGCCCCCGCAGCCCAGAGCGCAAGAAAAGACCCTCAGCCGGAGGAGGAGAAAAGGTTGTCAACGTTCAAATACTGCTTGCTGTGCATTTCTCACATATCGTATCAATATACCTCGGGTGTATCATACGCGTATCGGAGAAAAACATACCAGGTACAGACAGTAATATATTCGTTGATGCCAGGAAGTATAAATATATATATATATTTTTTTATTTATTTATTTTTTTTTACTCATCACTTTCACTTTCCAGCCTAATTCGTAAGAGGTGTTACCCTCGACGACCTTCTGGACAAGCCGTGGTCACAGGTGTCTTCCCTTCTCCCCCCCGGTACGTGCCTTTATTTTTTATCGCGCATAGGGTTCAGCATTCCCACTGCTCGTCGATTTTCATCGAATGTAGCTAACTCACGCTCTCGCGCTTTCCGCTAATCAATCTCTTTAATGCAAGAAACAGCCCCTTTGAGCATGCACTCGGTGAGACTCGAACCCACGAAATTGATCTTGACAGGCACGCGGACCACCTACCAAGCCACCGGGGACGCCGCCCTCTTGCGGTCGCTTTTCGTATTATTAATAATATTAATGTTGATAGTACACCACTGCACCATGCATTCAACTTTACTACGCAGAAGGGTTTTGTGCTGGATGTCGACGGGTAGAAAGAGCGGTTTACTACTGTGAAGAACACACACATACCAGGTACGAACAAGTATACGATTCCTTTATGATTATTTCAGCGGTAGGTATTAAATAGACTACTGCTGTACCAATCTGGCCGATAATATAAGCTCTGTTCGGTGCTCTAAATCAGAATCCAAACGTACCTTACACTCCCGACGAAAGTGGTGTTTATAGACTTAACGTACCCACCCAAACATGGATGATACATGATACCCTCCCTCCCTCCCTCCCTCCCTCAGTCATCTACAGCAGTAGCCACCGGCTTCGTATCATGATTCACAGTTCATGGTCATGGTTCATGATGATACGATTAATACCCCTCGCTCGCTTTATCTGTTATTTGCTCATCTTCATCCTTCACCGCTAACCCTTTGGCGTTTCCTTACACCCGCTCCTATAATACTGCTATAATACAGCTGTAGCTCCCAACCTAACCTGCCGTTTCGAGATGCTGTACAGGGCAGAGCAGTATTTGGTTACGCGTACAGATCCAACCAGGAAAACTTATCCCGGATCATACAGGTTCTAGGGCTCCACCCGGAAACATGAGCTATCAAAATCGATCATGCAGACTACCGGTACTGCTGTAGGAAGCATTTGTGTATGTATCTGTGTTGAAATTTCCACATCACCTTAGGGTCGATCTTAACTACTGCTTTGTAGGACTTTTTTTCAGTATTTCCCGCATTTCGGTATTTTTAGGAAAAGGAAAACTACTGAAGACAACTGAAAAGCATTCCTCGTTAAGGTCGACCCTTATTAATAGTATGTACCAGTAGGAATCGATGACCTGTCCGAAATGTGAATATTCATATATAGCTTGACAAGGCCGCACCTCTCTCCAAAGATGTCAGGAGACATGTCAAGCGACGCAAACCGTGCGCTGACAAGGAAGGGTGCAGGGCCGAGTGTTATATACTAAAACCTAGTAGTTTGGTGTCAGTCAAGGCATGTCAAGGCAAGGTTGCTGTCTGTCAAGGGGTGAAAGTGCTGCGTCCTGACATATTTGCCTCTCTCTATGCTGTTATCGTACTTATTACAGCAGTAGTATGACACGTTTGTTACATGGCATAGGGCAGTACCACCCATCATGTTGCTGCGTGCTCGCCCACCGAAGACGATTCATGAGGCCGCACATACCCTTTGTTCGACCACCATATGTATCACAGGGGGGTGATAACATAGCGCACCCCCTGAGATGAATTTCAGAGTCGATTTTCTCCAATTTTGTTTTGGGAGGGGGCTCACGACAACGAAAATGGTTTCGAAAATTGTGGTTTTCGAAAAATGTCGTCGAGATCTTGTCGTGAATGCGTTGCTCGGCGTTTATTATTTATTAGCTATTACTCTTAGACCAACGATTACGGGAAATTTTTGAGCCGTGATCGCTGGTGATTTTTTTTTCTAGTTTTGAGGCTCCAGAAATATGTGCACCAGAAATAAGGACCAGCTATTATGGCTTCTGATTTTGGAAACTGGTTTTTATGTAGCATAGGTTGGTCTTGCTCGTGTCAATGGAAGCCAAGCCAATAGCCGCCCCGCCGCCGCGAGCGTGGTCTCGGTACCCAAGTCCGGGTTGATTTCCGCCGGCGACGTCGAATCGCCGTTGACGGCTGCTGTGGCCGCTGCTTCGACGTCGAATCGCCGTTGTTGCTGCTGCTGTTGCTGCTGCTGCT
Organism: Macrocystis pyrifera; assembly: GCA_031763025.1. NCBI lineage: Eukaryota > Phaeophyceae > Laminariales > Laminariaceae > Macrocystis > Macrocystis pyrifera. The sequence continues at coordinate 10,924,407 of JASSKH010000021.1, forward strand.
GCTGCTGCTGCTGTTGCTGCTGCTTTCGCTTCCATGTGAGCGAGAAGCCGTATCTTACACGAGCGCCGTACTGACAGTAAGTCCGTAGGTAGAGCTCGCTGTAGGCGACATGCGTTGGCGTTGGTTGGTGACGGATATACCCGGCAGATACTCGTAGGCAGTAGAAGTACTGCTGTTGCAGCGATAATACCCAAAATTCAAATAACTCTTGTCAGTTCCTGGAGGCACCAAAGACCGCTCAGATCTGGGCTCAGTTTTGAGAGAACTTGCTGATTTTTCCCCGCCTCCACGTATTTGAGCCGAATCATTTGGATGATTTTTTGTCCTATATATGGATGGTTCTGATTTTTGGGTTTCGGAGATCGCCCCAAACTCCAGAAATAGAAATGGTTCAATTTTTTCCCGTAATAGTTGGTCTTGTTCCGCTCCTCCGGTCTCCTCTCCTCTCTCTACATGTCTCTCCTCCCCGTCGTCGAGAAAAGCAGTCTCAGTGACATTCATGTGACGGGGTGTGTTACTTTATCACCCGCCTTGTGACCCTTTTAGGACTGCAGTCTCTTTAGGTCAGTTTAGGGGATCAAGGACTTGGAATTTGAGCAAATTGTACCCCAAACGGGACTGCAGTCCTGCTGTAAAGGGGATGAAGTATATATGAACATGCATCTCGATGCATCTCGATAATTCTAAGCTGCTGTGCGATGAAGAGCCGGCGTCACCGGGGGCGCTTGGTAGGTTGTCCGCGTGCCTATGAAGATGAATTTCGTGGTGGGTTCGAGTCTCACCGAGTGCATGCTCGTGGGGCCTTTTTTTTTTTTTTTTTTGCATAAAAAAATGATTAGCGGAAAGCGCGAGAGCGTAAGTTAGCTACATTCGATGAAAATCGACGAGCAGTGGGAGAGCTGAGCCCTATGCGCGACAAAAAAATAAAGGCACGTACCGGGGGGGAGAAGGGGCGACGTCTGTGACCACGGCTTGTCCAGAAGATCGCTGAGGGTAAAAACCTCCTACGAGTTAGGCTGGAAATTGTAAGTGATGATTAAAAAACAAAGTAACTACGTACCATGTGATACGATACTCGTGTATGATGCTGGTTTCTAGATGACGTGGGCTGCAACTTACTGGAGGTACGAACGTATGTTGTATTTGTTGAGGCGGGCGGCGGGCGGCACCGAAGCATGTCGACATGCGAAACTATTTTAATAAAAAAAAATCCAGAAATATCTCTCAGCTGACATTTTCTTTTGTTTTTACAAAAATTGTTTTTCCACATGACAGGTCGAAATGTGGACCAGAACGCAAGAACCATTCACCGTTTCACGGGGTATTATTTTCATTCTATTAATTGGATTTTCAGACCCTCCTGCTTGTGTGCGTGCGGCTGTTGTGCTGCTGTTTTGTGCTGCTCCGCTGCTGTGCTGCTGCCGTTCCTGTAGATGGTACGCTGCACATGCATACTAATCAGTAATTGATCATATGATACGATTTATAAAAAAACGTTTTTTCCTGGCTGTTCGATTTTTGTTTGTTGTCTTCACATTTAAACCGATTGAACAGCAGTTCTACCGCCGTGCTCCCAATCCACCGACCGGCATCCAGCGAATCCCGCATCGCCCATCCCGCACCCCGCTCGCCCAGTCCCCTTCCGTACTACTGCTGTAGTACTATTAATACTGCCTCCTGCCATTGTGCCCTATTATAATGCGTACAGCGCATCATATTCTGTTTTGCACTCTTACTGATATTTTTTACGTAAGTTGGTCCCCCCCTTTAGTGTATTAATAGTGGTTTAGTTAGGCTCGAATGCCACCATTAATATTAACAGCATGGGTACCCGAGCTCGAATCCCGCCGTGTGGTGAGTCAAAATGCAAAAGGACCAATTGCTGAGAGCGCCTTCGTAGCGTGGGGAGGCGGAATTCGAGGCGGGTCGACGAGGGAAGCAAGGTCTGCATGCAGTCGTATCGCGTTAAAAAATCCCTTCCAAGGAAAGAACCGCAGTGGCGAGGGCGGGAGGGGCAAGAGCCTGCTTCGTGACCCCAGATCTGAGTCACTATGTTTTTTTTATTTTTTTTTTATCCATCACTTTTACTTCCCAGCCCACTCGTAGGAGGTTTTACCCTCGACGATCTTCTGGACAAGCCGTGGTCACAGGTGTCGTCCCTTCTCCCCCCCGGTACGTGCCTTTTATTTTTATCGCGCATAGGGTTCAGCATTCCCACTGCTCGTCGATTTTCATCGAATGTAGCCAACTCACGCTTTCGCGCTTTCCGCTTATCAATTTTTTATGCAAGAAAAAGTCCCTATGAGCATGTGCACTCGGTGGGACTTGAACCCACGAAATTGATCTTGACAGGCACGCGCACCACCTACCAAGCCACCGGGTACGCCGGTAGATTTATACATATATTTATTATTATTTTTTTAATCATCACTTTTACTTTCCAGCCCACTCGTAGGAGGTTTTACCCTCGACGATCTTCTGGACAAGCCGTGGTCACAGGTGTCGTCCCTTCTCCCCCCCGGTACGTGCCTTTAGTTTTTATCGCGCATAGGGTTCAGCATTCCCACTGCTCGTCGATTTTCATCGAATGTACAGCTGACTCACGCTCTCGCGCTTTCCGCTAGTCAATTTTATGCAAGAAAAAGTCCCTACGAGCATGCACTCGGTGAGACTCGAACTCTATATAGATACTTCTGTATAATCATGAAAATAATATTAGTTGGTCAGTGCCGGCGTCCCCGGTGGCTTGGTAGGTGGTCCGCGAGCCTATCAAGATCAATTTCGTGAGTTCGAGTCTCACCGAGTGTTGCTCATAGGGACTTTTTCTTGCATAAAATTGATTAGCGGAAAGCGCGAAAGCGTGAGTTAGCTGTACATTCGGTGAAAATCGACGAGCGGTGGGAATGCTGAACCCTATGCGCGATAAAAACGAAAAGCACGTACGGGGGGGGAGAAGGGACGACACCTGTGACCACGGCTTGTCCAGTAGATCGCTGAGGGTAAATCCTCCTACGAGTTGGGCTGAAACGTAAAAGTGATGATCAAAAAAAAAAAAAAAAAAAAAAAAAAAAACTCTTGGGCTCTTGGGACTCCAGAAAAGAAGAGTGTCGATCAAGAGGGAGTATGATTATAGAGCAAAGACCATGGCGTGATTGGTCGATTATGGAAGTTGGCGCCCTCAGTGAAGCACAAGTGCAAGGAGTCGTACTTGGTGCTTGCGTTGCAATGGTTGAATGCAAGGAGTTGTAGCGGTACGGGGGCAAAGCAACATGAACTGCTGGGCGCTGACCTGACGCTGCTCGTCAAAGATGTCAGGAGACACAGCACTTTGACACCTTGACTGACGCCAAACTTCTAGGTTTCAGTGTACGTGATCCTGTGTCCGTACTGCTGAGCCCTGACGCTTCTATGAATAGTCGAAGATGTCAGGAGACACAGCACTTTAGCACCTTGACGGACAGAACTTTTGCCTTGACATGCCTTGACTGACACCAAACTACTACCTGGTAGGTTTTGGTGTGTAAGAGTAGTCAGCCCTACACCCTTGACGGCGAACGTTTTCCCTTGCTTGACACGTCTCCTGAAACCTTTGTTCCTCTCCTACTGGTACTGCTTGCTGTGGATGATCGGCAACGTCAAAGTTACCATTGGTTTGGTCGATATCTCGAGGTCAACCCTTTAGTACTGCAGTTCCGTTCGAGGACAAAACACTTGTAATTTGACTGGTTTGTTCCCAAAAGAGAACTGTAGTACTAAAATTAAATGCTGAAGGGGGTGAGGTGAATAACTCAATATTCGTCATCACACTCTTGTCCCCTAATATAGGGACATTTTTCATACAATACTATTGTACAAACGGTGCTCATATTTAGGGAGAGAGTGGTAGGATGGAGGGAGGGAAAAAGAGGGCGAACATGTATCGGATTGAGAAAAAAATGAACAAAAAGTACGAATAAGTACTATCAATTATTAATATTAATATTACAGCAACCAAAGATGTCTAGAGACATGTCCAGCAAGGCAACACGTGCGCTGTCAAGGGTGTGGGGCCGAGTGTTGTACACTAAAATATAGTAGTTTGGTGTCAGTCGAGGCATGTCGAGGCAAAGTTGCTGTCTGTCGGGGAGTGAAAATGCGGTTTCCTTACATCTTTGACAGCAAAACATCCTCTCACAACTCTCAGAGACAGCACGAGAAGATATGCATACATGCTCGTCCCTCGCAATAAAATGTAAGAAAACACGTATGTGTATACGAGTAGCTACGAGACGTCGATATTCTTTTTTTATTTCTGTATCTTTAACGTAGAACACATGATACCGCCGTACGTACAGCACCATGTTTTTTTTTTTCTCGTTCTTCCTCTCATTAATAGAATAGCACACCTGCACCCTCGCCACCGTATTGCGATCTACAGGAGTATTTATTCATGTGTGTTCTACTTGTCTCCTTGTTCAGTACGTGGTACGTATGGTATCATATTTGGATTGAATGGTGTTGTATGTTTATATATTCGTACGCACGTACGTAAAGTACTAAAGTACATCAGCAGCAACAGCAGTGTCTATTTTTTTTCATCATGTACGATAGTGGTATGTTGTATTTTGAATTTTTGAATTTGAAATGTATCGCTCGTATGGACGATCGTACGTAGAATAGCATACTCGTGCATAGACGAGATATTAAGGTGGTATTGTCCTGTGCTATTAATAGAAGTCAAGTACTACTCTGTAGTCTCTCACTGACTCTCTATCACGCATTTTGAATTTGAAATTCAAATGTATTGATGGTGCTCGTAGAGTCCAAACCTTTTACTTACTTGTATACTGCTGCTGCACCAATTTCATACTGGTACGCGAGTAACTCTACAGCAGTAGTCTATGAGTATACCTGACACCAGGTACGTATATTGAGAGTCAATGTGAGATGAACAATAACAACAACAGCGTATTATTCTGATTATTGGTGAAAGCTCTTGAACAGATCAACATTGAAATATCAACTATCGAAATGTCGCAAAAAAAATCAAAATTTTGGAATCGAGAGGCGGCTGGTGGAAATCATGTATGAAGGGGGCAACCAACGGCTCTTATTTTGGTGGCACGCCGGTATTTTTTTTTTTTTTATTTGCGTATGTGGTTAACTGCTACAGCAGCAGCAGCAGCGCAACACTGAACAGCAGTAGCTTATGTGCCTTTTTTTTCCTCTCACCGTTCATTATCTACGCCCCTCTTTTCTCTCCCCCTCCTATTTTAATATTGTACTATTATTAAAAGTACTAATATTAGGACTATTAGTATAATATTTGGTAGGTGGTCCGCGTGCCTGTCAAGATCAATTTCGTGGGTTCAAGTCTCACCGAGTGCATGCTCATAGGGACTTTTTCTTGCATAAAAAATTGATAAGCGGAAAACCCGAAAGCGTGAGTTGGCTATATTCGATGAAAATCGACGAGCAGTAGGAATGCTGAACCCTATGCGCGACAAAAACTAAAGGCACGTACCGGGGGGGAGAAGGGACGACACCTGTGACCACGGCTTGTCCAGAAGATCGTCGAGGGTAAAACCTCCTACGAGTAGGTTGGAAAGGAAAAGTGACGATGAAAAAATAAATAGTAAATATGACCAAATATTGTTAGTAAAAATAGGAAAATATATAGGTTTTTGTGTGTACCGTAGGTCCTATCAGCTATGGGGCCCCGTAGTATTTATAGTCGTAACTCAGACCCGGGGTCACATACAGCAGCAGTATTAATATTTATAGCAGCTTCCTCCCCTTAACGGTTCTTGCCTCCGTTTTGATCGCCATAAGACTTGACACTTGACACACATTTCTTCCCTCGTCGACTGGCGTCGAATTGCGCGTACCCGCGCTGCCTGTATTACGGGGGACCATTTTTTTTTTTTTTTTTTTTTTTTCCTATCACTTTTACTTCCCAGCCCACTCGCGTAGGAGGTTTTACCCCTCGACGATCTTCTGGACAAGCCGTGGTCACAGGTGTCGTCCCTTCTCCCCCCCGGTACGTGCCTTTTATTTTTGTCGCGCATAGGGTTCAGCATTCCCACTGCTCGTCGATTTTCATCGAATGTAGCCAACTCACGCTTTCGCGCTTTCCGCTTATTATCAATTTTTTATGCAAGAAAAAGTCCCTATGAGCATGCACTCGGTGGGACTTGAACCCACGAAATTGATCTTGACAGGCACGCGGACCACCTACCAAGCCACCGGGGGCATAGTTAATACCTACGGTCGAGACAAAAACCTACCTGGTATATATTTCCCTATTTTTACGAACACTAATTGGTCCTGTTTACTATGGTCCCCCGTAATACTAATATTGTAGATTGTAGGCGCTCTCAGCAGCTGATTCCTTTTCTAATATTTCGCAATTGAAGAAATTATCACCGCGGTGGGATGGTTTGAACTCACGGAATCAATTCGATTATGTATTAGTCATAATACAATTTTAGTCAGCAGTAGTTCTATGGTATCAGTACGTATCATTCGAGAGTACCGATGAGGCACCGGGGCGACCTACCCAAGACAGCACGTACCGCATGTACCTGATACGGTACGCGGACCTCACTTTTTATTTCCGTCTGAGGTGTGCGTAGATGTGCTTCAGTTATCATGTTGTATTGTTCTGCTTGAGGTATTATTGTCCACTCCCAGAGTTAGTGGAGCCTGTCCTGCGACCGCGCGACTTGCATTGTATTATTGTGGCGATGAGTTAATGTGAAAACAACACCAACAAGTGTACGCATTAGATACGAGTAAAAAAACAAGGTTTTTACTCGTACGTGCCTGCTTTCAAGTATTCCAGTATCGTGTGAACCTGGTATGTATGTGTTGCAGCATTGCAGCAGTGGCCGGTCGTCCCGGTGGTCTAATGGTACCGACGAATGCTACCTATGTTTATAAGGGTCACCCTGGGCTGGGTAACCGATCGAGCTTTTACCCATTTAACTCAGTAGGTAATACCATCACATTGCATTGGACGTCGTTCAGGACACACGGGTTCGAATCTCACTTCGAACGTTTTTTTTGGTGTATGATAATGTGTATTCTTCACATTAAACCGTTCTTTCTGCCCGTCGACATCCAGCACAACCAGTGTCCGTGCCGATTCTTCAATCCTGATAGAAGTTCTGTGGTCACAAAACTACGCCACAGAGCTACTACGTTGCCACGTATGCAGCAATAAGCACAGCAGTGGACAAGGCAAGGCAATGGCATGTCATCATACTGGAAACGGCAGGCACGACATACACATTCTATGAAATAGAGAAACGAAAGGAAACAAATAAAAAAACAAAACATGTAAGACAAATCGAAAGAGAGAAGGAAGAAAGAAAAAATAGAAGACACAAACTGTCGTGGCCCCCTGCAGGGGATGTGGCAGACACTTGAAAAGAACGAGCTGGAAACAAAAGAAAAGAAAGAGAAGAATACACCACTACTTGTGAACAGCGGGAAGACTAAGAACCAAGGGAAAATAACTGGCAACCCAAAGCGCAAAGCAGCCTTCAGGTAGCGGTAGCATTTTGTGATACGAGTAGCACAGCCAGGTTCTCCCTGCTAGTCCGCCTGGTACCTTGCTACCCTGTCTGCCGTCTCCGTCCTGCGTTCGTCAACTATGCCTAGCAGGCTTGTCATCCACTCACGCCACCGACTCCTTTTGTAAGGCTTATCAATAGAAGAAAGGAAGAGAAAGAAATAAAGTGAAAATCACAGAGGATCAGCGCAAGAAAGAAAGAAAAAAGAAGACAAAGGAAGATCACATTCGAACCAGCTGCACCAGTTGGCGGCACGAGTAGTATAGACATTTTCTACTTCCTAGTCGACCTGGTGCCTTGCTACCCTGTGTACCATCTCCTTCCTACTTTCCATCTCCTTCCTACTTTCGTGCACCGCAGTTTCCCTTCTAGTCCTGTTCCGCCCCCTCCCCGCATTCCCTTGGTCGGGTTTTCTGCCACGCCTCCTGTTGCCGCCCCTCCCCCAATATCCTTGGACACCACCCACGGCGGATGCGCGGCGCTGCCTGCTCAGCTCAGCCTCATCCTCGTGCCACCTCATCATGAACCGTTCGGCTGCTTCGAGGATCCCCCGGTACCGCTTGCCCGCCTTTTTTGCTGCAGAGGACCACAGTGCGGCCTCAACTCCAAACACCAAGGGGGCAAGTTCCGTTGACCCTTCGGTGGCTCGGAAGTCCCTGAGGTCTTCGACTATGCATCTATGCCAAGTCTTAAAACTGTCCGCCAGGTCTCGGGTTCTCCCCACCAGCCACGCCAACATTACCCGACTGGGTAATCGCTCCTTGCTTTGCCGTGCCACGCCCCCCGCAAAGAAGAGCCGCCGTTTACGAATGGTCGTTTCGATGCTCTCGCAACGTGTCATCTTGAGGGCCTTCGCGTACGAGAGGGTGGTATGGTCAGTAGAAACGCATTGCGCCTGATTCCCTGAACACATACATCTCCCTGGTTCCCCAGGTATTAAAACGAAGCGTGTAGGTCAGTCAGCATACGGCCCTACACGGCACCGACGCCCCAAATATCCCCCGCCGTTCAGAGGGGGGAAGAGTGTTATAAGGATTAGCCTGGGCTGCGTAATTGATCGATCTTATACCGCTGAAGCTCAGTAGGTAACACCTTCCCCCTTAAGGAAGACCTTTTGCTGGAGTACGAATCCCACGTTGATCGGACTTGGGTTTGTGTGAAACAGTAAGTGAAGAACGGAATCAACTGCCAAATGGGTACTGCTGTGTAGGCGCAATTCGGTGCTATAAAGCTGTAGTAGTCGACGAGGGAAAAAAAAATGGGCTGAAGTCTTGTCGCGATAAAAATGCAAGGCACGAAGCACATTGGAGAGGGGGGAGGAGGGAGGACCCACTCCGGGACCCCGAATCTAAGGTGCGACTATCGGTAGGAAGGAGACGAGGATGGGCAAAGATAAGAAATTGGATATGGAAAAAAGAACGAAAAAAAAGTATTATTCCAGGTATAGTTTGTCGTACGTACAATGATCAGTTTTTGTTTTTAACCTTTTTGACCTAAATGGTGCGGCCCGAAATCGGAGTGGGCTCTGCATTCGGCAAGCGCCCTTTTCAACGATACTGCTGATACTGATGATACTGATACTGCTGCTGCTGCTGCTGCTTTGATACGTATGACTAGTCGTGGTCGCACACAAAGTGTGCAGCTGTCGCTATAAACTCGCGCAACGGGATATATGATAGCTGTGACTACTGCCTTCAATTTGGTCGTGTGCTTTTGTATTTTGATGATTTTGGAGAGTCGTTATATTTTACTGGTAGTATCTGTTGTCTGTGCTGGCATATTGATGTCACTAAGGGCCCGTCTTAAAACGAAAAACCTTTTCCATGATAATCGAGTAGGAAAAAAAAATAGTGTGATTTGATTTACTGTAGATTGAATTTCGTGAACAATATGCCTTTGAGCCCTATCGAGGAATAGCGTACTGGAAAAAAAAAAATCGAATAACGCGCGAGGGTCAACGAACACCCGCGGGCAAACCAACGAGGCGAGCGACGACCCGCGTCCTCCCCGGGGCGCCGCGGTCAGCGGCCGATTCTTTCTCCCGGCACCGCCGAAGAGGCGATCGCTGTTGGGACGTTTTGGGTGGCTGGCGCAGCCCCGAAGCCCCACGCAGGCAGCAGCGACGGGGATACAGCGATCGAACTTATGAGCGACGTCATGATCTGGTCGGTGCTCGTGTGGTTCGCGAGGCACAGAGGGACGAAAAACTGGGTTTGCGACGCCCTTGTAAATTTTTGAGGCGCCGCGGATGGTCTACTCTGTGCTATTAATAGGGGCCGTCGGACCTCGCGCTGCGGCTGCTCCGGCGGCTCTGTCTCCCGGGAATGGTGGATCTCACCTACCTGTCCAGCAGTCGACGGCACGGCTCAACCAAGTTTGTGTGGCTTGCTTCGGTTTCAGGAACATGCATCGTCGAGTTGGACAAACTCCCCAAATTGGATAACACGAAAAGCAAAAGGCGCCCCAAAAGATTTCTTCCCAAATTGGATAACACGAAAAGCAAAAGGCGCCCCAAAAGATTTCTTGTCGAATTCGTTTTTTTTTCGGTTTGTTCGAATCAAAAGTCACAATGCTTACTTGGTGATTCACTTTTCGACCAATCAGATGCAAATCAAATCAAACGAATAAAATATTGGCGGAATATCATGAAAAAAAAGTTTCTCGTTTAAGATGGGCCCTAATTTCAGTCGACGATGGTATTAATATTAGGAGTAGAATCTCGGTCGTTGAGCCTGCTTCAGCCATCTCGCAGTTCATCCCTATTTTCTGTTGTTTTTCTTGGTTGCTGGCGCTGGGGAAATTCGAAACTCGCATTATCTCTCCCATAAGACTCTCGTATGGCCATTCAACGATTCTATTCATATCATGTTGATACATTGCGAGTATCATGCATTAATATCTACTGCTGGAATACTGCTTCTGCTACTATTGAAACTGGCCTTTGTACTTATTTATAAGAATAAAAAAAAAAAACAACAAATACATAGCTATGATATGAGATCGAGGCTTTCTTCGAAACTTATTTTTGCAAGCTGCGTGTCATACTAATGATACTTCGATCGCGCGTACTTGGTACGGGTTTTATTTGTCCTGATGAAGGATTCACATTCACATTCCGTAGATGAGGGAGGGAGACAAAATCTCAAGCTGCAGAATTCAAGGAGTGCGTGTGTCTATATTTCGAAGCAAAATTGAAAAAAATTCCCAGGTCGCACGTAGCTTGCGTGTGCATTCAACGGTACTATCGTGCTGTTGAACTGCTGTACGTACTACTGCTGTTGATGTAGTGCTATTCAAGGGTACTACTCACACGTTGTATCTTGTACGGAACGAACAGGGTACACATGTGTATTGAACAGTACATGTTACATCACGATATTCAACGGTACTATTCACACAGTGTATTTTATACACATCATACGGGGTATACATATAGAGTAGAACATGTTTTCAACGGTACTACAATAGTAGTATCACGGTGACCCCTAGTATATATAGGCCCAGAACGGGGGGAGAGAGGCTTCTCAATGTGCTTTCTGAAAAAATACAAATGTAGCATCGATGGAAAGCCTATGATCTATGATGGCATCAACCACGTGTTTGAAACAGGCAACACTTCTATTCACGCAGCGGTGCTTGCACTTGAGTACAACGCACCAAAGTGGGTGCTTTGGGCTTATTTCGTGCCTATAATCTATGGACCTCCGTGATATTAGTATCATGCTACGGTACTATTCATACATTGTACCTTGTACGTCATACGTTGTATGTTGTACGGAAGAGAGGGGGTATATATGTGTGTTCGACAGCAGTACCATGATTTATGCGGAACGAACGGACACTTATGCTTATATGCGGGTACATGAATTCAACGGTACTATCATGCTATTCAACGATACTATCATAAATATTTTTTTTGCACGAAACAAACAGGGTACTCTATACAGATAATGCGTGTATTCAACGGTACTATCATTATATTCAACGGTACTGTTCATACGTTGATTCCGCTGCTGTTTCCTACGCGTTTGTATTCATTTGCAACACGTTGTGTACGCGGAACAGGGTACGGCGGGGTGGTTCTTGAGCTGAGGACAGGGACGGGAAATATCCGCGCGTTGTTTGTCGACATTTCCGTTAACTACGGGCTTCTATCGACGTTGGATGACCACGGCCCGACCCTCGTCGATGCCAACCGGGATACTAGCCTTGGCCAGGTCAATGTCGGTGAGTGCTGGTCAGGCTGGGGGTGGTGGTGTCGAGGAGACGAGGGGTAGTGGGTGACGATTGGTGGGCGGTGGGAGGGGGAGAGGTGGATTGGGGGTTGGAGGTGGGTAATGGTTGCTAGGGCGTGGGGTTTGCCCCTCGCTGGGTGTGTGGAGTACTGGGCGGGTTTCTCTAGCCTCCGACAGCAAACACGCTCAGATCTGCGATGCTGTGTACGCTGTACAGCATGCTGCTGCTGTGTTAGTGAGGCGCTTGAAGGTGGGAGGGGGGGGGGGGGGGGGGGGGGGGGTGAAAAGGGTGTTGGGGTGGAGGTAGCGGGACGGGGGGAGGTAGGAGGGCCGGGAATGGTTGGAGTAGTGGTGGGTGGGGGATGGAGGTGGCGGTGGGGGTGGATGGTGTGACCACCGTGGATGGTGTGACCACCGTCCGACCCTCGTCGATGCCGATCGGGTGACTCCTATTAGTAGCACCCTTGCCCGGTCAACGTAGGCGAGTGCTGGTGGGAGCGGGGTGGTGGTGGCATTAGGGGGGAGGGTGGGGGGCGGTGACCACGGTCCGAGGTGAGGGTGGGTGGGTAGCTGTGGTGAGGGAGAGGTAGGGGGGAGGGGGGGGGGGAGTGGGGGGGTTGGGGACAGTCGTGATGGCGGGATGGCGGTGGGGTTTCGGGGGTAGTGTTGACGAAAGGGAGGGGTAGGGGGGTGGTTTGTGATGGTGTTGGGGTTGTGAGTGCGGCCATTGTGAATTGCCAAGCTGGCTTCGCTCGTAATTGCAATCGATACGTGGTACGTCGTATTTTGTCTAATACGCTGACTGAGTTGCATTGCTTAACACCACTCTTTCACTATTTTGTTTTTATTAGGACCGCCTGTATGTTACCATTCAATCTAAACGGACGTTATATTTGGAGAACATAGTGGTATACATTACAGTACTCATCCCTCTATAGTGCCGGTGTACAGTGTATGCGCCAGCCAACAAAACCGGCACTATATGTAACGGCAACCAACCGGCACTATATGTAGCGGCAACCAACCGGCACTATATGTAACGGAAACCGGCACTACATATAACGGCAACCGGCACTATATGTAACGGCAACCAACCGGCACTATTTACTCCGCATACGGCCACACTGGCTAACCCCATCTGTCTGTGCCAAGCGGCTTCACCGGCACTCTAGAGGGCCCACTACTGCTGTACACACGCGATACAATAGCTTGCACGGGTGGCTGCGTCGGTCCTGCGAGCTGCATCGTGGTTGCATAGCTTGAACGGACGGCTGCTGCCCTGTGCCTGCGTCCGTTCTATGGCACTGCATTGTCGTTGCATACGTTATAACCTGGACGGCTGCCCTGTGCCTGCGTCTGTTCCGTCTGTGTGCGTGCATGCATGCATACGCGCTGAGGCAGAATATAACGGGGTGGATTCAGCGTCGGAGATCGTTCCCCAGGAGACCGGCGCTTTCGACGTGGGCATGGCCTTTGGTGACGGCGTCTGTTCTGCTGACGAAGTGAGCAGTAGGTAGCCCCTTTAAGAAACCCCACGATAAGGAAAAACAGCATATTAGGGACATCAAATTTGTGCCCCACCATTTTTTCCCCACTCTGACTGCTTAAGGGACCCCCCGACAAGGGAAAAAAAGGTACCAAAAAGTAAGAGTGAGACGTCAAACCTCTCCCCACCTTTTTTTTTGTCACTGCGTAGTGGCTGCAAGGGGCCGGTGCCAACTGTGATATGGGACCTTGGTGCCTATATGGAGGACCTCCAATTCCGAACGCACGCACCGCGAAGGAGGCTAAAAACGGCAAACTAGATAGTAGCAAAAAAATACGATCGTTGTCGTACAGTAGGAGATAGGTGGTGGCCACAAAAGGCAAAAAACAAGAAAGGGGTACTGTAAGATTCAGGCAAAATATTTTTATGTATTATATACCTGTTTTTATGTATTATATACCTGGTACCTGGTACGGAATACATGCAACGAGCACCCAGATGTTGGGGACGCCTCTGGTAGGAGTAGGAACGGTGCTCCGTCTCGTAGGGGATGCGTGGTTGATGGACCAAGGTCTAAGGGAAGCAGCTAAAAAAGTCCCCCCCTTCCCCCCCGTGTGGCGATTCGACTACGGCCAGCGTAATAATGAGTACGCCCCCCCCCCCCCCCCCCCCCCCCCCACGACCCGGTTACACTTTGCCAGGTATACCCATTGCTCTCTCTGGAAGTGGCCACACCAGAAAACAAATCCGTTGTTTTGAAGCTGTCATCCATTGCATATCCGCCTCACAAGCGGTTCTTAGGGCCGTTGATACCGGAGTTTTTTTTTTTCAAATAATTTCCCCCCAAAAAAATTAGGAATTTTTGAGATACGGAGGCGTTTCGTCATAATTTGTGAAATTCCCAACATTGAGAAAAAAATCAGGGAAGTTAAATTTCATACACTTGGAGAAAAAAAACCCCAGGAGAAAATCTGGACGATAACTAACCATTGCGCGAAAAAAAAAACTTGACGAAATTGGAAATCCTGGGAAGAACTCTCCGATTACAAGGGCGTTTAGGATTAGTAGGATGCAGCTCTCACCCTTGTTGCGACTCGCCGAACATCTCACGTTTGTTTTGGCTTCGCGCTTGGTGCAAGCAATGTCTTGCTGGGTAGGTGAAAACCGTCCCGACATTGCCGGGATGCGAGGGTCTAGGGTCATACGACTACTGCGGCCGTGAATGCCATGAGTACGCCCCCCCCCCCCCCCCCCCCCCCCCCCCCCCCCCCCCTTGCCTCCCTCCGAAAGCATACGGGGTAGGGGGATAGATGGGTCTGGTACGATATTAGGTGGGAGGGGGGAGGCGCATGCGCTCTAGTGGCCGTTGACTCGTACAAACATTTTGTTTTCGGCTATCCAGATGGGTTTCCCCTGAGGCGGGGTTTCCAAGGTGTGGGAGGCGTTTTTTTTCCGGGAGTGCTCCGTTTGTGTCCGATTCGTGTGGCGTGGGGTGGGCGGGTCGCGGCTGGTCGTGTCTTATGAGTGGATAGGTGAAATTGATTGACGAAATATGGATCTGGACAGATGGATGGAGGGGTAGATGGATGGATGATCCTAACCCTGCCGAGCTACCTGTAGTACCGATTTGTTGCTGTTGGACGCCAGTCACAAAACACGCTCTGTATCACGCCCTAAACCCCTCCTACCCCTACCTTGCCAAAATGCCACGGTTATAGGCCCTGTTCTCTCCTGTTGTATTTTTTTTTAAAAAACAACTTTTCACTTTTTTCAAAACCTTCTTTCCCACTTTTTTCAAATTTTCAAATCGGTAAATTTGTAAATGTACCCTATAATGAAAGATATTTCTTCAGCAGCTCAATGGGGTTAACTTGGAAATCTGAAAAACATAAACTGCTACCGATATTATATTGCGTAGCCTTGCCGAAATGTCACTTGTTTAATTCAACCCCCCCCTACTCTGCCCGCCAACACCCGCTGACACCCGCGACGGCGCCGGGCTCGCCCGCGGTGCCGTGCTCTGAGTACACGCACGCACACAAAAACGAAACAAGATTTATTCAGTTTTTTTTGTTTTTTTTTTTTTAATAAAAGCTACGCTTTTGACTATTCGTATGAAAACGAGTACGAGAAAGCGCGGTGCCTTCGAATGTATCGAGGTGTAATTGCCTATGAGTAGCAATGCCTAAAATACAACTTTTGTGTGTTGCTTCTGCCCGTGCTCCCGTACTCGACTATTTTTAAAACACCTTTTTTCTTGTATTTCAGGAGAACCTTAGCTTGCTTGCTGTGAGAATCGTGGGATGTGGCTTTACCCTAGCCCACCTCACGTTCCAGAGGATGAGCGTGGTGACTAGTTGTATTGGGGAGGATTTGGAGTCGGATGTGTCAACGCTGGGCTATGGGAGGGTGGTGCCGGATGATTGCTCCGTGGAAGAGGTGAGCGCTACATTTGATTTCGGACGTTTTTTTTTTTTTTTGTCTTGACGGTTTCGTAGTCGTTTTTTTCACGGTTTCATCGCTTTTTGAGCGTTTTTCAACTTGTTAAAATGGTGGTTTCATCGCGCGTATTTGGGCGGCGGTTTCAATGTTCGACGGGTCCGTATTGTGTTGTTGCAGCAGGGTCTCATCAGCCGTGTGGTTGTTTTACGTTTTGTTTTTTGCGGTTGCGTCATGTTTCTTCGATTTCATCAGTTTTTACGTTTTTGTTTGTTCAGTCTGACATTTTTGCTCAATGGTTTCATGTTGTTTTTTTCCGGTTTCGACACGTTTTTACGGACCAACACGCTTGCCTGCTCCGTGGAAGAGGCGAGTTTCTCTCTGTGTTGTGTTCATTTTTTTCATAAAAAACGTGTTCCATCAGCTTTTTACGGTCAAGGAGGTTTCGTCTTGTTTGACCGATTCTCCTTTTTTTTCTTTTTTTTTCGATTTCATGATGGTTGGCAGATATTTACATCGTGAAATGGGGAGATCTCAATTGTCCGCCTCAGGGATTGATCTGCTCCGACATATTTCGTGTATCTATATGATGTTATTTATCTGCCAGGTACTGCTGCTGCTGCTTGTAGAAAATGTACTGGAGACATGACGTGATGTTCCTTCCGTGTGTGCGTGCATCCATCATGCGCCACCCCTCGTCCTAAAAATTCCAGGTATTGGAGCATAGCTTAGTTGTAGCCTCCTCCTCCTCCGCCACAGGAGGATGGGGGTGGCGATAGTAGTGGCGGTAGCGGTAGTGCAGACGGAAGCAGCAGCGGTGGTGACGGTAGTGATAGCACCGGGGGCGGGGGAGGCGGGGGGGGGACGGGGGGGCGAGTGGTGGATTGACGGACTGCCAGGGGCTGGTGAACGTGCTGGAGCTGGAGAGTCGGTCGGCGGTAATTTCCATCTCGGAGGATGAGCCGCTTTTGTTTTCGACAAGGTGGGTGCTCTTGGTTTGGAATATTATAGTTGTTGTTGTTGTTGTTCTTGTTTTTTGAACCCATCAAGGTTTATGTTTCGGCCCTCTGCGGCAAAGCCGTGGCCATATACAGATGTGTCTGTTCTTCCTTCCCTTCTCCCCGCTGCCCCGTTACTTGTGGACCTTCTTTTTTTTTTTGTCGCGCGGAGGGGTTCAGCGTTCCCACTGCTCGTCCTACGAGTATGTCATCGAAGTTGCCTACGAGCTGTATTGTTGCTATGGTTGTGGTTGTGTGTCGTCGGTTGTTGTTGTTGTTGTTGTTGTTGTTGTTGTTGTTGTTGTTGTTTTATCATCACGTGCATGGCTGGTGATTGTTGTCTGATTGTTTATTCATTAAGCCTGCTTTTTCCGGACTTGGGAGCCAGGAATAGCGTCCTACCGTGAAAGAAACGATAAATAATGCGGTCTTGCTATCGTTCTACGAACCCTTTCAAGGCGAACTGCGGTCCCGTTTCGGGCGCAAAATTAGTGTGTCACCATGAAGAAGAGTGCGTGACAATACAGGGTGTATGAATAGTACCAGGGATCACCGCCGTGCTGCGAGGGGGTGTCGTACGTCGTACCTGGTGCGTCATTTTCCGTTGCGAGCAGGCAGCCCGGGTGCTGCTACTCGTATGTACGCATCATACGTGCGGCAGGCGGGCGGTCGCCACTGCTGCTGTCTTTTCGACATGTTTTCCCTTTGTGGCATAGCCTTTAGGAGCCTCAGCAGGGTCGTTTGTTGTCGATTGGTATTATTTTACGGGGACCGTAGTAAATAGGACCTACGGTACACTCAAAAATCTGTATATTCCCCTATTTTTACTGACAATATTTGGTCCTATTTACTATGGTCCCCAGTAATAGTAGTGATTGATTGTTCGTAGTGGAGTAATGGTTGGTGATGATCGGTTAGTGATACCGCTCACAGTGAAGGGTGACTATCGGTCAGTGATTTGTGATTGGTGACTCGAGTGATGAATGATTCGTGGGTATTATTACGAGGGACCATAGTAAACAGGACCAAATATTGTTAGTAAAAATAGGTAAATATATAGGTTTTTATGTATACCATAGGTCCTATTAACTATGGACCCCCGTAATAATAGATTAATAGTGATTACTTGGTAAGTGATTACAGCAGTAGTGATAACAGACCGATACAGACATTAGCGCGCAACGTTTGTTTCCTCCCTTTGTTCTTGCTCCTTTTCGCTTTTGCCCCGATCGGGCTGCGTTGACCCTTCTCGCCCTCAATGTGGCCGCCCCAAACCCCCCCCCTGCCCCCCCCTCCCCTTTTACCGCCGCTTCGCCTGTGTTCGTTTTCTCGATTTGCTTGTCGCTAGCACGGAGGATTGCGAGTATCGCACGATCACCGTGAGCCTCGAAGGCTGGGAAGGGAGTTCCGTGAAAGCGGCATTTTTCGACTTCGAGGTGCGTCGGTGGCGTTTTTCTACTGCTGTACATTTAATACGTTCACCTCTTTGCGTCCGCGCTCCCGTTTCGGAGAGAAATTTCTTGGAATTAGAGTTACGCATAGGTTTAATTTGTTCATGTGTACAAGTGCAGTACACGAAGGGTGACGTAGGACAGCTCCAGTAGATGGGACCGGTTGTGACTGCTGTGATTTTCGTGTGTGTGACTGCTGTAACAACGTAGCTATTGATAAACGTTTGTAGCTGCTGTATCTGTTGCATTGATTGCACCATCACCGTCAGCGCGCCAAATACCCCCCCCCCCCCCCCCCCCGCTTCCCCCCGATTTTCCCCTCTGCTCTCTTCTGTGGCTGTCAGAACAAACACTTGGACCACTTGGAGCTGACGGCGACAATGGTGTCGCCAACGGACAGTTCCGTGGAAATCTCTTCGGAGAAGGTGGACCAATCAGATCTGTCGGCCATCGACGGTTTCGACTCTGGCAGCAGCCGCTTCGACATGGCCATCGCGTTTGAGGGCGACAGCTCTTCCATTACCGTCAACTTGAGGGTGAGGACACATACTGGTAATCATAGTACCGTCGGGGAGGGTGAGCATTAGAGGTGTTACCCTTTTGCCAATTACCCGGGTATTCGCGGGTATTACCCGGCTTGCTATTAATAATACCCGTCACGGGCACGGGTATCATTTCATGCTCGCCGAGTATTTTGGCCCCGGGCACTCGGGTACCCGGCTGTTACACGGGTACCTGGGTGTTATACGGGTAGTCGCCGTTAAACGGATACCCGGGTACCCGCCCAAAATGGCCGTGCATACTCACGAGTATCCTGGTATTTGTTTCCCAAAGCTGGCGGGTATCCGTTCAAGATGAGTACTCGTCGGGTAACATCTTGTAGTGAGCACGCATAATCATCAGCAAATTGTCGTGTACTGCTGTGGTACCTTTGGGGCTTGCTGCAGTGCTTTCGTGTGAAGGTTACTAGAGTAGCCTTTAGGGATAGATATATCATTGCCGCTTGAGGGCGACCGCTCTTACCTCACCGTCAAGTCGAGGGTGATGTGTCGTTAGGAAATGATAAATAGTCGCTGGACAAAGGTAATAGTACCGTTAGAGGAGGATATATTGTGCCGTTGGATGCAGGAAAACAGTACTGCTGCGTCGAGGTAGATACAGAGTACCGTTGGGAAAAGAGAGCCAGTGGCCGCGTCTTCCTACTCGTTGGTACTTGGTACACTGCATCTCAGGTACTATTACGGGGGACCACACTGTAGTTAATAGGACCAATTGTTGTTAGTAAAAATAGGTAAATATATGGATTTTTATGTATACCATAGGTCCTATTAACTATGGACCCCCGTAATAGTGTATACCGGTACCCTTTGGTACATGAAGCATGGTGCATGTACACCGCACACGGTAGGCCAAGTGTTGTGGTATACCTGATACCTTGGTACCATATTAGCGAGAAGCTATCAGGACCTGTTGGACGCTTACACCCTCCCTCCCTCCCTCCGTCCCTCCCGTCCGTCTTCCTTTCCCTCTTTTACCCCGCCCCCCCGACACCTCCCACCCTCCCTCCCTCCCTCCCACCCTCGTATCTGCCACGTGTGTTGGTGCGATTTTCCTTCAACTTTTGGGAACTTTGTTTCGCTTTTTTGTGTTTTGGCAGGGATGCGGTCTTACCATAGACACCTTCGCCACGAACCGTGCCACCGTCGTCATCACCTACCTCGGCTCTCAGTACAACCTCGCCGACCCTCGACTGGAATGCGCCTTCGAAGAGATACCAACCCCTGCGCCTACCCCCGCGCCGGGGCTACCAACAGCCTCTCCTTCATCGGCTTCGTCTCCTTCGTCTGTCGGACCCACGACGCCGTCGCCCCTGTTCGGAGGAGGAGGGGCGCCCTCGGCTGCTCCTACTGATGGGCCTTCGTGGATACCTGTGGGGTACTCTCTGGCGCCCTCTGGAACTGGGATGCCATCGGTGAGCTTTTGGTTTGGGTGTAGATTGGGTTGGGTTTGGTTGGGTTGGGGTTAGTGTTCGGTATCGAGAAACGTTTATAGACGGAATATGATATCTCGATACCAGTCCCCAAATTTCGGGATATGGATATACGATATGTATATCGATATATCGCATGATATTGCTTATGATACGATATGATATCGAGATATCCCGAAAGTACTCTCGATATTGATATCGATATAAAATATCCCAAAAGTATTGCATGATGTCAACATCGAGAATTCTGGATACGATACCGAACACTGCCATCTGTGGTGTATATTTACACGCAATATCGTATCGCGTAAGATGCGATATGATTTCGAAATATCCCGAAAATATCGCGTGATGTCAATATCGAGAATTCTAGATACGATACCGAACACTAGTTGGGGTGGGTTGGTTTGGGTTGGCTTTAGCTTTTGTTCGGTCCGGCTTTTTTCCTTTGGCCCCGCTTGATTTGTATTTGGGTTGGGGTGGACTGGATCGGCTTATCTCTCGGCTTGGCGTGGATCGCCTTTCACCTTGTCTTGTTGCTTTGCGTTGCGTTTATTTAGTCTTGGCGCTGTCAGATTTATCGAAAAAAATCCCGCCCGCCCCTCCCTTTCCCTCCCCGTACTGGCACCAGACCACCTATTATCACAACGCCATCGTACCTACACCAAACCCCCCCTCCCCCTTCCCCTCCCCACATTTTCATGTGTAACTCCCTCGCTGCTCCCGCCTTGCTTTTGCTGGTCCGGATGTTTCAGGAGCCGGCTTCCCCTTCTCAACCCTTGCCAGGATCGCCCACCCCCCCCACCACGTCCACTTCTGCTGCGCCGACTTCGTCCCCCACCCTGGCCCTCTCTGTAGCGCCGACCTTCATGACCGTGGTGGAGAGGGGGGGGCAGTGTCACCGGTAGTCTTCAGGTCAGGCTGCTGGGGGTGGTTGGAATGGTTTAAAGCGCCGCAGGGGGGGGGGGGGCGTACTCAGTTGTTGTGCCGTTGTCATTTGACCGTTGACACACACATCCCTTCGAGATGGAGGGGGGGGGGGGTGTACTCGTTATCGTGCATGGCCGTAGTCGTATGACCATAGACCCTCGCATCCCTACAATGTCGGGACGGAGCACATCGGTTTTTACCGGCCAGGCAGGAGCGGGGGGGGGGGGGGGGGGGGGGGTCGGAATGGTGACTGGTTCGGGGGGGGGGGGAGTACTCGATATCGTGCATGGCCGTAGTCGTATGACCATAGACATGCATGGGATGGGGGGACGGGGCGGGGGGTTGGGGAGTGACACGCCCTTCAAACCTTCCACATCTCGGACGGACAGATATTCAATATCCAACACACTACTGCACACTTCCGAACCATTTTCCCGATCAGGTTTCCGGCATCGATCCAGACACGGAAGACGAGGACATCTACAGCGCCGCTCGAGAAGGCTTAGCCACCGTATTTGGCCTAGATTCGGTAAAAAATGTCGCAGTAGCGGCCTCCGGTATGCTTGACACAGCACCCGCGGATTCCGTCAATGACAATGATGATGGTGGTAGTAGTTCTAGTGCTAACAGCGGCGGTAGTGATAGTGGGGGTGGGGCGGTGGGTGGAGTTGAGGAGAGACGGTTGACTTACGTTAGGAGGGAGCGGTCTTATGTGCGAGCTGATGGCATTGGTGATGGTGGTGATGAGACTAGCCGCCGACCCGTGTCAACCTCCGGTGAAGCCCGGGGGACGCAGGAGGGTTGGCAGCGGGCGGAGGGGATGAAGGCATTGGATCATCGCTGGAAGGAGGAGTTGCATAATGGCTGGGAGGGAGAGAGGGAGGGGGACGGGATAGCTAGCGGGCTCAACTTTGACCGAAAAGGTATCGCGGTGGACGCTGCTGAAGCAGGATTGATGGCAGAACCGGCCACCGAATATGCGGCGGAATGGGCAACGGGAGCGCGGTCAGAGCGTGGAGAGCGTCTGCCAAGTTTTCCCTCCGAGCGGTCAGATCGAGGCAAACGAATGTGGCGGAATGGAGGTTCGTTTTTTGGCGAAGCCAGCAGCAGCAGCAGCAGCAGCAGCGGTGGTGGTGGTATGGTGGGTGACGATGATGGTGTTGGTGGACGTGTTGAAGGTGACGGTGTTGGAGGCGGTGATGATGGTGATGGTGGTGGTGGTGACGGTGCTGACGGCGGTGACGGCCCCGGGTTCGGCTACCTCCGCAGCACGAGGGAGTTGCAGTCGGATGCAGGCGACAGCGGGAGCACGGTCGACATGGACTTCGAGGTGGTACTGACCACCGACGTGGGGGACGATTCGGACTCGGCTTCTTCTAGGGTGGCTGTGGTCGTCGAGGACTACGCAGATGGGGGGGAGGAAGGAGCTGGCGGATGCGTTAGGGGTACTGCCCTCCGAAGTCAGGTGGGGATGGCGCGCGGCAAGAGATGCTGGCCTTTTGTTGGTAGGCTTATTTTTTATCCTTTCTTCTTTTCCTGCGCTGATCGTAGTTAGCCCGGTTTCGTACGACGCGTGAAAACAGGGCACAGGGCGCACGCAAAGCTGGCGATATGGCTGTTGTTTTGTTGTTGTTTCGTGTGTTTTTTCTTGTTGCTGGAACAGGAGCATGAAAACAAGCTTGTTCCCCCCCCCCTAGTTTTTCCTCAATGGTGCTTTCTTGCGCTATCTATACGAGCCCTCTCAAAAAAAATAACTCCGTCCCTTTCTCTGTTGTATGGCGTGTTTATTGCTTGTTGCCTGTGTTTTCCCTTCTGCCTGTCTGTTTTGTGTTTGCTTGTCCTCCTTGTTCGGTTTTCTTCTTCTCTGCTTGTCTGCCTGTTCGCTTGTCTGCTTCTCCGTTTGTTTGTACTTGTGCGCTTGTCTTTTGTGCTCATTTTCTTTGCTTGTTTGCTCGGTTGCTTGCTGTTTTTTTGTGTTTTTGTTTGTTTGTTCTCCTTGCTTGTGTTCGGCTTGTGCTATTAATATCTGTTTGATTGTATCGTGGGGGCAATCAATGCCTGTCAGCCTGTCCAACCTGGCCTTCTGTGTCGGTAGCAACTCCTCGTGTAGTAACGCAACGAGCCTGGATACGACGAGCACATCCGTCTCCGACGAGCTTAGCACCAGCGGACCCTGGCAGAGTTTCCTCAAATTTGGAGGGATGCTCTTCTTGGCGCTCGTCGGGACCTGTGCCATATGGTGAGAGAGCAGAGGCAGGAGGGGGGGGGGGGAGCGGAGGGGGGAGGGGTGAGAAGGTAGACGGGGAGTCGGGGGGGGCAGTGGGGGGCGCGATCGCCGCTTGTTTGTGTGTTTATTAGTAGTGCGGGCGGGTGTTTTGGAGCCCCATTTTGTAGTTGCTGATGTTGCTGATGTTGTCGCTGCTCTTATTGTTGCTGATGTTTTTGTCGCTGCTGCTGCTACTGTTGTTGATGCTGTCGCTGCTGCTACTGTTGCTGTTGCTGCTGTTGCTGCTGCTGCTGCTGTGTCGCCGCGGTTGTTGTTGTCGCTGTTGTTGCTGCCACTGTTGTTTTTGCTGATACTGTTTTTTTTTTTTTTTTTTGTGGTCGCTGTGGTTGTCGCTGTTCCAGTTTCTGCTCTGCGGCGGTGTGCTACCACTGCCTCTTCGACGGGAGCGTGTACGACGACGGGGAGGTGGTGAAGCCCTCGGCAGAAGCTTCTTCCGTGGTGCAAGTGAGCCATCTTCGACTACGGTGTACCGTATACTGGTACTCGTAGCAAACCCCCCAGCAATATAGCACACCTCGTACCAAGCTAACACCCCACCTACCAAGATAGCACCCACAGCCCTGCTATTACGGGGGGGGGCATAGTTAATAGGACCTACGGAACACACAAAAGCCTATACATTTACCTTTTTTTACTAACAATATTTGATCATATTTACTGTGGCCCCTCGTCGTAATAGTGAATGAATTCGGTTGGTGATCCCTTTGCCATTGGCCTCGCGATATCGACCAAAGCAATGGTTGGTAACTTTGATGTCATATTTTCAACCATTGAACCGTCCCCGCCAGCAGCGCGAACGCCCCGCGTTTTGCGGAGAGGATCATGTTGCGCCCCGTGCCGTACGAGTACGACTTGCACCAACCATTGTCACTCGGACACCAACCATTGCATCATCCCCCTATCAAGCGGTGACCGTAGCTGTAATCATCCATTGTATCATGCCGATGTTTCCCAAGAGGGTCAACGGTTGTTCTGCATCAACGCTTTTAGGACACTGCTGCTGTTGCAGTCCCGTTTTGAGGGCAAGGTACTTAGAATTTGATCCATCTGTCCTCAAACGGGACTGCACTTTTTTTGCCCTTGAAGGGTTGACCATATCTGCTCTAGCCAAGTCCAGCCAACTCAAAGCTCTGTTGGTGGTTACCGATTCCATTGATTACAAGGTTCTCCCCCCGGAACGTGCCTGGGGGGTGTGGCGCAAGAACGAATTAAAAACCGGACAGCATGCGATATTGCATCATGCGCACGCGATGAAATATTATTTCGACCTTAATGAAATATCTGCGTATTACTGCGGTACGTATAGACTAGTACACTATTTAACAGTAATATTAATAGACCCTTGTACAACTGCACCTGCCTTTTCGGGGAGAATGTATACATGGAAATAGTGTGAAACTGTGTTTACTGTTGACTGGATCGTTTTTTATATATATATATTTTAGATTCCGCCAAACATTGTTATCTGTCAGTACGTTGATGTACGACTTTGTTGTGGCGCTCACGGTCTTTGACAAGGAGAAGAAGAACGCCTCTCCCCCACAAAACCGAGGACTGCCGTAAAAAAAAAAAAATGAAAGCACACACCGCACACACACGCTTGACACATGCTTGACACATGCTTGACACATGCTTGACAGATGGAGCGCAGCAGTACAGCAGTAGTGGGATAATGTTTACAGAAATAGAAAAAGGATGCACCGAACAAGGGGCTGGGACTCTCGACCACACTCGGCCGCCCGCGAAAATCGCACTGCACCAGCAGCACCAGCAGCAGCAGCAGCAGCAGTGTTGTTGTACCTGTGGCAGCATGCGTGTGTCACACAACAGCAGAGACCCCCAGCTCTACAGATCGAAGAGTCCGATGAAAAAACAACAGCTTAGTTGTAGGAAGCCACAGCGATGCAGCGCGGACAAACCACGGCACACGCGTGACGTTGCCTCCTGCTCTGCTGGCGGGCGGCAGACGTTTATAAGCGTTGTAGCCAGGTGGTTGCAGCACGCGTCCTGCACTGTGGTGTCTGGGTTATGTACGTACATGATATTGAAAAAAATGGTGAACGAAAAAAGCAACAAAACATAGACATGATCTCTGCGAGGATCGAGCTCGCCCCGTCATCATGATGTCCAAAATCGGGTGTCGCGACCGTTTTTTTTACCGTGTTACCACGATCAGTATATATTTTTTTGCGGCGCGCACGACACACCGCACACCCGTGCACAGCAACACAGCAGGAGAGAGAGAGAGAGAGGTGATGATGACCGATGACGGGCCGCAGCCTGCAACAAAGCAACCAGCCATGGCAATACACCACGGACCTGCGACACGCGCGTGGTGTGGCCCTCTCTTGCCCGTCCTGCTACGAGGCGGGGTTGTATGTGACGTTGTTTGAGTTCTGTGCGCGTTTGCGGTCTATTATAGAAACACAAAACTTGGGGAATATGAGGACAGTTGAGATACCCGATGTTAAGTCCAAACGGCCTTTACATTTCCGTCGAAAGTGTCCGTGGGCTTTTCACACACAGCAACAAAGATGGGTAGATGGTAGATTTCTGGGGTGTGCCTGGGACAAGAAGCGCAAAAATGCCGGAAATATAAGGACGTTTGAGATACCTCCATACTATCACTACAGGGGACATAGTAAATGGGACCTACGGTACACACAAAAACCTGTATATTTACCTATTTTTACTAACATTTTTTTGTCCTGTTTACTATGGTCCCCCGTAATACCATCACAAAGGGTCCTTACATTGCCGTCGAAAGTGTGCGTGGATCTAGCACACAGCAGCAGAACATACAGGTAGGTGGTGGATTACGGACCGCAGGCTGCCCGCCACAGCAGTACTGGGCATACGGGTGTGTCGCACACGCACGGCTAGTGGGCGGCAGCATTGTAACGTGGTGCTCTGTGCATGTTGTCTGTTATCTACCTGGTGTATGTCTGGGCCGTGTGCTCATGAGAGCCTTGTGCAAAAACCAGACAACAAATTCGCGGTACGTACGTACAAAATAACGCCTCTCGTACTGAAACCAGGGAAATCGTATTACCCACTCCCGCCGAAAAAAAAAACTATAAGCGCCCGCCGCGCGCTCCAGAGTGCACCACGGATCGCGCCTGGACCTCGACCAATGTGTACAGCCAGGCTTTCCCGTGTCGACTACGCAGAATTTTGCCAAAAAGTGCTCTTACTCTGACGAAGAGATGTCTACGAAACTGTACGTTTTTTTCGCAAACATAACCATACTATTAATAGTACATATATAGGGCTGTCAATCGGCTGTGTTTTCCCATGTTTGAAGCATGCGTTATCGGCGTAGTAGACCATTATCGACGAATCCGGCGTGGGTGAATGAATCCTTGTTTCGAACCCCTTGTTTCGCGATAGTTGTCAAGTGAAATCCTGAGGTTAAGAGCCCATCTTAACGGGGAACACTAAACTTCGTTCAATCAGATGCAAATTTAATTAGAAAAAAAAAAAATCAAGTCAAATTGAAAGAACCGAAAGTCCTCGATAAGATGAGCCCTTAGATTAAATTAGAAAAAAAAATATTATGTCAAATTGAAAGAACCGAAAGTCCCCATTGAG
Source organism: Macrocystis pyrifera (assembly GCA_031763025.1). NCBI lineage: Eukaryota > Phaeophyceae > Laminariales > Laminariaceae > Macrocystis > Macrocystis pyrifera. The sequence continues at coordinate 10,951,370 of JASSKH010000021.1, forward strand.
ATGGGCCCTAAGTCACATATTCATATCGGGAAGATGTTTTGTCGTTTTTTTAGTGGATAGATTGCCGGTAAAAAAAAAATCGTCCCGATTTGCCGATCCCGATTCCGATTTAAATCGCTCCGATGAACCGGGCGAATCGGCTCCGACTAATTTTGCGAATAGGCTCCGATTCACATCCCTACGATTTCACCCCTGACCGTGTGTTCCTCTCTCCCCCCCCCCCGCCGCCGTGTGTTCTCTCAGGAGGAGCAAGTCGGCACCAATAAGTTCGACCTCACCAGGATGTCCAGCGGGTGAGAAACAAAAACTAAGCGCACGACATCGCGCCATTACGGGGGGGTCCATAGTTATTAGGACCTATGACATACATGGTCCCCCGTAATAGTTTGCCACCCTCTCCCTAGGGGGGCTGTAGGCTACCTGGTAGGCTTTTTTGTGTAGGTGCCCCGGGGAGCGAGAGGAAACCGCCGTCCACAACTGTTTGTCTATTGCGGGGGACCATAGTTAATAGGACCTACGGTACACACAAACACCCATATATTTCCATATTTTTACTAACAAAATTTGGTCCTGTATACTATGGCCCCCCGTAATAGTAGTTTTCGTGTACCGGTCCGAACCCGGTTCGTTTCTTACATCTTAGTCGGGGCTGTCTCTGACCGTGCCGTCATCAAAGTAACGGTGGTTTACTCCGGGATGTAGGCACCTGACTCTAGGGTGTTCTCTCCCGGCTCAGGTAGAGTGGGAGTTGAACCCACTGAAACCTCTCGATAGCCTCCCCAGCTTGACTCAGTGCACGAGTCACCCTGCCCACCTGGGCGTCGTTCCGCGTGTCGGCTAGGCTTTTACTAGGGTTCTCCTTTATAGGTGCCGGTATGCGCCAGCCAGCGATACCGGCACTGTACGAAGCGACAACCAACCGGCACTAACTACTCCGCACACCAAGACGCTGAGACGCTGGTTAATTCCGTACCAGTTTGTGCCGAGCGGCTTCACCGGCACTACAGCGGGCGACCGGCACTATAGAGGGACCACTGCTGTGTATATAGGCGAGGAAGGCTGTATTGACCTTAGGTCAGGTTGATCAAAATGGTTGAACTGCAGCAGTAGGTACGAGGGGTGTCCCGTTCTGGTGTGAGCTGCTTATCAATTTGGTACATGACACTGCGACAGATGAGTTCTACCCCACCCCACCCCCTGTTCCCGCCCTTTTTTTGGGAGACCCATCCATCAGCAGGGGCATGGAGGAGACCCCTCCCCTAGCTGGGCCTTAGCGCGCCCTGAACCCACTTCCCCCCCTCTATTCCGCTCACTACCTGGGGTAGACGACCAGGGTATTTGTACAGTTTGTTTGTCGGTCTCTGCTTTGGTTTTTTTTTGGCGGTCGATTGTAGCTTGCGGTCGAGTTAGATAAATTGTGCGGAGTGGAGAACCTTTATTCTGCACACGGGGAATGATCGTGCATAACACGTACCTGGTATTTGGGGGGTCCATAGTAAATAGGACCAAATCTTGTTAGTAGAAATAGGTAAATATAAAGGTTTTTATGTATACCATAGGTCCTATTAACTATGGACCCCCGTAATAGTGTTTATGGTAAGGCGGCCACGAGGCAGTTACGTAGTGTATAAACCCATTGCTGTCTTTGAAAGTGGCCAGACCGGAAAATAGTTTAACTCATTGAAGCTGTCGTCCATGAGCAAGAAAATCCGCCTCACACAAGCGGTTCTTAGTACGTAGGATGCAGCCCACCCTTCATGTGGCTCGCCCGACACCTCATGTTTCGCTTCGCGCTTGGTGCGAGCAATGTCATACAATCCCTCCTGGTCGGTGAAAACCCGACGTGCTCCGTCCCAGCGTTGTAGGAATGCAAGGGTCTATGCTCACACGGCTACGGTCATGCATGACAAGGAGTGCAAGGGTCTATGCTCACACGACTACGGTCATGCATAACAAGGAGTGCACGCAACTCTGTCCCCGTCCCCTACTGCTCCGTCTCGAAGGGGATGCGTGGTCGATGGTCAAATGACTAGGGCAAGCAACAAATGAGTACGTACCCCCCCCCCCCCCCCCCCCCCCCCCCCCCCCCCCCCCCCCCTCCCGCTCCGCTATTTCGCTACTTTTTTAGGAGACCCTCCCAACAGGGGCATGAAGGGGGTCCGTCCCCTAGCCAGGCCTCAGCTGGAGGCGAACATTCGGACGGTGAAAGCTTTGGGCAGCACAGGTTGGGGGATTCTAAGGAAGGAGATCGGTTGGAGGCAAGAGAGCTGGTTTTGCATGAGGTGGAGGGCGGCGGGATCGGGATGGGGTTGGATGAGCAGCAGAAGCACTGGACGTCGTCTCAGTTCGGGCGCATGCACTCTTTGGAAGAGTGAGTTCAACAGTTGCCATTTCTTCTTCTTGTTCTTCTTGTGCTGCTGCTGCGCTCCGCGCTCCGTGTTTGATCGAAACGCCGTTTACAACAACGAAAACTTATCCCATGATGGGTTTTTTTTCACACGTCGAACAGATAGATCAAATAGATCATCTACAGATGGATCATATACCTGGTACATAATATAGGTAGTCTAGATCCTGTATAGCCAGCCTTCCGTTGTGAGAGGTCGTGCTGCAGGATCTGCCCGATAGGGCAAATCCAACCCAGGAAGCATGCACTATATTATGCAGATTATACGGCTCTTACCCGGAAACATTCGCTAGATCATACAGATCACGAATATAGCTATATCTATCTATCTATCTATCTATCTATCTGCTCTGAAAGTTCTAGATCGTCAAGTGGGAAATCGATGACATATACATGCGTACGTGTTCCATATTGATGTTGTCGAATCCCTGTTTTTTTTTTTGTCTTTTTTCTTGAAAACAATTGTTGGAAACAAGACAGGGGGGAAAAACCCCAACATGTATGAAGAAACCCCAACATGTATGAAGAGAGAAGAACTTTAGGAGGAAATTTTCAGGAACATCATATCAAAATAATTTCCGTCCTGAATCTTGGCGAATTTTTTTTTTTCCTCTTGTGTTTCCACAAAGCAGTCGTGCGTCGTGCGTGTCAGTACGTAGCTCAACGTTTTTTTTTTGTTGTTGTGTGTGTGTGTTTTTTTCTCCGTCTTGGTTTGTGCGCCAGGGTGTCCCTCAAAAAGATAAACGACACACCACGCCTCGAGGAGGCCAGAATGGAAAACCAACCGGGGCTTCGTGATCGCTGGACGAAATAAGAGAGCGATGTGTTTCTTTCTTGTCGTAGTTTTCACGAGGTTTTAGAGTGCCCCCCGCCCGCCCCCTGTCTACCGGAAAAAAAAAAAAAAAAAAAAAAAAAAAAAAAAAAAATGCAGGCTGTAAATTTTCTTTTTCCGTATACCGTTGGTGTGTGTGTTTTTTTCCCCCTCTCGCGCGTGTTTTCTCTCGCCATGGCAGGTATCAAGCGCATAACCCGCTGCGCTCGTCGGATAGCCAGAGTAACAAAAGCAGCACGCGTCGCTTTAATGTACCCCCGGTGAGGCTATATGAGCGTGCTGCTGCCTTCTGGCTGCTGCCTGCTGGCGATGGGGGTGGGGATGGGAGGGAGGGAGGGAGGGAGAGGGGGGGGGAGGCGTGCTCATTTGTTGTTTGCCTTAGTCATTTGGCCATTGACCAGGGGAGGGGGGGGGGGGGGGGGGGGGGGTACTATTCGTCATCATGCATGGCGTGGTGTCGTATGACCATCTATAGACCCTCGCATCCCTACAGTGCCGAGACGGAGCACGTCGGGTTTCACCGACCAGGCAGACGTGAGGGGAGGGGGTGGTGGTGGTTGGGGGGGGGGGGTTGTTTCTGCTGCAGATGTTGGTGGTGTTGATGGTATTCATGGTATTGATAGCGCGGAGGGCCATATGTAGTGATGAGAAGTCACGTCGAACCTAAGAAGCATGTATCCCCCTATGTACTAAATGTAAATATGCTATATTTGGTTCTGATCGCTACTATTACGGGGGTCCATAGTTAACGGGACCAAATTTTGTTAGTAAAAATAGGAAAATATATAGGTTTTTATGTACACCATAGGTCCCGTTAACTGTGGACCCCCATAATAGTATTGCGGGGGACCATAGTAAATAGGACCTACGGTACACGACAAAAACTTATATATTTACCTATTTTTACTGACAATATTTGGTCCTGTTATAACTACGGTCCCCCGTAATATTAGACTATTAGTATGCTCCCCCGTATTTCCTTGAACATAGCCTGTTGCTGAGGATGGAGGCCAGGAGAGGGAGGGGAGGGGGGTACTGATTTGTTGCTTGCCCTAGTAATTTGACCATCAACCACGCATCCCCTTCGAGACGGCGGGGGGGGGGGGGGGGGGGGGGGGGGGGGGGGGATGTACTCATTATCATAGATGGCGTTAGTCGGGAGGGGGGGGGGGGTTCTTGTTGGTATGTGGTGTTGCTGTGCCAGTATGAGTTAGTGATACTGTGATTGAATGCATGGTGTGTAGGCTGTTGCTGTGGCTGTTGCTGCTGCTGCTGCTGCTGCTGCTATTGCTGCATGTTTTTGGCCCCTCCACTGACCGCCCCCTATACGCTAAAAGTGCTGCTGTATTCATGTTGATAGTATGCTATGTAACCCTTTCATTGAATAAGGCTGCAGTCCGCTTGTTGGTACAAACTGCTTAGAAATTGACTGCTTTGTACCCCAAAACGAATTTGCTGCCCTAAAAAGGTCGAGAGCCAAAATACCTGTCTCGAGAAACTTAAGGGCCGTTTTTTTTTTTTTTTTTTTTTTTTTTCGAAACAGATCACCCATCCTTTATGTGTGTCGAGAGAGTGGCCGCGTTTTTTTTGGCTTTCATTGGTGATACGATAAATGATCCTTTTGTGTGTGTGTGTGTGTGTTTGTAAAAAGAAGTAGACACCGAGCGAGTAACACCTGTTGTAGTCAGTTCTGGTGCTGTATCAGGTGTCTTATGTATGTTTTTGTCACAGGTATCCTGCTGTAGTAATAGTTGTTTTCTGTCGCTGGGTCGTTGCTGTCGTTGCTGTTGCTGTTGCTGCTGTGGCTGGGGGTTCGGTTTGTGCTGTCGCTGCTGCCGAAGCAATTGCCGGTGCTGCCTCGCTGCCTCGCTGCCGTGTCTGAGGTGTTGCTGTTGTTTGTTTGCCACTGCGGCTGCTGTTGCTGCTGCTGCTGCTGCTGCTGTGGATGTATGATGGTGATGATGGTGATGGAAATGCTGTTCTCGCCTCGTTGGTAATAGTATTATTACGGGGGGCCATAGTAAATAGGACCAAATATTGTTGGTGAAAATATGTAAATATATGGTTGTTTGTGTGCACCGTAGGTCCTAATAACTATGGTCCCCCGTAATAATATTGATGGCTGCTTTTACTGAGAACTATATTAGCCGATGTCAATGGCGATGCAGCTGTAGCTGTTCCTGGTGCGCGAAGGCTGCTGTTGTTGCAGTTACTGTTGCTGTTGATGATTCTCTGCTGTCGTTGACCACATGATTTAATTTTTTCTTCTTTTTTTTTTATCCTCCGGCGATTGATGAGTTGTTGATTTACAGCAGTGGACAGTGGACTATTGATCGATGGACTGATTTGTTGATTGATTGGCCGGATGTATGTATGTGTTTTTTCTTGCAGCATCCGAACAAGAGCAATATGGACGACTTCGCCGTGGAGAGCGTGGGCCAGTACGACGAGCCCGAGGTGAGCTGTTAGTAGCTATAGCAATAGCCTCATTTTATCAACTACTACTGCAGCAGGATGTATTGTGTACAGCAGTAGTCTCGGATGGTACTGCAGCAGTACTGGCTGCATACGGCACCCCATTGCAGCAGCAGCAGTGGAATGTACAGCAGTGTTGCTTGCGCACAGCGGCGTGTTGTTTAGTCTAGTACGGTATCGCTGTGTGCCTACGTCAGCGGCAGCAGGAGTAGTGTTGGCAGTAGCAGTACACCGTATGCCAGGTACTGATTATGTAGTATTAATAGTGCCATGTACAGCAATCAAGACACCCAACCCCCTCATTCACGGCTGCGGGAGTACTTACGTGTACATGCTACGGTATTTGTTTTGTACCTGGTATTTTTTTTTTAGCACAGCAGTAGTACAGCAGTAGTACAGCAGTAGTGCCAATCCCTCTATAGTGCCGGTGTACAATGTATGTGCCAGCCAACAATACCGGCACTATATGTAGCGGCAACCGACCGGCACTATTTGTAACGGCAACCAACCGGCACTATACGAAGCGGCAACCAACCGGCACTATTTACTCCGCATACTGCCACACTGGCTGATCCCATCTGTCTGTGCCAAGCGGCTTCACCGGCAATAAAGCGGGCAGCCGGCACTATAGAGGGACCGCTGCTGTATGTTACTGGGGTCGTGTCGCCGAAATGCGATCAGAATGAACTGCATCCGACCTTCATCCTATACCTGTTACATCAATAATCACTTCCGGGTGTCTTTGTTTCGTTCCTTTCGGCCCCGCTCCGCTTTTTCCGTCTCTCTCTCTTAGGTACCAGGTAGATTTTTCCCTCCGCTTTTATACGTATTCGTTCCTTCTTTCGTTCGTTCTCTTTTGGCTATTTGCATTGGTTGTTTTATTTATTCCGCGTCTGGTTCTTTGCAATAGATGAATTATTGCTAACTCCTGATAATACTTGCTGCCATGATCTTTGTCCCCTTTTTTGCTTGCGGCGCAGGGAGAATTCAAGACAACCAACCCATGTTCATGGGAACGGACGCCGGCAGCCGTACGCCTTCTCCAGGCTCCCCGCCTGCCTTCTTAGCCGCCCTCGGCGCCTCCGGGCCCTCCAATAAGTCCCTCAGCATCGGCTCCTCCTCCTCATCCATGGTCGCCGCGGCTGCGGCCGGCGCCGGAGGCGCAGTACGAAGGGGCGCATTCGGCAACTACGCCCAGCCTCGACCTTCGCCCGACGGGACCACTGTCAGCACCACGACAAGCGGAAACAACAACAACAACAACAACAACAACAACGGCAGCAGCAGCAGCAACAACAACAATAACGCTGGTGGCGCTGCCCCAGTAGGCTCCCCGATGGCCATGCTCTCGGAGCGAACCTCCAGCGACTCTACCGGAGACGACGTCTACGAGAGGCCGGAGGAGGTGGGAGGGGCGCCGGGGGGGGAGGGGTGGGGGGGGGGGGGGACAGGGGACGCGATATTCTTCTTCCACCCCGCGCGCCCACCACACTTCCGGTGGGGTTTCCAGCGGAAACACTCCGTTTTCTTCGGCGAGGGGCGGCGAAAGCGGGAACGAGCGGGCCAACCGCGGGCGATCAGGAACGCCTACCTCTGCTTCGGGAACTTCTGGGACACCGACGTCCGTAGAGGTGGGGGCGGGGGCGACCGCCGCCGCTGGTGCTGCTGCTGGTGCTGCTGCTGCTGCTGCTACTACTACTGCTGCGGCGTCTGCCGGAGTCAGTGCTGTCGTGGTCGAGGCTGACGGAGAGAGAGACGTGTTCGGCAGCGGGAGCTCTAGAACCGCGAGCATCTCCAGACCTTCGTCGGAAGTCTGGAGACCGTCAGACATTTACGGGGAGCTGCGCAGCGCGAGCCCCAGCGTCAGCCCGGGGGTCATGTCGGACTCCTCCTCGAGCCCTCCCGCTGAGATGGAAGAGAGGCAGGAGGGGAGGGGGGGGGGGGCGGTGGGCGACCAGGCGGGAGGAGGGGAGACCGCGACCGTGAAGAGCTTTACGACAGCGGGCTGAGCGAAATTTCGGATGATGCCGCGATGAGGAGGCTCTCCGCGGCTGCTGCGGCGGACGGCTCTTCCGGCGTGTCGAGCGTCAGCGTTCCCACGGTCACCTCGTCGGCGGTGGGCCCCTCGAGCTCGCAGAGCGACCTGGGTGGGGTTAGACCTGCGGGCAGCGTGGGTGGGAGTGGTGGTGACGGTGGGGGCGCGCTTGGCCATGCTAGGTTTGTGTCGACTCCCATGGGGGTTGGGGTTACTGGCGGGGCGGCGGAGGTGGGCTCGAGCACGGCGGCGGCAGCGGCGGCGGCAGCGGTGGCCGCGGCTACTGCAACAGGGGGAGCGGCGGTGGCAGCGACTGGGACGTCGGCGCGGCGACAGCGGGAGCGGCGGGAGCGCAGCGGGATGGGGGATGGGGGAGGGGAGAGCTCGACGAGCACCGACACGAGTAGTCAGCAGGACCGCCGGAGCTCAGGCGCGAGCGTGGGAGGAGGGGGTATATCGATGCTGAGAAACACTTGGCAAGGTGTGTACATGTGGTTTTGTGAATGTTTTGTGCTTTTGCTTGTGCGAGTTCGGTTGTGATTTTGCTTGTGTGTTTGTTCTTGAGCTTGAGTGTGTTTCTGTATGTTTTGTGTCTTTGTGCTCGCTTGCGTCTTTTATGTGCGTGTTGTTGTTTGTGCCTTACTTGTATGCGCGAGCGTGCGTGGGCTTGTTTTGTTTGATCACCATTTTTTAGGGGTGTATTCCATCTTCTTTGGGACGAGTTGCTCGGACTTAAAAAGCGGTAGTGATTGGCAGTACTATTACGTGTCAAATGCTTTTGTACATACCATACTGCGTGTAATAACGCCGACCCCCCCCCCCCCACACACACACACACACCGTGCCCTAAAACGCCTCCTACCCTTGAACACCTAACCTGCAAAACGCCCGATCATTATGTTGTTGGTCTCTTCCTTTCGCTTCGATTCCGCCTGACCAAACAACACGGAAGAAGAATCTCCGCCTGATCAAACTATACCGAAACCTATTATTTTTTCTTTCGCTTTTTCCTCAACCGTGACCGTAAAACCTCAAGCCATTTTAACCGAAACTTTTTGCGGAGTCGTGGCTCCTACAAGAGTTAGCTGTTTGTTTTGATAGGGTTGATGAGCGGCCGGTCGAGCCGTGAGGCCGGAGAGGAGCCGCCCCCAAAAATATTTCAGATGCGTGAAAAAATCTACATCTGCTGGCAGATGCTGATGTGTCCGGTGCATACCCGAAACCTGTCATTTTACCGATGTGAAACCTATCCTTTCCCATCCTTGACTTTGTTCTCAACCAGATACCTTCTTATGCTTGTGCTCGGCTTTTTACCTAAACGTGACCGTAAGACTTGAACTCAACTTGACCTTAATGTTTTTTCTTAACGGTGAACGTAAAGCCTCGACACCCATCTCGAATATTTTGACTTTTTGCTTAACCGTGGAACCAACGCCTAAAACGTTTATTTTCTTATGTAGGATTGATGAGCGGCCGGTCCAGAGGCGGGCGAGGGAGAAGCCGCACCCAGGGATCGGGAGGGCGGAGCAGGGCGGGATCGCAGTCTCCCAGCGCAAGCCAGAGGAGTCGGCATCGACAGCACCAGTCGGCGACGGCTCGGTGGTCCTCGGCACCCCCCGGCTTGGCGTCGGTGAGGAAGGAGGGTTTCCCATGGTTTGGTGGGATGTCGCGTAGCGTTTTGGCTGTAGAATAGTCCTGCAGTTGTGGGGGGGGAGGGGGGGGGGGGGGGGGGCAGTTCCATGATTCGATGGGATGTCTTGTGGTATTCAGGCTCATGGAAAGTCCTGCGATTGTCGAGTGTCGTGTATGTATCGAATGGTTTTGGGCTCTCGTGAGGGGCCGTTACTCTATGGGGGGAGTCCTGTGTTGTCGCGGCTGTGGAATGTCCTCCTGTAGTTGTCGAGTGTCGTATCGCATGGTGGTGGGGTTCTCGAGATGATCCGTAGTCTGGGTGTGATGCATTTTGTTTTTTTCCATCTCGGAAGTCCTGCGACCCTCACGTCGGACAACTCACTGACAGATCATCTATTCCCACGTTCATGATCTAGATCTTCCGGATCAACCGTATTCCTGATCTGTATGATCTAGCTCATGTTGCCGAGTGGGAGGCGTATGATCTGCATGATCTGCAGTGAGGCATGCTTCCTCGGTTTGATTTGTACTGTACAGATCCTGCGCCACATATCATGGCGACAGCTCACGATCTAGATGGGGTATGGGTGATCTATCTGTAGACAATCTGTCGGGCGTATGAGTTGTTGGTTGTCAGGTGGGGTTTCGGCTTTCGACACAACTCTAAAGGCCTGTCATTTTTTTTTCTCACGCCCTCTAGTGCAGCAGCTTAGTGTCGTACGGTCGTACGGTGTTTAGGCGCTTGACAGTCCTGCGTCTGTTGGGTGTCGCACACACATTCATACGATGTCATGTGTTTTTCAGGCTCTCGAAGAGAGCGGTCGGGATCTTCGGATGCGCCGCCTTTTGTTTGCTTTGTTTTTTTCGCCTTTGTTTGATACCCTGGTATGCGCTCCTGCACTTGCGTTGGCTTGCTTTTTGCTTCGTTTTTTTGTTTTGTCTTGTTGTTGCTCAACACCACTATTAATAGTAATAATAATACCACCCCCCTCCCGGGTTTCCATATAATATTTGGAAAACACGAGACTTAATTAAGCGCCCAAAGGTTGGAGGTGTCTCTGTTATAAGTAGGAAAGCGGTGCTCCGTCTGGATTGGGCGCGTGCTTAATGGTCAAATGACTACAGTAAGGCAATCAACTGCTAACCCCCCCCCCCCCCCCCCCCCCCCCCCCCCCCCCCCCCCCCCCCCCCCCCCCCCCCCCCCCCCCCCCCCCCCCCCCCCCCCCCCCCCCCCCCCCCCCCCCCCCCCCCCCCCCCCCCCCCCCCCCCCCCCCCCCCCCCCCCCCCCCCCCCCCCCCCCCCCCCCCCCCCCCACCCCCACCCCCCCCCCCCCCCCCCCCCCCCCCCCCCCCCCCCCCCCCCCGTCCAAACAGGATCCCGGTACTGGATCGGTGTCAAGCAGCTCTACCAGCACGGGTCGCACCGCGGCGGACATCCTCAGTCACCCCACCGTAGTATCAGCGGAGTCAGACTTCAGCCTCTCGGAGGTGTTCGCCGGCGCCGTTAGCCCAGCCGGTCTAGCCGCCGCCGCAGCCGCGTCATCAGCAGCCGACCTCTTCCAATCCAACCCACTCCCGGCCCGAACCTCCGCGGTAGGCGTTCCCGCGTCGCTGACCCCTAGAGCGCGTACGGGGGGAGGGTTTGGAGGCCGAGACGGGGCGGGGGTAGGGGGGGGGGCGGCGGCGCCTGCATCCCCTATTCCTGTCAAGGTCGGGGGTGTTGTAGCGGCGGTAGCGGAGGCGGCCATGGAGACTGCGGACGAAGAAGATGCGAAGCGCGGGAAGAATAGGAAAGAGGAAGAGGAGGGTTCGAGTGGGGACGGTGGCAGTCGTGGGGGTAAGGTTGGAGGTGGTATGAGGCGTGGCGGGGGGGGCGCGAGGGGCGGCGGCAGCGGCAGCGGCGGAGGAGCCTCCGTCGATGCAAGGTGCCTCTTTGCCGGCTCGGCTAGCGGTGCCCCAGCGTTTAGCGTCCCCGGTGTCTCCTTCAGGCGGAGACAGCTTGAGCCGTACGGGGTCTGCAACCGCCGGCGCGAGAGGGAGGGTGGGAGCCGCTGGTGGCGCCGCTGGTGGTGGTGGTGGCGGTGGTGCTGGCGTTGGTGGTGGCGCGGGAGACACGGTAGACGCCGGGATGGCGGGAGGACGCGTGGACTTGACGCTCTCCGCTAACACCGCCATGCTCTCGCCGAGCGCGGTGATGCTCTCTCCTGGGACCGACTCGGACCGAGGTTCCACCCCGTCCCCGGGAGCACTGGCGCGGCCAGAGCTGTTCGGGGTGGGCATCGGCGCCGCGACCGGAGGTGTTGGCGGGGAGGGAGGGCGAGGAGGCGGAGCAGGAGGGGGGGGAGGAGGAGGAGGAGGCGCGGCAGGAGCGGCCGCCGCCGCCGGCAGGAGAGCAGCTGAAGTCGAGAGACCTTTTTCCCCGTGGGTGACCACAAGAGCAACGGCTAGGTCGGGGGTAGCGACGGCGGCGGGGCAGATGAGGGAGGGGGCGGGGGGGGGGGATAGGGGCGGGGGCGGAGGCGGGGGGGGGGGGGGGATGAGGGTGGGAGACCGTGTATACGTCGGCGAAGCGCATACTCTGAGTATTTCGCCTGCGTCGGCTGGGAGCTCGAGCGTTGGGAGCAGCTTGTGGCGAGCTCCGGGTCCTCGTGGGGAAAATACGTTTTCTACGGCTTCGTCGATGGGAGGAGCTGGCGCGGAGGAGGCGAGGGGAGGGCTGATGGCGGCGAGAGCTGGGGGGAAGAAGAGGGCGCTGGGTACTCTGGACCTCATGCAGGTTAGGATTAGGGTGGACAATGTGGTGACTGTTTTGGCTTTTTGGTTGGTTGTGGGATGCGTTCGTTCTATCTTCGATTGGGTTGGATTGATTTTGGTTTTGGTTTTGACTAAGTTTGTTTTGTTTCGTGTGTGCTTGGTTTTGGTTGAGTTGGTCTTGATTTTTTGGTTGGTTTAGGTTGATGTGCTTTGTTGGTTTTTAGTTGCGTTTGTCTGAGTTTCTGTGTTGTCATCCTTGTTTCGTATTGCTTTTACATGCCTTTGTTTTCCTTTTTTGCCTTGTTCTTCGCAACGAGCGGTTTGCGCACCTCTCTCTCCCCACCTCCTCCGCCTTTGTGGTCCTCAACTTTTCTTCAATTATTTTCCGTCCTGCTTTTCCCTCCCCACCCCCCTCGACGGTTACATACGACTACGGATCACGAAGTGTTTCATGGTAAGGCACCCACGAGGCAATTACGTAGTAACCTCATTGCTGTCCCTGGAAGTGGCCACACCGGTAAATAGATCAATTAATTGACGCTGTCATCCATACGCAAGTCCGCTTGACGAGGGGGTTCTCAGTAATAGTAGGATGCAGCTCACCCTTCATGCGACTCGCCGGACACCTCACGGCATTTCGCGCTTGGTGCAAGCAATGTCTGTCCGGTCGTTGAAAACCCGACATGCTCCGTCCCGGCATTGTAGGGATGCGAGGGTCTATGGTCATGCGACTACAGCCATGCACGATATCGAGTACCCCCCCCCCCCCCCTACCCAATACATTCGGAAATGGAGAGTGACGAGCGTAAAGAAGTGCGCAGTAGTTGTATGTCACGAAGATGATGCCGGAAAATTTCAGTTGGAAGTGGGGAGAAGATGAACTACCCATCGTAGACGTACATTGGCGTAGAGATTTCAGAAGAATGCTCTTGGGATACACACATGGCAAACTCAATAGGAAGGGGTAAAGCACACGTAGGCAAGGTGGATGCGATCCTGACAGACTCGCACCTTGACACCAGGATCGAGAAATGTATCCTGATGAACGTAATTGTACTTATGCTAGAATATGCAGGAGGAGTTTGGGAAGGGAAAGGGAAGGCAAGTTAAACAGTTGACAGATGACAGCAGGCGAAGAAATACTAAAATGAACAAGTACGACGACCATTGCAGTATTGAGAGCAGAACTGGGAATGTACCTGCTTAAGACAATTTGAAACACGAGAATGTTGAAATGACAATATAAAGTAAGGAACATGCCAAAAAAGAGGTTGCCAGCCATAGTTGATAGAGCTGTATGGGAGAAAGTAACAAAAGGGCGAAGTGGAATAAGGTGGGATAGCGTAGTTTAGAAAGTACGGAAGGATATAAGAGGAAACCAAGAAAATAATATGATGTCCGCAGAGAAGTTTGGCAGGCACGAGACAGAGTAGAAGAGGATAGAAAGAAGGGGAAGGCTAGCGCTACGAAACAAGGTGATACCGGAGAATCTCTTAAGAGATATGCGGGGGGTCAAGCGAAGGGATAGGAATGAAAAGTTATTTGCACGGCCCAATGGACTTGCGAAAACGCTGAGACTGCGACTTCGTGTAGGGGACCTGGGCCTGCCAGGAAGAAGAAAGAGGTATAGAAGTAGCCGGGAGGAAGAGGAAGTAGATGGACAGGTGTGCCCTTGTGACAAAGCAATAGACAGTAGACTCACTTATTAAATAGTAGGAGAATGTAGAATGTACAAGGAGGAACGGGATGCGTTGGAGGAGATGAGAGAACTAGACGAATGTGACTTGGAGGCATTTGATATACTAGATAGCAGCGAGAAAACGAACCCTATCCTAGGAGATAGATGGTAGCCTCAGGCGGCGAAATAGGAAGGGGATAAGATTAGCAAAAAAAATTATGTAATATATGCAAACGACGTACTGAGCGCCCATCTGTTGGAGGTGTCTCTATTAGGAGTAGGAACGGTGCTCCATCTCGAAAGAGATGCGTGGTCAATGGTCAAATGATTATGACAAGCAGCAAGTAACCCCCCCTCCCCTCCGCACTTCGGCCCGGCATTGTAGGGATGCGAAGGTCTATGGTCAAACGACTACGGCCATGCCTGATAAGGAGGTACCCCCCCCCTCCGTACCCAATGCGTAGATAGTAGCTGCCTTACAAGCCAAAACAAATGAGGTAACCCCCCTCCCCCCCCCCTGCCCCTTATCCCCTGTCTCCTCTTGCTCCTCTTGCTCCACTTCTCCTACCAGGTTGTTGGAACGTTCTCAGACTCGGAGAGTCCCACAGATGAGACGGCTAGGGAAGTGTCCCCTCGGGCCATGCTCTCCCCCCGAATCCTCGCCACCCTGGCGGGGGGGGGGTCGGCGTCGCCAATAAACCTTGCTGTGGCCCAAGTCCCCCCCTCTCCCCTGCCTCGCATCCACACCTTATCTTACGAGGGCGGTGGTGGGGGCGAGGGTAGAGGTGGAGGGTTCGTTGGGCCCGGGGCGGCTGGGGGGGGGGGGGGAGGGAGGTGGCTCCCCTGGGATGGAGTCAACGCGAGAGTACTCTGAAAGCGAAGACGATGACGATCCAGATACTCCTGGGGGTGGGGGATTGAGAGGGGAGAGATTGATCCCATGATTTGATTTGGAATTGGTGATTCTCCGTAATAGTTTTGGAATGATTCTCGTGATATTTTGGGAATGATTTTCATGATTTTCGTGGGAAAAGGAGCGATTTCCATGTAATTCTTGGGATTTTTTCCTCGATATTTGTGGATTGTTTCCATCATTTGGCTTGGAATGATTTCCATGATTTGTTTGGAGTGATTTCCATGATTTTTGGGGAACGACTTCATTTCTGTTTTGGGACCGTTATAGTGGTAGCTGAGTGGGGGGTTCCCTTGGTTTTTGAGGGCTGTGTGTAGGGGGGGGAGGGGCGGAGTCAGTGCGGGGGAGCGCGAATGGGGTTAGATGCCCGATTTATATCTCCGATGCATGCGCTGTTTGGGTGGTGGTTTGTACGACGCGGGTCGTCTTATTTCTATGTTTTATGCAGTGCATGCAGTTTATTTAGGCCTCGATTTTGTCGGTTCATCATGGTTGTTTTTGCTTTTTTTTAGTTTTTTTTTTTTTTTTTCTGTTTTTGTTTTCCTTTTTAATGTTGCCTGGTATTTAATTAGCGAAATGAGAAGTGTGATTGTCAGGCAGCATTTTTTTCGATTCGCTGGTGGTTTGATCCCCCGCTTCGGCCGTTTTTATTGACTGGTTTGTTTGACCACCTCGGTGCAGAGAAGATGGGATTAGACGCTTTGCGGTTGGGTGAGGTCGAATTTTTGTTGACCCCCAATGATATTTGAGTGGTCGAAAAATGGTGTGGGGATAGTTTTGACCCAAATGATGGTCGGACACATAATTTTGACCGCGAATGGTCGAAAAAGGAAATTTGA
Organism: Macrocystis pyrifera; assembly: GCA_031763025.1. Lineage (NCBI taxonomy): Eukaryota > Phaeophyceae > Laminariales > Laminariaceae > Macrocystis > Macrocystis pyrifera. Next base: position 10,966,934 of record JASSKH010000021.1, read on the forward strand.
CTCCCGAATGATCGGGAAATTAAAAATGGTCGCGAAAGTTTTTGACCCTAAACAATCGCAAGGTGTCGGTAAAAAAACGGAGATAGAGTTAATGAGAGTGTGAAAGAGAGAATTGAGAGGGACATAAATACATCCGTTGAAAACCTGCTGCGCCGAACCGACGGCAAATAGTTGTGTGTGCTTGTTTTTTTTTTTCCGCCGGCTCTTTTTTTGTAGTGTTGCTTCGTTAAAGGTAGTGCCGTTGAGGGAAAAAAAAAAAAAAACGTTTTTTTTTTTCGAGGTCGCTTGAAGCGGACTGTTCCGTCCTGTTTCTTGAGGCCTATGACAGGACCGTTGAATCAAGCGCGGTATTTACAAGTGGTGAAACGACTGAGTAGGAAGATTAGCGGAGGGGTGAGGGTGGGAGTCGGGCGTTGGAAAAAAAACGTCCGCGATAATAGTATGATTCGGTGTGGAGCGTGGGGGAAGCAGTCTTGGTTTCGAGTGAGGTTTAGCGGGGGAGGGTGGTGGGGGCATCCTGCCGGAGAGTTCCTGTGGTACGATGAAGTAAGCGGGAACAACGTAGCAGTAGTAGTAGATGTATTTGCGTGTTCGTGTGTTTCGCGAGTCCGTGAGTTTCGCATGTTTCCGCGTGTTTTGCGAGTTAGCGAATCCGCCTGTTTTGCGAGTTATATAGCGTGTTTGTTAGGGGCAGCGTGGAGTAGTAGACGTCGTGGGTAGCGTTGATGGGTTGACCCTCCCACCGGTACTAATGGTGTTCGTGCCTTGACCGCCCCTACAGTAGGTCGTGCCTCGGTCGTGCCTCGGTCGTGCCTAGAGCGGAACAGGTGCGCTTTTGGCAGCTGTTCAGTACGTAGAATATGCGCTCGGTAGGCCGGGGTGGCGGACGTGACACTATACAGGGAGGAGCTAGAGAAAAGACTGGATCGGGCTTTGCAAGGAGGTGATATTTTAGTACTACTCCCCGCCGTAAATAACTGATTGCGAGGGGAATGTTCCGTTGAATAGCCAACGGATTGATCGAGTACTAGTTGAGTGGTTAATTGATTGGTTGATTAGTTGCTTGATTGACTACCGGGTTGGTTGACTTATTGGTCGATATATTTCTTGATGGATTGATTGGTTGGCGGGTTGACTGACTTGGTTGGTTTATTGACTGAATGATCGGTTGCGTGATTGGTTGACTGCCGGTTTCTCTCCGCGTCTCACTGCATTCCGCTCGTTCACTCGCTCGATGGCTGACAGTAATTATAGCGCCAATCTGAAATATTGGTCAACACTACTGATTGTTCCGCAGTAGCACAAGAATTACTGGTTTGCAATCTCAATGCTCATCGCGTGTACATTAGAAGAGCTGCGAGCGCGCGCGCCTTTATTAGTCGCCTTGTCGACCTCAGTTGGTTGGTTGTGGCCGCCTTTTCCTGTCGGTGGGTGGTTGCCAAAGATGGTCGATTGTTGTTACCGTTGCCTATACCCACCGGTGCTCGTGATTTTGCAGCAGCACTGATGTCGACGAAAATATCCCCGCAGAATACGGGAAGCGGAGATGTCATCATGCACAAGTGGTCGGCGGGGGGTGGGGCGAGCGGGCGGGGGGGGGGGGGGGGGGGGGGGGGGGGGTTGAGTGTTGAGAGTTGAGTGAGGATTGGGATGAAAAATGTGTGTGTTTGCGGCGTTGCTGTTTGTTGCTCCCCCTGGCACGCCATTCTTACCGCCCTGGCTTTTTGCTGCCGCCGTATTTTTTCCCCCCAATAACTAAACAACAGTGTTGCTGTACTTGGTACGAGTAGCCGTCCTTTGTTGAAAACGTCGCTTGCTACCCTTTTAATCATACCTGCATGCATCTATCTTGCATTTCATACGTAGGAATAGCTCTATACATATATGTTGGTCATAATGCATATATTTTTTTTCCGGACTTATTTTTGTTGGTGTTTCGTTTGAAAATGCTTTCGAGCACAGACAGACAGGCTGTTTCGTGGATGATACTCGCAGTGTAGTGCTCTCGTTTGCCTGCATTCGCTTGCATGCAGTCGCTCTTGTCCCCTTCCTTTTTTCACGAGCAGACACACATGATTCGGCAGGGCGCTTCCGCGAGCGTGCTCCCTGCTCATCATATTTATGAATAGGCTTTCCGCTCAGGGCTGGTTTCAGCAGAGAGCTTTCGAAAGCTTGCTCCCTGCTCATAAAACTACATGGAGTAGATTTTCCGCCTAGGACTGGTTCGGACAGTCGCTTTGCTTTATCGTACGAAATCCTGACGCACGGCCTCGCAAAACCCCCGCTACCCGACGCATAATAACTATCGTCGGTGTCAAGTCACCCCATAGCGCTCGGGTTAGGGTTAGGGTTCGGGTCGGGTGATCAGTGTCGACTGTATAAGCATACCTGGTATCTCCTGCTGCAATCACTTCTTTCTTCTGAAAAGCCACGCAATGAACAATAAATAGCGTCAACAGTTCCTGCTGTATAGCATCTTCAAACAAGTAAATTTCTACCTACGTAGCGAGTACGTCGTACGTCGCGAGACAATTTCCATACCTCCGTCCAACCTTGTACAAAATGGCAACACCTAGGGAACAGCAGGGCAACCCTTGCCCTGCTCTACATAATAACTATCGTAGGTGTAAAATTGGTCTTTCGGTCACGGCCAGGTAACAGCGTGCGCCTTTCATAAAACGGATTCCCGGTTGGTTGTTCCTCGTCGCTCTGTCGCTGCTAACACCCCCCCCTGCCCGACGCATAATAGCTATCATTGTCGGCGCAAAGCGGGCGTTCTTGTCGCAGCCTGGTAACAGCATGAAACGGTACAGCTGTGGCGTGTCATCCCTCTCGCTTGCAACCAACAACTCGTACAGCTTCTGGGCGGGGCGGACACGGAAAGTGCTCTCGCTTTGGCACACTCACGGGAGTGCACCAAGGAGCTCATATCAGCCCTGCCAATTTTTGGCTCAATGGGAACGTTTGGAGAGCTAGAAGAGCAGAAAAAAAACGAAATATCCCCAGGAAAAAAACGCAGGCAGACGTGGTTCGAGTGTCTTCGTTGTTTTCCTTTGTGCTTATAGTGGGCAGGGCAACACAAGTGCATCCATCGTGCACGAAAGGAATAATAACGCTGATTTTCTTGCTCGTCTATATCTAAGCAAACAACACACGTGAGTTACAACGAGTACCTACCTGCTCAATAGGCAAGCCTAACAAGGGATACAAATTGTCCCTACCATGAACTTAACAAGCAATAAGTGGCGTCGTCGGCTAGGCCTTCCTTTCTCACTTTTTTTGGCGTACCTTGCCGGCTTCGTAACCTTGCCGTTCAGAGGTTTGGGAGTGGGTTATGAGAAGCCGCATCTTCAACTCATCATGTTCAAGCTCTCGTGGAATCGGGGTTCCATGGACTTCCCATTATTCTGCATATCGTAGTATGCAGTATACGGCTCATCAGAGTGAGCTAGTGTTATGGTAGGTACTGCTTTGAATGAGGCCGAAATGCCGGTAATTATTTGTGTGGGTTCAGCTATTTGTAGTGTTATGATACTGCTTTGTATGAGGTTGAAAGCCCGTATCTACCTGTTTGGCTCGATACGGCCTCCCGCCGATAACATCCTCCGGGGTTGATCAATCCCCCAATCAGCGCCTGGTTTTTCCTTCATATTGTCCCGCTCCCTAGTCATGCGTTCTTTTTCTCAGTGGTTCACTCCAGTTTCGACACTCTGGTCAAGTGTTCTTTTATCGTGGTTCTCTTAACGTGATTTTCCTTGTTCCACTCACGGCAGAAAAAGCAGAAATACGACGGCTGGCGGGACTCGAACCCCAGACCTTTGTTTGTTCGAAATATTTATGAAGGATAGACCACTGAGTGGGCTACTCAGCTGGCACTGACTTACTTAATAGCTCAGTGGTTTAACCTTTATATTTCGAACAAAGAAGTCCGAGGTTCGAGTCCCGCCAGACGTCGTATTTCCGCTTTTTCTGCCGTGGGTAGAAAAAGGGAAATTAAGCGGAGAGAACCACTTGAGAAAAAGAACGCACGACTAGGGAGGGGGACAATATGAAAGAAAAAACAGGCGCTGATTAGGGGCTTGATCAACCTCGGAGGATGTTACCGGCGGCGGACTGAGTAGCTCAGTGGTCTATCCTTTATTAACGAACAAAATAAGTATCTTTGGGCTCGATGCAGCCTCCCGCCGATAACATCCTCCGGGGTTGATCAAGCCCCTAATCAGCGCCTGGTTTTTCTTCATAGCGGACTGGGTATCTCAGTGGTCTATCCTTTTTTAACGAACACAAGCTGATCCTCCCCACCTGGGTCGGAGGTCGGAAAGGACACGTGCAGGAAAGAATCACGCGAATGCATACACCTTTTTGCCGAGAGACCATGGACCGAAACACTGACAGGGCAGGGATTTTCGGAGATTCCTTCGTAGATTTGAAACTCAAGGCTTCGTGCAGGCGCTGCAGCGCTGAGCGAGCGCATCCTCCGACGCTGGGTGTTTCAGACGTGGAGGGGAAACGCCCTGGCGGAGAAACCGCGCGGAAACACGGTCAGAAGCGGGAGAGATCCGCCGACCAAGATCGGATCAGATCAACCTAAGGACTATCTATCATACTATTAGGTATATTTGTATATGTGGCGAAGTTTCGTGACCACAGAGCTTTCACGTATCTCAGAGACTCTGCTCTAGGATTTAAATTGAAGAATCGGCTCGAGGACACTGGTTGTGCTGAATGTCGACGGGTAGAAATAACGATTTAATGCGAAGAACAAACGCAACATATTACATAGGTGGATGTGATCGAAGCTGAAGGGGACCAGGTACGTACGTATTTATTTTCTGAATTCGGGGAGACAAAACATCCGTTACAACTTGGTTAAAAAAAAAATGTGGGGGGAGCGGAGAGTGTGAGAAGGATCCCATAATCCAGAATAAGGGCTCTTCACGGGTCATGACCAAAACCCGCGGATCTCGGGTCAGGAAGCTTTTGAAATATCACGGGTTGGGTAGGGTCGGGTCAGGTCGGGTCCTCAGGAGATTCTCAAATTATCACGGATCGGGTCCGGTCACCGTTATCCGAACGGACCCAACCCGACCCACGAGGTTTGACACGAACGACCCGTCAACAGCCCTAATCCTGCTGCAGATCTATCAACAGATTGGTTTCAGAGATCATTGTGAAGTGGTCACCGATATAGGGTAAAGGTATAAGGGTAAGGGACGCAGGTGTTTCTGGCAGCTGGGAAGCAGTGCTTCGATTCTTCTGATTTAGATCTTATTATTGATGGCGAGAGCTGAGGAGGTGCTCTGGTAGAGAAGTGAGAGGCAGGGGGGTGGGACTCGACACCCAGATATACTCGTCCCACCCCACGCCACAAGTTCTCCTAAATTCCTCGTATCTGATGTACTCCTACAGAACTTTCCTATGGCTACCGATCGTTCTTTTACTATTACAGAACTTCTTACTTTACGGTCCTATCGCATTACTCTCGTCTAACGGGCTATCCGCCCTGGATTTTTTTTTTTTTCATTATTATATTCCGGCGGATTGGTAAAAATAAAGCTTAAGCTCACCACACTTCCACGTTCCAATTTCGTGTCGTGTGCCAATTTAGCCCAAAGCTCCGCCCTGGAGAACATTCCTGAAAGAACGTTACTCTCGACTAACGGAATATCCGCCGGGTTAATCCATTCTTTGGATTATTCTCGTATTCCTGATGCTGCAAGACTGCAGACTATATCATCTATATCTATAGCCCATGAGTACTTCACTCATATCACATTAGCCCATCCTGAATTGTCGTATATGCAGACCACAAAATGGTCGGAGGGTGATAACAAAGTTCATCCCAAACAGCCAGGAAAAGGTGGTCGAAGATGCGGTTATTCGAAACTAAAGAAATGAGACTATAGATCCCCACACACCTCGTAATAAGACCCAAACACTACGAAGAGGGGGTGTTCGCTGAGAACAATCACTACAAGGGAGACTAAAGGAGAGAGAGACATAGCCACTCATATCACACAATCATCAAGAAATCAGATATCAGAAATCAGGCAACATCCTCCTTTCATGTTATTATTGTATGCGTTGATTGGTAAGTACTACCGTATGCTTGTAGCAAAGCGGCAGCTGTCACAAGTAGAGGAGCCGAAGGATCCGTGGTCCAATCTGAGGACCGGCGCCGCGAGGAACACGAAGTTCCAGCCAGGCATGCGCGCTGATGATGTGATTGATGCAAGTAGACACTAATATTATTACTTACTACTTACTACATACGGTAGAAAGTAAGGTATGTACCCCTGCTATCTGGTACCTATATCGTGCAACAATAATGACACAACAACAAGCAGTACATACCACCAGCATGTTAATAGCTGCAGCAGGTTTATGCGGGTGATTGTTGTTGTACGAGGCGTCATATTATAACGGTACATACATATACAGCAAGCAGCTCTGCTGCTGTATGTAGCAGTATAGTACGAGTAGTAGTACCATACTACTTAAGTAAGGTAGTTCTACGGCGGCATTGGATCCCCGCTGCTACAACAACTGTTAACAGTAGTAGTACTATTAATATTAATAGTATACTGTACTCACTCTATTATTACTCTATGTAATATAGAAACCGTTAATATTAGTAAACCTAAAAGCAGTGTACCAGGTATACTGCAAATAAATAATAATGCAGCAAGCAGCTGAGTCATACACAGGTTCGGTAGGTCATGTACTACTATTATTATAGTACAACAACACAACGCCTGCTGCCTGCTGTTGTTCTTCTGTTGTTGTAGCAGTCAGTGGCTCACACTGATGAACTGAATCAGATAGATGCAAAACATTATACTCGTACTAATAAGTCTTACAGCAGTAACTATAACTGCTGTATGTGATCAATAATAATATACCTGGTAATAACTACCAGTGTCACAGCAGTATAGATACCATATTATATGCATACAATACCGGTACGTATTAAATATGATAGTAGTTTACGTATTCATTAATAGTACTCGTACGTATCTACGCTATTTTGTCACAAAAGGCAAGCACAATAATAATAGTACGTACCTGATACGAAGTAGATGTCTCTTGAATCATCTCCACCGCAGCAGCAGCAGCAGCAGCAGCTGCTGCTGCTGCAGTGGACGCCTCCTCCGCCCTTCAAAATGAACAAAATGAACGTAAATTCTCGATTTTTTATGCGTGCATGACCGAGGACATGGAAACTGGTATCTGTCGTACACGACGTAGGCTTTTGGGAGAAAAAGGGAAAAAAAAATCAAGCGAAAACTCGGAAGGAACTGACCATGTCTGCGTACGATATCGTTCTGTCCGTAAATTTAAGGATTGTTTATAAATTAATAAGATAGTCAAAACGATCCTTACATTTACGGCCAAAAGTGATATCTGACGCACCAACTTTGTCCTTAAATTTAAGAAGCGTTTTTAATGAAGTTTATTATTCAAAGGATCATTATTTTTACGGACAGAATGGTACGTACCATCACGACATTATTTAGATGATACTTTTTTGTGCGGCACAGCCGATCCCCAAAGCACTCCCAGTCCATCGTCTCCTCTCGTACGGATCTTTTGTTCCTCATACTCGCGCAATACTGCAGACACTCCTTGCCTCTCTACGGAACACACCCCAGGCACAGCACGACGTCCGGGGGCTTGCCTCGCAAGTACGCAGATCAAGATGTATTCCGCCTTCTGCGTCTTCCTGTTGCAGCAGCTGAGCTGCTGCTGCTGGTGATGACGATTGATGATGACGGTATTGAAAATATCTCACCTTCCTCGATCCCATCCGTCTCGCAAACCGACTGAAAATCAAACCAGTACGTACATAGCAGCAGCAGCAACAGCAGCAACAGCAGCAACAGCAGAATGGAGAGCATGACAACAGCAGCAGGGTCCGGCTCGTATGCGGCGTTTTTCGAGGTGGCAGCTCTGTCTTCAGGCCTCACGGTGTCGAGCATCGTCGGGTCGCGGTTCGCGCTGCGGTGCGTGAGGAGCGGCTCGCAGCTCAACCTGTCGGGGCTCGGGGCGAGCCTTCTCGCCGTGTTCTACTGCATCTACGGTGAGCGCTAACACCCCTCGGATATACCTGGTACGTGGTATAGATCACATCGATTCCCACAGCAGTTCATGATAGATATTTCAGGGCAGATAGATAGATATACATGTATAATATTGCTGATCAGTATGATCTGTATGACCTACCTCATGTTGCCGGGGGGAAGCCGTGTAACCTGCCCGATCTACTGCTTCTGTACGCAGGACATGTTTCCTGGTTTGGATCTGTACTTTACATATCCTGCACAACCACCTAGAGAGGTTGTCATCGCGGCAGAATTGGATCTACTGCTGTACAGGTGATCTATCTGATCTACAGTATGAATATCTATCTATAGATGATCTGTCCGACTCGTTTTGCGGACTTTTTCTTCTCAGCATGGATCGTCCTTGAGGAAGACCACTATGTATCTCAGTAAATGTATACGTATACTGCTGTCGTTTATTACCTACCAGGTATTACGGGGGACCATAGTAAACAAGACCAAATATTGTTAGTAAAAATGCCTAAATATATAGGTTTTTATCGATGCCATAGGTCCTGTTAACTATGGACCCCCGTAATAGTAGGCATTTATATATTGATGCCAGAACGATCCCTACATTTTTTCCGGGATATATATGGTGGCACCTCTTACTATTGATATAATAGATATCATTTTCACATGATATCACACCTCTCTATCTATGCTGTATATGTTGCGGTTTGTGAGTTCAAGCAGTCACGTATCACACAGGTGACCCGGACCACTCCCCCCTTGCACAATATGGACGTAGAGCAAACCTTGTGGAGACATTGAACAACGCACAGCAGCAGTATGCAGTACACCACTAAGCGTACGGAACTGAGAGGTTGCCGTGAAGAGATGGCCGAGGTAAGGGTAAGGGTAAGGGACACATGTGTATCTAGCAGCTGGGAAGCAGTGCTTCGCTTCTTCTGAATGAGATATTCTTTATTGATGGCGAGAGCTGAGGAGGTGCTCTAGTAGAGAAGTGAGAGGTAGGGGGGGGGGACTCGACTCCCAGATATACTCGTCCCACCCCACGCCTCAAGCTCTCCTACATTCCTCATATCTGATGTACTCCTATAGAACTTTTCCTACGGCTACCGATCGTTCTTCTGCTAATATAAGAACTTCTGACTTTATGGTTCTATCTCCGTTAAGGAACACCACTCTCGTCTAACGGGCTATACTTTCCTAAAAGAACGTTACTCTCGACTGACGATACGTCCGCCCGGTTAATACATTATTTGGATGATTCCGGTAGTCGTGAGACCGCAAAAATGCACACTATATTTTCTATATCTATAACCCATGCGTACTTCGCTCATATCACATTGACCCACCCCGAATAGTCGTATATACAGACCACACAAGATAGTCGAAGGGTGATGACAAAGCTCATCTCAAGCGACCAGGAAAAGCTGGTCGAAGATGCGGCTATTCGAAACAAAAGAAATGAGGCACACCTCGTATTAAGACCCAAACACTACGAAGGGGGAGGTGTTCACTGAGAACAACCAATGAAAGGGAGACCAAAAGAGAGGAACACAGAACTCAAAGCAGAGGCCAAAGGAAAAACAGCCAAAGCGAAAACAAAAGGAAAACGAAAGAAAAAGAAGACAGAAGCCGAGCACATTGTGGGGTTTGCTACATTGTTCAATGTCTCCACAAATAATGATTTTTTTACGCCCAAATTGTGGACGGGGGGGAAGGGCAGAGTAATCAGGACCCAATCATAAACACAACAACCTATATATTCCAGTATTTTTACGAACAATATTTGGTCCTGATTATTGTGGTCCCCCTTAGCAGTATTTTTCTCAGGCAGGCCACCTTATTTCTCTTCATCGATGCAGCAGCTCAAAAGGCGGTAGAACAGCAGCAGCAGCAGCAGCAGCAGCAGTGAGCTTTGTATCTTCGCGCTAACCGGCGCCCCGCCCCCCCTTTACGTACGCTGCGGTTTGTGGGATGCGGTTTTGTGTCGGGACCGCCGGCAGGGCTGACGTACTGGCTCAACGGGATCGTGGGGTTCGACTGCATGGCGCTGGCGGTGGTGATGGGAAGCTGCCTGTCGATGAGCAACGCCTTGACCTTCATACACCTCTTCATCCTCTCCAACTCGCTGTATCAATTCAGCCCAAGGTATGGTGACAAAATAAAATAAAATAAAACAAAACATGAGAGCTGTGAGATCGAATATTTCGTCGAAACTCACGTTTGCAAGCTGCGTTTTATACACGTGGTATGAAGATACTATATAAGGGGGGGTTGTCGTGGAGGTTGGGGACGGTTTGTAATTAATCGCTTTCGAGAATTGGGAACGCAATATGTTGCTCGCAGGATCATTCAATTTCGCTTGCGATAAGTACGTCGCATCTCGCACACATGTACAAAATGCACGCACATGGCTCTGAAGGGAATATCGTGCAAAGTCGCTTGCGAGCAGAGCAGGGGTACTGTCCAACAGAAACCTCCAACAGAATAACCTCCAAGACGAAACATCCAACATATACCTCGAAGATGACCTCGATTCGCGGGCAGGGGCGCACCTTTCGAATTGCCAGGCGGCCAGCGGAGTCCCAGCCGCTCCAAACTGCTCTTCCTCGAGGAGAAACCTCGAAGAACGGCCTCCAACGAAAAGCTCCAATGTAAACCCTGCCGCAAGAAACCTCCAAGACACCCGTGGCGGGGCACCCCCCCCTTGCGCAATATGGACAAAGAAAACTCCTCTTGGAAACAATGAACAATGAAACACGCCATTATGCGTACCAAGTTGAGAGGTTGTCGACACCCTTGTGTAGTTTGCTTCACACATTTTTCAATGTATCCGCAAGGGATTGTTTACGCCCACATTGTGCTAGGGGGAAAGTCCGGGCCGCCTGTGGAAATAGCTCAATCAAAAGCCTCGAACAAAAGCTTCCGGACAAACTTGGAGAGGAAAAAGACTCGATCGTGACCTCGAGTCGCGAGTTGTGGCCACTCCTTTCCAGTTTCCTCGCCGTGTGACCGCTTTTGGCCTCCCACACGCGTGCCCGGTGCCATCCCCTCCGATCAGCACCCCTTTCGACATGTTCTCGTCATCATGTACAGTCATCTGCTTGTATCTCCCGCAATTATCGTGTGTTTCGATTGTCTGACCGTATGTGCGAATTGATTTTTGGTATCCCGCGCGCGTGCCTTTCAGATCCTTAAGGGGTGCTCACGGGTCGGGTCAAACCGCGCGGGTCGGGTCGGGTTGGGTCGGGTCGGGCCGACTCGGGCAAGGGTGACCTGACCCGATCGGCGAGACTTTGAAAACCTCCCGACCGGACCCGGCCCGTCCCATGAGACTTATCAGAATTCCTGACCCGAACCGAGGTCATGTCATCACCCGTGAAGAACGAACTTTCCGACGGCCTGTGGCATTGTTCATCTCCCCCAAACGCGTGTCTCTGTGCCGTGACCCTCTGATCAGATGGAAGCAATTTCGATGGCTGGGCCTGATACTCACGTCACTCAACTGGGGCACGCTCGTGATTGATGCGCTGATGGTCACAGCGGAGGAAGACAAAGGGGGCATCGACGGGCCGCGTTGTGTCCCGCACTTTGAGCGTGCGGCCTTTCGCCTGAAGTGGAGCGCGCAGCTCGCGACGAAAATGTTTCAGGTGCTGCTTGATTTACAGTGGTGGCGGTGGTAAGGGGGGGTGGGGGTAGGGGTGGTGTTGGTGTTGTAGTTGTAGTTGTTGTTGTTGTTAGGAAGAACACGTCTGCTCCAACGATCGGAGCATTTTTCCCGAAGGGGGGAAGTGATAATCGAGATTGCGGAGGTTGCAACCAACGCGAAAAGTTGCTTGCGCAATCTCGATTTCTGGGAACAGAACGATATCAGTATACCAGGTACAGGAATGTGTCCCTTCTGCTCGTTCTCTGGAGCATCCCCTCCCCCCCAGCCTCCAGCGCGTAAAACTCTCTTGGTGGCACCCGTACATTGGGATGGAAAGCCGTGTATATCCACCGACTACCGCATCGTTAATATTACGGGGGTCCATAGTTAATAGGACCTATGGTATACATAAAACCTATGAATTTACCTATTTTTACTAACAATATTTGGTCCTAATTACTATGGTCCCCCGTAATAGTATTTTCCTTTCGTGCCCCCTCCCCGAAACAAAGCATTTCATTCGACGCGGTCATCCATACGCAAGAAAGTCCGCCCCACAAGTGGTTCTTCGTAGGATTCAGCTCGCCCTTCGTGCGACTCGCCCAACACCTCACGGCGCTTCGAGCTTGGTGCAAGCAAAGTCTGCCTGATCGGTGGAAAACCAACGTGCGCCGTTCCGGCATTGACACGATGCTGTGGTCTATGGTCATGCGAGGGTCTATGGTCATACGACTACGGCCATGCACGACATGCACGCACCCTCCTCATCCTATGCATCAAGAACCCCGAACCCGGATCAAGCACACATACCTAACATTTAGTTCATGTTCTACTCCCCCCCCCCCCCCCGCCCCGTACTATCAATCGATAACGCCATCACCCGTATCAGGCGGTGGCGTTTCTGCTTTCTGCTTTCTCTGCAACTCCAACCGGCAGGTGCCTCTCGATTGCGTCTACTCTTGGGCAGTGGCAATGGCAAGGGTTCTGCTGGCTACGAGAGGGGCTTTCATTTTCCGGTTAGTCTGACCCCGAACTGCGCATACCGAATGTACAATACATAAGAGAATATACACACCTGGGCTGCGGTGAATTTCGGACATGATTTTCTCCTAGACTAGGGAAGGGAAGACAGCCACGAAAAAATGCCTGGAAAAAATATAAAATCGTCGAGATATTTTCCTTGCGTAGATGCATCGCCCGGCGTTTACGCACCGCGTTTGCGCATCGTGTTTTATTTTTCGCTGTTTTAGTTTGGACCCATCCCGTTGTCGATAAAATCGGCTTGGACCTTGATCCGGGGCTCCGTGTTACGTGGAGCTGTTGTCACTATGTACCTAAATATAAAAAACGTTGGTATACTAACACGTAATCCAAACGGTCCTATACAACTGTCCGTATTTATCGGGGCATAGTGTTGTACGGCACTGCCGACCCGACCGCCCACCACCACGCCAAAAGGCAATATGGATCTAGGGACCGACTGCGAGTACTGCAGGGCAGGTAGTGTTTCTGGCTCTGCTCTGGTCACTCAAACGGCGCTTGGAAGGTATCGTTTCTTGTATTAGTTGCTTGCCTGCTTGCTCGTCGGATGCCTTTTGAACGAAGGGACGAGATAATCATCATCCAGGCAGTCCAGGCAGACGACAACGCCTGCTAGGTATAATGTGATGCGGTGACCGGACACTTGCTACAAATCACAACCCCGGCCGACACGAGCATCAGCGCCGTAATTTTCAGCTGCTGTGGGGACGAGGAAGTTCACCATGGTCAACCGCTTCGGACCTCTGGAACTGCATCCCCGTGTTTGGGAAAAAACAATTGGAAATATAATCGGATGTTTTTTTAGCAGTGGTACAAGGTTTCGTCGGCTTACTTCTCCCCGCTCAAGGACCCACACAAACATCAAGTGGTTTGTCGGGAAACAATGGGAATGTGGAAATGTGTGCCACGAATGGGTATGAAGGGGAACGGCTCGTGGACTGGGCTCTAGCTATACAGTACGTGACTAAAACAACAAAACCTGATGCATGTGTTTGCAAACTCGGGGTCCTGATACTTGCCTGGTGCACTTTTATACAAAGAAAACGAATTAAACAAAAAACGACCAACAAACTGCAGACGTATACGAAATAAGCGACCTAAACAACGAAATAACGACTGACCAAACAAACGCGACCCACCCAACCACAAACTACTTTACGGCATATGGCACTGAGTAGTACATAGCAATCAGAACTCACGCTGGACCCTACAACCGTGTATCCCCCTGTCCTCGATGTTTACACGCCATATTTGGTTATTATTACTAGGTTTCCGCGCAATAGCACCCCCCCAACACGAGGCGGATACATAGTATACCCATTGCTGTCTCCGGATGTGGCAACACCAGGAAAAAAAACTTTTTCATATCGGAGCTGTCATCCTTTTGCAAATCCGCCTCACAAGCGGTTCTTAGTAGGATGCAGCTCACCCTTCATGCGACTCGCCGGACACCTCACGGCGCTTCGCGCTTGGTGCAAGCAATGTCTGCCTGGTCCGTAAAAAACCGACCTGCTCCGTCCCGGCATTGTTGGGATTCGAGAGTCTATGGTCATATGACTACGGCGATATAAACATTGAGTACCCCCCCCCCCCCCCCCCCCCCCCCCCCCCCCCCAATCTCATCCCTGAACACGCCTTTTCTAACGGATTCCACAACTCGGGCGACCTACAGATCACGACTAAAGTGGACCAAAGTATAGTCGCCATGGTGGTCTCCTTGCTGATGACAATCGTTACTGCGGGACTTGCGTTCGCCAAAGCTCGGGGGCGTCTTCGTGAAATGCCGGTGAGTTGTTGCGGCGGGCGGGACGGGGGGGGGGGGGTGGGGGGGTGTACTAATGCTCATGAGGGGGTCAATTTATGTCATGCATGGACGTAGTCGTGTGGCCATAGACTCTCGCATCTCAACAATGCCGGAACGGAGCACGTCGGGTTTTCACCGACCAGGTAGATGTTGCGGAGTGTGTGGGGGGCGAACTCATGTCATGCATGGCCGTACTATATTACCATAGACCCTCGCATCCCTACAATACTGGGACGGAGCACGTCGGGTTTTCATCGACCAGGCAGACATTGCCTGCACTAAGCGCAAAGCGCCTTGGGGGGTGTACACATATCATGTATGGCCGTAGTCGCATGCCATCGACTCTCGCATCCCTACAATGACGGGACGGAGCACGTCGGGTTTTCACCGACCAGACGAACATTGCTTGCTTGCACCAAGCACGAAGCGGAACGTGCGGTGTTCGGCGAGTCACATGAAGGGCGGGCTGCTCCCTACTAAGAAAAAATAACCGCATGGAGGGGGGAGGCGGGGGGGTCGTGACTAGACTGCTGTAACGTCGACCTGTCATGGTCGTGATTGGTAGTAACAGCATTGCCAGGGTTTCCGGATATATTAGGTGCATTCAAGGGCTGGGGGGGGGGGGGGCGTGACGAGCCTTTCGAGGCGTTCTACGATGGAGGTTCACCCTAATTTTTCTGAGGCTACTATGTCCCCCAAGGTAGAATGCCGGAAATCAAGGGGGGACAAACATGAATACGACTGATGCTACACGTATCTCGTACGTGCACGTATGCATTATGCCCAACATTGTAGAGCACAAGTTTCATACTCATCCATCCTTCAACTGGTCCCCGGTGAGGACGCCGTGGTGGCTCGGAAAGTTTTTTCCCCTCCCTAACGTGATACCTCTATCGTAGAACGCTTCTTTCGTAACGTTCACCTCCGTTGATCGTGATTGGCAGTGATATTATCGCCAAAGTCTCCGGGAGTGTGAGGGTCATTCAAAGTGGTGGAGGGTCGAGAGCCACCGCCCTACTGGCATTTTTTTTTCCCTTCCGAAAGGCGTGTTTTCCGTTTATCGTCTGCGACGCGGCCGCTTTTCTATCAAGGCGAACGGGGTCCAACGTATGGCAGTGAAACATTCTCAAGGGTGTCCTTAGTAGGGTATATACTCTGGGGACACCCGGGCACCCTACCCGGGTACGTGGGATATATACCCTGGGAAAACCCGGGTACCCTGCCCGAATACGACAACAGGTACCCAAGTATCCCAGAGTAGACATTCCCTCATAAACACATCCTTGGAACATTCTCGAGATGATGGATGCTTCAGTGCGTCGTTTTCCCTGAGGTAATCCTCCGTTCCAATTTTTTGGAGCCCGTCCTGTGCCCACGGACTCAACATTTTGGACTTAGAGTTAAAGTGAGAACAGCAACAACTTCTCTCGCGCCGGGTTGGCGTAGCCCGTCACCTTATCATTGAAAAACACGTACGGAGTGTATACACCGTCGCACCCCATATACCCCCCCCTCACTTTCCCTGCACTCCCTACCCGCCTCATTTACCCGCCCGCCCCCGCCCCCCCTCCCCCCCCCCCCGCCGACCTACACTACGACAAACATGAACAAATAAAAATTTAGATTTTCGCCGTGGAGGTGCTGAATAACGCGGTCAATCTCACGGCCATTTTCTACGCCGTTCACGCGCCCGTGCCGAGCAAGCACCTCCCGAAGCGTCGCCTCCCCCTGAAGAACTCGCAGAGGCTAGACCTAGCGTCCGCCAACAAGCGGTACCGCTCCATGGCCACGGTCGGCAGCGGCGGCGGTGGCGGCGGCGGCGGCAGCAACAGCAGAACCAGAAGCGGGCGCGTCGGGTCCCGTATGCGTGGGTTCGGCGTCGGCGGCGGTAGCGCAGGTTGCCCCGGTCACGGTCATGGCGCTAACGGCGGCAGCGATAGCGGTAGCGGCTCCGGGAGGTCCTTCCGCTACCTCCACGGGCCAGAAGCAACATCGTCCGGACTTCCTTCGCCGCTGCAACGTCACACCGGTCCCATCAAAAGGCTGCCGCCGGTATTGGACATGTCTCCGGAGATTAGGTCACCCAGTTCCGGAAATTTCTCGGAGAATTTCTCGCTCGGCACCAGCTCTCCCGGCGGCTCCGCGGTGGCCGTTAAGGGTCGAGGACGGAGTACGGCTAGGTGGGCAGGAAAGCAGGGGTCGTGGAGGCACCAAGCGGGAGCGGTTGGGCCGCTTTTTTTCACAAGGTGAGACGCGTGGCACGGTAGGGGTAGTAGCACGTCTGACTTTTCTGAGGCGTGCTACCCACCCCCGCTTCTACGAAGGAATGTGCCAACTGGCAGAAGCCTTGGTTGTGGGGGGGGGCGTTCGTTTCTTGGTAACGCTTTGGTTTACTACGTAATGTTGCGCTATCGTGGGAAGGCAACATTGCCCGTGGGCGAATTGTTTCGCGCGCTTTTTTGTTGCGCCAACTTTATTGCTTTGGAGGGTTAGGAGCGTCAAACAAGAGGGCTACGTACAGCAGCAGATTTCGTCTCGATGGTCTTCTGCAACCGGTCGTGGGGTAAGGACCACCACGCGTTAGGTTCGAGCGGCTGAGAATAGCGAGACCATCGCCAGCCTACGCCAGGCACTCTCGCTTTTTCGCCTCGGTTGCCCCCCCTCCCAGAGCCTTCACGAGAAAAACGATGACAAATGAAAATAACATACAGCCGGGCAGTGATATCGATATCTCGGTTGAGCGATCTGCAGCACGAGTAGTATACAGCATGATGCGAGCGTATGGTCCGACTCTTAGGGCCCGTTGACCTCCCCCAACTATAAGCCACTACCGGTGTCCTCTTCTTACATGCACCCTTGAGCGACCATGCTCACACCCCCACCGGCCACCCTTGCCACCCGACGCTCTGCTCTGAACAAAACCGTTTCGTCCTCTCCCACACACAAAACAATCAGTCACACGGCTAGGGACAAACGGGGTCTACCGCAGGCCGAGAATTCGTCTAGCCCAGGTGCAAACAAGGTTGACGCCCGCCTCGACTCTGAGCAGAGGAAGCTTGCCGATGATGATGCGACCGACAGCGACGAGACGAAAACTTCGTCATCCGGGCCTGCAGAATTCGCCGCGCTAAGAAGAGCCCTCGATGTCGCATCCCCGAGGGACTTGCCGTCGCAGCAACAGTTTCCATCCGCGCAGATGGTCGGGATGGAGAGGGGTCGGGGAGCAGGGGTTTCGCTTGCGCAAAGCAACTCCACGACTGGATACCCTCAAAATCCCGCCAAAGATAGTAGCAACTGTTTGTCCAACAATCTCCCGGCGGCGGGACCATGCCCCGCTGACGCAGCTACCGCTGCACCAGCCGGCGCGGTGATGGCGGCGTGGCCGCCGCCGTTACCACCGAGCGCCGTCGAGCGTGAACGGCTGCATCGGTGGATGGGACGACAGCCAGCAGCAGCCGAGAGCGAAGAAAAACACCCGGACACTTTCGGAGAGGAGGCTGCCGCAGAAAAAATGGAGCCTGGGACGCCGCAGGAGGAAGATGGAAAACAAATCGGGGCGTACTCGGAGTTGGATGCCACGACCACGAGAGTGAGGGCCGAAGAACGTTATTTGCCTGGCATGCGCGGGGTGCCGGGGATGGGCGCGCGCGTTGTGCTGGCCCCTCTGCCGGGGGCGTTCCGTAGCGCCTCATCTCCCTCTGCAGGATGCCGATCCGTCCACGCGATGTCCGCATTCAGCGCGGCGTCGTGGTGCTCGAACAGTTACAACGGCGACGTCCGAAGTTACGACGGTGATTCTCACGGTCATGTCCGCCGTTTTACCGGCGACTCTATCGGTGATGTCCGCAATTTTGGTGGCTCTATCAGTGATGCACGCAGTTATACCGGTGATGTCCGGCTCAGCGCCCCAACCACGACCGTCAGGTCTCCGGCGTCGTACTTCGGAGGAAACGGTGGCAATGTCTAGTCTAGCTCCGACCGCGGCCCGCCTACTGTACGTAATGTATCTACTGTAGCACTTTCCTGCGCATTTTTGGGCCCTTGCCGCCTACTACGTGTTGTCCCTCCAATATGCCGTTTTCCGCCTACATACTACGTATTGTCTCTCCAACAGGCCGTTGCCGTCTGCTACTACTGTCTCTCCAGTGGGCTGTTGCCTTCTATTGTTGCCTCTCCAATAGGCCGCTTGCCGCCTGATACATGTTGTCGCTCCAGTAAGCCGTTGCAGGCTATGTTTTTCTCTTTCATCTCACACTCCTGGCTGCTGTGTTTGCTGCTGTCTGGTGCAATGGTTTGACTGAGATTTTCCGTGTCTCCTCATGCGTCGGGATCGCTTCGATGATCAGGCTTTTACCCGCTTTCAAATCAGAAAGGCCTTCGGCAGCCTTTGGCAGGCATGTGCTACGATAGCGGTTGCAATTAAGGTAGCATTTTTTGCCTGCTGAGGCCAATATTTGTGTCGGACGGAGTTCCTCAACTAAGGAACTACCCGTTATATATCTCGTTTGTGCTGCGCAATATTTTTCGTCAGCATCCATGCTATGGAATTGGTCATCGGGTTGAGGCCACACATTCTTTGAAAAAAATGGGGTGGGATATGGAGCTCCTCAAGTGAGGAAAGAGCCTCAGAAAAAATTGTGCTACCCCTACCGTAGCACGCGTCGTCGGCAGCCCTCGCGGGTTGTCGGCTTAAACCCTTTGAGGCTTCGGAAGGGGAAAAAAAAAGTGACGATTGCAGTATCGACCACCCACACGACGCAATCCGGGATGTTGGGGTATAGGGGGTAGGAGATGTTGCAGTGTAATAGCTGCGAAACACGCGTGAAGGCAGCATGGCGACACCTCGTATTGCCGTGCGCTCTTCCTAGAACGCCCTCGTCGAGGCTTTGGTCGGTGCGCATAGATGCCAATACCTGTTACAGGTTTATTGGTTGTTGGTTGTTGGGGGGGGGGGGGGGGGTAGTGGCTGACGTTACGCCAGAGAAGTCTTGCACCCCCGCATGTGGGTAGCAGAGACGTACACACATGCCCGCATTTGGCTGGAGCAGGCTATTATCCTGTATCTCAGGCGAGGGGGGACGGCCTCCGGCAGTAGGTAATTACTCGTTTGAGCAAGGTGCGGCGTGATTGAGTGTTCTTCGGTTGTGTCCCGTTATCTTACGCACACGAACATGGCGGCAGTAGCTGTTCCCGTCGCTGCTGAACCGAATTGCTTGGTTGGGTTTCGCGGCTACGCGTTTTTTTTTGCTACTTCATTGTGGGAGTTGTACGTCTAAGGCGGTTGCGGGATACAAGATTTGGCCGAGCTCAATGAGAGGATTTCTCAGCGCCGGTACCACCAATCAGAAGACATAGGCGAGATACGTAACTGCTTTCATTTCTAGAAGACAAGTGTTCTATGACGCTAAGCGTTTGTCTTGCGTCATTTGCAGGTCTATCATGCCGTCACTTTCTGTCAATATTTGTACACAGTGACGACGGGGAAGCTGGCGTTTTTTCGTCAATGGGTTGCTTGGGGTAGTAGTGTGATTGTTTTCACGCTCTCGTTCCTTTTGGCTTGGAAAAAAAAACACACTCGGGGCGGGAGTAATGCAGCCGACGTCGCTGACGCCGGCGATGTGGTGGAATTTTTCGCAGTATTTTCTTTACACCGCGGAGGGAAGCAGGAAGTGACGGGCCGTGTTCTAGTTCGTCTGCTCGCTGCTTGCCTGACATGGAAGGCGGAGGAAAACCGGAGGGCGAAATGGGGACGATGGGGGATATGCGCACATGAGCGACCACCCCGACCGCTCCATGTGCACGATGGTAACCGCTGGCTTTGTCTTTTTCGCCTCTTGGTACCCTTGATGCTTGTGGCCGCGCGCGCGTGCAGGTCTTTAGTGCTGTTTTTTTGTGTGTGTTCTTGTGTTGTGAAGTGATGATGTGGTGCGATGATGTGTGAGTGTTTTTTTTTTTCGTTTTTCAGCTGTTGTTGATGTTGTTGTTTTCGTTTCCAGATTTCGGTTGTAACATCGCGTCGTAGCTTGAATCGTACTGGTGTATAGTTTGGGACCAATGAAGCCTCCTGCTGCGACCAGTCGGAGATTCTCACCCAAGGGTTACTACTCCCACGTTACTTAGCTGGCAATCAACGCGGCACCTGGTCGCAAAGAGTTGGTACCCCGGTAATCAAGCACTAAGAAAAATGATGTCGTTGTCGACGGTACACCTCGCTACCAACGATGGGCGGGCGAGATGGTCTGTTTTAGCCTGGTCTCTTCCTACTTTGTCATGCTGTTGTAGAGCTGTGATATCGCTCCCGAAGTGATGCTTAGTCACTGTCTCCCAGCACAACAACGAGGATTTCCCGAAAGGGATCCACCCTGCGGGCGTCCCCTCTTTTCTGTTTCAGAATAATGTTGTAACATCGCGTCGCAATCTTAACTCGTACCAGTGTATAGTTTGGGACCAATGAGGCCTCTCTGCTGTGACATGACATCACGCCCATACTTGTTGACTCTTCTCTTCTATCAATGTCGTCGCTCGTTTGACTCGTATCCTTTCTCCTGATTCCTTCTCTTCCTTATTGTCCCCGAACTTGTAGCCTAGTTGATTAGGGGTTCTGCTCCCGTTGGTTGTCCCGTGGGAACGTCGTATACGATTTCCGAAACCCCTCCGAGAGTGATAAGGCGCTTAGGTACGCGATTGCGGTGTGAGGCACCCGGAACGCGTTTACCTGGTAGTGGGTACGCAGCCGTCGTGGCTTGTCTCCATGCATTCTTTCTGTTTTTCCTAGCCTCTTTCTACTTTGTCGTGCTGTTGTAGAGCTACGATATCGCTCACGGAGTGATACTCAATCACTGTCTCCTAGCACAAAAATGAGGCTTTCCCGAAAAGGGATCCGCCCTGCGGGCGTCCCCTCTTTTCTGTTTCAGATTACTGCATACAGTACCGGCCGTCTGTTACTGCGGGACATGCGCAGTAGTCAGTACTGCAGTAAGCATGGTTTATGAACATTGGGGGATGCCCGGTTCGTAGGTCCATCGTGGGTTATGATAATGCATATTTCGATGGCCTCCGTGAGGATAGGAAACCCGGACACTGGCAGATGACAGACTTCTTATTTGAGAAAGCACGTGTTCCACATTAACTTCAATTGTAACCGCTCCGGGATTTTTATTTTCCCGGCTATCCAAGAGTGCGTTTCTTGTGGACCTTTTCTTATGAGAGGGCCGGCAGCGTAGTGGGGGCGGGTGGAACCTCCGGTGTTAGGAAACCATCGAGATTACCAGCGGTTTGCTTGTGGTGTGTAAAGTAGCCAATTTAAGGTGTACTCGTACACGTGTTAAATACGCGCGGGGGAAGCTGATCGGCGTGAATGATTGCCGACGAGTTTTTGGGGGTTTGCCTGTGTCTCCTCATCGCCTCTACCTGCCGGCCTGCTGGTGCGTTGTTGTTCGCAACACCGACCGATGCCCACGCATGTGGTTTCGGGGAGCCTTTTGCTGTGCTTTGCGGTGTATGAAGCTCGTAAACACTCTGTAGGCTGTCAGGTCCTGTTCGCTGTTTTTTGTATTTCTTTGTTTCAAGAACTTTCCAAGTTCCAAATTTACAGTTTTAAAAAAGTCACGCTTTGCACAACTGGTACAGAGCTTTGTCTTACCAGCAGCCGGAGGCGGTAAATACTTTCGAAGGTTAGGAACCTTGGAAGCATGGGAAAAAAACAAAACAAAATACCAGACGGGGCTCAAGTAGAGACCGAGAGGGGGGGAAACCGTGCCGGCGATGGCATAGAAAATCACGAGGCGTGACCGCGGCCCAATACAAACGAAATGATGAGTGTTTCACAATGGGCAAGTTTTTTTTGTACGCAGCGCACAATCAATCACATTTCCCTGCCTATAGTGAATGTTATCGTGGAAGTACGGCAATAGGCAGGGAGGGGAGAGGTACCCATTTGTTGCTTGCCGTAGTCATTTGACCCGGAGGCATGCGCTCTATTCGTGACTGACTCGTACCAAAAAAATCGCCGGCTATCCAGATTGATCGGTGTCCCTGGGGGCGGGATTTTCCAAGGTGTATGAGGTGTTTTTATTCCGGAGATGGGCCGTTTGTGTCCCCTTCGTTCGGCGTGGGGTGGGCAGGTTGCGGCTGGCCGGGTCTGCCAACTGTGAACGTCTTACGTCTTCCCTATCGTTTTTTTCGGTCCTACGAGTAAACAAGAGGAGCAGTTTATCGCACCTGAACCATCCACGCCTCGGACAGAAAGGTAAATACGCTAGTTTATCACCTGCCGCTGTGAGAGGCTGTGCAGGATCTGTACAGTACACATCCAACGCAGGAAGCATGTCCTAGAACGCGTAGGTCTTACAGTTCCCACGCCGCAATATAGGCTAGATCCTACGGATCAGGTATCTTATCTGCTCTGAAAGATCTAGATCACCATGTGGAAATCGATCATCTGTTCGAGGTGTAGAACCATCCATGGAAGCGGCACACGGCCAGACAGACGGGATAGGTGGTAGGGCGCGACGGCTGTGGGCCTTGTTGAAGATCGAGGTGTTGACGTCAAGATTTTTTTTGGTTGCTCGTACCGTATATTCCTTCCGCACATCTTCGAGTTTACGTTTAATGCACAAAGCCAGATACCGCTAAACTGGTTTATATGACGATAGCCTGCGGCTTACGCTCGGTTTTAGATACACACAGATGCCAGATACCGCTATAGGACCTGATTTGCACAACGATGGCTTGTTTTTGTGGGTGTTCTTTCGAAGATTTAGGGTCCAACGGGCGCAACGGAGGTGCGATCCTGATATAAGATGTCATAGCTCGGGGAGCATTGTGGAGCACAGGGATCAGGGCAGCTTATTGCGAGTGTTGCTCATCGGCAGAAATGACTGTAAAACTGTAACCTCGTCACTTTGGCGTCGATGTCAAAAGGCCGAATGCGCGCATCTGGGTGCAAGCAAAACGGGTTAACTGGTTGGTGGAGAACGCACGCTGGAATCAAAGCTCGAACACGGTACGCCTTATATAGTAGCAATGAGTGATAATCAGGGCGAAGCCCGAATACGACAGTTTCATTCGTGGTTTGGAACACCCATAGTTGATCTCATGCCGACGGAAGGGTTGATGTCTGGATGCACATTCACGTGCTGAAGAAAGCTCAATGCTCACTCGTTCACCCTCTACCGTCCGTGTCACGGGCAAAGCTGCGCAAGGACAGCAGACGTACACGAGCGGACGGCGCGATGCTGCCTGGTGTTGGTGTGGATAGGTCTAGAGGCTAGGACTATTGCTGAGATGTCAGGGTTTAACTAAGTGGCGGACGGATGGTGGAGAGCTGATTTTGTGGCAGCACTGTTTTGTTCCCAGAGCAAGAAGTAGAGGTGGCACTTGATCCGCTACCGCACGAAAAATGTTGACAATATTTTCTCGTGGTGCCAGTACTGTTGTTTTTGCCAGCGATGGAGGAAGAAAGTAAATGAAGCTATCGATGTCGGGGAGGGGACGGGTGGGGGGCGGGGGGGGGGGAGTAGGTCTACGCCGTTTTTTTTGCAATTTGTGCGTCCCGCGCGTGCGACAGGGATACAATATGAATATGCGTACGGTGCGCCTCGACAAGTAGCTGACTCACCGAGGACCCTAACCTAAATTTCCATGCATGTATGTGCGGGGAGATATATCGATAGATTGCGCTCATCATGATAAGTGACAGGTTATGAGCCTCGTCACGGAGCAACCGCACACTTTTGCTGCTGCAATGGTAATATAACAGCATCTATCTCTTATTCTTCGTGTCTTGCTCCATCGCTATCTGAGGTTAACTTGGGAATCCCTGTGGCACATGAACCAACACGAGCCACATACGATACGCATGATGGGGGAATCGAAAGAGCAAGGGAAATACTCCTCTCGCGGTTCTCTTCGCTTGTGGCGTTCTTCTGTTTTTCGGTGCTTTTCAATTCTGCTTATTTTAATCGTAAACGAAAGGCTGAAAACCCTCACTTCGCTCCTGGGACCTCAATCGGACAGAAAACGGTCGAAAACGGTCGAAAAAATATGACGAGGTCAACTTGAGCCACATACGATGCACAGGGGTAGGGAATTCGAAAGAGCATTTGAATTAATCTTCTCGTGGCCCTCTCTGTGCTTGCAGTGTTCTTCCATACTTCAGTGGCCTCTTTCTGCTTGTTATGGCAGAACGAAAGGTGGAAAAATCCCACTTCGCTTTTGGGATATACAGAGGAGAAAAAACGGTCGAAAACGGTCGAAAACGATCGAAAACCGTCGAAAGCGAGCGCAGCATCGACAACACGAAGCAGCCCAGGCTGCTGCAGTAGGAACGTGTCCGAATTGTAAATCATATCTGCATAGCATTAATATGGTCTCTTTACTTCGTATATGTACACCAAGATGGGCCAAGGTTTAGCGCTAGCGAAGCGGTTGGACATTGTCCGTCTGCCTGTTGATTTCTTGAGCATATTGTACACGTACTGTACGATACTCATTCGGCGATACAGCGTCATTCGCTCGAGCTA
Source organism: Macrocystis pyrifera (assembly GCA_031763025.1). Lineage (NCBI taxonomy): Eukaryota > Phaeophyceae > Laminariales > Laminariaceae > Macrocystis > Macrocystis pyrifera. The sequence goes on from JASSKH010000021.1 coordinate 10,992,026, forward strand.
CGAGTACGAGCTGGTTCTAGCGATAGGCAGAAGATTTCGGCTTCGGAACTTTGCACCATGGTGTTGAGAGTTGAAAGACAAAATTTGGCACGGTTGTTCTTCATGGCAACGTGATGAAACTGAGGATTAGCCTTTTCATTTTTCGTTTTTTTCAATTTTAAGATCTTTCGGGATTTTTGGGCAACTTTGACCTTAACTGACGCACGAAAAAAAAAAACAACAGGCCAGTGCTCACTTTTTTCGTGTTGCCATGAAGAACAACCGTGCCAATTTTTTATTTTTAGCTTTCAAAACGATTGGTGCAAAAATATGTTCCCGGAAGGATATTTTTCTCCCTAAAACCAACTACTACGGGAAATTTTTGAAGGACTCTAAGAACTGTTTTCTTTCCCCGAAAACCCGCGATTTGTTCGGCGAGATTGTCAAAACACTGGTAGGCTCCTGAGGATGCCCCCCTTAGTTCTCCTAGAGTTTTTTTTTAGCAGCTTTCGGTTTCTCCAGAGTCGTGGTTTGACTGTTTGTCCACATTGCTAGTTTTGATAACAACATGATTGTTCACCAAAAAATCTTCGAATATCCATTGTTTCCGGCCTCAATTCTGACAAACAATCTTATTTTTGACCCTCCAGAGAATACGGATTGGCTGTGCACCAAAAATTAAACTACGTAAGACTCTGGAGGAACAGAAAACTTTTCAAGAAAGCTCTCGAAGACTCCGGCGAGTATTCTGAGGAATCTACCGGTGTTTTTGACTATCCCGTCGAGTGAATCGTGTATATCCGGCCTAAAAACTCAGTTCCTGGAGCCCGGAAATAGTTTCCCATAATATTATACTTAATCTAAGGTTCCAATTTGCTCAATACTTTGTTCTAGTACTTTGGCAGGCGTTTTTCATCAAAGCCTTGGAGGCTTGCAGAAGATCAACACTCTACATGGGCGCCGTCCACATCTTGATGCCATCATCGATACGCTTAGTGTCGAATTTACTCGTGGTATTAACCGATACATGACTTGAATATTATGCATATTTTACTGTAGAAAGGCATTCCCTATGAAATAGCGCCTCCCCAAGAATTGCGAAGAACGACCATATCTCTCGAACGACGACTCGCACGCCAAAATCTTTCATCGGCGATGTGTTCCCCTTGTCCATGTGGCCATGTGGATATCTTCAATGTTCAGTATCGAAAACTTTGACGTATTCTACATTTGATCGCGCGAAGAAAGGTGAAATGTGTGCTTCTTGCTGGAACCAGCTCGTACTTCTGCTACTATTACTACTACTACTACTACTACTACTACTACTACTACTACTACTACTACTACTACTACTACTACTACTACTACTACTACTACTACTACTACTACTACTACTACTACTACTACTACTACTACTACTACCACTACTACTACTACTACTACTACTACTACTACTACTACTACTACTACTACTACTACTACTACTACTACTACTACTACTGCTGCTACTACTACTACTACTACTACTACTACTACTACTACTACTACTACTACTACTACTACTACTACTACTACTACTACTACTACTACTACTACTACTTGTGTAGTTCTCGTAGTATAGAAGACACGTGCAGGTGTGTACCGCAGTACAGCAATATGATACCGCCGAAACATGAGTGGATAATCTGGGCGGCAGATTTCTAGATGCACAATCGTACGATACGAGGGAGTTTGAGGAACATGAAACTGAACCGTAGAAATTTAACCGTTGTGTGTACGTACTGTTTGTTGTTGATGCGTACCCGCCTACTTCTTCCATCCATACATACATCCACACCACCAGTGGTCCAGCCGCAGCGACCCGGATTCTTTAAATGCGCAGCTTCTGTGTTGCCCGTATTAGCTCGGCGCTTGCTGCAGTGCGGCATCATCAGCGTAGGATATGTAACCCTGGCGCATCATCATCATCACGTCCACTCACTGAATCATCATTGTATCCATATCCCATCGTATATCCACACACAGCAGAAGTGATGCGTACCACGTAATATCCAGATATCCAGTCTACCTGGTATATCCATATCCATCCACAGCAAGCAGCTGGTCGGATTCGTGAAATGGACAGCTATTATAGGTGTTGCCGCCATTAGCTCAAACGCTAACTGCATCGCGACATATTTAGCGTACCGTGGTTGCTCGCCTGCCTCCTGCCAACCTGTATCATCCCGGGGTTTCATGTGTCCAGTTGGTTTGTTCGTCGTTTTTTTCATTCCCGAACCCCGTATCATACCTGCTAAACGGCACTATTGCGCCAACTGGAACTCCCTCATGACATCAAGAGACGCCCTTGTTGGTATGACACGAGTAAGCTCTTTGAAGAGTGGCAGAATAGGATCCCTGTGTGTGCCTCCGTGTGCCGTGCGCGGCACCTGCTACATTCTGGGCAACTCTGTGCTAGGGAGAAGCCTGTGTCGTGAGGAAAGCGCTGCCTGCTGCGACTCACGCGAGAAATAGAGGACACATCCAGAACGGAACAAGTTTATTCATCGTCAAAACAAGACTGTCATGTCGTCATTGCAGCAGAGCAAGTTCAAGCACTCCTTGGCTGTGCAAGATGCGGCCCTGTTGGTGCTCGAGGCAATGGAAGGTGACGCAGGACCAGTAGAGTGGTGCGCACGAGCTGGTCACATGAGGCGGTGCCAGGATTGATCGTTCTGCCGACCCATATGTGTATATACTGACTGCTGTAGCTTGATATTCTCTTTAAATAAACGGGCGCGATACTTTCTCTTGTTTCTTTTTGGAGGTTTGTGGCCAGGTTTCTGTGCTGACTTGCATCGCTTAACTAGGACCGGACTCGCGTTCAGGAGCTGATTGCTTAGATTTCGGTTTACTGCTGTGCACCAGGTATATACTAGTTTGTTTACAACTACTGCTGTGCTGCTCCTAAACAATGAAAGCGGTCCCAACCAAGGCTACATCAGTATTAGACAATACAAGGGTTTAGGGATGCGTCGGCTTCAACAACTTAAACGAAAACCGATTCAACACAAATGCCAAGTAAAAATTGTCGCCATATCGTGGATGAAGGGGTTGTAACTTCGTGACTTATCGAAGTTTCAATTAAAAGATGATGGCACAGCAAAGGTTACTGGAAGTACTTTATAGACTGCTTGCACAGCATAGGCTGCCAGTAGATTACGGCAGTAGATATATAAGATTGACGTAAATCGAATAAATACGACACACTAGACCTATGCCAATGGGAACGCGAAGTATCAATAAAAAGTTTGAATTCCAAAGATACCCGCCAAAAAAAAATAGAACAGGCTTCCTATGGGCACGTTTAGAAAAAAAAAAAGTTCCCAACTTTTGGAAAAGCCCGAAAAAAAGCAAATCTGGGGCCGATGTTGGGCCAAGATCGGCTTCAGAAAAACTCAGGCCGATCTTTGGTTCGAAGCGGCGAGATTCCGAGTCCTCGACAGACATCGATCGACAAAACCGACGATTGCGTCATGAATTCTGAACGGAGTGCGCTCGTTAGGGGCTCCGATCCACCCTTGGGTAACCGTCTTCACACAATGGCCAGTGACGTGTGGCGGGCGATGGCCAGGCGTACGATAAAAAACAATTAGCCGCTGGTGTGTACCAAACAGAACACAAAATTTCTCGATCCGCCTCGAATGGCGAAAAACAGGTTTTTTTTTCAGGTTTGGGAGGATACCGCAGGACGCCGCCGGCAAACTCTCGCCCCCAAGATGTATCCACTTTCCATCTTCGATGCCGTCATCTACACTCATTGGCCTTGCCCGATACCGAGCGGGTTGGCCGTGGGCGGAGTCTAAACCGAGATCGAGCATCTATCGTCGCAGGAGCTGATTTTTATCAGCGTGTTGACAATTTGCAACGAGAGAAAACAAATTGCGCCGCCTTCAGCCGTTAAAAAAAAAAAGAAGGAAAAATCAAACATTTTTTCCCTTTTTTCCCACAGCGGCGGTACGAGGATATTTTCGACTGTTTTTTTTACGCGATATTTTTTAAAGAAAACCTTCGGACTTCGCGTTTACATTGGCATAGGTCTTATACGCCGGAAAAGCGTGAAAAAACTGAGTGCCGGAGAAAGGCCGAACAGAAGCAAATAAGATGGTCGTGTTTCTTGCTATGTATGTCTTGTCCGTTATTTTCTACGTCGATGCCCCCAATCACCCCTGGCCCAGACTGTATTGAACCCAGTATAAATTATACACTCCAGTACACTGACTGCTGGCGAGGCTAGTATGTATGTATTTTATAGAAAACTAAAGAATACACGTCAGCTGTGAGTTCAACCGATCGATCGATACTCAGCCTTGCGAGCTCTACGTGATAACCGTCGCGCGTTTCCCACTTTTTCCTCTCGATTGACTATTAATATGTACTTGGATGCCACCAGGGTCGACCAGAAGATACTACCTGTAGGCACGATTTCCAATTGATTTCGGCCAATACCATCTCGTGCACTGAAATCACATTTCGCACGTGAGGGCCGGGGTACACAAGACACTGGAGATTTTGTATGATGGACGTCATCCTGTTGATAAGCACTGCCTTTGTAAGTGTTGCAGCAGGTCTTGACGAACTGTCGTATTACGGGGGACAGTAGTAAATAGGACCTACGGTAACACAGAAACCCAGATATTTCCCCATTTGTACGAACAATATTTGGTCCTATTTACTATGGTCCCCCGCAATAATACGCGCTTGATGAGTCTCAATATCGTGCACGCTCTCTTGACCTCTTCTGCTCTCGATACATGAAAACATATTTATATATGTAAAATTTCCTTGCTCTGGTCGTTTCGCCTTTCGTTTTTTGTTTTTCGGGGTGTAAATACTACCACCCTTTTTTCGCTTTTCCCTCCCTCAAGGTAAGGACGATTTGCATCCAATATTACAGTAGTATCACCGCATGGGTCTACGAGGAGGAAAATCTCAAGGGCACGGATGAAATACGAACAGTAGATCGAACCCAACCTATCGAGGGCAACATCGTTGTTTTAGCCCTCGATACGATGGGCTTGATTTTTTCCTCCTTGCTGACCCGGTGATGACGCGCTTTCGACCCACCCCAAGAACGTCCGCCTCTCCAGCGTTTCCCACTCAGAGTTGCCGTCCGTATAGAGGCCTCCACTGAAGGCCGCCGCCCTCTGTTCGAACCTGAGGTAGCAGTGCTGGAGCCTCCAGGGTACATGCCGCGATATAACAGTCCTGCGACAAACCGTTGCAGCTCAACAAGTGTCCAGGAGCCACTCGCGGCTAGCACGCGACCTCACGCCCCGAAGGGCCTGTTACCGGGAGTTTTCACGCCCCTGTGCAATACCTCCGATACCGATACCTGTGCGGAAATCGAACTAAATCATTTCGTTTTTGCGTTTTTTTAACGCATCCTTGTGCGATAACTCCGATGTGTGCGATAACTCGCATTGGCACGGTATTCTGTGCGGAAATCGAATTAAATCATTTCGTTTTTGCCTTTTTTAACGCATCCTTGTGCGATAACTCCGATATGTGCGATAACTCGCATTGGTACGGTATTGTCCGGTACGATATAAATGTTGTGCAAAAAAGTATCATACAGATCCCACCGGCTAAGGATGACCTAGACCGTGCAGATCATGATACTCATGGGATAAATCTTATCGGAAAGATCGAAATCTTAAATATAGTAATCTGTCTGATCTGTCCATATAAAATGTGCTAAACATAAGTCAGGGATGCCAATGATACAGATCGTGAAATCGGGCCTATTTGTTCCGTTGTGTTAACTATTTCAACATAAACTCGAGGGATACCAACGCTAGAATACGGGGATGCTCACACCCGTATCCCACCATGATGACGCCGCGAGACGCAACCGCTCTCGCCCCCCCCCCCCCCCCCCCCCCGCGACAGGCATCTACCGCGCCAAGCCGCTCCCGACGGTCATGTCGCGGCGATGTCACCACTTGGCCGTCAACTTGAAGCCCCTCTCCATCTCCGCGGTCATCGGGCTCATAATGCTCACGTTCTTCGAGTACCCCACTTGGTGCTATTCGAGCCGAGATTCCGTCATGTCCTGCGACGAGGTAAGTGCGCCGTTGCATGCGATGGTAGTGGTTCACCTGCAATTTTCTGTAGATGGGCCCGCCAACGACAATCAGTGTAATCTGAGCAACGCCTTAAAACCTTGTTTTGACACCATCACACCAACCATGGGCAGAGTAGGATATGATGTAGGATTTAGTGTAGCACTCCACTGGTGAGCACGATTTTTTTTTTTTATCTCAAGGGTTTGTTTCTTTACGTAGCGTCTCCCAAAAAGTGGGCCTTGCGTTAAAGTTCTGGCCCGTTCAACTTCGCTGGGCCTGCTACACCTTGGGGCAATGCATGCACTGACTGTCCCAAGTTGGAGAGACTTGAGTAAACGAGCTTAGTCTATTACGGGGGTACATAGTTAATAGGACCTGTAGTATACATAAAAACCTATATACTTACCAATTTTTACTAACAAAATTTGGTCCCGTTAACTATGGACCCCCGTAATAGGGAGGGGTTACACTCCTCATGAGCTGGCCGGGCGAGACGTTTACCGGGTTCGCCTTGAGAAGGGTCAATTCGTTGGTGTCTACATACTGTACCCCTCTAAGCTAAACCGCAGGTGTGTCTAAGGGAAAAAGCTAGCCGGCTGGAGACCGAGAGATCACCAGACCGTGAGGGAAGGGATTTGCCTACATGGGACTTCCCGGTCCTTAAAAAGTCGTAATGAGTATATGGTGTGTTGCTTGAGTACCCAGTTTCGGCCCTTCGTCATTGCGCCCCTTCGATGAGACCGGGCTGGGGTTGCACTCAATGATTCGCACATCGGACATATCACCTACTAATACTATACCCACTCAATTATCTAGATATTTCAGGGCAGTTCGATCCCTGATCTGTATGATCTGTATGATATCTATTATCCGTATGGTATGTACGATCTGTATGATCTGTGCGATCTGTATGATCTAGCTCATGTGTCCGGGTGGAAGGCGTATAGTCTGCATGACGATATAGCACATATCTCATGAGGTGGAGCTGTACAATAGAGATCTTGCAGAACCATATACGATAACTGTGGCTTCTGATCCAGAGGATCTAGTTTTTTTTCCCCCAGAACAACGAGAAGTTTTTCGCCCAATACCGAACCAAAAGGTGTTTCGGCAAAAAAAAATGGGGTCGAGAGCCCCCTTCCGAAAATATCATGTTCGGCGTTTAGCATCCTTTTACCGTCGTTAAGAGAACACGATCGCTCAAAGCGATGGTACCCCCCTGAGCGAGTTCAATGCTCTTTGCGGTATAGCTCATGACAGTGTGCATCGGGCTTAGCTCACGCTTCCTATGCAAAGTCGGCTGTTGGGTGAGGTACAGTATGCGTCTCATATGATAAAATTTTTGTAGTCAAGAATTTTCATGGTGGGTTTTCATATATTTTAAGAATTTCCGCTGAACGTTTGTGCTCAGCGAGGAACGCCACCCTAAATCCTTACAACACCGGGTAGCCTTTTTAGAGCCTGTGCTCAACGTCGACGTCACACTAAGCCGCCAGCCTTAGCCAACATAGGAGATTGTTCACTGCTTTTGGGTGAGGCACTATTAGTACTAACAGAGAAGAGGTCCTTACGTGAATTCCTCATATATGAGTTACTACAACTGCTACCCGAACCGTTGAGCACGCGTCTTGCGTCGCATGTCACGAATGCAAGGGCGTGCCAACTTCAACTCGAGGTTTTGGCGTGCTCCCATTCTGTGCCGTTTTTTTCCCGTGACGTTGTGGCGGTCGTGATGTCATATTCGTACCGATATAAAGTGGCACGTTTCCAGGCACGCGGACGACTCGAAGAACTCGGTGTGTGTGAAACGTCTAATCGCCGAAGCGGCGGGTGAAGGCAGCGCACTCTTGTAGACACGGACATTGTGCCTCCCATGGCGTGGCACTAAAACCTATGACAATGGGAATGCGAAGTTTGAACATTTTCTTTGAAAAAAGATTGCTCTCAAGAAACGGCCGAAGATATTCTCGTACCGCCGCCGTAAAAGGGAAAACAATATTTTGATTTGTTTCTGAGTTTTTTTTTCTAACGGCTGCAAGCGGCTCAATTTGTTTTTTCTCGTTGCAAATTGTCAACACGCTGATAAAAAACAGCTCGTGCGACGATACACCTTTGATCTCGACATAGACTCAGCCCACGGTCAACTCGCTTGGTGTCGGGCAAGGCCAGCGAGGGTAGATGACGGCCTCGAAGATATTCGGTGGATCCATGGTCTAGGGGGCGAGAGCTCGCCGTTGGCATCCTCCTCTCTATTGTTTGCCATTCGAGACGGACCGAGAAAAACTGTCATCTGTTTAGTGCACACCAACGGTGAAGTGTTTTTTATCATACGCCTGATCAGCACCCGCCACATATCACATATCACCGGCCATTGTGCGAACACGGTAGGGTGAGTTGGAGCGCCTAATGAGCGCACTCCGTTCAGAATTAATGACGCTGCCGTTGGTTTTGTCGATCGATGTCTGTCGAGGACTCAGAACCTCTCCTCTTCGAACGACACATCCGCCTGAGTTTTTCTGAAGCCGATCTTGGCCCGACATTGGCACCAGAGTTTTTTTCGGGGTTTTCCAAAAGTTTGGAAGTTTCGGTCGGAAGAATCGTGGTCATAGCAAGCTGTACCTGAAAAAGTCTGGCGGGTATCTCTCGAATTCAAACTTTTTAGGGCAACTTTGCGTTTCCGTTGACATAGGTCTAAGAGCGTTTCCGGCCTATTACATAGTTCCGGCCACTTACTGTCGTAAGAAACAGATGATCTGGTCGGAGTTAAATTTGTTATTTGAGAACGGGGTGCATTCTACACCTACCTTCAGCATACCGACTCCCCAATGAAGTATTTTCCTGAAGAATCTCAGCCGGTCTTTCTCCGTGCTTGTTTCGTTGGTATTTACTGGCTTCATGGATTGATGTAATCCAGCAGCAGCACCCCCCGCATATCCGGCATCTTGAAAAGAGCTGCCTTGCAGCTCGTAAGAACTTGATTGCCATCCGCCCCTATCAATGGTCAAGGGTGCCACAGACGTTGCGACATTTAAGAATGTGGCTCGTACATGTCGCAGAAAGTTTTGCGGTGCTGCGGTTCGTTTTGTTTCGCGGATGTGCCTCCGATGGCTCAAATGTTTGCACTCGTTGCGCCCCCTCCCGGTAGCGCTTACCACGTATTCGACATTTGGTCTGATTGGCTTAGGGCCTGGGTTAGCTTAGGTCTGAGTGGCTTAGGGTTAGAGCTAGGGCTAGTTATACGCATGCTTCTCGTACACAGTTTGTGTCAACCATTTTTTGGGTTTTGCGGCGAGCTACCCTTCCCCTTCCGCCCATTGGACGCTGTCATCCATATGCAAGAAAATCCGCCTCACAAGCGGTTCTTTGTGGGATACAGCTCACGCTTCATGCGACTGACCGAACACCTCACGTTTCACTCCGTGCTTGGTACAGGCGATGTCTGTCTGGTCGGTGAAAACCCGACGTGCCCCGTCCCGGCATCGTAGGGATGCGAGGGTTTGTGGGCATTCGACTACCGCCATGCATGACATGAGTAACCCCCCCCCCCTCCCTCCGCCCTCGCCCCACCCCGCCCCGTCCCCGTCCTTTGATGTATGCTCTTCTTGGGAAGGACGTTCACTCGGTAAACTACGTCCCGATCAAGTACGGCCTGGTGATCGAGGCTGTTTTGCTCGTGCCTCTCATCATGCACCAGCTGGTCAACGCCGTCGCATACCGGTACCGGGTTTGCTGATTGGTTGATTTATTGATTATTTGGTTGGTTGTTTTTTTTTTTTTGTGCATATTTCTTGAAATTTTGATCGGTTGATTGATTGGTTGGTTGGTTGGTTGGTTGATTGGTTGTTTGATTGATTGCTTGAATTTTGATTGGTTGGTTGAATATAAAGACAAGAATAAAAACAACAGCGACATAAACGAAGAAACCACGAAAGTCGTTGTTTCAAACATAGGGTATCTAGCCCAGTGCTGGATTCTGGGGGAAGAACTCCCGCTGCGGTCAAAATCCTGCACATCTCGACACTATCGTAGGGCGCGGTCTTTAGTATGATATTTACCCCACGGTTGGGGCTGCACTTCTTGCCTCAAGCTACCGGTTGGTATGATTCAGCTTCTAATATGTACTGCTACTGCTGTAGTATACCTGGTAGTTGTTTTAGGACTAGCGCACAGAGTTGCTGGTTGAGTTGCGCTGACAAACGTTCTTCTTGGTCATGTTTGAGGTGAGATATTAAGCTCCTCGTGTGAGAGGAGACCTCACAACATAATATGCCACCACCGCTGGCATTGCTCTTAATACCCAAGGGGGAATGGGAGGGAAGGGGGGAGTATTTGGGCAATGCGTGTCGAATCTATTGATGGCGCCAGCTGAAAAAAACGTTGAGCCGGCTTTGTGAGGAGCGTCTTCATGGCTACGACCTGGAAAAAGTCTTCGGAAGGGCAGGGTGCAAACCTGCGGGGTAAAAAAGGCGGGGGGGGGGGTGGTTCTGATAGGCTGCCACAGGTCGCGCTCGTGAGAGCTTAGCTGAAAGCATCGTGAAGTCAATAATGTAGGCGATTGTCAAAGTGTTGTTGAAGAGCACGGGTAGCTCACTTTCTGTCCATCCGGTCGTCAATGGCATGAGTTTTTCTCGCCGGGGAAGGTGCGAGTGTTGGGGAGTGTTCCAGCCGTGATTGGCTATGCGCTGGTTGATAAATAACCTCTTAGCGGACCAGGGTTACCCTCTTGCCAGTCCACCGTTTGGGGAATACCTCTCACCCCGAGGCGAAACGAATCCAAGGGTAAGACACCGCTTTTCGCGGCGAAGAAATGATGGTAGCGGCGTCAACGCGGGTTGTAGCAGAATGCAAGCGACGACGTGAACCGTCTACTGCGATGCCCTAATCGACAACGCAAAAGTGCAGGCTCAATATCGTTAATGATACCTTCTTAGGAAGCACCACCACCACTACCCCCACCACCACCACCACCACCGCCACCGCCGCTACTAATAACAGCACCAACAGCACCAACACCACCGGCCACTGCCATCACCATCTCCACCACCTCCATCAGCCTCTGCTCCGACTTGTGGACAACGCGCCCCCCGTTTGTCTCTCCGACCATCTTCTGCGTATCGCTCCCGCAGGCTGAAGATGGCCGCGTTCGTGGTGTTGGACCTGGCTCTGGCGGTGTACGCCGTAGACCTTATCCTAGCGATCTCGCGCGACCAGCCCGGCATCCGCGTGGCGCCATGTGAGTTTGATTTTGGGATGTATATCCGTCCGTTTGGTCCTCTACTTGTGCGTCACTCGTGCGCAACTATTCGCACGTTCTCGAGGGGGCCGTAGTAAGGAAAGGCTCTTCACAGATCGTGACCCCAACCCGCGGGTCGAGTCGGGAAGGTCGAAATCTCACAGGTCCGGTTTGGTCGGGTCGGATCGGGTCACGAGGCTTTCAAGTTTCATGGATCGGGTCCGGTTCACCCTTAACCGGCCCGACCCGATCTGACTCGCGAGGTGTGACCCGACCCGCGAACAAACAGCCTTGGCGTAAGAAGCAAGGCATAGGCGGCAGAAACCTTAGGTGAGGACGACCATATATTAGTGTAGTTGAGCAACACAAACATGCACGGCTTGAGTTCCAGAGCTTCATGAGTTGTTCCCCTGAATAAGGGATACCAGGTACTGAATAAGGGATATACCGCTTGGAACGTAAGTATAAGCACCGCCTGGTGTTTATATTAATGAATAAATAGACCTTACAGCTCTGATGCTTTTAGTTTTCAAGTATAAGCATGCTTATTATTGCCTGTTTGTAAGCAGAATCGCAGCAACTGGGTCTTGCTTCTTTGCTTGTTTTGGATGTATGGATTTTAGTATGGTATGCTTGAACGCCATACAAACAACGTGATGGGATTCAGAATGTCCATTGCATGATATATACAAGCATACATATATGTACTTGAGTGCACTTGAGTGCACACATGAATCGGTTTAGTGTGGTCGTACTAAAAAAGTATACAATTAGACTTTAATTCAGAGTATGAATATGTATGGGTTTTAGTGTGCTTTACTAACGCCATACAAGCCCAATAATCGAGTATGCATGCTTAATCTCGTAGTCAAGAAAAACTCAAACTAATTATCAAAGAAACCCCTCTATTTAGGTGCTCAGCAACACTAATCTAATGGGCCAAGAGGTCGTCTACCGGCAAAGAGCAGAGGGCACCCTGGAATTATTTCGCTTTTGCAGAAGAATACGAATTTGTTTTTTCCTTTGAAATGGATGCCAGTGGCAAGCGGCTTGACTGTAGGTCTGCTCGGGGGGGGGGGGGGGGGGGGTCGTACTCATTTGTTGCTTGCCGTATTAATAGTGGTTTAACCCTTGACCATGCATCCCTTTCCAGACGGAGCACCGTTGCTACTCCTGACAGTGACACCTCCAACGTTCGGGCGTTCCCTACGTTTTTGTCCGTATAGTACATTGAAAAAAACAATGTTTTTGTTTTCCCCTTTCTGCGTGGCCTTTTGTGGCCACAATCTATGTCCTGGTATAGCGACCGTTCTCTCGGTGTTATCTATTAATGGTGTACTACAATTCTGCGTGTCGCGTTTCGTCTCTTTTCCTCATCGATTTCGATACTTTATTGGCCGGTCGGGCGACAAAACGTTTTTTTTTTTGTAAAGGCGCTTCTTCTACGGAACAAATCCTGGTTGTCGTGTACTCTGCTCACTGCTTTTTACTCGTATGTATTATCTCTGTATCGTAATAGCTTTGTGACCACAGAGAAAGCTTGTATCCTTCTAGGATGAAGAATCAGCACGGACACTGGGTGTGCTGGATGTCGACGGATAGAAATAACAGGAACACGCACACTATTGATACGAAACGGCGCTCGCTCGAGTCGTTGTGGAACGTCGTGTTTTGGTTTCCCCATGTCTGGCGTACCCTAAAACAACACCCCCCGTTTTGTCACCTGCGGCAACGCTTGCATGCGTTTTCGCGCTTGCAGACATGCGGGCGCTGCTGCTGGTAGGGTACTCGTCTAACATGATGGCCCAGATCAATCTCCTGGGAAGAATTTTGGTGGAGTTCGTGTCCATCTGGTCAGTGATCGCCATGTTTCTAGGCTTCTTCGCGTGGTTCGGTGAGTCGCCGCCGGCAAAGCTAACAGGGCCACATATGCTCACGCGTACGAGTAGCGACTAGTGGTTGCTTCCCCGCCTTCCGATGTCCGACCAGGTGGTGGCACCTCGCCGGCGCTTGATCCTTATTTTGCAGCAAAACTGACCCCAACTTGAATTCCAAGTAGTTTGACAGATCAGACAGGTCAGACAGATCACTATCTACAGTAGATCATCTTAGATCCCATGCTGCTGCGCAAGAGACGTGTCCTACAGACCCCACCCGCAAAAGATTTATCTTGGTCGCGTAGATCATGCGCATCAGGCACCAGGTATTCATCTGCCCAGAAAGACGTAGATCGTGAAATGGGGATCTGATCTGATCTGATCTGATCTGTCCGATGTATGGTTTGTCCCCAAACATGGGCGCAGTTCGCAAGGGGTTAAGTACCCAGGTAGCCGGGACCCCCCCCCCCTTGCAAAAGACGGGCGTAAAACAATCCTTGTGGGAACATTGCAGCACAACGTGAAGAGTGCTGCTGAATTCAGGGGCGGTCGACATCTTGTGGGCTTCGCTACCTTGTCCAATGTCTCCTAAAGGCTGTTTTTTGCGCCGACACTGGAGTTCCTGACCATCTATGGAACACCCATCCCGGCATTATGATGCGGGTTACAGGGGGAAGAGAGAGAGGAGTTACGTACAGTATAGCGGGAACGTTTGCACACCTCGGTCAGATGCTCGAGGCACAATTTCATCATGATTTAAACCTTTCAGGGCAGATAGATAGATCTGTCCCTGGTTTGTATGATCTAGCTCATGTTGCCGGGTGGGAGGCGCACAGTCTGCGTGATCTATATAGCACGGGTTTCTTGGGTTCGATCTGTACTATACAGATCCCGCGCAACACATCATAGTGACTGGCTACGATCTAGATGATCCAGATGATATATCGGTTGATGATCTATCTGTAGATGATTTGTACGACGTGTGAATGTTTCGTACTTGTTTACTTGGAGGTTATTGATTGAACAGTAGTAGCTTGGTTCGTAAGGTCCCTGCCCAGCGTGTATGTCGTCCATGATCCTGCGACAGCGAAGAGCCCATGTCGGTCGCGATTCAATTGCGAGGGGGGGGGGGGGGAGGTGATTCTACAAGCACACTATTGGTGGTTGAACAGTCGAGTACACCCATGAGGGGTGATTTGGGCATTGGAGTGTGTGTCCCGCCGTCGTAGCTTTCCTTCCTCGCTGTCACGTCCCTACTGATATTTGACAGCCGTTTTTGTTTCGCCTCCTTGTTGCACCCAGCGGTCGCTCAGTTTTTCCGCTCGTTCGGGTTTGCGTGACTCCGTCGCCATCCGTCTCTTGTTGGCCAGGGAACGTCACGTTTGCCGGAGAGGAGCGGGAGCAGTACTTCCCAAACTTTGTGGTGAGGGTGTGAGGGATGTATTTTTGCGTGGTGTTTGTCCGACCCTGCGGTAGTACCTCGTCGCTTGCAAGTGATGGGGACGAGGGTTTTTTTTCGCATTAGCTCATTTCTCTGAAACCTGGTAGCCCATGGTCACGAAAAAGGCTCTCAAAGGGGAAAAAACAAACAATTGCGACTGACAGGCGCAGCACCAGTACGCAAGGGAACGGTACGAACGAGCTGTGGTTGACATCCCGTACCACTCGCGAACAAATAAATACCAGGAGCAATCCATCGTATTTATGTACATCCGAAAAAAGAGAAGAAGTCCGTGTGCCAGGTGCTGCGTTTTTAGGGAATCCTGTCTGTAAAAGGTGCTTGCCGTGACCGCCGCCCTGCTAGTGAACCATCCGATTGATGTTCCGTAAAAAATCGTGTGGCGAAACCCCTTTGTGATCGATTCGTCGGGAAGAGATGGTTAGTAATCTATGGAGCCTGCTAGAAAAGCCCTGTACAATGTTGTCGTACATTAGCAATCCCACAACGCTGCTGTAACTCACACAGCAACAGGTCGGGGGGGGGGAGGGGCTGGCAATCATTTCGTGGGAAGAATTAATAAACAGGTGAACACACGGATATCGTTCCTGGCCTCTATGCTATTCGTTGATTGAAACCTTGAAATGTTGAAACGTTAGAATGCTCGCAGAGAGTTTGTTCCCGGCGTGATTCCAGTGATGTTACACCACCTGTAGCGTAAGACCGACACCGCGATGGATTCTCTGTTGTCCAAACTTTTCGCTAGTGCATGATATTACCAACCAGTCCATGATGACAGCAAGACCCCCCCCCACCCCACATACACACACAAACCGCGAACGAGGAACAGTCATGTGATTTCCCACGCGCAAGACGACCGAAAAGTGTGGTAATCAGCGTACATCCTGGGTACATCCCCGACTTTCCTATGTGCAACTCCGCAGCTCCACCAGAAGAGCCGATCACGCCAACCTCTAACACCACTTGGCATCCATATGCACATAGGGAACCCGGGGATATACCCAGGACGTCCCCTGACGACCACAAAATCACTATGATGTTTCGGTGTCGCCCCATGGGTGGCACGTTCTTCTCTTGTAGGCCTGTAGGACGTCAAAGTAGAGAGAGGGTCTCCATGTATGTTCTGAATGTAGTTGCTGCTCTTTCTGTTGCTCTCTTTTCGTACCCCCTGCTGCTGCTGTTGTCGTTACTGATATTTCGTTCCCGCTCGTGGTTGTTGCCGCTGATGCTATACCTGGTATACGTGCTTTTAATTTTCCACGTCGGGTGTGTGTGCGTGCGTATGTACCGAGCAGGAGGCATGCTGGAATCTGCTGGTTATGCTCACCACGGCGAACTTTCCGGATGTGATGATCCCGGCCTTTACGAGGCGGCGCACCGCCGGCCTAATATTTTTCCCGCTGGTGGTGCTAGGAGCCTTCGTCCTCATGAACGTAAGTGGAGACAGAATGGAGGCGGTTACTCACGCCATGCATGGCCGTAGTCGTTTGACGATAGACCCTCTCCATGCCGGGACGGACCACGTCGGGTTTTTACCGATCAGGCAGACGATGATTTCACCAAACGCGAAGCGCCGTGAGGTGTTGGGCGAGTCGCGTGAAGGGCGAGCTGCAGGTTCAGGTTTTGAGGCTGGAGTGTTTGTTCTCATGATCGCGACTGGGAGGGGGAGGAAGATGGAGAAGGGGGACTAAATTTGCTCCGCAAAAATACTAGAATATATAGGTTTTTGTGCATGTGATGGGTCTTAATTAATATTGTCCCCCATAGTATCAATAGCACTTTTTGGCTAGTTTTTATTATATGTCGGGGCACCTTAACACAAAATCGCCGGGATGCCATTACTGTTCGGCAACATGAGTGATGTGTGTGCCTGGGCCTTGGAATGGTTCATCGGGGTGCGCTTTCATTTTTTTGTAAAAAAAATGAGCTGCTGCAGGTTGGTGCACGTATTGAGGCATAGAGCTCCTCAGTCAGCCGGGTCTCAGAAAAAAATGGTGCACTTCTACTGTAGCATGTGTGTCGGGTGGGGTCTGTATGCCACGGCTCTTGCGTGAACAGTTTTGTGGGTAAGATCTGTATGATACAGCTCTTGCTCTACATTTCATAACGTCAAAAGTAAGGTCTATCTATCTGTGGGTGATCTATCTAATGTATAGATGGATCGTGGTGTATCTGATGTGTGGGGACTCTCCACCCCGCGCGAAATGTAACTCCCTGTGACAGTTCTTGCTGGCGTCCACGTACGACAAATATTCAAACGGGCATCAAGAGCTGCTGGACAAGATGCTGCAGCTTCGGGAATCGAACTGCGCCATGGCCTTCGACATGCTCGTTCGAGAGTGAGAGCGTTCAGCCGACGGAAATCACTCACACGTCGGAGATATTTTATAATCTACAGATAGATCATCTAAATGATCTGAATCCTTACCTGTCGTTCTGAGGTGCTGTGCAGGACATGTATGGTACAGATCCAACCCAGGAAACTTGTACATCATGCACATAGGGTGGGAGCCATTCTCTCACCCGGCAACATGAGCTACATCATACAGATCATACAGATCATACAGATCAGGACACATATCTTCCCACGATCGATGATCGGTCCGATATGAAGAATGTTGCCGCAACTCTTCTGCACTCTCATGGAGCGCGGTCTTACGTCTTCACCATTTCGTGACGGACAAGACCTTCAGAGCTCTAGTTTTTAGAAAAATACGTACCGGCTGTGAGATCGAGGATTTCGTCGAAGCCCATGTTTGTACGCTGTGTGTCATACTTCCATCGCGTGGTACTACGAGTTCAATATGACCTCATGCAGGATGAGTGCATCCTCTCTTGTTGACGGGGAAAGAATCTGGACCTCAGGGAGTTTAACTCTATTGCTCATAGTAGCTCAAATGCCGGCTACATACAGTAAGTGAACTGAACGTCGGCGCCGACGTCATGTGCGTGTGGACAATAGCAATGCCTCGAGAGAATGATATATAGAACCTGCTCGAGATACCTGGTATCTGGTAGATTGTGGCTTCAACTAACCTATCTCGTCTAGATATTTTAACCTGAAAAAGGGTGCCGCCACAAAGTTTTACTCTGACGACATCAACTGCAGCGATCACCCCTCACACACGCACATTTCCGTGATAGGCGTCACGTAGGTGACCGCGTTTTTTGTTCTCTCAGGCGATACTCGAGCTACCTACCCCTCCTCTCTATATGCCTGGTCGGTGAAAAACCAGACGTGCTCCGTCCGGGGTTTGTAAGGATGTAAGGGTCTATCGCCTTACGACTGCGGCCATACATGGCAAGAGTACACCCCACCCCCCCCCCAAACGCCTCCAGACCTGCAACCTCAACCCCCCGCCTATTTTGTTGCTCTTGGTCGTGATTATCCTGTCGTTTTTCCACCCACCGTACGACTGCTAAACCGACTGTTATCTTGATGTAAATCACGGCTCCCTTTCTTTCCTTTCTCTTTCGTGAAAAATATTCCTCGAACACTTGCACGACGGCTTTGTCTGCGGTCTCCGGTGGCATTGTTTTTTTTTTCCCTTCCTCGTCTTGGGGATAATATTAACAAAAAGTGTTTACCTATGTCATCTGGAAACAAAAAACATATTTAGCGCACAAATGTTGGATGTGTCTCGATTAGGAGTAGGAGCGGTGCTCCGTATCGAAAGCGATGCGTGGTCAATGGTGAAACGACCTAGGCAAGCAACAAATGAGTATCCCCCCCCCCGTTTTTTTCGTCGTTTCCGATACCCCAGAGATGAAACGATGGTCAGCGCGGACGTGATGGAGGAGCTGTTGGCCGAGATAAACATCTGCAGCGGTGCCGGGCCGGCTGAGCTAGTCAGGCTCAGAGATGACCAGAGGACGCTGCTGTTCCATGTGAGATACGGCGGGGATGACAATGATGATAGTACATGCTTCTTCCCCGAGGGCACAAGACAAGCAACTTCGACACCCTGCTAATTTTTTCGAGACCTAGGCAAGGGGAAGGGGGGGGGGGGAAGGCGTACTCATTTGTTGCTTGCCTTAGTCATTTGACCATTGACCACGCATCCCTTTCGGGAAGGAGGGGCCTGCTCATTTGGTGCCCGCCTTAGTCATTAGACCATTGACCACGCATGCCTTTTGAGATGGAGTACCGTTCCAACTCCTATTACGGGGGTCTATAGTTAACAGGACCTATGATATACATAAAAACCTATATATTTGCCAATTTTTACTAACAAAATTTGGTCCCGTTAACTATGGACCCCCGTAAAAATATAGACACCTCCAACATTTGGGCGCTCGATACGTTGTTTCCATATGTATGACATATATACTCTATGCTAATCTTATCCCCTTCCTTCGCCGCCTGTGGCCACCATCTATCTCCTAGAATAGCGATCGTTTTCTCGCTGCTGTCTAATAGTGTACCAAACTCCTCCATGTCACATTCATCTGTTTCCCTTATTTCCATCCGGGGGGAGATCAACACTAAAACCGAATAAAAATAGAAAAGTCATCGTTTGTTTTTAGAAGTGCAAAATCCCAACAAAAGGTACCTACATAAATTCCCAAGAACACATTTTTCTCTCACTCCCTATCTATTTTATTTAGGTGGGGTTGGCGTCGGTTGGCAACGACGCTGTAGAAGATGCCGCTCACTACGTGAGCTAGACAGCCAGGGTACCGTTTTTTGTTTTTGGCGGTCGGTCACAGCTGGCGATTGAGTAGTACATCGTTTTTGCGGGGTGGAGAACCTTTACTCCGCACGAGGGGAATGATCGTATCACGTAGGGTCTATGGCAAGGCACCCACAAGGCAGTTACGTAGTATCCCCATTGCTGTGTCTGGAAGTGTCTACACCGGAAAATAAATGAACTCATTGAAGCTGTCATCCATGTGCAAGTCCGCCTCACAAGCGGTTCTTGTTGGGATGCAGCTCACCCGTCATGCGACTCGTCGAACACCTCACGGCGCTTCGCGCTTGGTGCACGCAATGCCTGCCTGGTCGATGAAAAGCTGGCGTGCTCCGTCCAGGCACTGTAGGGGTCCGAGGGTCTATCTATGGCCATACGAGTGCGGCAATGTATGACATCGAGAACGCCCCCCCCAACCCCCCCCGCTCCCGAAACGTTGAATTGTTTTACATACATGCATAAGTACCTTCAATGAAAAAGCGTTTTTGATACCTACAAAAATCCCACCCCACCCCACCCCACCCACCCCGGTGGTTTGTTTTTCACTCTTGACCTGGGGCAGAGTGTGGTCTCGTTTACTTTCATTTTCATGCTCCCGTCCTTTTCTATGTTGTCTTAGCAGCCCTGGATTTACATCCTGGGGAGTAGCTTGCTGCAGCAGTGGCTTCGTACGGATAGGCCGCGACGCTCGGTCGGCGATGTCGCGGCAGATGTCACGCCCGCGGTTACGTGCTGATTCTAAACGATGGACTTTTTCATGCTGCGAAAAGCATGGTACACCTGTCCCGAGTAGTGTATCCCTCAAAAACATATTGGTGCAATGATTAAGGGGTTTAAGTAGTTGATATTTGAGCTTCAGAGATATGATATAGAAAAATCATTAGAGCTGTTTTCCTGCGTGTTTTCTCGACCCGCTAAGAGATGGATTGATGTTGACTCTGCTTCGAAGTAACTCGTAACGCTATCAATCTAACACAAAGAGCTCTGTTCGCCACGTTGTGTTGTACCTGGTAACTTGAAACGCCATCATTCTGACCAAAAATCGGGGTTGACGTGACGACGGTGCCTATTTCTGGACCCGCCCTCCGCGACTAAAGCTGATGGACAACAATCACGACAACGGAGTGAGCAAGGTGTGTGAGAGCTGGCTGGCTGGTTATTGTGTTCATGATGGTGACGATGGTGATGAGGATGATGATGATGATGATGATGATGATGACTATGTTGATGACGATGATGAGGAGGATGATGATGATTATGATTATGATGATGATGACGATGATGATGGCGATGGTGATGATGATGATGACGATGGTGGTGGCGGTGGCGGCGATGGTGATGTTCTCACGTTTGCTCAATTCCCTGAAATCTAGCGCCCGTGATCACAAAACAGGCTGCGTACGTATATAACCAAAACAGCGTCTCAATCGGAAAAAAAAAACGAACCAGTACAAAACAAAAGGCGCACCGCAGTACCAATACGCAAGGGAACCGTACTTACGAGCTGTGGTGTACCACCCCGATTCAATTGTAACCAAATGAAACTGGTCTCCGACAAGTTCTCAGTTGGCTGGGTATTTCGGTTTGTTGCGTGTAGTAAAAATTGGTGAGTTCTGTGTCTTGGTGTCTGACTGGCGCAATTTGTGGCTCGGCGTGTGTTGTTTTGTGAAAAATGACAATTACGAAGTCAGTTATGGATAGTTCGCTTGGAGTCCCCAAGGGTAACAGGGTACCGGTCTATGAAACTGTTGCAACAACAGCATCACCGATCCCATTGCTATGCTTAGCGTTGCTATGCTTTGCGTGATATTGTCTTGTTGCAGCACATACCGCAGAGGTAGTTTTCAGGAAACAAACATCCTCCTGATCCTGTATCACCGTCTTCTAACCTTCTTATAGTCACCCTGCGCACATGTAAAAACGCCGATCTCGCGTACAGAACAGCAATACTACCATTGCCTGAGCCGTCCAAACTGACCATAGGTATACGCTGCTGCCGATAGGGCTGAAGGAGAAGCGACCGGTCTGCAATACATGCCTAGCGCAACTCCTTCTATGCATATATATCTCGAATACGTGGAAGCCTGAAAAGCTTTGCGCGTGCGTGCGAGTATACGCAAACTGTGAATGAAGTGCGAACATAAATGTACGAAAACTCAGGCTTTGCACATACGTGGGGGTATAGGCGAGCTGTGCAGTGAGTGCGAGAAATACCAGTTGCACGCACGTACAATCCCGCGTTCACTTTGTTTTCTTGCGTTCCTCGTCGTCGCAGAGCGAGTTCAAGGCGGTGATCACCCTATTGCAGCTGCGGTTCGAGAAGGTCTCTCCCGTCACCTTCATGCAGAAATGGCTCCCAGGTAAAAGATGGCTCCTTTATGGCAAATCCTACGGTACGGGTGCACGTACTTTTGCCTTTTAGGGCTCTTCGCTTGAAGAGCGCTGTACTGCTAGAAAGTCATTACTAAGTCACCCAAACACCGACTTTGAGGAAACCAAGGAGGGTGCAACCCGTGGCCATATTACAATGAAAAACATGTACAAACACGAATGGTTGGGCGACAGTACAATGGTTGGGTAGAGTTCCGCGGTCAAGGAGGCTCGGCAGTCAGATTTCGTTCGGCAGAAAAATGCTACCCCTGACGTAGCACGAGATGCTGTGCAGTATCACACAGCAGGTGCTGGTTGCTGTGCAAGATGCTACACAGGTGGCCGGGACCCTCCCCCCTGCATAATGTGGGCGTAAAAAAACGCCGTGTGGAGACATTGAACAATGTAGCGAACACCACAAGGTGTTGACATGAGAGTAAATGTGAGAACAACAACAATACCTCCCGTTTCCCCCCCCTCCCGATTCGGTACGTCTAATGGTGTGCTCAGGTTGTTCGATGTCTCCACAACGATTTTTTTTTTTTTTAATCCTCCGGCGGATTGGAAAAAATTTCGTGTCGTGTGTCAATTTGAGGATGTTACGCCCACATTGTGGAGTGTGGGGGGATTGGTCACCGGTGCAAGTAGCAAGGCACAACTGCGCCAGGTATGTATTACTGTAGAGCAGCGACAACGATGTGCGTTGCCGTGCTGTTCCCGAGGTGGTACCTTACTACGTTCCTGTGTGCCGATCGTGGTGGGGTGGTGGTCGGTCTTAGGGGTAAGGTCGGAGCTCGGTTGGGAACTGCCAATACGAACAGAAACACGTGATAATCAATATATTTTTAGCTCGTTTTGGTCGACATGCTCCACGATGCCCCTTCAGGTTCATTTTGTGTTGGATACTAGAGGGTCGATTAAGGGAGTGTCCCCGCCCTTCCCCCCGCGCCTCAACTCCGCACGAAAGAAATGATCGTATCACGCAGTGTGTATGTGGTAAGGCACTCACGAGGCTCCTGTAGCGCTGAACTTAACAAGGTGTAGGAAGGTCTGCGTTAACTATTTAGCGACAGGCTAAACCCAAGCTTCCTCGGCGACGGAGATGCTGATCGACAATTTCTGCCCCCGCTCTTGCACTGGCTTGTCCGTTCAGCTCGTGGTTTGCGAAAACTCCGGTCGGGTTACATACTCGTCCGATGATATGCCGCAGACAGATGTAATTCCGAAGCATTTGTACAAGGTCTCAAATAAATGCGAGCGAATCAATTGTTTCATTTTGACGGCGTAAACAATATGCACCCTTTTTCGAGCTCACTGAAGCGTCCAGCCTCCGATGCGCGCCGTTCGCATGCACACAAGTTGGCGACGGTTAAATATACCCAGAGATCCAGAGATGCATGCTAAGGTGGAGGTGCACCTACTTTTGCCTATTTCTGGCTTGAGCTCTGTACTATTAGTAATTCATTACTAAGTCACCCAACAACTGATTTCGAAAAAAATGAAAGTACAACCCGATGAAAAATCCCATGCCGTAGCTGTGAAAAAAATCATATCACAAAAAAGAATAGCATTCCGACGATTTTTGGTTAAGGAGCCCCGCCAATCAGAAAATATTTTTAGCCGAAAAGTACACACGTCCGAAGCTGTTCACGGGTCGGTTAAACCTTGCGGGTCGGGTCGGATCGGGAGGTTGTCAAGCCCGCACGGATCGGGTCGGATCGGGTTGGGTCACCCTTTCCGTTTCCCGACCCTTGACCCGCGGCGTTTGACCCGACCCGACCCGTGAGCAGCCCTGACAAGCTCGATGAAAATCGACCAGCGTAGGGATGCTAAACCCTGATAGTACGCGCGATACAAATCAAGTCGAGGACCGGGGGGGGGAAGGGAAGACACCTGTTACCATGTCTTTGTCCAGGAGGCTGTTTGAGAGTAAGAGACCTCCCATGGGTTGAGCCGGAAGGTAAACGAGGTGACAAAAATAAGCAGAGAGGACCAAAACCTGATGCCCTTCTGGGCCTGAATGCAAGGGCCGTCGAGACATGAATACTACTAATAAGCGGTCCTTCAATGTACGCCCAGAGCGGTAAGCCTCAATGGCATCAGGACATCAGAACATTTTCACAGCTCGGACAGATCATATTGATAATTCCTACTTCACCATCTAGATGTTTCAGAGCGGATACCTTCTTCATCTGCATGATCTGTACGATGTGTATGATCTGTATGATCTAGTTCGTGTTGTGAGGCGGGAGCCTTATAGCACGCATGATCTAGCACGCGCTTCCTGGGCTGGACAGGTACTAAACGGAGCATGCACGAACATCTCATAGCGGCAGGTTAGGATCTAAGTGATCTATCTGTAGATGATCTATCTGATCTGCCGGATGTGTGGAACAGTACCACCCGATCAAAAGTCTTCTGCAACTCTTCCGTTCCTCTGGATTGTTTTCAGTTCACATGTCCACATGCGCAGGAGGGCGAAGAGATTGCATGCGTGTACCGAAAGCCCCCGACTCCCCGCCTCAACGAGAACGCACGCCCGCAAATCACTGAGCTCTACGACGTGACCCCCTTTGCAGATTCACCACGTTTCCATCTGCGTTAAATCGGCCACGACCACTACTGTAACCTCCACCGCATGTTGTTAAGCATGCACCACAACCACAGCAAAGCACAATCAGCCCTGCACAAAGCAGCAGAGCACGTGCATATGTATTACATGTGGCGATCAGAGCGCGACAGCGCAAAAGCGGCAGACGGAGTTGACGAAAGCCACCGTGATGGCGCCGAGTAATCTCTACCGCTCGCTGTGTTCTCGAAACGAGAAATATGAAAAAAAATCGAATAGGCTGCGTCGCCTCGTCTCGCCCCGCCTCGCACCCGACCCAGCCCCATCCCATCCCACCCCCTCCACGCCTACCCTACCGAATACGAAAGCAGACATATACTCCAGCGGTTTGTGGAAAAGGCTGTGCGAGGTGATCAAGCACCCATGGTTCGAGTACGGGGTGGACCTCGTCTTGGTCTTGAACTCCATTCTCCTGATGGTGGAGTCGGCGGAGGCGCTTTCCGGAAAACGCGTACTTAAACCAGGCCATAGTGGCTCACAGGTAGGTGCCTATTGGCCATATCGGAACATGGCATCATTGAGGAAGTTGGGAGGGGGGGGGGGGGGGAAGAGGTAGGAACGGTGCTCCGTCTCGAAAGTGACGAGGCCAATGGTCAAATTACTACGATAAGCAACATATGAGTACGCCCACCCCGCCCCCCACACCGCCCCCCCCATACCACAACCTGACATCAGGCACAAGAAAACCCGTGGATGGAGGCAGAAGGGGAGGCACGAGGGTTAAACTCATGCCTTGGGTGGGTGTATATGCTAGAGATGTTGCTGAAGATTCTCGTCTTCGGCTGGAATGGTAAGCGTCACGGCGAACCGCTGTTCCGGTTTCCACCGTCCCGATTTCCCCTCGATCGATCTATCGATCGCGTAGTTGTCGACGGAATGCTTGAGATACAGTAAGTTTAATCAAGGATTATGCCATTTGTTTCTGTTTCTTCACTCTTCAACATCGAGAGCCAATGAAAAGGGAGCGAGCAATTGTGCACAGTAAGTGGATGGTGGAGTGGTTTCGTGGCGTGTGGTTGGCTAGCTGCTGGATGTGTGATATGCTGGTCGACGATATGATGGATTTATTGATTGCTGTGAAGTTCCGTGTCCGACGTTGTTGAGTCGAGGATGGCGTTTTGAAGGGAACAGGGTTTTTTTTGGTTTGAGGTTTCGCTGCAGATGAAAAAAGGAGTACGTGGCCGAGACGCTTTTCGATCGGCCCGAAACCTGTTTTAGGAGATTTGTTGAATTTTTGGCCGAAAATCCCTGGATCCAGCGCGACTTCATCCAGCAAATGATTGATAGCTTCAAGGGCTAAAACAAGGCTTGCATACATGGCGACAAAAGACGTCATCAAGAGTCCAGGAAGAGAAAGGGCAGGCAGTACGAGTATCCCTATGCTGCGCGCGGATCACACAGCCCCTCGCATGCCAAAACGTTCCTCACCCCAGCAGTCCCGACTTGCTTCATATAGCTGATAAATTGTAATCGTCTACTTTTATGAAGACCTTTTTCTTGTGGGTTTCCAAAAGAGGGGTTAACAGCGGTTTTACACGTTTAGGACGGCACTACCGTTGTGGAGACTTATTACTTGGAATTAGAGTCAGATTTAGGTTTCCGTACACTGCAGTACTAAAAGGGTTATAGCTAGAGCTGGGCACTGGCTGACTAAGCCAGTAGTGATTAAGCCGTCGTCATAATCGATCAGTATACTGGATTGCAGCAGTATACTCTCCCCCTCTCATATCTCCTCCGGAAACACAATTGGCGGGTTTCCCTACAATAATGTGGACGGTTTCTTGGGTGTGCACACAATAAAATGTACCTCAGGCGAATATGCTGGCCAGGTCAACCAGTTTACTACTACTGCGAGTGCATACTGCGGTGCCAGTGCCCAGCCCTAGTTCTACCCCTTTAGGACGCCACTCCCGTTTAGTGGACAAAACGCTTGGAATTAGAGTTATGTTCAGGTTTCTTGAGAGTGCACCCTTACTAGTGAAAGGGTTACGCCTGTCTTAGCCGTTGCTCACCTTTACAGTGTACGCACGATAGCTTTTGGCTGCTTGCGTTCATATAGTCGGAGTGAAGAGTCAACGCATGCGACAAATACAACCCACCCATAAATCGGCGACTTTGTAAGGGCTCGCGGCTATACTTGCTTCTCCTCCCAATGGTAGGCCTGTGAATGAGGCATGCCTTGGTCGGGCTGACGGCTGCTTATTACTGCCGTTACGAGGGAAGTTGGTGATCAGAACCAAAATATGCTTGTGTAAGCATATAGGCGGAATGCATGGGTTTCCGGTGTGTAAAGGTAAAGGTAAGGGGATACGACTCCGGGCAGGAACATAAGGGCCGTTTGGACACTACTATTGGTAAGATGCGTTCCTTATATTTACGACCAGGGTGGTACCTGTTTGTTGGGT